>JAWNOF010000021.1:35132500-35757500 GCA_035046165.1 Drosophila rubida
TCAGGCGCTATTTAATACCCGATAAGCACGACGACATACGTCAGGAGCAGTACAGGGAGCTCATGGAAGATCCAGAGGCTGCCAAAAAGCTGACACTGCGCCAGTTGCAACAACAGCAGCAGCAGCAACAACAACAGCAACAGCAGCAGCAACAACAACAATCAGCTGCTGCCGGCGGCAATGGCAATGGCAACAATCGTTCTGGCGGCAACTACAGGTGAGTAGTGCTTTCAATTTGGAAAATCCGGTTCACTCATCTGTGTTGATTTTGCAGACAAAAGTTTCAGCAGCAATCGCACTATCATCACAACGACGAGACTGTCTATTATCGTTCACACAACACACACAACAACACCTACCACCAGCCAAAGCCCTATGTGCCAGGTGAGTGCGTTAAGTACGAGTTGCAGCAGAACACTTCTAACTGAACGGCGCTTCCTTGCTTGCAGCTGCCCAGCGGGGCAACGCCATGCATACCACGTTGCCGCCGCAGGCAATCGTGCGGGCATCGCCGCCCGGCATGGTGGTGAGTGCGGCCAGTTTTAATGGACGCAATGCCGGCATGGGGAATGCTGGCGGAGGCATAATGACTAACAGCATCGTGGCTGCCACGGGCGGCGGCATTGGTGGAGCTGTGCCACCCATACGGCACTATCGTCCCGCCGCCCCGTATCAATTTGTCAAGAAATAATACAGAAGCAATGCGCCGCCTGCCGCTCGCTGTTTGTTCACCATTTTCTCACCATCAACTCATCCAAATGCATGCCCCGCCTAGCAAATGTTGCAAACACATATATAAATGTATGTTGATGCAACTGCATGCGACGCCATCTGATTGGGCTTCGGTCGTCGATTGAAGGCCAAGCCAAATCACACACACAACACACACACACACACTGCTCCAAAGGTAGATGTAATAATTATAGATACACAACACATACACACACTTGTAACACGATTTGGAATGTGGAAAACCAACAGATGAAAAACCAAAACATAACGAAACGAAAAACTAAAAACAAAAAGAATGAAAAACATGATTAATGAAAAATGAGTAAAGAATGTACGTTTAAGAAACTAGCCTAAGTAGACGAATGCTCCAAATGAACAGTCACCACACACACACACTCAACCACACAGACACACACACACACTGCACATATGAGACACTAAAAACACAAAATCACATAGAACACCAATACTAAGATTGGACTTTCGATTGAAGAGGACACTCGTTAGATGCCATTTGCTATAATTACTGTTTCCCCACTGGATTCATTCTTTTGAGCTGTGTGTTGGGCTCTGCGAGCATTTTGTGAATTGGTCATTCAGACGGACCCCAAGGTGTCTTGAACTTTTAATATTGTTTTGTTTTATTTGAAGTAATCATTACTGACGCATTTCACTTCATTTCATATTTATACATATATATAACATACATATTTAATGCATACGTACGAATCAACATCTACTACTCCGCCTATCTCTCTGTCTCCAATTTTAATTTTAAATACTTTTATTCGTTAATGGAATTTTACAACGATTAGGAGGCTTTTTATTTGTTACGTTGCGCAGTCAAAAAATTTGCAAATATTATATGTTGACACCTTGATTATTTTTTTTTTTTTTGATTTTTGGATTCGAAAATAATTTGTATTTGTATTTGCGTGTAGTTGAATATGATGTTTCACATCCACACCGAGGCACATACAAACATATACCTACATACATATAATCAAGCATACAATACATATTTACATAAATAAAAATCAAGAAAAAATAAATAAACAAAGAAATGGAAGGAAAAGAAATACATAATGCAAACATGAATCTACACATACATATATCGGCGAAAGCACGATCATATGACTATGATAATACAACATAAAATAGCTTAGCATTATCACATCATACAACATAAAACAAAAATCAAGAAAAGAAATCCAGAGAAAAGCAAAGTAAAAATAATATAAATACGAAAACACATATAAAAATACATTTAATGAACATGATAAGAATGCAAAACCCACACATTATTGTTATTGTTGTTGAAAGCAACTAAAATTGTAATAGAATTATGCAAATATACATACAAAATATGATGACAATGTTAAATTGCAGCTTAGTTATTATTTGTGAACGAGACGCAAGATAAACAATCCTATTTATACTTATACTTTCACTTCCACACACCAAAAAATATTGCCTAAGATACGATTTGCATACCTCGAGGTATGCAAAATCGATTTTTGTTTATGCATTTCCTTAACCACCCAACAGAAAAGAAACAAACCTTAACAATCTTTGTATGTTGTAGACACTCACAATAAAATGTGAGATTTTTGGTACTGAGTGTACAGCGAGCTTCTGAAGCGATTAAATATAACATTTCTATTCATTTGATGCATACACAGATACACAAACAACAAAAATGAAAACAAAAAACACCTAAGCATAACACATACACATTATATTTTACAGTGCATTATTATATATTGCTGATTATCGTTAAATAAATTCCCAATTTGAATTGAATATATGTTGAATAAACTTTGATGAAGATTATTTTTTATTTCTTATACAGCCCGCACTCAAAACGATCTCAATTCAAGTCTAAAATGGACACACAATCACGCTAAAATATATAGTACATAAGATATCTATAAACTATTGTATTGGACGCGATTGAAGCATCAACAGGTATACAAGAGTGATCATCATAGCTTGAAGTACTCGCTGTACGCACTCTTAGATCTGATAGTTAAGGAATATGACAATAAAATAGGCATACTTTACAATCTCTCCATCTCCAGTTTCATAACAATACCTGGACAGTGATTAATTTTATGATTTCGTTTATTTTATTTAATTACAGTGTATAAACTAACAACAAGTATCAAAGATGATGAAGCCGCCTCAATCGTCTACAATCCTCTCACCAGCTGCATGAGTGTGTAAGGATTCATATTACTCATAAACTTGAGCTGCTTCTCAAAGCCTGGTGGCGTCTTCGAGATCCAGTGGCGATCCAAGTAGTAATTGATGTAACTCATGAATTCCTTCTCGGTGTAGTTCTCGACATGGATGGGCACGAATGGATCCAAATGCTCGAAGCCCTCTTTGCCAAGCAGATAACGTGGCATATACGAATCCATGAAGCCCTCAGTCATGGCTATCTTGTCAACAGACAGAATGCAAACACCGTTCGTCCAGTCGTAGCTAGTTATGTCTAGGAAGGGCTGAGTGAGCGTTATGCGATCCGGCGACACACGCTGCTTGTTGTCCGAGAAGATGCGTGTGATGGGATGGAAGAAGGCATTGTAACCATCGATGGCCACCATTATCTTGCATTGCTTATTCGTCGCCAGTTGCTTTAGTTCCGAGATCAGCGCTGCAGTCGTCTCTGATGCATACTTGATTCGTGCAATGCCGTGTTCAATCAACTCGATCAGAGAAGCACCTGCCGGCGTGCTCTCTCGTTTACTCCACACGTATTCCTTGCTCGTCTTCAACTGCAATTTCTGCAGCAATTGCGCGTTCTGGTTCTTGAAATGCACCAGCCATGCAGCCGCATCGAAGGGCAGATCAATAAAGCCCTCGTTACCAGATGCATTGGCCGCCTCCTTGGGTCGCTTCATCCAATTGGGCGCCCAAGGCACATGAACCAGTACAAAGTCATTTAGGGCGCCGTAGTGCAGCACATGGGCCATTGTCAGCGTTTTGCCTACACCATTATCACCATAGAGCACGTAACGCACAGCAGGCTTGGTTAGATCGGCGTTCTTGATGTACTGCAGCAGTTCCAGGCCAGGGGATCGTACCATTAGACATGTTTCCGTAAAGGTCTTAATCTGTTGCTCATACTGCTTTGGTAGGCCGCCGCCCGTAAAGATCTGCTTCTTTTGCTCCACAGGTATGGTGTAGAACTTGGCCGCCTGCAATTCCGAGTGCTCGCCTGGATTAGCGACAGCTGTGCGGAACTCATCGAGGGCAGCTGCATCCAAAGCCGGCGCCACATTCGTGGACATTTCAGCAGTGCGACTGGATGCACTCGATGCTATGGCATTGCGCTGTAAATGCGTCGATATCCGTGACAGGTTTCCAAACTGTTTGCGAAACATTTTCATTAACAATTTACAATTAAAGTTTGTAAAGCAGCTCGCGGAACGTGTGTTATTATTAAATAAGACCTGCAAACAGCGTGACCGCAACTTTGAATTCAATATATACCTTTAAAATCTGCAGTAATGGTCACACATAAAAACAGCTGATATATATCGATAGCAATAATGAGATGGTTGATAACGAAACAATCGATTTACATTTAAATTTTCAATAACGGCCGCATATAAAATTTTGCGCTTTTTAGAAAAATGTCTTTTGAGTAAAAAAAAAAAACACCGAGCAGACCGTACGAAAGTTGTCCACTTGAACTCACTAGAGTTGTCAGCTAGGTAAAGTTTCGCAGATGTTCACTTTAATTAATTAAATTCAGACTTCGCTTATCAGATCAACTTGCAATGCTTTACGAATTGATAAGAAAACTATTCTGCAGTAAATGAGTTTCAGTTTGCAATCATATATAACATTTTATTTTAACTAAAATGTCTCCCTTGATGCTATTGTCAATTTTTTTTATATTCGAATTTGTCTCTAATATTGATGGGTTTTCCGTTCAGTTTGGTTATCAGCATCCGGCTGCAGTGCCCATTTATGAAGTTGAGATATATTGGCGGAGTATGGTCTACTATATGGACTATGTCGACAACCCAAAACAAGTGAGTCAATTTGTTAATTGTTTGTGTTTATAATTAACCGCCTGGCAAGAACCAGTACAAGCAGAATTTTAAAATTAACCTGATATTGGTATTCGATGAGACTCAATATGAATCGGGTATTCGGACCGAGATAATGCGAGGTGGGATTGGCTTTAACTTTACAACCCTGCGTTTGAGGAGCTTTCATTCCCATGAGACTAAAGCAGGAAGTGCAAAAGTAACAGTTCTGATTTATGGACTTGCTCAATTCCGTGAATAATTTCAAAAACCATCACATAATGTTGTCGACTTGCATTGTTAACTAATAAGACTCTTAAAATATATGTGCATAATTGCGCTTAATTTTTATTAACTGTCTTTTGTAATTTTGCCATTCAGGTTGTTTCAATTGTTTTGGGATTGAGGTTCTTCCGTCTGTTCGTTCCAGGTATAACCATCTTTAGGCAGTTTGCTTTCGATTGTGGGAAACAGCCAAACCACATGCATTCGCTGGCCGAGCACAGTTTTCAAATTGCCATTAAGTCCAAAATTATATTTTTTTTGTTGGCCCTTCTTATGCTCACCGCTCACCTCGCCAGTCATCATCATGGGCAAATAAACGGCAAGTGCGCCAAACGCAAGAATCAGTAAGACAATGTTCAAGGAATAGAACAAATTTACGCAACTAATCATCATATTCCTTTTAATTGCGTACACAAACGATTTAAAGCCATATATCCTCCACATATAGATACTGTAGTAAACCGTGGAATGGAGTGCAGCCAGCGTCAAATGGAACAAGAAACAAATGAAATATCTGTGATTTTGATGACCAACACAATAACCGGAGAACATGCAGTGATGATCGCGTCTCAAAATACAGACACCGCACAGCTTACAGTGCCAGGATCTGGGTGGTGCCAACTGATTGCACTGATTGCAAAACTTCCAATCTTTAAAATCTCCATTGCCATTAGTTGCTTCCTTGGCACGCTTGGCTACGGAAAAGACTGTCACATATTTACTTTCTTTTAGCTAGAATACAGACTTACGATCTACGCTGGTGTCGATGATCATGCAGGCTATCAGGTTACCCTCTATGTTAACAACCAGAAAAATGCCCATGAGCACATTCAAGACATATGCGAAACTGCCTTGCTCATGAATTTCTGGCAGTAAATAGAGTATCTCATATATAAAAACGATAGGCAGCAGAAGACCTAATAAAAGGAAGGTCAAACGTTCCTCGGGACGTCGAGGCAAAGGATTGCATCGAAATTTCATGATATGTATCTAAAATTTGCTCAATGTTTACAATTTTGGCAATGGCAATGTTTATTTGACTTTTCGAAAACTTGAGAATTCAGACAGAGTTAATTTGTATACAAATCAGACAATAATACAATAGTTATCTAAGTTCCAATCTGTATTATTACTATTTCATTTAATGTATTTAACGAAAGTGCCGATTTCTTTTCAATTCATTAATTACTTGGCAAATCAATCTTCTACAGATTTCTTGGAAATCCCTTGCGTTACTTTCTTCCAGTTATAACCATCCTCTGGCAGTGGACTGTAGACTGCGGGAAAAAGCCATGCGACATGCAAGCGTAATCCAAAAATGCTTTTTATGTTGTTAACCACTCCATTATTATATTCGAGGTGCGTTCCCTTGAGACGTCTGACCTCACCCCGCCACACAGGCGGCATATTGATGCATAGAATAGCAAAGGAAAAACCCAAGAAAGTGAAGTTGAGGTGGAAAATAAATAGCTGCAGAATTGTCCAAAACGTGAAATATGTCCAAAGCCAATTCCTGAACTCAAAAAAGATTGGATATATGCTCAATAACGGTTGCTTCATTATCCACATGTAAATCCCATTGTAGATCAATGACAAAAGACATCCAGCGCATGTGTACAATATAAAGCACATGAAGTACCTATGATTACGATGACCCACACAATACCCTGTAAAGCCGCAGTGATGATTTCGTTTCAATATGCAGACATCACAGTGTTTGCAGTGCTTTGATCTGGGCGGGGCTAACTTATCGCATATCTTGCAATGCTTCCACTCCAGATACTCCTTTGAGCCGAATGGAGGTGGCACTACATTATCAACTATGTCAAATAATAGATACGTAAAAAACAAGTCTAGTGAAGATCATCGAGTTGGTTACTCACAGTCAACGCTGGTGTCAATCATCATGCTGGCCAGTAAGTTACCCTCTATGTTGAGCATGAGAAAGATCGCCACAAGGAATAGAAAGGCATGTGGACATCCGCCTGGTTCGTGAATAGCCGGAAGCACAATCCATATGTCGTAGATGCCGATGAGTGGCACGAATATTGCCACAGTTAGGAACAGCATCCGCGACCCAATGCTTCGGGGAAACGGATTTGAACGACGCCTCATTACTACTTGCTGCACTTATACACAATTAATTTTAGAAATATGGGTATAACTTTATTTGTTTGCTTTATTTTTCGAAATCAAAAAAATGAACATTGAATGTTTGCTAGACTGACGAACGACAGTTTACTAGTTTTTCAGAATTTGAATTCGTTGTGCCAATGGAGCCGTCATCGCGCAGTTCGCTCTTGACGAACGGAGGAAGCCAAATCAAGTGCATATGCTTTCCAAAAACAGTTTCCCAATTGCGCCTCACATCATCATTATAGAGACAGAATTTATCTTGTGTAGAGTCTGCATCACGCATCAATATGGGAATGTGCGTGGTGAATAATATGATTGAGATTATCAATGCCACACAGTGTAGCATATAGATAAATAGCTGCAGTTTGGGCCAACAATTGTTATTGTTCCAAAGCATATAGGCTGGAGTTGTTATGATGGCCCAGTAGCTTTGGAAATTCATCAGTATGTAGACCGTATTATAGAGCAGAGCGCAGCACATGAAGATGGTCATGTGCAAGAGGAAGCAGAAAAAATATCTCTGATTCCGGTGTCCAATGTAAGAGCCTGACAAGCAAAAGTGATGTTCGCGTTTCAATATACAAATGCCACACGCCTTACAATGCCGAGCTTGGGGCGGTACCAAACGATCGCAGTCATTACAATATTTCCACTTTAGACGCTCTGGCGAGTCAACTGGCGGTGTCTGAACGAGCTCATCTGGATTGGAAGGTAGTGTAATATTTGAGATCCTTCTGCTCCATGATACTCCATGATACTTACGTTCTAAAGTTGTGTTCACAAACATGCAGACCAGTAAGTTGCCTTCCAAGTTGATCAACAGAAAGATGCCTACTAGTAAAGTGAAGATGTATGCAAAACTCCCGGGTGCAGTGATCGCAGGCAGCACAAATATAACGTCGTACATAAAAATTATTGGCGTGAATACACCTGCTAAAAGAAAGCCAATCGCTTCTAAAGGTCGTCGTAACTGCATACTTGCTAAGAATTTAAAATACTGTCGATAATTTGCGAAACGTGCAGTCAAATTTTGAAATAACAATAGTTGAGGTACCTGAAGTATAGATCAGAATCAAACTTCGTCAACATTTTGCTTAAATAAGTGTTCTAATCTTAGTATTTTCAGTCTATGCGAGAACATTGAAATTATTTAATTCCCAGAGCTAGCTGTTCTTCTTGCTCTCCGTATTCCAGCTGTAGCCGTCGCTAGGCAGCTCGCTTTTGACCAAAGGCGACAGCCAAACCAAGTGCATTCGCTTGCCAAACACACTCTGCAAATTGGCGTGGAGTCCGTTGTTATAGCTGTGCTCCTTGCCGTTCTCCGCACAGACTGCGCCACGCAAGACAATCGGCACATGGTAGATAAGTATGACAATCGAGTAGAGCAGCGCCAGGATGTTCAGGCTGTAGAAGAGCAGCTGCAGATTCGTCCAGAAGTTGCCTACGACCAGCATCAACATGGGACAGACCAGCTTGATGGCAGTTAACCACGAGCAATAGGTGGCGCCATTGAGCACCCACATGTAATACGAGTTGTAGCTGAGCGCGTAGATGGATCCCACGAGAAGGAAGAAGGTGAAGCACATGAAGTACCGATGGTTGTGCTGACCAATGCAGCAGGCAGTGAAGAGGCAATGATGGTCTCGCTTCAGTATGCAAACGCCGCACACCTTGCAGTGCCACGATCTGGGAGGCGCCAAGCGGTCGCAGACAGTGCAATGCCGCCAACCGAGACGCTCTACAGCGCCCTCTGGCGGCGCTTTGCTGCGTTCGCCTAAAACAAGGTCAGAGTGCAATGATTTATCGATTAGCATTTTGACGTTGGCTATGACTCACTCTCGACACTGGTATCGATGACCATGCACGCCAACATGTTGGACTTAATGTTGAACAACAGAAACATCGCCATGACGAAGGTGAAGGCGTGCAGAAAGCCGCCCGGCTCGTGGATCGCTGGCAGCACCACAATAATTTCGAAAATGAAAACAATTGGCAAGAACACGCCGATGACGAGGTAGCAGAGTGCATCGATCAGCCGCCGGGGCAGCGGATTGCGTCGCACCTTCATGTTGAACCGACTCGAATGGAACTGAAGCAGCTGATTACCCATCCGGGCCGCTCACGTGTTGCCAGCAGCTTAGAGCTTTCCAGTCAAAGCTTTTTGGTTTATCAACAAACTTGAACTGCAGCCGAGTGCTGATATTAGACAATACAGCAAAACCGCTAATGAATGTGTGAATTGCTCATAAATATCAGATACACAATTACAAATCAGGTTCTGCTAGCTCAAACAGACTTGTCGACTGACTAGTGGGGGCCAACGCTTTTGAACGAAGTCAATGAAAGTACTAACAATCGAGCTTTGTGATAAGACACTTAAGCAACTTTAAGAATACATAACGTGTGCTTATCGCAACACTAACCCATATTTCTACATAATTGTTTTGTTGTATTTTGATGTTATGTGGCGTTGACCTGGAAAAATATTAACTGTGGATTTGAATGTTCAGCAGATGCTTGGTTATCAGCAGACGTTTTTTAAGTTAATTTTAAATGCATGAATGAAATGATTTTCAAAACTGTACCAAAATTATTTGTCACGTACAACACGAACTTCTCTGTGTGTTTTTAATACGACAAATCCATTGAGTAATTCAAAATTAATGCGCTTAACAGCTTGGGGAGGGTAACTCTTGCTTGTAAAAGAACTAATCCGCTGAATTAACTGGTTGACAGTTGAAACTTTAATACAGCTTATATAATGCCGGTATAATTATCAAAGAGCAAATGAAACCACAAATTAATCAGGTACATTACCGAAAGCACTTCAATCAATCGAAGGCTCTAATTGTTTTACAGAGAACTCTCTTTAATTACAAGCAGTTAATTAGTTAGTGTAAAACACTATTGCTTTTAGCTTAATGCATGTATATAAGCAGGAACTTCATAGAAGACACATCTTTAGTCATGGAAGACAAAGAGAAGAAGAAGCAAAAGGCGCACTTGTTCCTGCTCAAGAGTTTTCAGCGGAGCTTGATTCTTTTCCTTAAGGAAACTGGGCTGCACGGACTCAAGTTTGTGGGCGATGCAACGTTGAGCATCTGGGAGAGGTAATTGCATAAAATTAAAGCAATACTTGTTACTAATTCGAGATATGTTAGGTCCTTCTTTCTGATTGCTTTTGTGGCGGCCTTTGTGCTGACTTTCCAGCTGATTTCGAACATATACGAGAAGTGGAACAGCACCCCCGTAATCATTGGCATCAGCCCACATGCCACCTCTATTCTGAGAATGCCCTTTCCGGCCATCACGATATGCAACATGAACCAGGTGCAGCGCAGCAAAGTGGTGCATTACAGAGAGTAAGTGCTGTTGTTGTCACACAAAATGTTTCACATTTCCCTGCTTTCTTTAGGGGCTCTCGCGAGAGCGATCTGCTCAAAGTGCTTTGCAGCGACGAGTCGGAAGACACCGAGGAAACTGCCGATGCCGAATCCCTGGCCTTCTATGCTGCTCTGGCCAACAACAGCCTGAGACTCTCGGAGTTCGTGACGAATCATTCGCAGACCTGCGATCAGATGCTGCGCTACTGTCGATTCAGCGCCGTGGAATACGAATGTCTGCAGCTCTTTCGCCAGATTGTCACGGACGAAGGACTCTGCTGTGTCTTCAATTTTCTGCCCCCAGAGCGACTCTATAAGCGACAGTAAGTGCTCTCAACTATTGCCAACTACAAACGTGTACTCAGACATATTCACATAGGGGCAGCAATTTGAGCGCGTTGCTCGGCTTCGAGTCTGTGCCTTGGGATCCGGAGCAGGGCTATCCCAAGGACTTGCCCAATCGCTATTATCCGCGCCCAGCTGTGGGTGAGTACACATGTCTGCTTAACACTTTAAAGGCAAACTCTTGCATCTTTCTCTAGGTGCTGGCATCACCTTGGGCTTCACTGTGGTGCTCGATGCTCAGCTGGATGAGTACTTCTGTTCGTCTACGAATGGACCCGGCTTCAAGGTGTGTCACTGAATTGTTCAAGTTAAAGTAGTATTTTGCAATTGAAATGGTGCTGCATACTTTAAGCTGCTGTTCCACAACCCCATCACCACGCCCGACATGAAGGACGAAGGACTTGTCGTGGGCATTGGCTACGAAATGAACTTTCGCCTGGAGGCCAGCAGGTCAGAGGCCATGCCCAGCATTCGCTCCATAGCCATCAACAGTCGCCAGTGCATTTTTATGGACGAGAAGAAGCTGCTCTACCACACCCACTACTCGCGCCGCAACTGCGAGAACGAGTGCTACGCCAAGTTCCTGTACACGTCCTGCGCCTGCATTCCCCACAAGTATCCGCACATCTATGCGAACGCCAGCGTCTGCACGGTGGCCGATACGATCTGTATACGGCGGGCGTCGCGACTCGAGAATGCCGCCCAGACCCTCAAGTGTCGCAAGGAATGTCTGCCGGGCTGCTTTGATCTGTCCTACCTGGCGGATGCTTTATATTTTCCCCTCGCCAAGCGCGACTTTCGCATCGCCAATCCACTGGTTGCCTCCATGAACAAGTCATATCTGCTGGACAACATTGCCGTCGTCAACCTGTACTACAGGGAATCTGTCTATTATGGCAGCATGAAGAACGTCTATATAGGCTTGACCGAGTTCTTGTGTGCGTTCCAGATTATCTTGTGCATAAGACGACAAATTAATAGTTTTTCTTTGTTTGTATTGACAGCAAATATTGGCGGTGTGATGGGTCTGTTTATGGGGTTCAGCGTCATCTCGTTAGCGGAAATGTTTTACTTCCTTATTCTTAAACCCATTACGGAGTTTATAGCCTGGAAACGTGGCAAACTGGAGGAGACCAAACAGCACACCTTCGATGTGAATGCAGTTCAAGAGCTTACGCGGCAAAACCAAACTATCTGGCATACTAGAGAGCTCTATCCCAAGGGATTCGTCAGTGGTCACTCGACAAAAGAGCTGTTCCAGCCCAGTAGGAACAAGCTGCAGCGGCCTTTCAAGTAAATTGAATAATAAATTAAATACTATCGTTTGCGTGTCGTCCGAGTAGCTACAATCTGCTGCATCATTGAAATAAATAAGCGTCATTTAATCCACAATGAAATGGGTCAACGGCGTTGCACATTTGAATGTCATGCTAAGGGTTAATGGTGAAATCCATAATTATCATGAGTCTGCATTCCTGTAAATTAACATGGACTGTTAGATGAGCGAGAGCATAATTTGCCTAGAAGATGGCAATTATTGATCTTTGAGTTCTTTGAGTCAGCCCTGAAGCGCAGAAAAAAGAACTAGTACTATTTACATTCATGTAGATTAACATGGACTGTTAGACGAGCGAGAGCTTTAACAGCAATGTGATGAATGTTTTCTTAAATTTAATTTGCCTGGAAATTGGCAATTATTGATTACTCAGCTCTTTAATTCAACTCTAAAACCAAGAAACGAACTATTAGTAAGTTGTAATTGTAAAATCCATAATTATCATGAGTTTGCATTGCTGTAGATTAACATGGACTGTTAAGTGAGCAAAACCATCTATCGAAATGCTAAAGAGTGTTTTGTTAAAGTTCAGAAGTTGGCAAATTTTTGGATCTCTGGACTCTTTAAGTCGGCTTTAAAGTGTAGTAAAGAACTTTTAGTAAGTTGTGATGGCAATTATCCTGAGATTACATTTCTGTAAATTAACATACTCTGTTAAAAGAGCAAGAGCATTAACAACATTACTTACGAATGTTTTCTTAAAGTTAAGCAACTTTTCGATCTCTGGGCTCTTTAATTCAACCTTGAAGCGCAGAAAACAACTGTTAGTAAGTTGTGATGGTAAAGTCCATAACAATCACGAGTTTGCATTCCTATAGATTAACAGGTTAGATGAGCAAGAGCATCAACAGCAAAGCTAAAGAGTGTTTTCTTAAAGTTGAGAAGTTGGCAAATTATCGATCTCTTTAATGCGGCCCTGAAGCGCAGGAGAGAACGGTTAGTAAGTTGTGAGAGCCGGCAGCTGTTCCAAATGCCAACTACTTGCAATACGAGGAGCATACTGATTTCAATTAAGAGTTCCGAGATTAAACAGCCGCCCCTTGGCCCCCTTTGTTTCACTGCTCCACTTATTTGTGTGCTGGGTAGTTGGTATTTGGTGTTTGTACTCGTCCTGTGGTTATTTATTATATTTTATGCCAATAAGCGCATTTAGCTAAATTGCTTTTCTGTAACTAGAAGTTCTCTACCACTTCAGCAGTCAGTATCTATAGCTACTGTGTGTGCTTCGGTGTACTCTTAAAGTTGCCAATTGCGCTGCGCTCTCTTTTATGACTTACAATTGTGGCGCACTGCTTTGAATCGCTTTTGCTCGTACTTGGAGAATTCCACAGTCTGCACAGACAAGGCGCATTTCATACTTACGCTTCGGCTTTAATTGCTGACCTACACACAAAGTGACTAATTTTGTTCATGCATAACATACTTAGACTGCAACGAGGGCTGCTCTAGGACTTGTAACAGGCACCTTCTAGGACTAGTTATAAAATGTGGGGCAAGTTTACAAATAGACCTTAAAGTAATCATATTTTTGTTTTGTATATAGAATAGAGCGTTTTAAATCAATATTCTATTATGCCTTTCTTAAAGCATTATTAAAATGTATAACAAAAGTTTGTTTGTAAAGGTATCTGGTAAATAAAAAGTACTACCTTTTTCTTCAAAGCTATCGTTTTACTACTAATACTAATATAAATTTTCGAATTGCTGAATTATGGATCTCGTCGAATTCTAATGCGGTTATTTTAGTCATATTTACTTTGCCTTTCTTTGCTTGAAAGTAACATTTTAAATATATTTCAGTTAACTTACATTTACTTTCTTCTTTTTTTCTAAAATGTTTGCATTTCAGTACTACTATTAAAATACAATCATAAATTTTCGAATTGTTGTACAATGCATCTCATCGACTCACAGTGCATTTGCGATTGTCTAATTTACTCTCAATTACTTTGCTTTAAAATAACATTTTTATGCATTCAAGGCAACTTAAATTTACTCTCTTGTTCCACTTCAATACTATTAAAATACTAATAATAAGTTTCGCATTTTTTGTATTACGTGCTTATCGAATCATAATTTTTTTCTCATTTTTTGCTTTAAAATAACATTTTTAATGTATTCAGGCATCTTAAATTTACTCTCTTTTCCGGTTTAAATCTATTTCAATACTATTTAAATACTAATATTAATTTCCGAATTATTGTATAATGCATCTCATTGCATCATAATGTCATTGTTTTTGTCAAATTTTCTTTCACTTTCTTTGCTTTAAAATAGAAGTTTAAATATATTTTTTCAGACAACTTAAATATACTTCCTTTTTCTCTATAGCTTTCGTTATAGCAGTACTTAGAAAATATATACATTTTCGAACAGTTGCATAAGGTATGATAAAGATAATGTATAATATCATCGAATCAGAATGTGTTTGATTTTCTCATATTTACTCTTACTTTCTTGGCTTTTAAATAACATTTTTATTGTATATTAGGAATCTTAAATTTACTCTCTTTTTCTGTTTTAATACTATTTGAATACTAGTATAAATTTTCGAATTTTTGTATAATGCGTGTCTTCGAATCACAATGTATTTGCTTTTGTCATATTTAAAATATTTATGTTACTTTTATTTTCTTAGCTTTAAAATAACTCGTTAAATGTATTTTTCCAGACAACTTAAATATACTTCCTTTGCTCTAAAGCTCTAAAACTCCTTTTAGAGCTATTTAAATTCTAAAATGCATTTTATGTAGCGTATAAAAGTCTGTTTGGTGGATGCAATTAATTTTAATAGTCTCGTAGAGCTGCCCTCGTTGCGGTATGATTTGTGTCTCTGCAAATTTCAGAAGCTCGCTCAGCCCACTTTCATAATTTTGGATAGCAGCCGCCTGCGGTGCAACGGCAGCTGTGGTGCGTGCTGGCAACTTGCAACTGGCAGCCGGGTGGCAGGGCGGTTTGCGGCA
This sequence comes from Drosophila rubida, assembly GCA_035046165.1. NCBI lineage: Eukaryota > Metazoa > Arthropoda > Insecta > Diptera > Drosophilidae > Drosophila > Drosophila rubida. Next base: position 35,147,724 of record JAWNOF010000021.1, read on the forward strand.
AATGGGGATGGGAGATGAGGCGTGCTGCTGCTAAAAATAGGTGGTGGCAACGGGAGGGGAGGGGGCGAGGTCTGAGCTGGGCAAACCGAATGAAATGCATTCTTGCATTTCAAGACAATTTGCGAAATTGCAACGCTTGATGCTTCCACGTGCATTGCATCTGTTTTTTGCTCGCTGTGTTTTTATGGCAAGTCAACAATGTGGCCAAGATACGAATGGGAACAACAACAATACCAGCAAAAACAAGATAAAAACAGCTAACACTAACACTAACGCTAACAGCAACGACAACGACAACGACAAATAAGAAGAGCTACAACTGATGTTGCGTGGGGCGAGTGGGTTAGGGGGGCTGGGGTTGCGCGTTGGGGGTGGGGACTTGGCGAAACTAAAGTAAAATAAAGTAAAGTAAACGAAGGACAGGCAACTCAGCTTTCAGCTTTCAACGATGACAACTAGTGTAAATGATTACGACGTGTTCACGGAATTCTATACATCCTGCAGGGCAGCGCCATAAGTGTCAGGAACAGAACTGGATTCAATTCTTTATGGCGCTGTTATCGAGCCAATGGCAGTTACCCAGTTGCCAGTTGCCACTGGCCATTTTGCAGTCTCCCCTTTCGGTGGGGCATAGGGAGGGGGGGGGGGGGGGGGCAGAGCGAGCTTTGGCTGGGAATGAAAAATGATCGCCTTAAAGTTGCGAGCAACTGAAACTGGAGACAAAGTAGCTAAGCGCATTTCAACTAGCCGGTTAAATGAAATATTTATATTATCGTATATTATATTATGACGCACCCAAAACATTCCGGCACACAATTTGCGAGTCGGATTACAGCACAAGCACGAGCAGGTGGCGAGGAAGAGTTAGGGGCCAAATGCACACACGAGTTGTAGTAATTAACATCCAATTTCCAAGTAAAGTTGTCAACTTAACAATGAAGTTTCGCCCCACACAACAGCAGCAGCAGCAGCCCGAGCAGAGCAGTGGCAACTAGACGGAGGTCGGGTTTGATTAAGGTATAAATAATTTATGCCGGTTTTGTTATGCTGCATAGCATTCAGTCGTGTGTGGGATGTGTGTGTGTGTGTGGCCCGGGAACGAGCGAGAGCCGTAAGCATTGTCAACTTTATGACATTCCGGCTGCTGCTGTGTCTCCTTTACGGCTTGCTTATGCACACAGCCTCGACTAGATATTCATCAAAGTTGTTGTGCAGTTGGGAGCATGTCTTCTTAAATATGACTGCTGCACAACATTCATATTGTGTGTGTGCCTGTGTGTCTTTGGGTTGCTGCCCCAAAACACGTGGCGCGCTTGGAAGCTAGTTCAAATTCTACTTAGGTGCTGCTCGTGTTGCAAGTGCCCAGAAGTTGCATGCGGAAAAGCAATTAAAACTTCTCGACTTCGGAAATGTGCTTTCATATTTCATGATGTCTTTCCTCAATAATGATACTCATTCCCCGATCGCACACGTCACAACACTTGCCTAATCTTTGCCAGCGCCGACTTCAAGCAGCTCATTATTAAGTAACACAGTTGTGCTACACTAAGCAGTTTAATATTCAAATATGTTACATTTAACTAACTTTATTTCTAACAAATATCAGCACCTGCTCTCTGTTTTACTGCAAGCAATAATGTTGAAAGACTCACTTGATATTGTCAATAAATTAAACTGTGTTGCCACCATTTGCTTCACGTTTGCAAACATTTATGTTGCAGAAATTGTAGTTTACACAGCTCGAGGATTTCATAAATTTAACTTTGCTGCATTTCGCCAAACTGCAATTGACACAATTCATAAATTCGGCTTCTTTCGAGTTCTGACTAAGTTAAATATTTGCATTTATGTAATTTCGTGAAACTCGCAGTTAAATTGAAAGCACTTTGCAGTAAAAACTATAAATATGATATCATTATTTCCGCCCTGGGCAAATTGACCATAATTTGGGGTTGCGTTCCAAATTTACGGCTCCAATAATGGCTAAACTGTTGAGTGGTAATTTTCGGCCAAAAAAAAATGAAGAAATTGATGCTCATTTCTCTATTTTGGCTTATTTGTTAAGTGAAGAAACTTGTACTGCACTCGTTGGTAGGTAACTTTGATCACAACATTGAATTTAATGGCAACCACTTAGGGCGCCATACGAGTGTGAGTCTCAGCTTGAGTTTGAGTAGGAATACCCGTATCTAGTCGTAACATTTGGCTAATGGAAGCTTGGAGCGAGCGCTCGCTGGCTGTTTGCCCTCCATCACGGCTATAAAACGACTGCAATAACAGCTTGGCACGCCACAGCAGCCCAGATCCCCAAATGGATGCCCACGTGTAATATTTTGCAGGTGAGCCAAAGCCAAAAAGGGTTGTAAGAATGCGCCGAAGGCCCCGAGGCAGCGCTTAAATATTCGTTGAAAATATGCAAATTTGTCGATGCAGCGACGCCGCTGCAGCCTCGCCCCCGCCCCTGCCTGCCAGCCTGCCTGCCACCTAATGCAGCAAATTGCATTTCAAATAAGGTAATTTTACACATGCACGGAGAGCGCGCCCGGGGGGGCAACGGGCCATTTGGTCTCGGCCAAAATGTATTTCGGTTCGAATGGCACAGATAAAATTCATCGCAGTGTGTTTGCAGTTGGCTTCAGGGCACGGGGGACGACGGACGACACGAAGCTGGACAACTGGTAAGCCTGTCAGGCTGAATAATCATGACCATCAATCAGACGGTCAGTGGGCGCCCTGCACACCTCATTAGGCTAATCCCACAATTGCGCACGGACGCACAGGCGAACACTCGAGCTCCCGCTCCAGCTCCAGCTTGTGCTCCTGCTGCTGCTCCGCAAGTGAGTCGCATGAATCGGAAGCATTAGAGGAAAAGGGGTAGCGCAATTTCCCATGCGCTTAATAATATTTCATTATTACGAGTTGACTTGTGGCTGGGCATTTAAAATCGGCTTCATTGCGTGACTGCTGACTGCTGACTGACTGCGGCAACTGGCCACTGTCCCCGGGAGAGAAGATTGATCGCCAGCTCTGTTAATTATCAGCCGAATTATCTGCAATGCACACTTGGCCCTTGCCCCGGTCCCAAAAAAGTCTGTCACTCAAAACTGTTCCCAGCAAACTGTTCTCGCACACCAACTGTTCGCGCACACAAACTGTTCCCGCATGCAAACCGTTCCCAGTGTGAGACACAGACTCGCCACTCGGACACTGGCGAAAGTGTTCCCGCCAGCAAACCGTTCCTGCACGCCAACTGTTCCCAGTGCGCTTGAGGCGCAGACTCGCCACTCGCTGCAGCAACGCGCACAGCATCCACACCGCCCCGCATGTGGCACACAACTGGTAACAGTTCAGTGCGGTGACGCTGGCGGCATGAACATGTACTTGCCACCGCCGCTCGCCAACAGGTTGCACACGCCTCCATGCGGCAAGTACGTAATTATTGAAGAGCCCTGCAGCCCAGCAAGCACTTGGCGAACTGCTCGCTCCTCAAGATGCTACCCGGACTTAATTGACCCATAAACGCAGAAGTCGAGTGGTCAGCAGTGCAGGCAGGCCGCTCTTTTAATTTCTGACTTGCTGATTTTCGTTTTATGCACCAACTTACACGCCACGGATGTGTTTTAAATTGGCTCTGCCCCGAGATACAACTGTGCGAAATGGCCAAAGTTATTGTTATGGTAGTGGCCGCTGCTCGAATTGATAACAATTGCTTATAAACAATTAATCAAAAATGCTTTGCAGCAAGTTTTTCACTCGCTCAGCTGCAGCCTTAACAAAGTTTTCACTTTATTATGGATTATTCAAATTGGTTGTGTGTTGATTTTGTTTGCGAGATGCAAATTTATAGAACTTTTGCATATATTATTATGCATTGACCCGCAGAGTTATTCAAGTTGCACTGCCCTGAATTAAAGTGGCAAAAGCATTAACTTTTTTATACGATTGCGTAGATAACACACATAACATAAAAGCCATTGAAACCGAGTTAAATATGCACATGTTTTTTGCATGTTTACTGAATTGATTCGCATGGCGCGCTCTAAAACGTGCAATCGCCATTAAAAATACATCTCGATGTTGTTAGGCGCTCTGCAAACATTAATGATTTGTCAGTCAGTGCAGTGTTCGATTTATTATTAATTCGCAGTGCTCTTTAAACGCACGACTTTGTGCGGCATCCATAATACACAATTGGAGGCATTATTAAATATGGAAACTCGTCGGCTGATGGCTGACTAAATGCCACGTCAATGCTGCTGTTAAACGTGTCTCTCGCAACGCACCGAATTCGGCTTAAATTCGGCAATTTGGCGGCTAATTAAATGAAACACGAAATGGTCTGCAATTAAGGCCTTGCGGATTTGGCAAAGCCACAAAGCAAAGGGCCAACAGCAAGAAGCAGCGCTCAAAAGGAAACTGACTGAAGCAGGCAGCTGGGATGAGGAAAAGCTACTGCAATCGCTGGCACAATCAGAATCACAGATTTGTCCTAATCTCTTTGCTTTATCCTGCGTAGTAATAACTACTCGTGCTTCTTGGCTTCGTCGCTGGCTTTTCCGCCTCTTTCTTTGTGCGATACCCTGCACTCGCCCCACTGCCGGGGATATGCACACGAGCAGTTGCCTGACCAGCTGCTTGTGTTTATGTCTTTTACAGGGTATGCTCGCACGCATCCTGCCGAATGCCGCTAACGGTCTGGCCTGGCTTGCGTGACAGCTCATGTCTTGTTTATCTAAATCATCCGACTGTGTAAATGCCAAGCCTCGCTTCCACTGCGCAGTTCCTTTGCTGGCCTCGCAGCATCGCGTACCACTCGAGCAGCGTGCGCCTGTCGGCACATGGCAATGAGCGGTGAATGACTCGTCGTCGTTCGTCGGCTCGTCGACGTTGAGCTGGCTTCTTGGCTGCTCCTGCCGCTCCTGCCGCCCCAAAGCCGCACAGTTGCAGGCCGTGAAGCTATGCAAAAATCCAAACGTCAAACGTCACTTTGGCAACAATGGTGGTAGCACTCCAGCAAGCAGGCTGAAGTGGATCTCGGCACTCGCTTGTTGGCAGTCGCTTCTCTTTTCGTTCTGGCTGGGGTAATTACGGCTAGTACAGCATCGCTGCACAATTTGCGGCGAATGAGCATTTGGCCTTGTTACTTGACTTGTTTGTGCAACATTTGACCTAACTATGGAGCATGTGCTGCTTTTTACCACGCAACCCAAATCGGAAATTGATCAGAAATGCACAACAAACAGCGGAAACTCTAGACAAAGCGCTGCGACAGTAGCGGACTAACAACAGCGCAGGCAGGCTGCAGTTTTAACAGCGCGCTGTTAAGTTGTGCTTAGTCGCCCTAACAGCTCCAGTTCGAGACATAGCGCTAGAACAGTAGCGGATTAACAACAGTGCCCTGTTAAGCTGTGCTTAGTTGTGGCTCTAGTCACAGCGCTAGAACAGTAGCGAAATAACAACAGTGCACTGATACCTGTGCTTAGTTGTGTTCGCCATAACAGCTAGCCATAGCGCTAGAAGTCGACTAACAAAAGACAGATCACTCTGCGATTTAACAGCGCGCTGTTGAGCTGTACTTCGCAGCTGTGTTCGCCATAAAAGTTCAAGCTTTAACTAGTTCTAGACCTAACTACACTGCGCTGTTATGGTGAACTGATTGAACTGGTTCTATGCCGCGATGCGGTCACACTGACTTGCTGTGGTTTTTGCGCAGTTCTGTTTTATTTTTCATAAATTTAGTACGCCCCTGGGCTGATGTATCGCTATTTATCGGAAATTGCTTCAACTTGAGACAATGCCATCATATTGATGGCATTTTTTGCCGCACTCAGCTAGCCCGGAGCTACAGGCATGAGGATATAAGTTTATATATGGAAAGAAGAGCAAAAAAAGCAAGCAAGGAGACAAAACGAATATTACAAACTTTGCGAGCAGCGCGCGGCACGTGCTGCGTGTTAAGGCAATCGAGAAAGTTTTCTGCGCTCGCTTTTCGGACGCTTACCACCTCTCCCGCCCCCGCCCCACTCTCCTGAAGCAGCAGCCGGAACAACTGCAGCCCGAAGGAGCCGGCGGCCAAATTGACAGCTGGCTGTGTAAACATGTGTAGCGAGAGGCATTATCACTATCCAGTATCCAGCAGATTAGTGCAAAATGACTCACACATAGTTTGCGAGTGAGCAGCATATTATATCTGAGTGCGATTAAATACTCAGTTATTATGATGAGTTACACTCTGTTCAGCTGCATGCGCGTATGAGGCAAATAAATGTGTATGTATGTATGTCTGTGTGTAATACCTGTGCTCAACGGCCGTTTAAACGAGCGTTTTCTCTTTAGGAGGCTTTCGCAATTTCGTTGCGCTTTCTTCGTAATGTTTCCCCAGTGTCTCTTAGCGCCGCAGGAAGGAAGCCAAATCAAATAATGGCCGGCGTTTAACAGTGCGTATGTTTGGCGTGCCGCGTGCCACGCATGCCACGCATGCCGCACATGCCGCACGCCACATGTGTGCGACGCATACGCATTTGACTTTGGGGATTACAGCGCTCAGCTTCGCACTAAGCTGCTTCAGTTGCTCCGCTGCTCTGGCTGCTCTTTGTGCTCGGATCGGAGACAACGCCTCATAAAACAGGATCTAGGAAATCATCTGGGTTTGATTTGTGCTACACGATTATGATTTGTATTTCAAACCGCTCGCTTCACACTCGACCCGCCTCGTTAAGCTGGCTGCCATTTCGCTTTATGGCCATTGCCGTGTTAACTGCCACAGTGGTGAAGAATTGTAAGTGCGAAGCGACTTGGAATGTGGCATGATTAATGCAAATCATTTGCTGCACAACAAGCCAGCAATTGGTTTTCCAACTACAACGGAAATTGGCCACGTTAAATATTTATCAGTGGCAGATTCCGACGGAGCAAGCTAATTACGGAATTGGCCTCAAGAGCGTTCACAGGATTCACTGAGCATTCGATGTTATCAACGACTTTAAGCGCACGAATGCACTCAATCGAGGCTGTCTTGCGAGCACAATCTGACTGCGAATTCCTGGGCGTATTCAATGCATTCAATGCGCACTCACACTTGCACTCACAATCCGACTAACGCTTACGCTCGCAATCACATTCAATTTTCGTCTATGCGGTGCTACTGTGCCGTGGGATCAATAAACCGAGCGGCGCTCGTCTGAAGCGCTCCCAGCAATAAAGGCATCAAATGTTTGCTTACACCACACACACACACACGCACACATCTAGACTGCTTCATGAATAACACACTCACACACATGGATGTATGCCTTTGTAGAGTCGTAGCGGAAAAAGGAAAATATTTAGGTCCGTCGTTTGTATGCAAATGCGGCGGACTGAAACGTGGCGAGCGAGTCGAAAAATACAACGAAATAAAAGAAAAGAGCTGAGCAATTTGTGCAACGCCGCCATTTCCATATAAATCTTCAATAATTTCTATTATTATGCATAATTGAAATTGATTTTGTTCTCCAATTTCCTCCAACCATTGGTCAGCTGGTCAATCCAGGACACGAGCTACTCGCCCCGCCTTCTTTTTGAGACGCTTGCGGGCAGTGATAGATGACAGCTCCATTGAGTCAGGGAACAGCTGGCCGTTGTGTGTGGCGCTTGTTAGCCTGATTGATATTTAGCCGCAGGCGAAATGCCGTCTTTGCGCCCTGTAATCAAATACCTTCCTCCACATCTCGCCGAGATTCCTTTAAGCAAAAAAGCGGGGCATTAAAGCATTAGCATTAGCCAAAATTTGTGAGCAGTTTTCATTTGTCAGCGAGCAGCAGCGGACAGCGAGCGGCGGGGATTGTCTAGCGCGCTTCCTGTCCACTTGCCACTGAGTGGCAACTTTTCAATGTGGGCCACTTTAGGAGCGCTGGCAAATCCCCTGGCTGGCGCCAATGGCCTCGTTCTGTCGGCAAATAATAGCAATCAAATGCCAGCGCTTCGTATTCTCCGTATTCTCGATTCCGTATTCTGTGTGCCGCATTCCATATTCCGTATTCAAATGCTACTGCAAATTTAATAACAAATATAAATCATTTCCAGAGCTGACAGCTAAAGCACGCCCTCTCCCCTCCCTCCACCACCCGCTCTCGTGCTATCTCGACTCGGCTTTCTCACCTCAAGTGTGCGGATGTGGGCTGCGGGACATTTGGCAGTGCGTCCAAGTCCAAGACGGACGCACTAATGGCAGTGGCAGACACCAATAAGAGGCAATTTCTCATCTCGCCAGCTACGCTTCAAGTGGCCCAGGATCAGCGAGGAGTGGGAGCAACGTGTTTAGGCATTTTGGACGCCCCTGGGGGCGGACCCAAGTTCTCTCTGGCTGTTGTGTTAATTTTTTATCACTTTGAAATTAAAGAACAACACTTGGGAGTGGAGTGTCTGTCCTGCTCGTTGTTGTCCTTCAGGCTGCTGTCGCCACTGTTTCCTTTCTTCTTCCAGTTTTTTTCCTTTCTTTGTGCAGCCTAGACACAGCGACTTCGGGATACTTTTGTGCCTGGGTCTGGGCAAACATAAATAATTAACTTAATGCCATGTTGCCCATAAATTAGGCATGCCTGTCTCCTTGCATTTGGCCAGCGGGCATGCGCTGCGCCTCCAGCGTTCGCCGTGCCGTCGATTCTTTGATTAACAGTCCAGCACAAGGCCGTGGAGAGTGGCATGCCACAAAGGACACAGCCTACTCAATGGCGGCCTATTTGCCAGCGCCATTGCAATGCCAAATGCAATTTCAAGCAAATCAATTGAAAACACAAATCGCAATTGCCTTTCACTGAGCAGCTCCCCCCTCTTCCTCTCGTTTCACCCTCGGCAACATTGTGCTGCTGCTCTGCAGCCAAGCATTCAATGGAGTTGAGATTTGTTTTGCATTGACCGCAAATTTCAATACAGTTTTGCGGTCAGCGTACAATTGTCGACCCTCTAGACAAGCAGCCCCTGCACAGTGGGCCGCATAGCGCAAATGAGCGTGCAAAAAAAGTATTGAAGTTCAACTCCCACTTTCGTCTCATCTACTACTACTACTAACTACTAAATTGCACTTAAATGCAACGCTCAAGGTAATCATCGATAGGGAATGTGTCCCGCTTTTGACGTGACAGCTGCCGATGACTGGAGGGGAGGTCGGACGTTAATCAACACTTTGCTATTAAGCTGTCAAGGGCTGTCAAAAATTTTCACGTCGTCGTCTCATTAGCAAGTGTCGTGCTGAGCTGAAATCATGTTTATGTTTAATTACCAGCAATATTTTGATGAGCGGCCCATGGAGCCGGAGGAGGTGCCCTTGGAGGAGCAGTTCCTGTTGCGCGTGCCCGTGGTAAGTTGCATGAACGTGAGCGCGCAACTGAAATCGTAATGAAATTATGCATCTGGCAGGACGTTGCAATCGCCATACGTAACGCCATTTCGGTGTGCAAGTTGCGCAAGAAGTTGTCGCTCTGCCTGGACGAGGACAATCGCAAGGGCATCATCTACATGAACGACGAGATGCTCAACGGCAAGTTCGTGAAGCTGCCGACCATTGTCGAGTGCTACAAGACCACGGACAACGTCAACATGTACAAGACGGCCAACATACACGAAATGCTCGTCTGCAGTCGCGTCGGCGTCCACAGCGCCGAGGAGAAGATGTCCGGCATCGAGCAGCTGGACGAGGACTATGTGCTGCCGCACGGCATCACGCCGCCCACGCGCAACATCCGCAAGCGCTATCGCAAGCACATGAAGAAGAAGGCCAAGAACAACAAGATGTCCGAGCAGGAGGCCCTCCAGATTGTCAAGCAGCTGATACGCGCCGACCTCTCCGCCTACAGGGTGCGCTACGACACCTACTCCGAGGACGACTCTGGCCAGGAGATTTCCAGCAAGCCGAAGCCCAAGGCCAAGCCCTACGTCAACTATCCCGAGCCCAACCACAACAAGCACTTCTACAAGCGCTACTAGGTACTATCTAATAGTTCCACAAGGCAATATCAAGATATTTAATTTGAACAATTAACACCATTTTATAATTTCGTTGCTTCTTTTCATTATTATTTTTTAAATTATTTCCCCGCCAGTGGATCTGTTGTTATGCACACTTCAGAGAACAAGCAACAGACTTGCAATCGTTTCAATATTATTTTAAAATTCCTTTGCTTTCTTTTACAATATTATTCTTCAAATATTCTAATTTCTCTACACCCGATCTGTTATTGTGCCGAATAAATGTTTCTTGTGTTTCAAATCAATCGAATCAGTAAGACCATTTTATAAATTCGCTGTTTCTTTGGCAATTCGTCTTTTAAACAATTTATTTTCTCATTTTTTGCTGAATTCAGCGAGCTTTGAATAGTGCTGAGAAAAGAGAAGTCCAATCAATAAGTAATGCCATTTTATTAATTCTTTCTTTCTTTTGATAATTTTATTTTTAAATAATTTATTTGCTTGTAAATAGATCTGTTATTATGCTGAATTTGTCGTGATTAGAAAGCGACGACGAAGGAATAGGACTTCTCCATGTTATCCTAAATTTAACTGTATAGGCATTACAACAAGATGCATTGAATACAGCTTGGTATTATAATAACTAATTAGAATAAAGAATAAATATATATTTCTTCAAATCAATCAATAAGCACAATTTATTATTTCCTCCTTTCTTTGATAAATCGTTTTTAAGCAATTTATTTTCTTATTGTTATGCTGACCCTATAGAGCAAGCGACTGAGCTTCTGTTAATAAATAAAGAAAGAAAAGAATTATCTAATGTCCAATTCTTTGTAATAATCTTTTCTTTGATCATTTAATTTCTCGTCAGTAAATATGTTATGCTGGCTTTGTAGAGCAAGCGTCAGAACTTCAATGCTTTGAATATTCTCCTGTCAGGAAGTGACGCGAAAACAGAAGCTCTATCTTAACTATTCCAAAACTAACCGCAACAATTATTACTACAAGAGCTATTAAATACTACTAAGTATTGTAATTGCTGATAAAAAGTAGTATTTATTCTTCTTTAAATCAATCAATCAGTAATGCCATTTTATAAAGTCTTCATTTCTTTTATTTTCTCGCCAGCAGATCTGTTGCTTTGCTTACTTCATAGAGCAAGCAAGAGACCTTCAGCGCTGTGATTGTGGTATCTCAAACTATTGCAGTTTTTGTTCGCTGTTGTGCAGCAATGGGGCACTGTGGCATTGCCACAATCGTGTGTGCGGTCGAAGCGGCATTAAAGATTTGTGTTGTGGCTTTCCAATGGCGCCACATACCTCGTACCTCATGCCCCGTGCCTCGCACCTCGCACCTCAGGCCCCCAGGTGTGTGTGTGGTGGCATTAGCACTCGTGCAGCAGTTGTTGCTGTGGTTGCAGCAGCCCTTGTTATTGGCGTTGCAGGTGCACTGCACTGCACTGCACGGACTCTGTTTGCTCAGCTGTGTGTCAATTAACTGCAGGGCCGAGCTAATTGTGTTGACGCCATTCGTTTAATCAAAGTTTAACGCCTGCACTTTGCGGCCTAATTGAAAACGCAAATTTCGCCAGCTTGCAGCTGGTTAAGTTTTGATATTGTAGGGCGCGCAGTGACGTTGCACGTCCGCCACGCCCCCCTGCCTCTTCCTAGATGTCACTCTCAGCTCATCTGGAGAAGCAGAAGCAACTGCAGCTGCTGCTGCTGCTTGTGATGCTGTCGGCCCTGACCCACTTTGTGTCCGTTTGCCACGTTTCTTTCTTTTTTTTTTTGGGAGGTGTGCGCAGCAAGTTGAGAAAGTAGATTTTAATGAGATGCTCTGCAAATTTCGTGTTAGGGCGCAGTAATTTCCTCAAATGGCAGAGGCAAAGACGAAGGCGCATACGAAGGCGACGGCGACGGCGACGGCGACTTCTGCAGCTTCTTGTCAGCCATTAGACTGTGCAGTGTCCAGCGCCATCGAGCGTCAATTAAACTGTTGGAACATGCTCACAGTCGGGCGATTGCATGCTTAGACGCTGCCAGCAAATTAATGAATATTTATGCAGGCACGTGAGTGCGTAATACTCGTGTGGAATACACTGCGCGAAAGTTGTACGAAGATTGCTAGTGGTAGACAAAACGCACTTCAACAATGCAAGCTAAACTTTAAGACGCTTGGCAACTTTAAATGCTGATGTCTGTAGTCTGGAATTCACTCGTATTTTCTCGCAGTGTGTGCAAGTTACTGGCAGCAGCGACCTCTTGACATCTCACTGACCTCGTAAACCCTTGATGCGCCGCCTCGTGTCACCCTTCACACCAGCTGTCGAGAACATAAACTTTCGTTGTCGCTGCTCCATCCCCCCCTCGTCGTCCCCCGCTGTAGTGCAGCAATACGCGGTTGTGTGCGGCGGGCAACTTTGCATATGATTACACGAAATTTGCATCACATTATTTTGTGTCTGATGTGCTGCGTCCCGAACCTGGACATGGACATGAACATGGACCTGAACTTCAAGCAGGTGGCAGGCAACAACTAACCCAGCTGAGAGTCGCAAACACGTGGCGCAGCATACAAATGACGCCTGCAATATTTATTACTCGAGACCAGCTTAAGTAGTGCCAACTGTTTGCCAAGCAGATAAATTGTTTATTTCAATGGACGCACAACCCGAACCCAAGATGAAGATAGCAATGGGAGATGGTGAATGGTAGATGGTGGATGGTAGATGGGAGGCCAGCCAGATGTCGATGCCGGCAAATCGCCGCAATTGATGGAGTTCACGTTGCTCTGGCTGTGGCTCAAACTGTTTTATGGCCCCGATCCCACGTAACGCACTCAACGCAGCCAAATGAATACTGCGCTGAGCTGGAGCAATGCCTCAGATATGTTCACTTTAAATTACGACTATTCACTTTGCTGCACAGCACAGAATCAATCGTGGACCCAGCTGCCAACTCAATGCACATATAGCCAACTCCCGGCAACAGCAATTGGATAATTATACCCTGTACCTATAGCTGCAAAGGCATATTAAGTTCGATCGAATATATGTACAACCAAAATGCTCACAATTGAAAATAAAGTCGATTTAGCCATGTCCGTCTGTCCGTCTGTTCGTAAGAACATATAGATTACAAAGATGGCACGAGCTAGAGTAGCCAAACTTTGGATTTAGATGTCATATGTATTTAGGCTGATAAAGTTTATGCTTTTTCCTCTGTCGCACTTCCCCTTGCCCTCAAACAGCTAACAACTGTGGCAACCTTAGTTTTAGAGCTAGAAAGGTAATTCAAAGTGTAATACTCGTATGTAGATATTTATAAAAGGAATCGAAATCCAAAAGATGGTTACAATCGTTATTAACACAACAAGTTTGAAGTACAGACATTTGTCTTCTAGTATATTCGCATGTGTTATGAATGTCGTTTGATGTGATCTCTTTTGAATTGGCTGTATTTTAGTATTCGCTGGTTGGCATTTGTATTGTTATTCTAATTGAAAGCAAATTAGGCTCAACAATTTTATACATATTTGATTTCACATTTATTTTGTCTGATAATATAGGGTATAGCTCACTTGTTTATACTACTTTGCTTTAACTGCAGTTCATTGTTATGAATTCAAAAGATATTAATACCTTTAAGCTGCTTATTGACCAAGCATATAATTCACTTTGAGTGTCTTTAATTAGATTATCTTAGTTAATAGAGAGCTATATAGTTGTGCTGTGTGCAATCCCAGCCACTGTTCGCCTGCTTTGCTTAAAGCCACAAGCCAACTCATCGATTTTGGCTGCAGTTGAAGTGAAAAGACTTCGAGGTGCGCTGTTAAAGACTTAAATAATGCAGCAGTCGCTGCAGCTGTGCAGCTGTGTGCGACTCAAGGTGTTCGAATGCAAAGCGTGGCAAGCACAATGCTCACATGCAGCGCACGTTGCAGGCCAATTCTTGAGGCAGGTGAGGCGAAGAGGGAGGAACACACTTCAGACAGCAACGTATTCACAGAGGATGCCAAGCGTCACATTTTAATTCATGCAAGTGGCACGACAAGGAGAAAGCGGGGAGGGGCGCTCCCCGCTCCCCGCCCTCCCGCTCCGGGCTGTGCTGCACTTGACGCGCCTGTGAAGGATGCGAAAGAGTACTCGGTGCGCCCACTTGGGACAGGATTTATTGCCGTTTTCGGCTTCAGCTCGAAATTGAAAAGCAAACAAGCCGCTAACAAGGTGAAGCTCTCGCAGCCTGCGTCACTTTTTGCCCCACTCCTTCTCCTGTTTCGTTGTTGTTGTTGCTGCTTCGTCGCGAGCCACTTCAATCTAAATTTGAAGTTCGCAGCGACTCGGTTCGATTTGCGCTGCCATTCGATGCGATTCGATTTTTGGTACGTGCTCGATAATCCCGTTGTAGTCCCTGCGCTCGCTCGCTCGCTCTCGCTCTCGCTCCCACAATCGCAATCGCTTAGCGCAAGCAAAAGCCAAAGCGCACGCACACACCCGCACTCACATACACACACAAGCACACTTGCAGTCCTTGTGCTTATCGCAACATTTTTGATTTCTCACGTATACTTATGGCTTTCTATGCGCACTGCTGTTTGTTTTTGTTTGCGTATTTGTATTTGTTTGAGCACCGCACTCACAGTCGCAGTCGTATTTTGTGTTTGTGCTGAACACCATTAAATATCCAAGTGGCATGCAACATTTTTCTTGATACGCCGTGGCATGGACAGCCGCATGTTGTCGCTGTTTATTTCCCTCCACAGACATTTTCGGGGGGAGGGGGCGGCCAGCCAGACGAAGATATATATTTATTGGATTGAATTGCGTTCGCTGCGTCCACTTGGAATTTTCTTATTAATTTTCGTGCAACAATATTGCAAACGCTTTGCCAGCAGCGAGCAGGCGACACCTCTTCAAAGCCACTTGCCACGTGAATTAATAGCAGTAGTTTAATAAATGCATTGAGAGCTGAACATGTTGAGTCTTGTCAGCTAGCGAATGAATGGAGTAGATTGGCTTTCAAGCAGCTACCAGCTGTTATCTCTCGACCATTTCAGCAGCAGCGCTGACCTGGTTCAACATTTTGTAACACAGACCAAATGCAGTGAATGGAAGCGAGAGAAGCGACAGGAAAGTGGAGGAATCAGAGAGAAAGGAAGAAAATCAGTTGCAAAGATACGGACGGCACAACAACATAGTGTATAATCTTCAATTGCCATGCACTTGTGCATTTCGCAAGCAAAAGGGTTTCAAGGTTTCGCCAACAAACGTAGAAGTTTTTATCCTTTCACTGCAGCTGAAGTGGCAGCAGCAAAAGCAGTAGAAGCAGCATAACTCTGAGCACTTCGCAGCAAAGTTTTTATTTATGGATGTGTTTTTGCACGGCGATAAAAACAAGTTACGCAACAAGCACGTTCCCAGCACATTTAAACACTACTATAATTCCTCCCTTTTCTCCATTTGTTTTCAGTAGCGCCCAATTCGCAGCTTCATTCATTGTATTCACACACTCGTATTCGCGTGAAACTTGCGTGAATGCATTAACTGGTTAAACACGTATAATGCGGTTCAGCAATCAAATGGGCGCAACCCTTTTGTTCGCTCAAATTAGGCGCAATAAAACATGCTTAAATTTATGGCACAACCATCGGATTATTCAGTTATCAAAATGCCCGCTTTTCACTGCTCTTCTCCAGTTTACACCTCTGCCTTACAATTGGAAGTGTTTGGCTGTGAAACACACCCAAACACACACAGAGTAAAATACACACACCACGAATTTGGCAAAACAAAGGAACAAATAAATTGGCAGAGACCAAGTTTGCTCCTATTAAAACACAACAAACGCAAAAGTTACACAAAAGGAAACTTTTCTTTCTATTTGCAAGTTGTAAGCGCCCACTCGTACTCCAACGGTAAAAGGGTATGCATGACTCACAGCAGATAACAGCTAAGCTCGATAAGTATTGCTGGGTCAATATATCGATAGGCTTGCATAAACATTTAGCGCAGCGTTAATGTTAATGCAAATCTATCGATACATGCATGCATGCTGTTAATTGCATTTGTACCATCGCTAACATTGAGTGGCCAGCGAAGTATTGTATTTTAATTTTGTGCCACTGCAAAGTTTAACAGTCGTGCATACTCCGCTTTTGTGGTAATGGGTATGGCTTGCTTCTAGCGCCAGCGGCCTTTGTCGGCTCTGTTATTTTAGAATAGAAACTTGGGGCTCCCTTGTCTTGGCTTCTGCTCTGCTCGCCTCGGCTCTGCTCGGTTCGCTTTCAGTTTGCGCCCGAGAACAGGAGTAAGGTAACGCTAATGCCATGTGATGTTCTGGGCTACCAGCAGCTGACTGGTTGTTAGCTTAGCTGGCTAACAATTGTGGGCGAGCAGCCAACCGGAAGTTTGCTTCGACATACATAAGTTTAAATGATTTGAGCATACCAAAAATAAAAAAAGGAAGGGACACAAAAACAGTAAAAAGGTTCAAAGACGAAGTCAGCGTCCAATTCATTATAATGACATCAGCGTTTGGCCCTTTTTCTGCCAACATAATTGAGATTTAATGGGTAGCTAGACGAGTTCTAGATTTCCCGTTCCACTTTCCACTCGCATCTTGTGCACTTTCTCATCTGTGTGTCCCGCACGGGCTCATTGGCCATTTTGTGCGCAGTTTACGAGAGCGATGAAAAAGTGAATGAATTTAACTAGTCGAATCCGATTACGAGCATTCTCTGTAAGCACCCGCAGCTATGCTCTCTCCGCCTCCGCCCACACGCTGCTCTCCCCGCTCGCTTTCATTCATTCAGTGTCTATCTTTTTGTGTGTCCCCACAAAAGGCGGCCCAAGGAAATGGCAATGGAAATGGGAAAGCGAATGCGAATGCGAATGGCAAAAAGCGCTGGCGGAAAATTGAAATTGCACACGAAGCGCGAAACGTTGCTAAACAAAAGCGAGAGACTGCTGGCAAATTTAGGAATCATTTGCTATCCCCAGGATAAAAGCACACACACACACACACACACACCTAACGGAAAGAAAAAAGGCGAACAACAATGCGAACAACACGAACGAACATGCAGGCCCATTGTGCAATTGGCGGTTGCCCATTTCGTGGGCAGCGAAAGCGATGCAATCTAAAAGTGGCACTGCAAATGGAGTTGCAGCTGGCGCTGGGCAGTGGACAATAACCTGGGGCAGTTGGAGGAAATGAGATTGGCGTAATTATCTTTTGCAGCAGTTACCAATTGTGGAGACGTTAATAGAAACCAATATTAATGGCCGGGCCACGACAACAAGTGCAACTGCTAAATTACAATTTAAATACGATAACAAAACAACACTCGATAAAGCAACGACTTTAATTATCACTCACCACTGCAGCCATTTGAGAGCGCACAAAGAGGAGCAGCAAAAACAGAGAGATAGAGAGAGAGAGAGAGAGAGAGAGAGAGAGAGTAGGTAAGCTTAAGATTAATTCGTTTTGTGGCTGCTGAAGTCAGTCAAAAGCAAGAGAAGGAGCGAGAGAGAGGAGAAGAATGGGAATCTGCAGGCACTTGAAGTCAATGCCAGAAAACTGTAGCCAAGCAAAACAGAAGTGCTTTCCAAAGTCGCTCTTACGCTCGAGAGTGAAAACAATTTGTTTGCCATGCTGAAAGGGAATCCCCTAAAACACACAGCAGCTACACATGACAGCTTTTGCGTCTTTGAAATTGCGAAACAATAATCATAAGCATAATAAATTTAAATTGCGAAAAGTGTAATTTCCATTAGGGCGACTGGCATTACAGCAGAGAGTTCACTTTTGGCCCAGTTTCGATGCGGCCGGATATAAATATTTGCGGCGATGTAAATAAATATTTGCATATGTGTAATTAGGATGCAGAAAGCAGCTTAATCCTTAGCCAGAAAGTCGCGTAATACTGCAAAACAATAAGCTAAACAGAGCCGCCTGAAAGTCAGGCGTTGACTTGTGGCGTGGCACGCAAATAAAAACATTTAATTAAAATTTACCAGCACACATACATGAATAATTAAAATTTAATTTTCAGCAATATATATTACTCACACAAGCGCAAAGAGACAGCAAGGGACTGAGCGAGAGAGACGCTGGCAGCCCCCGCATACGCCCCGTGGCCCCGCCCTCTTTGCGTTCTTGTCGCACGCCAACTTGTCACCTAAAATTTCAGATGACGGCCCATGGCAAACGCAAAATGTAACAACCAGAGAGAGCGAGAGAGAGCGAGAGAGCGAGAAAAACTCAGAAATAAAGCATTCTGTTCCCATTCAACGCCCCCGCAGGCTCTCCTCCTCCTCTCCTCTCATTGTAATCCCCGACTTTCGCTGGCCCTGCTACAGCTGCAACTTCTGTGCCGCGTGCTGCGTGCCCCCGCAATCCCTGCTCGCAGTCAGTTTGAGAATTTGTTGTAATAATTGTTGTTTAGCTTCATTAAAAAAGTCACAAATTCGTTTACTGGAATTTCATATGAAATTCCTTTTGTGAAAGGCAGCCACACAACCGAGGATTTTTTATTTCGGAAAGGACATGAAAAATTTATGGCGTTTGCCACACAATAAAGAAACCAACAACAACAAGCAAACAGAAGAGAAAACAGCTCACAAAGTAGAAGCACGAGTTCATAATGCCCCGGTGGGGAAATGTATTCGCTCTTGTGGTCATAAAGTATTGGATTCCAGCAGACCTCAGGCTCAACAGATCTAAATTTCGCTGGCCGGCAATCATAAAAGCACATAACTGTTAAAAATAGAAGTACACGTTGAACAAACATAAAGTAAAACTTGGAAATACAAGTATATTGATTTAAGTTGAGTTCAAGTGAAGTAAATAGAATTAAAAAAAATAAATAGAAATAATTTTAATGTAAACAGCTGAAACTATAATCCTGGCAAATGAAAAGTTGCGCAAGTCGCAAGTTTAGATAATATGGCAACTCTATTAAAAAAACTAACTTACGTTAAACGAAATTCTAGTAGAAGTAGAAAAAAATATAGATTTAAGTGGAGTTCAAATAAAGTAAATAAAATGTAAATAAAATATCCTTAATCGTTTAACAATCCAGATGAACGAAAAGTTGTGCAAGTCGCAAGTTTAGAAAATAATCCAATTCTGTCGAAAACTGGTAATAACTGCTAAAAATAGGAATCAAATTGAAAAAAAGTTTATTAAGATTTAAGTAGAGTTCAAGTAAGTAATTTTGTTATACCTATACATTTATTTACATTAAGTAGCTGAATCAGCAATATAGTACCATAACAACACTTTTGGGATATCTCATAACCAGTAAGTAAATGGAATTAAAGTAAAATAATATTATTTTAATCACCTGAAACAATAATAGCTTTGCAATCTTAATAAAGCTGTGCAAATTGTAAGTTTAGCAAATATTCCAATTCTGTTAAAAAATCCGTAGAAGTTCACATTAAACGAAAATCGAGTAGAAGTAGAAATAAAAAAATCAAATAAAAAAATATTTATTTCAATTTAAGCTAAGTAGAGTTCAAATAGAGGAAATCGAATGAAAATTAAGTAATAATTTTGTAGTCACCTGAATAATTAAAAAAGTTGTATAAGTTGTAAATTACCATAACTGATAAAAAATAGAAAGCTTCAAACAAAATTAAGTAAGTAAGTATAATTCTAACATAAATCGAATAGAAATAAAATGAAATCTTTACAATCCTAGTAAACGGAAAGTTGCACAAGTTGTTGTAAGTTTAGAAAACATTTCCCTATACAATTCCCGTACAATATCAAGTAATAATTAGGAAAGTGGCAGCTCGATAAGCAGTGCGAATATTGTGGCAACAAGTTGGGCTGATGTTGCTGCTGCAAAGCTGCGGGTTTAAAGCCTGCTGGTGGCTGCATGGTGTGCGAACGTTTAATAAATATGCAAATGAGACACGAGGGAAATAAATAATTTAATTGATTTCATTAAAGGCGAAGCAGCTGTCGATGACATCATCTACATAGCAGGGGCAAACATTTACAAAAATATACATACTTACAGCCATCCATAATCGTATCGATTGCCATCGAGTGGCGTCTCCGGCTCGTAATTTCAGTTTGCTGGAAATTGTCGCCGAGTGTCACTACAACTCATCGCTTCCTGCCTCCAGGCTGCTGTGACAGCTGTCTGGGTCGAGCTCGACTGGGACTGCGACTGGAGTCTGGGCTTGAGTCCTGCCAGCCAAGCGGGCTAACGAGATAAATTTCAGTTTGATGGCAAGTCACAGACGCAACTGCAAATAGCTCAGGTAATATGCGGAGGGGACCCCCGAAAGAAAAAGCACAAGAGTGACGCCAATTTGAGCATCAATTTATGAACGCAATTTGAAATTACGGCGCAAGTGTGCCAGCAGCTGACGACATGAATTATAAAGCCATCAAATCGCCCAAAACAGTGTCCTTTTTAATTTTTCCCACTCGCTCTCTGTTGCTACACGTAATTGTGCCATCTTGTAATCACAATAAGCATTTAAGTTGCTTTTTGTGCCAGGCACAAGCGCAAGCACAAGCATAAGCCATCGCAATAAGCTTCCTGCTGCTCCCACATTTAAATTACAAATATTTACGAGTGCTCGAATGGCAATCGCGGCAGCTTTGTTGGCCAATTCCGCGCGCTTCCGTCGAACAGCAAGCTACTCGTACATCAAGCAGTGCGCTGTGCAACGGGGCGTATGAGTATCGGCTTCTCCACAGTGCGATGACTCGCAGCCGAAAGCACACACAAGTCATACACATGTCACTCGATCTGTCGCCGTTCTGCGAGTATATATGAGCAGACTGGCAGCGCTTTGATGACTGTTTGCTGATATGCCAAAACAGTCAACTGTTCGACGTCTGCGAATCTGCGCTTTTTAATTCGTCATCCATAACGAGCACGCGGCGCCATCGACTTCAGCGGAAACAGAGCTGACTGCACGGCATTCTGACGACCACAGCTAACGACTTTGCCATTGATTTTGAACGTAAACTGTAAGACTTTGCTGCGACTTAAGGCTAAATAATGCTGCGAGTGTCTCTGTGTATCTATGCTATAATGTTTGCTAAAGTCCACATGAAAAACGTGACCAACGAGAGCACATGCATTAATTTACAGTCGTTGCTCTGCTCCCATTCCACGCACACAAATCCTTGCATTCATGTCAATTGTCGGAGGTGACATAAAAAGTGCGAACAACATTTTTAAACACAGACAAAGCAGGCATAGACGAACAGCAGCACCAACAATAAAAAACGAGGGCGAAAAATGCGGCAAATCAAACAATGAAATGCTCTTTGTCATTGAATCCGGCGCAGCTTCGCTTCGCTTCGATGTGGAAGTCGCGTAACGAGGTCAAATGGAAATCGCCGCATTGGCATTAACTTTTGACACCATCATCATCATCATCATCATCATCGTCGTCATCCTGGTTGCTGTTCCTGCTGCTAGCACACGATTAAGCAGTCAGCCATTGAAATATCACGCAACTAAAACGAACAAAGAACCTTTCCCGTTCCGTTCCGGCCGCGGCAGATTCGATTGGTTTTAGCCAGTTGGCACCTCATTGCCATTTGCCGCGCCAGCTGCGACTGCGACTGTTGCTCTGGCCGGGCAGATACTCGAGCACGTCGGCTATGAAAAATCAACTTTGCCTCTTCCCCAACTGAGCTGAATTTTCGTTCAGCACTTGACGTTTGCCTTTGTGTGTTTTCCTTTTTCCGCTGGCAGGGGATGGGGAGTTTAGCTTTTCTTTTATTTGTGCTTCGTGTGCTTCGCTTTGCGCCAAATGAGTTCAATTGCATTACAAAGTCACTTCAATTGAGCGATCAGCAGTTATACTTAACAGCACGACCTCCGCTGGACGCCAACTCGCACTCGAACTTGGACTTGGACTTGCTCTTGGACTTGGACGCGGTCGGGTTGGGGGCGACGCGAAAGTGTCCATTTAACAATAACGGTTAAGTGAGTGTCAGCGTGGCAAAGTGCAAAGTTTCGCCAGTGTCAACGGACAAGCTCGTTGCGGTTAATTGTTGTTTTCAATGAGCAGCAGGTAAGTGCGCTGCGGCAAACTATTTAGCAATTTAGAGACTGCTGAAAAGTGAGTTGAACTGGGAGCTTTTTTTATACCCTATAGGTACAAAGGTATATTAAGTTCGTTCGAATGTGTGTAACAGAGAGAAGAAGAGGAGGCAGACCACATGTTCTTTGTTACAACCAAAATCTTCGGAATTTAAAATAAAATCGATTAAGCTATATTTATCTGTCCGTCCGTCGGTATGAACACCTAGATTTCGGAGCTGGTACGAGCTAGAGCAACCAAATTTTGGATTTAGATGTAATATGCATTTAGCCAGACATGTGTTTTTTCCTCTCCCGCCCTTCCCCTTGCCATCAACAAGAAAAAACCCTGGCAACCTTAGTTTTAGAGCTAGAAAGTTAATTTAAAATGTAATATGTAGATATTTATAATAGGAATCTAAATCCAAAAGATAATTGAAATCGGATAGCTTTGTTATAAACAAAAGAAGTTTGACATACGCAAAGCAAGCGCAAGAGGCGGGCGCAACAACAACAACAACAAGCATTAGTCTTTTAGCGTATTCGTACGCATGCATAGACACATACAGGTTTGCTTGTATGTGCTGCTGAACTGCTGCTTTTCCAATGAAATTATATGAATGTCGTTAAATGTGATCACTTTTAAATTGGCTGTATTTTAGTATTCGCTGGGTTTCATGTATTATTATTTTCATTGCAAGTAAATTAGGACAACGACAATTTTACATATGTTTGTTTTAAATTTTATTTTGTCAAATGGTACATGATATATCACAGTTGGGCTAGCTCGAGTGTAGCCGTTTTCACTTGTACAGTACAGTACAATCACTATAGTAACATAACAACGCATTTCGGGAAAATCTCATAGCGACCAAACCTTAAACATAGACATACATATGTCACAAGGACTTATCGATTGTCGTTCACGTTTGTGAAAAAGTTTTGTGCGAAAACTAGACGCTTTAAGCGCCTCACTGGTCTAACAGTCTCTTAGCGAGTCTGCTTCGGTGTAGCAGCCTATCGCTATAGCGGTTCGTGTGTTTACCAATCTGTTCCTCTACAAAGTGCAGTTTTAGACCACGATGTATTGTGAATGCTCTCACACACGTAACACACGATGCTGCAGTTCCTGGATGCGTTTGTACTTAGATTTGGTTGCAATCCCTCATAGCCATATTGAGACTGTGCAATATACATATACAGCGCTCCAAGAGACATTTTGCTTCTTTCATTAAGCAGCCAGCGGAATTTCTGCAGCTTTTGACCACAGTTCTCGGTGACAGCTTTTAAATGCGGGGCAAATATGAGTCTTTTGTCCTGGACGATACCAAGATATTATGCTTGGGTTGGTTGGTCCAGGGCCACGCCTTCGAAATTAATTTTGAAAGTGTAAGTAATTCTTTTCAGAGTAAAGCACGGATTTGCTGTTTTTGTGGGATTGACCTTCAAATTCCACCTTCTGTATCACACAGTCAAGCTATTCATATATCCTTAAAGTCCGTTTGCAGCTTCTACTCGGCTGGGAGAGTTGTATAAGACGGCAATGTCATCTGCATAGGTGGCAATGACAGCCTTGAAGGAATCTTTCATATAGAAACACATTGGGATAGGTAGATCCGAATGTGTTAAAGGAGTAGAGCAGTGGACCAAGAACAGCTCTCATTTGTCATAAGGCCGAAGAGGAGCATCTAATTCTGACTTTGAATTCGCGTGTATCTACATATGGCAAACTGGGAGCTGCTTTCAGACAATATAGAATGCTTTTCGTTTGGGGTTAGAGCTTTGAAGAGATAATCAATTTGCAGGCGCACTCAAAGCGAGAGCTGATTAAATTCTCTATGCGCAACTCGGGGCATTGTGCATGATTAAAACAAATGCCAGAGACCAGAATGCACAATAAGCTGCCATAAACTATGCACATCAGCAACGGCCAGCTGCACACACACACAGACATACACACACACTCGCACACACAGGGGCACGCATGAACAGTTTATTTGCATAAACTGGGCATAGATAAAATTTGAGTTATGGTAGGAACAAAGCAAGAAGCGTAAGAGTTGCACAATTGAATACAATTTGAAACAATTGAAAAACTTGATTGAAGAGCGCTCCAATTAGGGCTGTTTGCTGACCTGCATATTTCACTATTATTTATGTTTTCTGCCGATTCGGCAAATACTCTCAACTCGACTGGATTCGGAAGAGGGCAACTACGAAATAACGCACTACAAATAAATGCTGGGCTGCTCTGATTACTTCCGCTCAAATGGCATTAAAATTTACACTTCGTGCCGTGCCACTCATCGATGGCCTGTCCATGGGAATAGCTGGCCACAAGTGTGAAAATCCCTGAATTATTGAACAAGCAAGCCGTCATTATTGCTGCCCCCTGCTGCCCCCAGCTGCTGCCTTGACTGACGCCGACTGTGACTCTCAGCCAGATAACCGCAATTACATATGCACATTCATGCGAATGTGAATGCCACTTGCTGCTGCCACAGCCAGTGCAGCGAGTGAATGCCTGCCACACTTGCATTCAATCTCGAACGCGTGGCTTGTGGCACGACCTCTGGATGCGTCTACTTTTTTCTGTGGCAGCTCTGTGATTCGCGAGCGCGCGTGTGTGAGTGCCACTTGAGTTTGCCGCAATTTTAATTGACATCCACATTTTGGGCTTTGAATGCGAGTACGCTCGGCATGCGCCAATTGCGTCGTGCGGCCACAGCAGCATTCAGCATTCGCATTCGCAATCGGAATCAGATTCTGATTGAGATAGAGAAACGGCATTTGCTGTTTGAGTTGCTGCTGCTTATGTGACATGGAATTCAAAATTGAAATTGAAACTTTCAAATGGCAATTTGGCCACTACGGCACATTTGATAAATGGCTAATGGCTCGTCGCTCAATCCCAGACCTAATGCAAAGTGCAATGGATAGCACGCCAATTGCCTTGGCCAACCTCAAGCCAAATAACTCCGATCTGTGGGAGTGGAGGTATTGCTCTGACCTTTCAACTGTGGCCCACAACAAACGAGTGCGCATGTAAATGTGCATTACGCATGTGTACACACGCATAATTATGCGGATTTTCAAGTTGAGTAGCATTCAATTTCAGTCAGACACTCAAACTCTCGGAATGAGCGTTAATTGCATGCCGATAAACTTTCGTATATATTTGTTATGTATTCACATAATTACGCACTTCAGCTGCAGCCGCATTGCATCTGACTTGCTGCACTAAAGACTGTAGTTATTTCAATTTGATAGCCCATACTATGATTTCATCAATTAGTCGTAATTAAATGCGCACAACAGTCGATAGATAGTTCAGCAGCAATGCATTATTTGCGCCTCAATTTATTAAGTGAATGCACTTTAAATTGCAAACTAAAATGTGTCTACATGTACAATGTGTCTGTTAGAGTTAAAATAATCAGTCTAACTGTTTGTAACAACTGTTCAAATTGGCCATTAAGGCGCTTAACTTTGTGGGTGTGTTTACTGGCGATCAATTGATGCTGCTGTTAAATAACAAATGACACTATGACCAATAGATGGCGCTACTAGTTCCAGTTCTGTAGTGGCGTCCTCTAGAACTGTTTGTTGTTCCTAACGAACTTTTATGAATATTGCCACTAACCAAAGAATATTGTATTTAAATGTATTCTGTGGTTAGTGCTATTACTTTTATAACCAAATAGAACATGCTATGCAGATTGTCGTCCTGCACACTTTATACTACTTTTTTAGAAAGTAATATAGCAAGTTTGACTCACAGCTTGGAGCCATTATTTCACACGAACTTTGCCTGTCAATAACCCAGCTTTAGTTGAAGTTTTGGAGGAGTTGTCTGCGGTATGCTTTACAGAAACTATAGCCTACACTATAGGGTTCACATTAAAGTCAGTGGAGACAAAGAGTTTAATGTGCTAAAAAGACTAATATAGATAATTTCAAGGCTTTGACAAAGTAATCATTAGTTTTCTATATGTTATTCAAGTAAAAAGCTTTATAATATGTCTTTTATTAAGGCTAGGCTTAAGCACATTGTAGGTTATATAAAGCCAATTACATAAAAATGTGACCGAGGACAAGCAAATTATGTAGATAGATATTTTATGTAGATAATAATTATTTAAGCAAATAAAATCAAAATAAAGTATGCCCAATTTAAAGCGTATACAAAGTAATGAAAATAATAAAATGCAAATATGAAATGAAATATAAAAAATAATGATTGTTTAACTAGAATCTTTGTTTGCTGATAGCGATAAATTAGTATGTGCCTGACACAAACTGAAACAACAATGGTTGAACTATACAAAAAAATTGTATTTACCCAAGTTAATAAAGCAGGCTTTAAATAAATATGAAAGAATACGCTTCATTATATGGTGAGTGGAGAGCGCTGGCAACAGAAATGAAGGACTATAGAGCTGAAAGCCTTCACTCGTGCATGAAGTGTTTTAATTGTTAATAGATTTAAGCAATCCTTGGCATTAAAAGGGCAATCGCAGCAAATAGGTTCAGTGTTGGTTTTTCTTCACAATTTCCCCGTTGTTTGTTTGCATTTTCGTCGTATTTTCCATTCACGTCGAATGAAAGCTGCAAATATATATATGCGGATAAAGCCTGTTCTCTGTTCAGTTTTTTGTAGCTCATTTTTCCGTTGTTGTTTTTGTTTTTGCCGTGTGCCGTGTGCGGCAACCCGAAAAGCAGGAGAGAAAAAATGCATGTAAACACTATCAAAGCAAATGAATGCTGGAAAACAAGGTCAGCGCATAATACGAGACACCGAAGTGCATATACCTTAACTAAGAGTGAAGAGCACTCGCCAGTTGCCAAGAGACACAGAGACTAGCTAATGATTGATGAAAGTTCTGCCAGCAAGCAGTTGGCCAAGTTGTCCAAGTTGACCAAGTTGAAACGTCAAGTGGCGCAGCTGAAGGGCTTTCGGTCAGGGCAGGGCAGAAGCGAAGGAGCAAAACAATCGTGAAGCGAAACAATCACAATAAATGCTGAAATCCTTCAGCAGTGCAGTCTGCAATGGCATGGCATAGTGCGGCATGGATGGAATGGCTTTTGCGGTCCTGCGGCCGTTCCTTTCAGATAAAGGGTTAAAGCATTTAAAGCCGCATTACGGCGCCGCAGCAGGGCCAATTCCAGGCCATTAGCTAATGAGAATTTCGCCGCATTCCGCATGGGAAGTGCTTGCCTTTTATGATCGGCAAACGCCGATGTCCTTAGACGCAGCCGCCTGACAAAAGGGACATCACCTTTGTTGGGAATTTAATTAATAAAGGAAAAAAAGCGAACGTCGTCGCTTCAGCTTGTTGTTGCCCCATTGAACAATCATCACACACGCTGCGGCCGTGTCCTCATCGATGTTGGCTAGCGGAGAATGCATTTCAATTTAACTTGCTCCATAAACGTGCCGTCCCGCAGCCGTCGTCGTTCCACTGCTGTCGTCGCTCCATTGCTGCTCTGCTGACACTGGTGAGTTAATCAAGGCTTCGGTAATTTCGTAAAGAGTGTGAAGTGTTGGCCAAGACTCAATGGAGTGTGTTATATGCGCTGTGCACACAGCTGGTCACCAGCCCCAGTCCCAGTCGTAGTCCCAGCCCCAACCGTCGTTCGCCACTCCATCAAACCCACAATGAATTGCGCACAATCTTTTGGCTGTGTCGATGGCGATGACGATGAGGATGAGGATGTGGCGTGTTGGGAGGGGGGCTGAGGAATCTGCGCTGCTCCGTCTCCATCTGGGAGTGCGAATGCGAATGCGAGTCCGAGTCCGTCGCTCGGTTAAGTGTTTTACAATGCTCGCACAAAGCTCACATCATTCATGTCGGACGCAGGCCGTAATATTTGCCCAAGGCCGCAATAGCTCCATGCCGACCACGTACATCTCAATGAACTGCGCTCACTCGCACACACACACACACATATGAATATATATTCGCATTCCGACTGTGTCTGTGTCGCTCCAGCTGACAGGCTGGCCACTGGCAGGCAGCCCTTCAATGCATACGAATCAAGTGGAGGTAATTGAAAATCAAAACCAGTAAAAATCCAAATGCTGCTAACCCCCATCCGTCCCCCTCAGCTCCTCCCTCAGTCAGGAAATCAGTAAACCAATTTTCGGCTTTTGACACATTGAAACTGGGTATTATGGCAGCTCAGCAGTGCTTGAAGCTTCGAGCATTCTACTTCCACTCGAGCATATCCAGCACTTAATTTGTTTTACTTTATCGATCAACGCATGACACACTAACTAAGCTGCACTCCGGCGAGCGAGCACGACTTTCAAATACCACATTAGGGTATACGACTTACATGAGCAAGCGCATTAAGCAATCAATTCGACAAATCAAATTTAACATAAGTGATTGAATAATTGTATTAAAAGCTAAAGGTAATCTGACTTAGAAAATAATAAAAATAACAAAAGTGAACTATAAATAGAAAATCGAAAGTTTAAATTAATTTAGATATTTTTGATTACTCGATCATACACACAATTAAAGTTACTTTAAAAGCTAGCAGATGAATTACTTACTAATTTTAAAATGTCAAAAAAACTAACTAAAATGCAAATAATCAGTTTGACTTAAAAATCATGTTTAACATACAAGAATTCTAAATTAATTTCAATAAATTTAATTGCTTTATTTAGCCAACAACACATGTATTCATAGTTACATTAAAAACTAAAGATAAGCTGACATATTATATGGAAAATATTAAAACTAACAAAATTTTACTAAGCCAGAAGTAGCAAATATACATTTTTAATTAATTTCGATACTCTTGATTACTTTGTAAAGTCCAAATACAGACAATTATATGTTAGTCGTATTATAAGCTTGCAGTAGAATTACTTATCAAATGGAAAACCTTGATCACTTTATTAAGCCAAAACATATACAATTATAGTTATATTAAAAGCAGTGGAATCGCATATTAACTGGAAAATGTATAAAAACTCAACTAAAACATAATTAATCGATTAGACTTAAAAAGTAAACTTAATATGTAAAATTTCTAGATTAATTTTAATACTTTTAACTAGTTTATTTAGTGTATAACACAGACTTATAGTTTCTTTAAAAGCTAGTAGTTGAATTACTTTTTAAATGGAATGTATTATAAAAACTTTACAAATTAAATTTAATATATTTAAATTGCAAATCAATTTTGATACTCATCATCATAATCTTTATTTTGTCGAAGTAATAATAATAAAGTAATAATTACTTATTACAAAAAACAAAAGTGAATTAAAAGAGAAATAATAAACAATAAAGAATGTGGGGGTAATCTTTTCCGATACTAATTATAGATAAATCTAAATACTTTAAGCTGCAAATAAATATGTATAATAAACATCGAGAGTTAAAGCTGTCATTTGCTTTTTGGGCCAACCATTTTCAGCTATTAACAAACCTTAATTCTAGCATTTAAACTTAAATGGTGTCTGATGTCAAGAAGTAGTTTGTAAGTTTGTGTATCAAGCACTTACAAATATCACTTACACTTCAAATCAAAGCATATTAGTGCAAGTGTCATAGAAATAAGCCAAGAAAACAATGCTGTCATTTACCACAGACTATAAAACAATTTACCACAGAAATAAGCCAAGAAAATAATGTTGAGTTTTGAATGCAAATAATTAAAAACAATATGAAAGTATGCAGAATTCGGTTAGCGTTTGACGTGCTGTGGACGAATGTGAAATTAGTTGACCGTCCTTGAGGTCGGCAGAGTGTGTGCAACAGCTGCTGTTGCCGTGTTGCAGTGCCACTCGCCGCTGCAGCTGTTCGCTGTTGGCTGTTGGCTGTTGCAGGAAGTGTGGCAAGTGCGTTCAAGTGTCAAAACATAACTGGCGACACACATCCGAAACATGACAAAGCCCAGTTGCGACATGGAGGCGGAATAAGTGCACCGCACTCGCCCCCCTTCCACCACCCTGCCCCGCCTTGCCACCTGACCACTTTGCATGTGCACTGTGACACTTAACAGACAATTAAGTTGCTGACCCACACACGCACAAAGCGACAGAGAGGGAGGGGGAGGGGCGCAAACAATTCGTGAACAATTCAGAACAATGCACTTGAACCACACCCGGTGGCAGGCTCGTCCGCTGTGGCACGCTGGTATTTTTCATAATTAATCCAACGACTGCCGGTGGCATTTCCGAGACTTTTAGCCACTGCTTGCGGCGGCTCGAAGGCTGCGGCGGCGGTCAAGGGGTGGGGAGCAGCATTTCGCCGTTTCAAGACAATTTGCAAAATTGCAGGCTGCTGTTTGCCGTTTGCTGCTTTGCTGTTTTGCTGCTTGCTGGCCGTGTTTCCACGTGCTTTTCCGCGTGTTTTCAGTCGACAGCCCTTTTGGACTCCAAACAAAATGGAGGCCAAACTGCAATTGCTTTGCAAGCCGAGCCGAGCCGAGAAATCTCTGAGCGAGAGAGAGAGAGAGTGTGGCAAAAAGTGTGGAGCACTTTGACTGCGCCTTAGGGCGAGCTGCCTGCCTAATCCGCTTTGCTATGTCTGGGGCGCTTGATGTCAAATTTGCAGGCAACTCTCGGGTCGTTTTCAGTTACAGTTTTTAGTTGTTCCCCCCTACCCCCCGCCGCACTCGGCCACTCTGCCTCTCGGTGCCCAACGGCCATAAAAAGTTTTTGACGCGCGGCATGTTCAGGCAGCAAGTTTCCCATTGTAGGAAACTTTAATCCCGCTTAAATTATAAATGGCACATTTGGCTTCTATCTCCCTAGCCCTAGCTGAGCCGCAGACCCCTCCCTCTGGCCTCCTGCGCATCCTTGCAGCCCGGCAGCCTAGCAGCCTATGTGTGGGGCGGTTGTCAGGCTTTGGCAACGCTCGAGTGCCTGACAACTTTATGTGTGTTGTCGCAAGCTTGCCACAGTGGCAAACACAAAACACTTTGTAGCCTTTATTTCGAGCGCTGTGCGAAGCGGGCCGCAAGAAATGCACTGCACTAAACAAAACTTTACGACTACTGCGGCTGCTGCCACTAGTCTGCTACTCTGCTACTCTGCTGCTCTGATACTCTACTATCTGCTACTCTACTGGCTGCTAAGTCTCTCGGCTGCAGGCAGCCGGGGAGCAACTCAAGCGCTGCTCGCTGACTTTACGGCTGGCATAAATTTCCTATTCCCTCGCACTGTCTATCTGTCAACCCATCTCGCTCTCCACTCTCCACTCTCTCTCTCTCTCTGGGGCAGCTCCACATGGAGTTCTGTGTGTGATGAATTATGTTGCGCCGCCTACCCCGAATGCAATGTCCTCCTGCAGCAGGAAATCAATTAAAACTTTGCTCTTGTCCCTGGCAATTCAGCGAGGACTGCGCCAACATAGCAACCTGCACGATGGCGCACATCCTTTTTTGCCGAGCTCGACATTTCAACATGCCATTCAACGGCATGTCTGACATGATGCGACGACACTGACAGTTAAAGCTAATTAAACAGTTTGTAAAGCACAATTAATGACACACTCTCCCTCCCCTCACGCTCCCCGCTATTCGTTTTTATTCCGGCCAGCACGAGGACACACGTCTAACATCTAGTATTACATTAATACTTGATCCAACTGCCATTCAAGCGGGCCTTTCAATTCGCAACAATGTCAACAATGTACTCCAATCTGATCCCATCAACTTTGCCAATATGAACTCTATATGTTTAGCAATTTTAATTGAAGTTTGAGCTTTACTAAATGCGCAGTTTGCATACTATTTATTGCATACTAACTAAAAAAGTATCTGTGAAAGTTGAAGTAAAAGTACCTGAAAAGAAGCAAGCAAACAATTTGTAATACTTGATTACAATTGTGACATATCTAAATAGTGCAGGTTTTTTAGGCTTCAAAACAACTGCGTTTCAATATGCAAGAATGTCGACAGTGTACTCCAATCTGATCCCTTCAAGTTTAACAATATGACGTATATATGTTAAGCAATTTTAATTGATATTTCTTGCTAGATTTTAATTTATTGTGTACTAACTAAAAAGTATCTATAAAAGTAGATGTAAAAGTATATGAAAGAAAACAATTTAACAATTTGCAACACTTGATTATAATTGTGACATATATTTGTAATATTTTTCAAATGCTAGATTTCCAAACGCCTGCATTTCAATACGTAACAATGTACTTAGATCTGTCACTATCAAGTTTGGCAATATGAACTCTTTATGTTTACAAATTTTAATTGTTGTTTGCGCTTAACTAAATGCTTGATTTGCATTCCATTTTGACAGCAGTGCAAAATTATTGTGTACTAACTAAAGAAGCATCTGTAAAAGTAAAAGTAACTGAAAAGAACCAAGTAAACAATTAGCAACACTTGATTACAATTGCGACATATTTTGTAATATTTATAATATGCTAAATAATGTAGATTTTTACTTAAAAAGTATTTATTAAAGTAGATGTAAAAGTATCTGAAAAAACAAGTAAACAATTTGCAACATTTGTTTATAATTGCGACATATTTTGTAATATTTATAATATGCTAAATAATGCAGATTTTTTAGGTTTCAAAACAACTGCGTTTCAATTTGCAAGAATGCCAACAATTTACTCCAATCTGATCCCTTCAACTTTGGCAATATGAACTCTATATGTTTAGCAATTTAAATTGACGTTTGCGATTTACAAAATGTGCAGTTTGTTAAGTTTGCAGTGCAAAATTATATTGTTCTAACTAAAGTAGTATTTCCAAATAAAAAAAACTATCTGAATATGGCAAATAATCAATTGGCAACACTTGATTACAATTGCGACATATTTTGTAATATTTTTAGTATGCTAACTAATGCAGATTTTGTGGGTTTCAAAACGCCTGCATTTCAATAAGCAACAATATCAACAAAGTACTTCAATCTGCCACTTTGGCTATAATATTTAGCAATATATTTAGCATTGTTAATTGTTATTTGTGCTTAACTATAAGTGTACTTTGAGAACTTCGTTAAGGTTGCTAGATTTGTATTTATTGCGTACTAACTAAAAAAGTATCTGTGAAAGTTGAAGTAAAAGTATCTGAAAGTAAGCAAGCAAACAATTTGCAACACTTGATTACGGTTGTGACATATTTATGTAATATTTTAAATATGCTAATTCAGATTTTGTGGGTTACAAAACGCCTGCATTTCAATAAGCAACAATATCAACAAAGTACTTCAATCTGCCACTTTGGCTATAATATTTAGCAATATATTTAGCATTGTTAATTGTTATTTGTGCTTAACTATAAGTGTACTTTGAGAACTTCGTTAAGGTTGCTAGATTTGTATTTATTGCGTACTAACTAAAAAAGTATCTCTATAGGTAAAAGTATCGGCAACAAAGCAAGTAAACAATTTGCAACACTTGATTACAGTTGTGACATATTTTTGTAATATTTTTAATATGCTCACTAATGCAGAATTTGTGGGTTACAAAACGCCTGCATTTCAATATGCAACAATATCAACAAAGTATGTTACTTCAATCTGACACTTAAGCTATAATATTTAGCAATATATTTAGCATTTTTAATTGTTATTTGTGCTTAACTATAAGTGTACTTTGAGAACTTCGTTAAGGTTGCTAGATTTGTATTTATTGCGTACTAACTAAAAAAGTATCTGTGAAAGTTGAAGTAAAAGTATCTGAAAGTAAGCAAGCAAACAATTTGCAACACTTGATTACGGTTGTGACATATTTATGTAATATTTTAAATATGCTAATTCAGATTTTGTGGGTTACAAAACACCTGCATTTCAATAAGCAACAATGTCAACAAAGTACTACAATCTGATTGATGTTTGCGCTTAGCTAAATGTGCAGTTTAAGAACTTTGTGAAGTTTTGCATGATTTGCATTCTATTATGACGGCAATTCTAAATTATTGTGTAGTAACTTAAAAAGTATCTGTAAAAGTAAAAGTAAAAGCAATTTGCAACACTTGATTTCAATTTTGTAATATTTTTAATATGCTAAATAATGCAGCTTCTGTGGGTTGCAAATTGTCCTTGGTCAAGAGGCAACAACTTCTGCAAAAACATCGCAATTTGTGTCATCAGCTCGCATAATGATTTTGAATTTGTGCAGCAACCGCAGGCCAATTTAACTGGAGCTGGAATGCGAATAGCTAGTTTCTTTTTCAATGTATTTGTTGGACAAACAAGGCTGCTGGATGGGCAACGAATTTAATGTGGATTTCAAATGTTAACCAGCTTGCAGCCCCCAACACATATTGAAAATGTGGCGTCGTGTGGCGGGCATTATAAACTATATATGTGGGCATGTGGGCGATAACTGGCGATGTTGTAACAACACTTTGGGGGCATCGCAAAATGCCTTGGGCGCGAGTTTATTACATTTTGCTGCTTGACCAAATTAAGCTGTTGGCATTTAGTTTGCTTGTCCAACGTTATTTACTATTCTTTTTTTCTCTCTCGGCTTTAACCTTGTAAAACAACTGAGGGGAGAGCACTGGGAGGGGGGGAGGTGTGGCAGCACAGCAGCCCCTGGCCAAAATTTTAATTAGAGTACACCACGCAAACATGGCAAAGGCTCTACGAGTACTACTAGACTGGTCGCGCCACAGCAGCGGCAGCAGTGGCAGCATCAACATCAGCGCCGAGAAAACGATACTTTACGGTCTCCATTTCAGCACACAATGTTTATGTTTGTTTGTCATACATAGGAGAGTCCCGGGCGCATTGAACGGTATCCAAATAGGGCCCCCAGCGCATTGTGCTCGGCGCTGGCTCGAGTATATGGTATGTAAACCATGAAGGCGGCCAAAGAGTGGAGTGGCCAAAGAGGATAACGACATACACGAGTCTGGTGGCCACAAGCAGCCCACAAACGCTGGCTGGCTTTTTATTTTGCTGGCATACCTTTTGATAACTGCAATGCAAATTTATTCTGCCGTTGGCTCAACTCCATGCAGATCGATGCAACGTGCCCCAAATGAAAGTGCAGCTCCACTCGATTGTGTGTTTCAATTGCCACAATGCACTCAGTGCCGCATGTTAACTAGTTAAACTGAACTGCAAAATATGCCACTTCATTTGCATATATCGATGACTTACAGCAAGCAGTAAGTGCCAGTAAACAGACGTAATCAAGCTCAACTTGATGACTGTGTTATCTCCCTCTCGTGCTCAGACATTAACGACTATCATCATTAGACTTGCGAGCGCGCAAAGTTTGGCCATTTTACAGCATTATCCGTTTATAGCGCTAATCATCCGACGAGGTGACAACTCTGCCAAGGGCTAAGCAACTGCAGTTACTCTAAACAACACTCACTTCAACTTCAGTTGGCTTATTATGACTATTGATATTATTATTAGTAGTTTTATCGTTGCTTGTCTCTTTTCAAGCTTAACGGAAACTGCGCTCAACTGTTCCCAGTAAAATTGGCTGCGAGTCCGCAGAGCGTTTGTGGCAACGCGCAGACTCCTTGTGTGCCACGCAACAGCATCCACAGCCTCCGTTGGGTTTCGGCTGTGTGCCTGTCGAGCACGGAGTTCAGTTGCGCGCTGGTCTCTCGACGGAACGGTTCAACACACACGCTGCTGCAGGTCGCGGAAGTCAGTGAGATGTGCTCGGCTGCTGGGAACGCTGGGGCGCTACTCTAACACACGGTGACAACTCTCGGTTCAGGTGTTTGGCGCCAAGCTGCCCATTTCGACGCGTCGCAGAGACAAATTGTTTATCTTGTGTCAAGTGCTGGGAACACATTGCCGCCGCCCCTTTACACCGCCCCCCGCAACGCTCTTGATGCCTCTCGCGCTCTCGCTGTTGGAGCCGACTACTTTCTCGGGCTTAACTGGCAGGCAGTGAAAGTTGTCGCTGACGGTTGTCCTGTTGTGTGTGTGTTGTGTGTGTGTTGTGGGTGCCGTGTGGCGCCGTCTGCGGAGTACTTAGCCAAACAGTTGCGCCGCGCCTCGCCAGCCAACTACTACGTACAACTGTGCAGTTGCTGTGGTGGCGCGCTTCGCTCTCTCGTGCGGTGCCCCAATCGGATGGCATTATCTGCGGCCCGCGGGATATAGTTAGTGTTGTTGTTTTGTTGTCCGACTGCCAGACAGACTTGAATTAAAAGCGAGCTAAGTCTTCGCACCTCGTGCACAGCCCACAAAGCGAAGCGAAAGTCAAGCGACTCGCCCCGCTCGCCGCCCTGGGGGGGCATGCATCTTTAATCAGCCCTGATGAATTTGGTGGATGTGCAAATGTTTGCAGCGAATGAATAAAGCATTAAATAAGCACTTCCAGGCATTTGTCAACGCGCCGCGGCGGGACGCAAAGTGAAAATTCAAGTGAGTCGCGACAATTGAGATAAATGTGCCACAATTAAAGAGCAGCACACCAAGCGGATTACTTTAGCATACTCTAGACCAAACGCCCAAACAATATCGAAGCTGGTGAGTGCGCGCAAAACTTCGCTATAAATTCAATTTTTATTTACCTCATTCGATCGAGATAAGACAGCAAACTTGCAGAAGACTTCGCTTAATGGGCAGCACACAAAACACAAAAAAATATGTACTCCAGGTTGTGTGCTGGGCAGATGCCAGTTGTTGGCCCTTTTTAGTTATTTATGCGTATTATTAAGCAGCCGGGCATTTGCATCCTTTGGGACTCGAGCGTCCCCAGCGAGCGTTTCTCCCCCTCCAAAAAAAAAAAGAAAACAAAACTCGCATGACTGAGAGGCGCTGCTCGAGTGGCCATCCATTCAGTTTGTCCCGGCTCCGCTTATTGGCTTTGGTTTTAATGGCAGGATATTTACATGAGAGACGAGTGGCGACTCATTAGCCTAGATTCGGCCGTTGTACACTTTCATTTATATGCATTAAATATCAAGAAGTGAATCGACCGACTGCGGCTCATCAATTTGAATTACAGATTAAATGAAATATATACACACCATCGAGCGAAGTGTGTAGCAACTTAATTACTGCTGGGAAATCGCCTTAATTATTTACTTAACCGCAACTGCAGATGGCCGACGGCCAGTCTGCTGCTGTGCTTGTTTATTTATAACTTAAATCACATGTGCACACAACACACACATACTATATATACTTCTATATATACACCTATTTGGGCAGACTCCCCGTGGGCGCTGTAAACGAGAATGGATGCTTGTAATTGCTTCTGATTTATCTCAATCTCATTGCCGACAGCTGCAGGCAGTCGAACAAGGAAGCAGCGTCACAGCGAGCAGATGGAGTGGGCGGGGCGCGTGAGGGGGGCGTGTCATTTGTTTACCGATCTCAGACTCGGGCTTGACAAAAATACAGCTAATTTTGACAAATTATGAGCCCCTGTATACAACTGTATTCGAAGTAGGCTTTTAGTGAGCACGCAACTTCAAAATCATGAATATAGTAGCTCTTAGTTTCAAAAATGGCTCGTAATGTATGCGGCTCAAAGGACCTTTTTGTGGCCCACATGCTGCAACCACATTGCGGGCAATAAAGGCAAAACTTTCACTTTGTGTGCGGCCATCTATATGTGATATATATGTGCATTACTTTATTATCAAAGTCACACACACACGCGTGTGTATGATTATGAGCAGAGGTCGGATTTCGATGGCCCCAAAAGGTTGTGAGGCCAGTCAACTATTTTTGTGCTCCATTTGAGGCAACCGCAAAACTTTGCGACATTCTCCGGCCTTAAAGCGGCTACACCTTCTCCGCAAAAACAGCAACCACTAAGCGGGTTTTTAAAACACACATTTAAATTTCCATTTCTTGCGAATGCAATGCAAATTCATGCACAGTTTGTTGGCCATGTTTTTGCATTTGGCAGAGAAAGTGCTCGAAATATTTATTAACGAACTCCGGCAAAGTTGAATCGATGCGCCCCCAACAACAAAATCGCATGCTTTCAATTTATTTAGCATTCCTCGCTGCGCATTGTGTTTTCTCTTTTGTGCGCTCAGCATTTTCCCAAATTTATTGAAAACAAACAATAAAGCAGGCAGCTCTACGCTTGACTCTCGACAATTTATACAAATAAATCTATACTAACATTTATCTTAGAGCTGCTACTAGAACGATTTGTATTTATCTCGACGCGTTTTATTCTGCAACTAGCTTGTGAATATTCCCAATTTTGCAGCAGAGAGTATCTTGTAGTCGTGCATTTGAATTGGCGTGCATTTTAGTTGTTTTTCCAAATTAATTGGTTAGCGTTTGTGAAACAATTTCCGGTCAGGAATTTCAGCTGCATCTCGAGGTAATAAAAACAAAAACATGCAGCTGAAGAAGCAGCCAGGCAACAACTAATTGTGTTGCAGATGGAATCGAATGAATGCAAATCAGAGTGCGAATTGCACATAGACGCTGCACTGCAAAATATGTTGCAAGTAGGCAAACAGTTGCCTGTCATAATCGTGAGGGGGGAGGCCCGAGGCTATTTCCTATGCATTGACTGGCTGAAATTTATGGAATTCCAAATGTCGACACAAGCACAAATAATTTAAATGCTGTGTGAAGCTGACGAAATTCTCATATGTTATTCCCACTCCCAAAGCTCACGATATTCCCATCAGTGCCCCACACCTGCGTGTCTCTCCCTCCGTCCGTCTGTCTGTCTGCCTTTCGTTGTGTGTGTGCTGGCGGCACGTGCGGCATCTTTTTGAGCCCTCAGCTTCCAGTGCATTTCACACGGCACACGAAATGCGAGCGAGCCCATTTTCACCTACATCCAGAATTACAGCCAGGACTCTCCAGCACCTGGCTGACCCAGGTGTGCTCTGCAACATGCTGGCTCCCACAACACACACGCCATGCATCCGCTTAGATGTACACACACACATACATCTGCATTTGCATTTCCATTTGTGTTTTGGCCGCGCCCCCCTCGCTCGTTGCAATGTGCGCTTGAATAAATTATCCGTGTTCGCTGTTTTGCATGCGAGTTTTTCATCACAAGTTCTCCATTTTCATTTCCTTTGCCTACTTTTTTTCGCTTGTTTGCTCCACTCCACCCAGGATTTTAAAGCAAGAGCTGAAACGCGAAATTTATTCGCTGCTCGCGCGATTAACTCAGCTGAGCAAGTGCTCTGCAATTGGCAAGTTACCTCATCATCATCAGCATTCTGTTAGCTAGTTATTTTGCGAGTGGCAATTAGAATTGATAACACGATAGTTGCATTAATTTGGGCAACAACCATTCGCTGTAAATGTCTGTGATTGTTATTGCTGTTATTGTTGTCGTTGTTGTTTTCCTGTTGCTGACGAGCCGCAGTCACAGCGTCAACCACAGCGACGGGCACCGCAACAACAACGGGTTCGGTTTGCGGCAGAGCGACCGAGAAGTGCCGCTCGGCAATCACGGCTTTCCTAAATCCTCTTCATTGTATTCAAATTTCTTTATCCTTTATAATGCCAGCCCACTTTTATAATGTCTCGGGCTTATTTTCCCCTTCCGCTGTCCGTTCACGGGGCTGCGGTGGTGCGGTGGTGCGGTGGTGCGGCGCTTCGGCTTCTTCGTTTTATGGTTCATGTTCATGTCTTCTTTATCTAAATCATCCAACTGTGTAAATATTTGCCTCGCTTCCTGCATTCCATCCTCGTTATCCTTAAATCGTGCGTGCGAAGCTATACAAAGTGACGACCGAGAGAAACAGAAGGCGCTGCCGAACCCACCGCCCCACCAACCGTCCAACATCCAGTCGACCGACCGACCCACTAACCCACCGAACCGGCGCACGACGAGCGCACAGAGCACAGGACTATATTCTGGGTTAAATTTTGCATATAAAAGACGGCGTGGCGTGGCGTGGCTGCTGCGACTGTCGTCTTTGCAACTTGCACAGTGGGCGACAACTGCAACATGGCAATTAAATGCGAACGTGCCGCGACTCTCCGCAAAATGAATTCGCTTAGTCGCCAAGTCGATTTGCATGCCGATGTTTGCTCAATCAACGACTCGCACTTCATTCACTTTTCAGACTTTCGCAACTCAATCAATATTGGCAGTAAAAGACATTCATATTTGAATACCGAGCAGCGAGTTGTGCCAACTTTGGGGCGAAATTGGCGCATCAAACACGGCAAAGTTGAGAGTAAACAAATAAATAACGTATACGCACCACGGTACACAGTGCGAGCAGTAAACAATAATCGCAGCATTAATCTGAAAATGCGCACAAATCCGTCAAACTCAGAGCCATCCAGTGTTTTGGCAGGAGAGAACAAAAGCAAAACCCAACAATGACAAACAACATTGCGAGAGATTGTCAGGAGCGCGCGCCATCATTAATTTTAAGCACTCGCCGTCTCTGTCTCGCGCGCTTTTATCCTTTCGTCGATTTTTCAGGTAGTTGCCCTCCACTTTAATAGCTCGAGGGGTGACTGCACAAATGTTCGGCGTCATCATAAAAGGCAATTAGGCGGCATGACGCACAGGTTGATGGCATCGAAAATGATATTAACAATAATTTCATGCTTCTCTAGAAATTGATGGGGCGTGACAATAATTATGCGACAGACCCAAGCATCAGCTGCTAAGCCAATCGCAATTAATTGCAATTCGCAATTCGCTATCTTCGGCTTGAATAAAACTCACAAAGCAATTGTATAAATCATAATTAAATCTATCATATTTGCCCAACGATGTACAAATCTCGTTATGTGTGTTAACAACATGTGCAAAAGGCCAAATGTCGTGCTCGAGCTGCTGCTCGGTATTTGCTAACGATGAAAACTGATACTTCACGCTCGCTGAATGGGGCACAAACATTATTAGTATGTGCCGCGGCCACGGGGGAGCCAGAGAGTCTGTGTGTGGCACAATAACGGCCAACATTGTTTACAGAGCATTGAACAAGCCACTTGACTTGAATTGTTTTATGAAACGGCTCATTGAAATGTGTTTGTTTTAAAGATTTCTTCTGTCGCAAGAGGGCCAAAACACACCAGTTTACAACTCAACACTTTAAGTACACTCCGAGTAGAGTTTGGCCTTAAAAAATGCATGAAGCTATTTGCCATGCTGGTGGTTTGCTCTGCTTCCGCCGCATGCTCGAGTATTATCATAAAGTCTTGTCTACCACAAAAAAGAAGAGAAGAAATTGTAAAGTAAACTATTATTATGTACTTACATTGATTATGCGCCTTCTTTGCTTGCAGTTGCAGAAATTTAAGCGGAAAATGGAACCCAAATCCAGCTTAAGCTCACAGGAGGAACGTGCTCTCAAAAGTTCAGGTATGCAATCAAAATAAAACTTTTATATTTTCCAACTCAACTCAAGTCGCATGCAATTTGTGTTGAGTGCGCGCCGAGATGACATGCGAGCTTTTGATTTAATTTCAAAGACAGTACACAAGAATTTTAATAAATCCCTGCCTGAGCAACGAATTAAGTAAATTGTGCATCAAATTGTCAGTACAAACTGCCAGCTTTTTGAGCACGCTTTAAACTATTCAAGACTTCAATTGTATGTGAGGAGCTTCAACGAAACATTCGAGTGGAGTTGGATATGTGCTGAAAGAATTAGAATAAAATGCTGTTACTGCGGCTTCAATTGTAACCGAAAGGCAACTTATATATGTGTGTGTGTGTTTGTGTGTTTAGCAGAGCCACGACGAACAATCAAAATATTCACCATCGACGGCGTCGTCGAGCAGCGTTCTGCGGGACTGCAAAGAAATTCAAACAGAGCAAAATAAACTTGCGGCTGGGTTTGTGTATTTTGTGTGCGGACTCGACGCTTGCCACTAACTTGGGGGTATTTAGAGGGCCCCACGCCAGCACAAATTCCGCCTCAGCTTCCCATTGAGCGTCGCCCCAGCGATAACCGCACGCTAGCTGCTGAGCTAAGCAAACGTCGGGCGTAGCTGGTGAGATGTGAATTTTTCGCAGCGAGGTTTTTTCGCCTTCTTTTCCTGCTACCTTTTCGACTTGGACTTGTTTGCGCCGAAGTTAAGGAAGGGCATAAAGCGACGAGCATCCTGCCGTCGTAAAAACTGTCGTCGTCGTCGTCGTTGACGTCGTGCTGGCTGTTACCGATATCGGGAACCAAACACACTCGCAGAAATTTAATCATAAGCACACAAGAGGATTACGTCATGCGGTGATAACCGTTGAAAAACAAAACTATTTGTCGTCTTTTCCTTTTTCATTTGAGCTCATTAGGGATCTGGCTTTAAAGCCAGCCCTGTCGCCTCGCTTTCAACTACTGCTAAAACTCTAAGCCCCAACAATTGCGCTACGCCTAGCGCAGATACAAAAAGTATCTATGCAAACAAAACAGAACAGAGCCAAAGCGAATGTAACACGACAAAAACATAGAACATATACAACTCAAAAGACACCCAAAAGGGTGTTCGTCATTTTTTTTTTTTTTTTTTGGTTTTTTGGTTTTTTGGTTGGTACACGACAGACTGGAAAAGTTTAAAATAACAATGTTTCAGCAGGGCAAAGGATACATTGGCAACGAGAGGGCAACTGTTGTTTGAATGTTTGATGTCCTCATCGTCTCTGCGGCATGTAAGCTCTCGGGCAGCACATTTTTTGACTAACGAGCCGCATTTCGGTAATCCGTCCCTTGGGTATTTTCGCATGGAAATGTTAAACCGAACCGTAACCAGAACAGCACCAGCGCATCTCCAGAAATGGCTGCTGCTGCTGCTGCTGCGTAAAAGACTTTGGCAAAACGATTAAATGAGCCATTGGCCATTGCCATGGCATTGATGCTTTGACTTTGACCCAGCGGTATCCCACTCCGCTCTGAGTAGGGTTTCCTTTCGGCTCTCGATTCCCCTTGTTTTCGTATCTTTTTTACTTTGTGCGTTAACGCTTGGCTTCAGTCTCGGCGCCGAATTAATACCGACAAGGCTTTAACACGCTCTTAACAGCACGCGACAAGGTTGCCTCATCAAAGTGAAATATCCCATTCTAAGTGGGAATCGTGCACAGCATATGGCAGGCAGCCTGCTTAGGTATCCCGGATTCGATTACACACTAGTGATGGAGCGCTTTAGCAAAGTTGGGAAAATGATTGATACTCGGGCATTTATCAGGCAGTGCAAGCAGCGATTGTCACTTCGGCAAAAGCTTATAAACTCCAAACCTTTTGAGCAACGTGACTCTTGCTTTGCCGATCCGGCTGCAATAAATCTTGAATCTGGAATCTAGAAGCCAAGCAGTAGATTAATAGTGCGCACGTCTGATTAGCATGAAAGGATCTATGCTTGGCCTCCGGCGGAAGGTTATGGCACTGCACTTATTTACTTAGGAAATGGAATTTGGATTTGAAGTTGGATTTGGATTCGGGCTGCGACTTCGGGCAGGTGTGGCTTTTATTAAAGGCACATAAATCATGCTCGAGACGGCGTCATTGCACTGAAGAGGGTTCTGAATGATGGCCGCCTGAAAGGTGAAGGGTGCCGACTGTTCAGGACCGGAGAGGGAGGGAGCACGACGACGGAGGACAAACTCTCATGTTAACACAAGTGTCTGCCCCCCGGGCATAGGCTCTGTTGCAGGCGGCAACAAGCAGAGAGAGAGAGAGAGAGAGAGGGGTCAGTTTTCCGGACAAACAAATGACCTGGAAAAGCCAAACGAAAGCAGGCACAAAAGAAATGGAAAATATGGCAGTAAAATGCGAATTGTAGTGCACAACAATGTGCGCAAACGGAAACAATTGCAGCGACTGAGCAAATGTTTAGCATCTGTCCCGGGGCCCCAGTTCGCAGGAAGTGTTCCGCCTCCTTGTGCAGCGTCTGGCCGCCTACGTGGAGATTTCATGAATATTTCGTTTGTTATTCTTGTTGTTGTCGGAAGCAGAAATTAAGTTTGATTTCACATCGAGTGCTTATCCCCGAGCCTTTGAACTTTACCCAAGCGTGCCCAGGTCCAACCCAGAGGCCTTTTCTCGGTTCGGTTTTATTTGGTTATTTGGTTTTTCGTTTGCCGCTTGCCAGCGGAGACAAACAGCAGTTTAGCACAGCACTTCAGCTCTTTTTGCCGCCCGCATACCAAAGCACTTAGTGCAATCTGATAAAACGTAGCGGCGGGGGGGAGGAGGCAAGAAAATAGTTGGCCCATCTATGCGGGGGCCCCGTGAAATGCATAGCTAATTAGCTTAATGGCCGCTCGCCCATAAATTACGCGAGATTAGGGTGCCAAAAATTTGCATTCACCTGCAACTTTTAGCAACGTGCCAGCCCGGCGCTTTGCTGGCGACTGATCGAATTACT
This sequence comes from Drosophila rubida, assembly GCA_035046165.1. Lineage (NCBI taxonomy): Eukaryota > Metazoa > Arthropoda > Insecta > Diptera > Drosophilidae > Drosophila > Drosophila rubida. Next base: position 35,191,978 of record JAWNOF010000021.1, read on the forward strand.
ATCGGGCGGGAAAGCTGGGAAATGGCCGAAAAATGATTACAATTATTGTTGTTTGCATAATATGGTATTGCGGTGCGCGGTCGAGTTGAAAATCAATAATTGGCCGCACGGCGAAATGCCAATTAAACTGTTTTTAATGCATCTGAAATGCATAAAGCGGAAATTAATTACATAATTAGTGCAACACACTCACACACACACACACTCACACGCAACGACTGCAATTCGTGTCATAGTTGACGCTGCTATTTCAGCTGGTCGCAGTTTAAAAATGATTAATTCAATGAATTTCCGCGACTGCGTCTGCAAAGATAGTTGCAATTTAAGCGTTTTTTCCATCGCCTCAACATAATACGAGTATTCCCCAGCTGGCATTGTTGTGCACAATGTGCGGGCGGCAATTACAACGTGGCGCTAAAGCAAACAGGCCATAAAAGCACATAATGAATGCGATGCAATTATGTTTATATTAATTAATTTTGGACACGAGTAATAGCGTTTGTTTGGTCACTCGCCATTTATCTAAAACAAATAATTTATAATTTGAAAAGCGACAAGTGAATAATTAATTGGCTCACGGCTCGGTCTCAATAGCAATGTAGATAAATAAACAAAGAGCAGACAATGGCAATGAAACGAATGGGCTTAATTTGCGCTCTAAGTTGATAATGATATTAGTGCGCAACAAAAAAAAAAATGAGTTTCATTTCAATTTGCACTTGAAATAGGAAAAGGAAAGACGTCGTCTAATTAATCGAATTAATTAAGTTGATTACGAACAGAAAAGCGCTTTTAGAGCATTGAGTGCCGGGCGTATCTCGCCAGCGAGGCCCAGCGCAAATTTATGCCCAAATATAAACAATGCTTAAGCATGCAGATATGTGCGCACTTGCAGACGGTGCGTATACGTATTATTTTAAGCCTAATTTGCATCACACATACGCGCCGTTGCCTAAATGCTTTTGTATTAAATTATGCAAAATACATGCGGAGCTGTGCGACTGCTCTGGGCCGGCTGCTGTCTGTTGCGTGAATCGGGCACAGTCTAAGGGTTTGTGGCGCTTTAGTCGGATGTCTGTGCGACACCTTAAGGATGAAAGGCGCCTCGCTCGCTGGGGAAATGATGGAGCGTGTTTTGATGTGGCAATGCCAACAATTAACACAAATAGGCGACACACACACGCACACACACAGCTGCAACACAAAGGCAGAGGTGGAGGTGGAAGCGGGGGCGGAAAGAGGTGCATATTCAACTGCTCTCGCACTTACCATTCGCCTGTTTATGCATTTGTCAGTACCAAAATAGCTACGAGTGGGCGTGTGGGGTGTGGGGGGTGGGTGGAGGTGTGTGCCGGCAAAGTGCACTCACTCTGCTGACAACTGCAAACTACTTAGGTATGTTACTGCCACTGACATGGCGACACATTCAGATTCCAGCACAGCTCCAGCTAGTCAGTCAGCGAGGCTCGCACTCGGCTCAGCGGCCCAGGGAGCGAGGGGACGAAACGCGGCAGCGGCAGCGGCAGTGGCACCGACAGCGGCTGCAGCAGCAACGACAAAGGTGTTAAGAAAGCCATTTCGCCTGCTAATGAGTGTCGGTGTGTCGTGTGTGTGCCTGCATGTGTATGTGTGTGTGTCGAGTCCTTGTCTTGGCTTGCCTTCCCTTGCCGAGACTTGAGCTGAAGAGCAAACAAAAATGTTTTCATGTTTGGGCTTGTCAACAGATTTGTGCCCGCTCCCCGTCCGCCTCCTGCACTCCTCTGATGTCCTTCCCTCGCCCGTCCAGCACGAGTTTGTTGTGTGCAGAAGCATTTTGCTTAATTAGTTACAAACATCAAAACTGTGTGAATCCAAAAGGAATTATCCACATACCTAAGTTTTAAGGGTTCGTCGTCTCCCACGACAGCGGGCGCGCCCTGCAGACACTTTGATTAAGGATGTCAGATAATCAGCCGTTAAGCACACGCTGTCAAAGTCACATTTATGCCTCGTGTCACACACAAGGCTTTACTCATAGCTGCCACATTTTGCGGTCAAATTAAGCGATAAGAAACTCGAGGCGACAACTCCACCTGTCTGTCCATCATAGTTGGCTAGATCGTTGGCTAAGTATTAACATTTACAATTTACGAGCGAGTTACGAGTACACGGCCTGTCAAAGTGTCACTGCCGAATCACATTTCACCCTTCCAGCGCACATTAAAAATTCATTTGCGAGTGAAGAGGCACTTTAATCAGTTAATAGTATAACTGTCTGCCACTCACAGCTAAATAAGTTGCATTCATATTTTGCGGAATTGTGACAGCTGTTTATTCTGCACAATTTGTGTTATTATCAATAATTTGCTGGCCACTTTCCACACGAGTTCACCGTGAATTTCCGCATCATTTGCAACAACATGGACTCACGGCTGCCAATTGACAACAAATATAGCATGTTGCAGATAGAAGGTATATGCGACGTCAAGCACACATATGCTTGCGACTGCTAGAGTTACAACCACAAACTCAATTTATTGATTGATTTCCTCATTATAGATGCCGCACTTCCAGCACACAATCTTTCCTTTTACTTTAGTCCGAATCACCTTATTTCTCGATTATGATTTCAGAGCAGTACTCGTAATTCGTAATTTTACACTCATTTAGCTGGCTTTAATTGATGTGTGCAAAATTGTTTTAAATTATTTCCAAATTGCAATCTGCCCGGAATCACGCTCGTTTTTAATTATGATTTTATGGCCGCGCCCAATATTAAATCTACTCCATTTCATTGATCATAATGCCGACCGTTAATTGCCCGTTTTATTGGCTGTTAATGACCCAACAGTCTGTGGCGAAAGCTAATGCAACTTTGATGTCTCCGCACTTACAGAGAAACTCAAAATGCTGGACATCACGCGGGACAAGCCCGTCAAGGTGTCCGTCAAAGTGGCGGTGCCGGTGCGGGATCATCCAAAAGTGAGTCAAGAATCTGTTAATCAGCGCTAATCATGATACTCAAGTTGTGCTGTTCTACTTGTCGTTTTTGGCAGTTCAATTTCGTGGGCAAGCTGCTCGGTCCGAAGGGCAACTCGATGAAGCGTCTCCAGGAGGACACAATGTGCAAAATGGCCGTGCTGGGACGCGGCTCGATGCGCGACCGCCGGAAGGAGGAGGAGCTGCGAGCCAGTGGCGACAGCCGTTACGCCCATCTCTTCGAGGACCTGCACGTGGAGATTTCGACCTTTGCCGCGCCCGCCGAGGCACACGCGCGCATTGCCTACGCCCTGGCGGAAGTGCGTCGGTTTCTGGTTCCGGTAAGTGCCACCCACCCCTCTTCCCCTCTGCCCCCACCCCCTCATCACCAGTCAGCCCCAATTGGCTTTTGTTGGTTTTGGGGCCGCAGCCCTTTTCTGCGGCAAGCGAGCAAAACGTTAAAGTTGCCAGCACACAAAACATCTTAAAGTTGGCGAAGCACAAAACTTAATGGCACGACGACAGCTGTGCTCAAGACGAAGATAGAGACAGAGACGAAGATAGAGAGGGCGACGAAGATAGAGACGGAGTCGGAGACGGAGACACTTGAGGCAGTTGCCACGTTGCACTCGTTATCGACTTGGGCTTCCGTGTTCTTGTGGCATCCACTGCACGGCGGCATCCTCCATCAGCTGCCAACGTGACATGCCTCCACGCGTCGCTGACGAAATTGCATTGTGCTGTAATTACATTTGCCACCCACTCCATAAACTTTACTGGCGCTGCTCCTGTGTGTCCGTCCATTGTGTGGCTCTTGGCATGCTATCGCAGTGGCCAACGTCACCTGCAACGTGCATGTGCATCTTGAGTACTTGCCCCTTTCAGCGCGCTGACCCGCATCCCCTCCAGTGGAGCAAGAAATACGTCCAGCATTTACTTCTCTGCTGGATGCGCGTTTACAATGCTCGCTTGTGGCTTCCATCGCTCACACAGTCAGCGTCGTGCACGATAATATTTATTTATTTATTATTGCTTTACACAGCAGCATAAATAACACTTGTCTTATCCCCTGCATTGTGCTCAGCTCGAATAATTGCTAAAGCAAGCATTCACTTTATCAAATCTTCTTGCGCTTAAATTCCACTGAATTTAATATGCACAGTGCTGCCACACAAGCCGTAACCGTATGCACTGGCAACGCTGTTTAGCGAAGATCCACACCCACCTTTCAAGCTCATTAAGTTGTTGCTGAGGAGTTGCCATTTGACAGGCACCGTCAAGATCTCGACTCACCTTGCCAACTCATTAGAATGTTGCCAAACAACCGAACGCGACATTGCCAACTGCCACGCGAGGTATTTGGAAACTTAATGCAATTTAACAACTAAATAAGTAATTGAATTACAACTTATGCTGACGATAACAGACTGCGGCGCACTTCGCTCGACTATTGCACAGTTAAGCGACTGTCACGTAAATGTAAAATGAGAACTCCGGTTTAGTTTATGGCCAGAATGTTGGTGGGGCACACCGCGAGAAGCTGTCGTAACTTTCAAGGTATTTAGGGAAACATGTGGTTTTCAAGTGGTTGCTCCGGCGGCTCAAGCATATGATGTGGGTAAACGTCGCATCGTCGAACCCCAAAAAGCACAAGACCTGAGCCAGCGACACACGCAACTGTCACGAACATAAATTCACTTTCGAGGCCGCCGCAGAGTTTGCTGATCTGATTACACAAAAATTTGCATAGAAATTATTTCAATTTTCTACACGGTGTGTGAGTTGAAACATAAACCGTTTCAATTTAGATAAATATGCTGAGAGTGCGAGTGTGTCATCCACCACGTATGTGTGTGTAGAAGGTGCTGGCCGGCAATCCTTGTAAGCTGGAAAATTGTTTATGGCAGCTGCCAGTTGCAATTTTCAGGGGACGAATGTCATAAAAATTGTGCGCTTGTGTGATTTCAAAGGCAGCAAGCAGCGAGCATCGTGCAACGAGTTGAAGTCACATCTTGGCTTCCAGTTGAATGGAATCGAATGAAATTAGTAGTTAGATAGCACACAAATTACTAATGCGCCCTGGGGAATAGACGCTCTGAATGCGTAACTCGGTTAATGTGTCTAATGAAAAAGTGTGCACTCTTTCACTCGAGCAAGCCAAACTTGCGAGATAGAAAGCCAAAATGTGATGTGTATGCATGGATTCATGGCTGCTGCTGCTCTGCCATAATTGCATTAAAAGCATCACACACACACACACAGCTATTACTCCTATGCACACACAAACGTACACACACCTTAACTCTGCTTCAACGCGCACGCACCCTGATTGAGTGGAAGAGTGCAAGAGCGTGAGAGCGGAGAGCGGAGAATGGGGAGTGGGGAGTGCGAGAGCGAGAGTGAGACGAGGCTGAATGACAAAGTCAGAGCGCGAGCAAAGGATTTGTGGAGGTGTCGGGCGAGTGGCAAATGGCGAGCGAGGCATAGCAGCGAATGGCCTCGCAAACTTTTAATTGACATCCAATAAAATTCGCATTTATTACGCGCCTGAATTAAATTTAATTGTGCAGCGAAGCAGAGCACGCCGTAGATATCACGATACACGCCGCCAGCTGCCCCTAGCTGTCAGCTGCCAGTTTGTACTTTTGTCTCCGTTTCATGTTTGTCTGCAGGACTACCATGATGACATACGACAGGAGCAGATGTGGGAGATGCAGGCGCTCACATCGACGCCCACGCTGAGCCACCTCGACGACTCGCAGAGTCCGACGAACACGAATCGCGGCCTGGGCGGCGGCCTCGCCGACATGGACACGTCCAACGACGAGAAATCGGACAACGAAACCAGCGGCATGGATTGCCTCTCCCCCGACAAGCTCGACTGCGGTCAGTCCTGCAGCAGCAGCGGCGGCGACACCCAGCTCCAGCAACATCCACACCACCACCATCCACAGCAGCAGCCGCAACAGCAGCAGCATCCACAGCAACACCAACAGCAGCAGCAGCAGCAGCATCATCACCATCAGCCAGCGCACTTCCATCAGCTACTGCAAACACATGGCGGAGCAGGTGCCGCCGCTGCGGCTGCCGCCTGTGGTGACCATCTCGCCGGACAGACAACAACTGCAACGGCAGCTGCGCGTGAGTATTCCGCATCTGGCTGCAGACTGCAGCCTGCAGCAGAACATTAATGCAATTAGCACAAATGCGAAGCACAGCGTGCGAATGGGCAATGGGAATGACAATGCGACTGCACTTGAAAAATGAGATTCGAAATTAACTCGGACACATTGGACACATTGTCGCATTCCGCTTTTAAGCCGCAGCAACTTATTTCACGAAGCATGCAGATAACAAATTAATTTATGCACGCATACGTTAAGTATACGCACCCAGAGCCCGCAGAGCGTTCAAACATAGAGCAAGCAAGCAACTCTGGACTATACTAACAAAGAAGTTACTCAGATTACATTAATTTCAATACAACATTTTGTTGAATTCTAGACTCTAAAACAATAAGCAGGCATTAAGTATGCAAAACCATCTGTCTGTCCGCCTGATTAAGCAGCTAGAACTCAAAGAGTAGTGAAATTGCAGACAATTCAGAAGTAGCTACCAATATTATATAAGTTTAAGTTTAAAATTGCATTACACACAACTAGAAATTCTGCACTTTACAAAGTGTTAGTTAGACTCTTAACAGTCCAACACGACATATAAAGTATACGCTTCGTCTGTCTGTCCGCCTCTTTAGTTACATAGATCTTGAATAGCAAGAATGCTGGCGACGTCTAATTGAAAGACAATGCTGAGGTAACAGGTAAAAGTAGATAAATTGCTATGCACAATTCGATTTTATATATTTCGAAAGTAGCTGAAATGTATCTCACAGTCGAGCAGACTCAGCTGAGAGCGGAGTTGTTAGACACTGCTATACACAGCATCCGCCTATGTGTCATTTGAACTGTCGCTTCCGTTTCAGTGCACACCACAGCCATGGCGGTGGCACTGCAACACCAGCTGACAGCTGCCGGCATAGGTGGACTCCTGAAGCCCGCGCAGGGGGTGGGCGTGGGCGGCGGCATGTCGGGACTGCCGGCGACGCAGAGCAGTGCGTCGGCCCTGCAGCTGGGCAGTGAGGGGGATGCGAACACATCGACGTTGACGCTGCTGGATCCGCCCGGAGCGCTGCTGCATCCCGCGCTGCGCAACGTGAAGGCCATTAACATAGGTGAGGCTGTGGCTGGACTAATTGGCCAGCCGTTGCTCAACTCCGTATACTCTTACAGGTGGCGGCCTAGGACGCAAGCGGCCGCTGCTGGGCGTGCCGCGGTCCGGCATGAATCCCACTAAGCGCACCGTCATGAGCTTGCTGGCGCGTGCCAAGAACTCGCAGTCGTTGCACGCAGTCCGCCAGCCCGTTGTTACCGCCACCAGTTTTGCCGAGTAAGTGCCCCTGAATGCCACTTCATTTGATCGACTGAACTGTTCGTTCGTTTGTGTTTGCAGGCCGCTGCAGATGCTGGCGTCACCCTTCATCATTCCGCACCAGGGCATGGATCAGTCGATCATAGCGCTGCCCAAGGAGAGTCTCGCCCAAGGCGTCTAACCCTACGACTTCTACACGCTGCGCAGCACTGATGGTCCAACCTGACCGACTACAATTGCCCCGCCTCCTTCTTCTAAAGACACTGAAATACTCGTAAGTTAAGATTACCCCACACACACTCACCGCCCCTGTTGGAACACGCGAGCGATTGATTCGAACACACGAACACACTGCAACACACGAGTGCTTTACAAGTTCCGGTTACCAATTTGCGAATCTATCGACCCACTGCGGGGACTAACGGTACACGTCTTTGAAGAAGCTCCAGCGGTAATACGAATACCAGAGAGCCTACTGTCTACACACGATTTGTTTTAAGCGAAATATAAATAAATGAAGCAAGTATTTTTAATGCGATGTTTTATTTCGAAAACCAAGAATATTTGCAAACAAAATAAAAAAACTTAAAAACTTAATGATAAACAAATGACAACTAAAAGAAAACAAAAAACGAAATGATAAACTAAATTAGAGTCAAATTAAAGAAGAACTTCAATAGAATTACAATGTAAACGCAATTACTTTAAATAAATTACTTTAAACATATATACACACACAATTGCAAGTACCATATATACATACATATACATACAACAAATATACTTATATACACTACATGCGTATATGTACTTAAAAATCTATATACTAAAAATGTGTTGAAGTAAAACGCGAACCCAACAAACAACAAATCTAAACACAAGCCACATAAACTGATAATAATTTTTGGAGTACTTTAATGCAGAAAATGAATGAATGAAAGTGAGCGAGAGACAGAGAAAGAGAGAGAGAGATGAGTACAAGAAAAGCAAAGCCAAACCAAAGACCATGAACACCATTCGCGAATACTCTTCCCGAGAGAACAAACGCACCCACGCTTACTTTGCACGGATTGAAGAAGTGTAGTGTCGAGTCCTGGATTTAATTGATCACTGCGATCCCACCGCCTTCTGCTTGTTTCATATTGAATCCAAACGTTGTTGATGGAGAAGAGAATGTTAGTGTTATAGGAGCGATTATTCGGTTTCAGTTTCAGCGCCTCAGAAAAAAGTTGCAAGACATCGAAAACTATTGAAATCCAGACCAATTCCGAATTCGAATCTTTTCGCCTGTCCCCATCTGAGAGAACATAATGAGCTTGAGGAAATTGACATCATATTCTCTATGATTTCCGCCAAATATTTTCGACAAGTTTATTCAAGTTTGAAAATAATTCGTAATTATAATGCTTAATGTTAATTCTTAATAATATAATTAAATAGAGACAATTGATTTCGAAGCTAATTATTAAAGAAATTGGAAATGAAGTTATCTAATTTGCACAATACGAAATGAATTTAATCCAAGTGTTTGGCTATTTACGTGGCATTGACTAATGCGAACGAACAGATTTAAAATACTCGATATACAATTAAAGGAAATATGAATCTAAATGTGCACTCAATGCATTCATAGCTAAATATAATCGCAATACGAATACAAAACAAAAACAAAACAAAAACCAAAAAAAAAAAAAAAACAAAAACCAAAAAAAAAAAGCAAGCGCAAAAATACATACAAAAACATAAATAGTATATGCATTAATGTTCAACAGTTTAATCAAAAGGCATATTTACAATTTACAATGAAATAATACGAAATATTGATATTAATATTGATGTTGAAAGAAACAAAGAACCGTGTAAAGTCCTAAAAACAAAATGATTACTCGTACCTACATAAATACTTGCATGTAGAAACTCAACAAGAATATGAATATGCAACTTGAATTAAATACATAATTAATTAACCTAAAGCATTAAACACACAGTATTGATGTGAGAAATTGCAGCTACACCACCACAGCTTCGGGCTATTCCAAAATAAATGCAATATTTTAAAAACAAAACGGCCTCTTCTTTAACCCGCAAACCGGAAACAGTCTCTCAAACAATTACACATTTTTATTTATCCAACAACGGGACAAAAACAAATATATATTCAACAGCAATAACAATGGATCAAAGACATTTAAGGCCCTTCCCATTTCCCTTTCTGGTATGTAGTAACTATGCATTGATTGGGTTCTATAACAACAGAATTCAATGCACATATTAATATTCACTTTTTGCTATAAAGTATGTGTATAAATAAAATACGGACAATAACAAATAGATTCAACAGCAATGGATCAATCGAAGACACTTTGAGGTCTTTTCCATTTCCCATTCTGGTATGTAGTAATTGTGCATTGATTGTGTTCTATAACAACAAAGAACAAATAGATTCAACAGCAATGGATCAATGAAAGACACTTTGAGCTATTTACCATTTCCTATTCTATAACAACAGAATTCAAATGCACATATTAATATTCATGTTTTGCTATAAATATAAAGTATGTGTATAAATAAAATACGGACAAGAACAAAAAGATTCAACAGCAATAGCAATGGATCAATCAAAGACATTTGAGGTCTTTTCCACTTCCCATTCTGGTATGTAGTAATTATGCATTGAATGGGTTCCATAACAAAAAATATTCGCATGCAAATATTAATATTCATGTTTTGCTATATAGTAGGTATATAAATAAAATACGTACTCGCGCGAACCCGATAAATTTGGCTTGTTGTTGTGAATCGGCAATAATCGTAAAATTCGCTTCGATGTTTACACATTAACGTGCCGGATGCGACAGCTACAACACTTGCTCTTGGCCAGAGTTCCTTTGGTAACACATTATGGTATCGACGTCGACTGGCAGAATCAGCGAACTGAAATGCGAATGTTTGTAGGTGGTATTGCTTGGCTTTTTCATAAAATTGCCTATCGTTTGTTTGTTTGTTCGTCTGCTGTTTGCCTCGTACTTTATTGCCGCATTTAATAAGCCATTAAATTTTGATTGCTCAAAAGTAAAACACACATAAAACGCGCATTTCCCAAACAAAACAGACAACCCGCTTAATATATAATACATATGTACTTTGTATGCATGACGGAATATTATAATAATACGAGTATCGTGGATTGGGAAAGGGTTCTTAAATTCAGTATAGATTTGTAAGCAAGCGGCGACTTTAAGTGTATTCAATCCAAATTTGAAGCAAAACAAGTCAGATATTTTCTAGGAACAAACATTACGCAAACTGAACACTAAATTCCACTAAAACACAAATAATATACTCCTAACTAATTTAATACACTAGAAAACAATTTTAAATTTAATGTTGAAACTTAAGCAGCGCTAAGTTATGAAGTTGTTCTCTATTATCGTTCTGCTAACGGCTTGGCTGCTTTCGGCTGAAGGCAACAAGACCGAATGTAAGTCGGAAATAAGTTTGATTAATTGCGAATTTTGTGGACTGAGACCTGCTTCACAGATAGCATTTTTTGCCACTGGAATAGCAAGGCTAATATTGGCAAGCAAGGCCATCTTTTCCAATCGTGGGAGGCCAACACCAAGTACTGCACTCATCTGGTATATGGCTCCTCCTTAAGTCTAGATGCCGCTGGTACGGGTAGAGTGCAGCTCGATAATCCGACGGAGGACGCGGATTTCTGTGAGTTGCCCTATTTAAAACCCTATCCAACGAGTTGTCTCAAACTGTTTGAATGCACAATCAGCTCTCATGGCCAAATACAGAGTCCTGAAGAATGTCCAAATAAAAACAATTGTGTCGATTGGTAACTGGCGGGATGAATCGGAATTGGTGTCCGCAATGATTTCAGACTCCCGACAACGAGACAATTTCTTCACATCGATCATCACATTCCTCTATAAGTATGCTTTCCAAGGCGTCCAAATCAACTGGCAGTATCCCGCTCACCGTTACCGTCAGTCTGGGGATCGGGAGCACTTTGTGGACTTCCTGCACGAGCTGAAGCTTGTGTAAGTGAGACCAAGAGACAAGTGCGCAATTCAGTCATAAATTATACTCTATATTCCCACACAGTCTGCAGCAGCACAAGGCTATGCTCATGGTCGCCGTCTCCGCCCGGCTGGATGCCAAGACTCTGGCGGCTTACGACATTCCCAGCATCGTCAAGTATACCGACTTCGTCAGCCTGCAGGTGCATAGCCACCAGGATCCCTACAGCCGGCAGTTGCGCTACAATGCGCCGCTCTCGGGGAACAAGTACAGAAGTGTCGAGAGCTGTGTCACCCACTGGGTGAAGCAGAGCAAGATGCCCTCGAAACTGCTGCTGGTGATTCCACTGTTCGCCCAGTCCTACACCATGGACGGCGCAAGAACAAAAGTGGGCTCGATCAGCAAGGGACCCGGCCGACAGCAGCGCGGCTCGCTGCGTCCGGGCTTCATGACCTACGGCGACTTCTGCAAGCAGGCGGGCAACTGGCAAAAGCAATTCGATACCGGTGCACAGGTGCCGTATGCTTACAAGGACGATCAGTGGATCAGCTATGAGGATGGGCGCAGCATTAGCGCCAAGGTGCATCTGGTCGACAAGCAGCATCTGGCCGGGGTCCTGGTGATGTCCGTCGATGCCGACGACACGGATGCGGAGTGCGGCGAACGCTTCTCGCTGCTGCGCGTTATTGTCGCAATCATTGGCGACCCAGATGCCTTGACCACAGAGACCCCTACCACTGACGGCGGCGGTCTCTGTCCGCGCGATGGTCTATTCCGCAATCCCTGGGAGTGCTACTTGTACTACGAGTGTCGCGGCGGCAAGCGCATCGACTACGAGTGCGTCAAGGGCTATTATTTCGACACGAAGTTGGGCGACTGCCAGCTGGCTAGTCAGGTCGAGTGCAATCAAAACTTTGTGACCTGGCGTCCGGGCCAGAAGGTATATAACTTTAAGAATATACCGCTGAACCTCAAGATTGTACAGTAGGTTTGTAGCTGCCAAGTTCATAAAATAAACGCCCCGAATTGTTGGGTAGTGCTGTTTAAGTAATCATCAGCAGTTTACTAATTCAGCAAAGTTGCAGCTACTGGAACTGTAGTCGAACTCCAGCCCTTTGGGACAATCAAACTTGAACGTCGCCCCCTCATTGCAGAAATAGAAGCGTGAGCAATTGCGCGTGTCGCGCACATAGCCCACATCGCCTATACACCGATAGTCTGCTTCTTGTGCTCCATCGACTGCCGCTGCCTGCGGCTCAGCCTTTAGCCCTGTGGGTGTTTCCATGCCGAACAGCACGCTGTTGATTTGGCGCAGCAGCGGAAAGCGTTTGTTGCCGCAACCACCTCGGAAGTCATCCGACTCGAGTGACCAAATCATAATGCCCGCCAGCTGCTTGTTCACGGCATACTGCGCCTTCAGCTGCAAGCTCTGCTCGTTCTCGTAGCCCACCCACTGGCGATCCCGATAGGCGAACGGCACCTGTTGCTCAGCCTGCCACTCCTGCGTCCAGTTCTCCTGCTTCAACAGTTCACACAGCTCGTTGTAGCCCAAGACGCCGGGCTCGCGCGAGTAACGGCCTGCCATGCCACGCCCAATGTGTGCAGCGCCCGGCTGGTGATCGTCGGCAGTCGCCAAGGTAAAGGTGCGTCCATAGAAGGGCATACCTAGTACTAGCTTTTGTGACGGCGCGCCTGCAGCTAGCCAATACTGCACCACTGCATCCACGTTCAACTGCTGCTCTCGCGGGGTCTTGTCATTGGCGCCAGCGTAGAGTGGCGCATTAATTCCGAGCTTTGCATCCCAGGGACCGTGCAGATCGTAAGCCATCACATTGATCAGATCCAAGTACGGTACAATGGCTGGTATATCGTAGGACTGCGCTGCGGAAAACTCAGCTGAACCCACGGCTGCGCTGAGTAGATAGCCAAAGGGTTGCAGTGCCTCCTTGAGTTCCTTTAGGAACGTTATGTAGTTGGCACGGTCATTGTTATTCGGCAGACTGTGTCGTTGCCCAGGATACTCCCAATCCAGATCGAGTCCATCGAATCCGTGATGCTGCAGAAACTGAGTGATTTGCTCGATGAAAATGGCTCTTTTTTGTGGATCGCTGGCCACAATTGAGAATGGTTTAGAGCCCTCATTCCAGCCGCCAACGGCAACCAGTGTTTTCAGTGTAGGATTCTTCAACTTCAGAGCATTGAACTTCTTAATGTTGCCCTGGCCACCGTTGTCCTCCAGATCGAGATAGGGATCAATTATGCGCAGCTCGCCGCTCTCCTTGATGCCCATGAAAGCGTACACCAAGTGGGTGCAGAGGAAAGGATCTATGTCCTCCACGCCAAAACGTCCTTCGCCTGGTCGGTAGACTGACCAAGTGCCCTGGTAGCAGACGACGTGTTCTACATAGAAAATAGTTAGGGCTCAGAACAGAAATATATATTAATAATTACTTACTGTTAGTCTCGGTATCCGCTGCCCTCAAGATGAGTACCGAGCCAATAAGTAACGTAAGTTGTAGCCACATGTCACCTTAGTCTTCTTAAACGTTCCACAATAATGATTTATTTGGCCGACGTATGGGCATTTTATACCCACTGCCCAGGCGGACACAAACATCAACAAGATAATCGTTAAGTGCAAGACATTGTAAGATAAAATTATATGTACATTTGCTACAAACAACGTAGCAATAAAATTATCAATGTGTTTATTCTTTACATCGAACAACAGCAAGGTAAATAAAACGATTCCGTGATTCATATTCAAACAACGGTTGAAGGGCAACGGCAATTGTAAGTGTGACCAGGAGCCGTTTCAACAAAAAATGCTTCGTTTAAAACTTTTTCAGCATGGACAGTTGATTGTTTCGCCGCAATGCCACTTTCCTCAAACGGCGCCAATACTGTTTGGTGTTGGGATCCAGTTCTTCCAGAGGAATAATGCGCTCGGTGTTAAGTGTCCACAGCCAGTCAGGGTACTCGGCATCTGGTTTGATCTGTGCGGAAGTTGAGCTTTAAACACTCGTGCCGTTTTATCGCAGTGTTACTCACCTTGACATCCTCGCCGGTCTTCATGTAATTGCTGCCGCACACGTAGTTCACCAGCTTGTTGACATCCGTCTCCACCGGTATAACCTTTTTCTCCATTATGGGTCCCAATTTGCCCAGCTTCTTCTTTTTGCCACCTGCATGGGAATTCGTTAATGCATCAGCATAACACTTTACTCAGGAATGTTGTATTGAAACTCACCTGCGGCGGCAGCTGCTGGCTTTGCTGCATAGTTACGCGTCGCTTGGGTTATTGTTGTCAAACGTTGCCTCAGCAAGATGACAGCCACATTTAGGTTATTCATATTTGTTATTTTTTATGAAAATTCGGTGTAAATTAAAATTCAAAATTCCAAACACATTTTATTTACACGACGAACGCAATCCACACATCCGTTGTATAATAGTCATGCAATGCGCTGGCACGGTCACACTCTACCATTAATATCGAAATCATCCCTGTACCGGCGATAACAACATTTTTATTAGCATTTTATTACACAAGACTGAGCCATTGTTATGGTCGCAATGCCCTCGCTAAAACTGAAAATACCTTCAAACAAAACGCTGGGCACAATTTGTGTTTATGGCGCCGTTGTCTCTATTTCAGCTGTCATGTATATGCGCTGGCGACTCGAGGATCGCGTGCGTTCCGCAGAGTACTACAAGCTTGCCCTGCAAACTCTTCGACAGCACAAGGGTAAGCGTAACTGATAACGCCCGTTAAATCTGTCCATAATAATCGACATCAACCACTTGTTGTAGGCGCTGTCGCGTTGCTTGGCGAACCCATCAAGGACAATGGCTTCGATTTATCCAATGTCAATAATACGGTAGATGCCGAAAAAGCACAACTTGAGGTGACTGTGCGCGGTCCCAAAGATAAGGGCACCGTATTCTTCTGGGCCACGAATAACATGGACAAAGGCTGGTTGATCGATCGTCTGGAATTGGAGGCCAAAAAGCATCCGAATAAACGCTTTCTAATCAAAAAATTAAAAGACAATGGCATAAAAGGTATAAGTCACGAAGAGCAGGAGCGCTATTTGGCTCATGAAAAGCAATTTCTAGAGCAACAGCAAAGAAATCAGCACCAGGACCAAAGTCATCAGCAGGAACCATATACACCTCATAGTCCTACACAACCACAGCCCCTGCATCAGGCGGATGATCCGGAGCCGTATATTCAAACAGCGGATGGAGGTCGCATGCGGTGAAAAATTAGCAGTGATTTAATTAATTTATTCATTTAATTGCACTATTTAAGCTTTTTACTAACGTTGTGTAATATTAATTTTAGTATACAAAATTTCTTTAAAAAGCCCAAAGTCTTCTGTTTCTAAACAAAAAACTGTTTTTCTTTTCAATTTCCTTGTTTATTATTATTTATTTTTTATTATAGGCTTATGAAGCGCTTGTTAAGAATTTGAGGCGCCTGTTAAATGTATTAGGATTTTGTAAATTTTCTCGCAATTGCATAAATGGTTTTTTATTAACTGTTGAATTATTATTTCTTTCATTAATTGTTAATAAAAACTTTATAAATTGCATTTATCGTTATTGTTATACTGTTACTGTTTTGCAAGGTGCCGACACTTAAAGAGAGATCGCGATCTCATCTAAATACATTATAATACATTATAGATGGTGCATGCGTACTAATAATAAATATAAAAAACACACGCGCTTAATGCTTTAAGAGTTAAACGATAAAGGCGACTGTTGGTGGCAATTGTGACTGTAATGGGAGTTGGTTGATTGGTAGCTGTTGGTAGTACTTCAGGGATCAGCGATCCAAATCAATATAGCTAGATTAGTCCACTTTCATTGTAAGATCGTAATAGATAAGAATTGCATGGTTTCTTTTGAATCTTTTGTATATATATATATATATAGGTATATGTATGTATATGTATATGTATGATTTGTATAAAGGGTTAAGCAAATTAAAAAAGACAGTTATAGACATAAGCGCCAACATTTAACGATCGTATATAGTGTATGATTCTTGCTGCGACTTTTCGCTTTTCTTTTTGTGTTCCTATTTTTTGTTTCTGTTTCACTTCTCGCGCTTTGCCATTGCAAGTGGAAGACTGTTGGGTCTTTTAATATGCGACTGCGACTGCGCCGGCACTGCCGATGACGATGTCGATGCCACAGTCATGGCCATGGACATGTTTAGTTGGGATGTTGCTGGCGCGCCATCGACGTCCGCTACTGCTTCCGCTTGCTGCTCCTGTTCTTATTGCGTCTTCAGTTCTTTGCCAATGCTATACGACACGATTTTGCTCCAATCAATCTTGGTCCGGGTGATGGGCAACTGTCGCCGCATCGCCTTGAACGTGGTGTCCGACATGGTCTGATAGTTCTCCGAGATTGCAAGCTGATACTCGTTCTCGGCCTCCTCAATAAGGCGTATGACCTCCTTGGCCAACTGCTGTTCATTCGCAACCACAACGCTCTCGCGACAATCCTTGGATGACACCAATTGCACATTGCCATCCTCATAGTAGTGAACCTGCACTTTTAACACGCCCTTCAGCTCGGCGGTGCCACTGCCCGCCTGGAAGCTCACATGCCATTGCGAACGCCATCTGCCATTCCAGTAGTTCTTCGGCTGAAACTGATGGTCTTCGATGCAAATGGTCAGTGTCACCTGATTACCCTGCGATTTGCCAAACACGGAGCTCACCTATAAACCAACATAGAATCGTTAGATATATATCACAATGAAGAAACGGCCTGAATACTTACGCCGTGCCTGTAATGATTGGCAGTGTATGCAAGTGTTTCCAGGTCCAAGGCGGCACGCCACGACTCCGCATTGGCGTCGGCCTCCAGATCCTGGTAGTCGGACGCCTCTTTCCTGAGGTGGTCGTATTTGAAGGCTTGTTTCGTGCGAGGATCATAGAAGCGCCCGTTACCTGTAAGAGTAAAAAGCAAAAACAATAAAAACAAATATTCGTTATCACTAATTGCAAATGAAAATCGACGCAAACATTATGATATGAAGGGAAACTAATTCATGGCCTAGATAAAAGTGCTACCAACAGTATTTGATAAGCTCAATCGTTCTTTGTCGCTGCATTTTATTAATGAGTCAGAAATAAATGAAATCATTTATAGAACTACGTTAAGTTGGAGTAAAACAATAATAATTCAAGTGTATCTTTGGTTCAAATTTCATAGGCTTGTATGGGTAAATATGATTTGAGTTGAGGGGGTTTTGAGCGCTTTTGCCCATATTTGGTCATCGACTATCAATCGAATTGATTTGGGACCCAACATCCCCTTCCTGCCGCTCGAGTGACGTAGCTTGTTTTTGTATACGCACCCAAATCATTATACTCGGAGATGATGGCATTGTGTTCACTGCCCTCGACGCGCACTGGAGTCAACTGGTCTTTGTTGTACTGCGAGAAGGCGTGGCTGGCGCCATCCTTGAGCAGAGCATCGTTCTTCAATAGCTCGCGGACATCGTTGAACACCTCGTTGAATTCACCGGGCGGTGCATGCAGTATAAAATCAGACACAATGCGCACCTTTTCGGCATCTGTAATCTGTGTTTGTTCCATAATTTCTTTCGTTTCGTTGGGTGATTCACGAATTCGGGGCAGTGTTTGGTTTTTACACTCGTTGCTGTTGTTGTTGCTCTACTATCGTCACTGCGCCGTTGTGTATGCGAGTATTTAGATGTGTGTATTGCAGCTATGAGTTGCCTCCGGCAATATGGTATTTTATTATAATTGTTGCTTTCTAATTTAAAAGATCCAAAGAAATTCGGTCTTTTGTTCTTTTTCCAAGCAGTTTTTAATGGTGACGACTGTAGAGATGAAGAAACATCGGTGGCACTATCGATACATCGATGTTTTTTTTTAACATCGAATTTATAAACAATCATCGACATATTTTGCAACCAAATTATGCAAATTGCTGAATTAATAATCATAACGAATTACTTTTTATTAAATAAATAAAATAAATTAAAATAGTTAAAGCAATTCACGACCTCTTATTTCCTGGAAAAAAAAATACTTCATAAAGGTATTTATTCACATGAATGGAAGTGTGACCATAAGCACTATTTTTAAAATGCACTTGTTAATAACTGTGGATTTATACCAAATATAGAAATCACGATACATGTCACTTGGTAACTCTTTTTGGTATGTTTCCGAAAGTGTATAAATAGGCGCGTCATACAAAACAGCTCGCTATTTTCGAGTATTTCAAATTACAATTTTTATTTCTTCAAAAAACATATAGTATGCCAAAAAGAGCAATTATAATTAAGGTAGATAGCAAGATCGATATGATATACGAAAAAGCAAATGGACACATAAACAAATTTGTCTTGTCAATCTTTATGCTTGACTACGTATCATTGAATTCATTGGGTATGGATGCTTAAATTGAATTTTCGCATTGAAATTCAAAATATGTGTATCAGCACAAATTTAAGTTCAGAATAAATGTCATTAATCGAATGTGAACAAGATAAGTAGTTGCACCTCCAACGGGTATTTTTAAAATTATAAATCCGAAACTGTTAACATTGTCAGCAAAATGTTAAACGTGGGAACAGAATTTACTTATCGATACATCGATATTTCTTAAGCTACTTTGTCGCCTTGTCGCCGTGCTCATGATTTTGCCGCTCATTTGTCGGCTTGCCTCTCATTCTGTCTCTCGCTTTTGGACTGTACGGACGCTCTCGCGGCATCCGTGATTTTCGTTGTTCTATCACTTTTAACGGTTGGCTTAAACACGATCGTCAGTTGTTTGTAAATTAAAATAAACACCGGGTTTACGTGCGCATAAATCAAACGGCTTCGATATCGAAACATTCAATATTAAGTGAACAATTCTTCGAATAAACCCCAAGCCTAACTGCTGTTACTGACTTCTTGCAAACGTCAGTAAAAGCAACAAAAGTGCCTTTTCTCTTACTCTGCAAGCATACACAGACACACGCATACAAGTTCGAGTGTGTGAAGCTATGACGGGTTGGTAACAAATACAAGTGCAAGCAGACTTAACAACGCGCGCTCTCTCTCAGCCAACAACATCGTTGTGTGTGTACGCGCGCTTGCGTGTGTGTGAAACCACTTTTTACCTGGATTTACCTGTTTGTGCGAGTGAAAAAACGCCGAAGAGAAGCAGTGGTCGAAGAAGTGAACAAAGCAGTTGGCAATAACGTGAATACCAAAGCAATGCTCGAATGAGTGAATGATATTCTAACATTCACAGAAATTATATTAAACGTCGAATGCATTTGTGTAAATAAATAATTATATTACTAATATTTAGTACACCGTATGTGTGGCTTTCGATTTATTCAGCTTCGTTTCGATTTGTCGGTGTGTTGGTGAGCGATTGTTGTTTGTGTGCGTTGCCATGAAAATGCAGTCTAAACATACTACGAAGACAAACAAACAACGGCAATTGTGAGTGAGGAGAGCGAGTGAGCGAGCGAACACGAGAATTCGGGTTCAATAGAAAAGCGTAAATTGAATTGTTGTTGTGCGGTGCCGAGTGCGCGCGGAAAGTGGAAGAGGAGAAGAGAGTGAGAACCTGTGATCGTCCACACACACACAAGTACACCGTTGAAAAATACTAAATAAAATACTTGTTGAAATACTGGGTGATTCATTCTAAACACAAAAAAGTGTCTTCATATATGCCGTGATGATTTCGAATACATGAGAACCGCGCTCATTCATCTCCCCCCGAACGAAGCTCCCCTCCTCCAATGCAAGCAGAATAAAATGCAATAAAATGTCGTTACAAGCGGACAACAACAACAACCATACCAACAGGGACAGCAACAACAACAATAACTACCACATAAATAACAACAACACGAATTCAACGCCGCGGCAGCAGCAGCAACAACAACAGCAGCCACATCAGCAGCACAAGCGAAAATGCCGCAGCCAGCGACAAAGCTACAGCTACACTTACACCTGCCCACAGCCACGCCCCATCACCAGACTGATGGCATTGGCGATAGTTGTCGTTATCGCCGTCGTCTGCAATCCGTCACCCGCCCTGCTCGTGCAAGCCCTTCAGCCCGGCTCCAGTTCCAGTTCCAGTTCGCGACTGAGTCCGAGTCACATGGCGATGCTCGGCAGCTACACGGGCGACAATCGCAAACCCGCCTTCGTCAACTGCAGCAAGTACGCGCCGTCCGTCAAAGAGGAGCAGCCGGAGAACACGTACGTGTTCATGGTGAAGGCTGTTGATCCGGACCCCGACCAGGAGATACGCTACAGTCTCGTCCAGTCGGCGGCCGATCGCGCCAAGTTCGTTATTCACCCCACCACGGGCGTCATTATGACCGCCCACACTTTCGATCGCGACGAACCCATACACGAGAAATTCGTTTTTGTCACGGTGCAGGCCACGGATAACGGTTTGCCGCCCCTGGACGATGTGTGCACCTTCAACGTGACCATCGAGGACATCAACGACAATGCGCCCGTCTTCAACAAGGCACGCTACGACGAATCCATGTCCGCGAACACAAACGTAAGTCTCCATTCCACAGTTTGTTGCACGTGCCACGCTCAGCGCCTACGTGAGTCAAGCGTGCGGACCTCGGATTACTGCCGTTTGACTCCCCAGTAGTCGCTGTCTGGCCCGACCCATAAAGTCTCAGCAGTTTTTCTCGTTTCGCAAATTAGTCAGCTATTTTACGATCTAGCATATAACGCTTTATCCTGCGAATGTAGTCTTTATTTTCCGCTTTCTGAAAGAAAAACAGACGAACTTTGGAGAGATTTGCAGTTAAACATAGTGCTTATAAAAGGAAGGAAAGGAAGGATGTTATGGCAGTAGATTGTTGTTGATGTTAGATTCTGTTAAGATAACTTTGATGTGGCAGCGGAATTTAAAACTGAGCGTGCAAACATATTTTTAATTTTTTAGTGGGACTACAAATATTTATATAAATCAAATATTCAAGTGCAGAATTGATATTGAGAGTAGTCTACTTAGAAAACCCGATTCGACTGCTTGCAATTTGAAAGCATAGGAACCTCAAATATCTTTAAAAACCAATAGAAATAGGAGTCTACTTAGAGAGTAGAATTGATATTGACTCCTCGTCTACTTAGAAACCCCGAGTTAACTTAAGTGTAGAATTGATATTGAGAGGAGTCTACTTAGAAACCCCGAGTTGACTGTTTGCAGTTAAAAAGCATAGGAAGCTCAAATATCTTTAAAAACCAATAGAAATCGTTAAATAGCAAAGAGTAATCGAAACCATAGTTTTTATTTAGATATGCGAGATAAACAACTTCACTTGATCGCGGGTATTTATAGACAACATGTGCAGTTGCGAGAAGAGTGTTTACTTTGGCTAATGAATTCAGCAGTTCAAACATTAGCCATGGATCGACTCTGCGGGCGCGTGGGCGTTGTAGGCGTTGAACTGGAAAAGCTGGTTACTCGTTGCTAGCTAGCCAACTAGCTAGCTACTCTCTTCGGGGCCAGAGTCACGTCAAGTCACAGGTTGAGTTCATTGTTCGCACGGCGCGATGAGTCAATCGCGCGAAACCTTGAAACCCCCGTCACACGAAAGCTGCCAAACAAGTCAACTACTCCTGGCAAAAGTGACTCGAGTCGGGCTGCTGGGGAAGCGCTATGCTGCGATAGCGAAGATTGCCGACTAAACTAATGTTGGGGGCTGACGCGGCAAGCGCAAATGTCGGCGAGGGGCCTTGAGAGCGTGCTAATGCTCTATATTAACGCGCACTGCTTGTGACGAGCGCGTATTGATTATTTTAATGCCTTCAACTGAGCAGAACGACCCCTAGCTTAGACCACAGAACCCTTTGGGGTCTTCAGTCTAGCAAAGTGCTTGCAGCAGACGGGTGTAAAAAATGTGCATAGTTGTCATCGGACTTTCAGTCAGCAGGCAGGAAAGTGCTTAGGCTGAGGCTGTTGCCCGCATATTTGAATGTTTGTTTGTGCTTTATTATTTGCAGGTCGACGCAGTGGTCATGTCGATCAGTGCCAGCGATTTCGACGATCGCAACAACAGCATTGTCGAGTACGAGATACTGAGGGAGCGCGACTTTCAGTACTTCAAAATCGACAAGGAGTCGGGCATCATCTATCTGAAGCGCACGATTGACAAGCAGCCGGGACAAACGTACACGATCAATGTGCGCGCCTACAACTTGGGCAACGATCCGCTGCAAGAGGTGCACACTGAGGTGCGCATCCGTGTGGTCGAGTCCTCGATAAAGCCCCCCTCATTCGTCGATCCGCCCGATGCGCCCATCTACCTGAAAGAAGACTTCAAGAACTTCTCTGTACCGATCGTCACACTGCGCGCCGTCTCCAACATGCCCGACAAACCGGAGGTGATCTTCGAGCTGATCACGGGCCGCACCGAGCAGACGAACGGCAAGAACACGTTCGTGTTCAATCAGATTGGCAACGAGGTCACCATACGGCTGGGCAAGAGTCTGGACTACGAGTCGATCACGGCCTACTCGCTGACGATGAGTGTGCGCAACACGTTCGAGCTGGCGGCCGAGCACAACATCAAGATCATTGTCGAGGACGTCAACGACAACATTCCCTTCTTCACCGAGGTCAAGTCCGGCACGATCCTGGAGAACGAGCCGGAGGGCACTCAGGTGATGCAGGTGCGCGCCTTCGACATGGACGGCACCGAGGCCAACAACAATGTGACCTTCCAGCTGGATGACAACGAGAGGTTCTTCGCCATCGATCCGTACACCGGCATCATCACGGCCCTGGTGCGCTTCGATCGCGAGGAGCGCGACTTCTACAATGTGAAAGTGCGCGCCACGGACAACTCGCCGTCGAGTCTGTTCAACACCGGGGAGCACAACGTGGGCTATCAGGTGTTCCGCATCGCCATCGGCGACAAGAACGACCATGCGCCGCACTTCCAGCAGACGCGCTACGTGGCCGAGAAGCTGCTCGAGGATGCCAACACCAATTTCGAGGTGATCGAGGTGAAGGCCGAGGACGAGGACAACGCCTCGCAGATTGTGTACAGCATCGAGAGCGGCAATGTGGGCGACGCCTTCAAGATCGGCCTCAAGACCGGCAAGATCACGGTTAACCAGCGGCTCGACTACGAGACCATCACCGAGTACGAGCTGAAGGTGCGCGCCTTCGACGGCATCTACGAGGACTTCGCCACGGTGATCGTGAAGATCGAGGACGTCAACGACAATCCGCCCGTCTTCAAGGAGGACTACAGCAAGACGATCAAGGAGGGTCCCGTGCTCTCCAACGACTGCATTCTTAACATCGAGGCCTACGACCCGGACATCAAGGATCGCAACTCCGACCAGCACATCGTCTACTCGATCGTCAAGGAGGAGCACAAGAAGCTGCTCACCATCGACAATTCCGGCTGCCTGCGCCTCATCCAGCCGCTGGATCGCGATCCGCCCAACGGCCACAAGAGCTGGCAGGTGCTGATCGCGGCGAACGATCAGGACGGCGTGGTGCCCACGCTGCAGTCGGTGCTGCCGGTGATCATTACGCTGGAGGACATCAACGACAATGCGCCGTTCCTGGTCAACAAGATGCCCGTCATCTGGCAGGAGAACCGCAATCCCGGCCAGGTGGTCCAGCTGCTGGCCAACGACTACGACGAGCCGCAGAACGGGCCGCCCTTCACATTCGGCATCGACAGCGAAGCCTCGCCGGACATCAAGTCGAAGTTCAGCATCGACCGAGACTATCTGTTCGCGAACGTGCAGTTCGATCGGGAGGCGCAGAAGGAGTACTTTATACCCATCCGCATCAGCGACTCCGGCGAGCCGAAGCAGAGTTCGGTGAGCATGCTGCACCTGATCATCGGCGATGTGAACGACAACGCCATGACCGAGGGCTCCTCGCGCATCTTCATGTACAACTACAAGGGCGAGGCCAAGGACACGGACATCGGACGCGTCTACGTCGACGATCCGGACGACTGGGACCTCGAGGACAAGATGTTCCAGTGGAAGAACGGCTTTGCGCACCAGCACTTCCGCCTCAATCCCAGCACCGGCATGATCACCATGCTCGAGGGCACGCCCGAGGGCGAGTACATACTGGACTTCACCGTCACCGAGGACTCGACGCTGATCGAGCGCCACGAGGTCGACGCCGACGTCACCGTGCTGATCCGTGAGCTGCCCGAGGAGGCGGTGGACAAGAGCGGCAGCATACGCTTCGTCAACGTCACCAAGGAGCAGTTCATCGGCGTCAGCCGCGACGTCCAGGCGGACGACAACTTCTCGCTGAAGGATCGCCTGCAGCACTCGCTGGCCAAGCTCTTCAACACCAGCGTGACGAACGTGGACGTCTTCACCGTGGTGGAGGATGCCGAGCACCGTTACCTCGACGTGCGCTACTCCGCCCACGGCTCGCCCTACTATGCGCCCGAGAAGCTCAACGGCATTGTGGCGCAGCACCAGCAGCGGCTGGAGAGCGAGCTGGAGCTGCAGATGCTGATGGTGAACATCGACGAGTGCCTGATCGAGCGGGCCAAGTGCGAGAGCTCGTGCTACAACCAGCTGACGAAGAGCTCGGTGCCGTACGTCATCTACTCGAACACCAGCTCCTTCGTCGGCGTCTATGCCTTCGTGCAGGCGCAGTGCGGCTGCGAGGCGCGGCCCGCGACGCTGCGCTGCCTCAATGGCGGCACGCCGCGCTACGGCGAGGACAACGCCTGCGACTGCGACGCCGGCTTCACGGGGCCGCACTGCGAGCTCGTCTCGGTGGGCTTCTATGGCAACGGGCACGCGTTCTACGAGCCGTTCGCCGCCTGCGACAACACGCGCATCAGCATGGAGATAACGCCGCAGCACGAGCAGGGCCTGATCATGTACCTGGGACCGTTGCACTACAATCCGCTGCTGCCGCTGAGCGACTTCCTGGCCCTCGAACTGGACGAGGGCTATCCGGTGCTGAGCGTCGACTACGGTTCGGGCATGGTGCGCATCAAGCACCGGCACAGCCAGCTGAAGCCGGGGCGCGCCTACCAGCTGGACATACTGCTGCAGAACGCCAGCGTCGAGATCAACGTGGACAACTGCCGGCTCTCCACCTGCATGAACCTGGGCGCCCCCCAGGGTCCCAACGAGTTCCTCAACGTGAACGCGCCGCTGGTGCTGGGCGGCGCACCCGTTGACCTGGCGGCGCTGGGCAGCCAACTGAACTGGACGCACGTGCCCAACCAGCAGGGCTTCTTTGGGTGTGTGCGCAACCTGACGGTCAACGAGCACACCTACAACCTGGGCATGCCGGCGCTGTCGCGCAACATCGACAGCGGCTGCCAGCGCGCCGTTGCGGTGGCGGTGAGCTTTGGCATCGATCGCAACTTCATCATAGCGATCATTACGTGCATAGCGCTGCTGCTGATCATACTGCTGGCCGTGGTCGTGCAGAAGAAGCAGAAGAATGGCTGGCACGAGAAGGACATCGACGACATACGCGAGACGATCATCAACTACGAGGACGAGGGCGGCGGCGAGCGCGACACCGACTACGATCTGAACGTGTTGCGCACGCAGCCCTTCTACGAGGAGAAGGTCTACAAGGATCCGCACACGCTGCAGGCGGGTCTGCGCGATCCCAACGACATACCCGACATCGGCGACTTCCTCGGCTGCAAGAAGGAGAACTGCGACCGCGACACGGGCGCCTTCACCGTCGACGATGTGCGCCACTATGCGTACGAGGGCGACGGCAACTCCGACGGCAGCCTCTCCAGCCTGGCGTCCTGCACCGACGACGGCGATCTCAACTTCGACTACCTGTCCAACTTCGGGCCGCGCTTCCGCAAGCTCGCCGACATGTACGGCGAGGAGCCCTCCGACACCGACTCGAATGTGGACGACGAGCAAGGCTGGCGCATCTAGGCGCCTGCTGGCGGAATCGAAAAGACTTTTACGATTAGGTTTGCGTAGTAGTAGTAGGGCTTAGCCGGGAATGGAGACTCCAGTCGATCCACGACCACGACCACGCATAGGAGTAGGTTCTTTTTATATGGAAATTGAGTGGAGTGGCGTCGAATCGAAGCACATCGAGGAGGAGCATTGCAAGGGAACACCTCTTTTGTTTGTAATCGCAAAACGTGATCTTGATCTAACGTAACGAAATCTTAAAGCTAACATTATTTCTAAGCAACTGCGAACAAAGCCAGATCGTATTGTTGTCTGTATTTTTGCGACAAAAAATATGGAATAGAACACACACACACACACAAAATTATGCAAATACATACCACATTTAAGTTAACTCTAATACTTAGTAATCATGAAATCAATCAAAAGCTAAGCAAAAACTAATTCAACGAGACAAAACAAATTCCTACGAATTGAATTTTATTTTATGTTAGATGCAACAGATGGCATTTGTTTTTCGGCGTTTACAATAATTATGTAATCTAGTTGATAATATGTTAATTTAATGTACAATTACTTTACTACAAAAGGCATTACGTTTAGGGCATAGACAAGAAACCAGCCGGCAGCTATTCTTCCGAGTAACACTTCAACTTAAGCTAAGACAAGTCGATATAATCCCTAATTACTATAATTAATTTATACACCACAAAAACAACAAAAAAAAACAGAGAGAAGAGGAAAAGCGAGATCGGGAGTTAAATGCTAAGTTAGCGCTGTAAATGTATCTTATAACTTATATATAACATACTTCTATATACTGGATAACAAATATATCAAAAACTATCGAATCGAAGGGTTTAGCTAGGCGCTGTAATTATGAAATATCGCATACATTGGCACATGTATGTACAAATATATATATCTATATCTAACTGTATGTGTTCCATATACAAAGCAAATCGAAAGAATGAGAAAACCAAGTTTTATGTGAAAAGAAAATGATTGATAATATACAATATCTTGATAAATAAATGCGAAATGCGATATGTATTTTTGTAAGTCGTTTTTCGTCCACAGTCCTAAACTAAGCGAATTTTTTACATGCCAACGCAGCTAAATAACTTCTACAAATTTATTTATATATAAATAAATTTCCAGAACACACAGACAGACACACACACACACAAGAATTGTGTAAAAATAAACAGATGGAAAAAATATGAAATGAAATTCCTTTTATTGCTTTTCAATTCATCGACAGCTGGACTAAAGATAAGCCCACGTCTCGTTAATCTGGTCGCAAAGGTCAGCGAGACCTGTAAGTCGTATCGCCAGCGAACGCCCAAATAAACGATGCGATTGTCGGCAACATTGCAGCAACTACGCAGCTCACATTATTTCGACTCTAGCTGCACCAAACAACTGACGGGGGGGACTCAATGGAAGTCGTTGACTGAGGGCTACCGTTGGAGGAAGCGGCCCATTATCTTATCAGCGCGTCGTGTGGAAACTAGGCCGCCGCGTCGCCGGCGTCTCTGAAACTGTTTGAATTGTGAACAAATCGATTGGGGCACGAGCAAATGAAGCGGAACGCACCCAACTGGAGCAGTTAGCAATTGAAGTGCAGGTGCTTGGCTTAAGTTTCATGCAGACGCAGTGAACGCAGCCAGCAGATGGTCATAAATTCATCGAAAATTGATTTTCAATTGGCTCTCGAGCGTATCACGAAAATAAAAACAATTGCCCCAAAAAAAAAAGCAACAAAGAACTTGAGAGAGATTCTACTTGTAGGTCTGCTGCGCATGGCGGAAAAACCGACAGATGCGTTTCTATCTCGCAGCAAATGTCGATAACAAAAGCAGGAAAAAAGTGCAAAAATTCTGACGAAAATGACAAGGTTCGGCTTCGTCGGAAACCAGGTAAAGCGACAGAGGCGATCGAAGGGCTCGCTCAAGAGGAAGCTACACCAAAAATGGGAAAAACAGAAAGAACAAAAAAACATGGCAGTTGAATAATCAAATAACCGTCTGCTACCTGTTCGACGCAGCGCAGCTGCAGCTGCCGCACTCAGGTGAGCTCCGGCACGGGATAGGAACAGGGACTGAGACTGAGACTGGGACTGAGACTGGCACTGGGATGTTTAGCCAATGGATTAACATAACAGTCGAGGCGAAAGAAGCGCACAAAGCAAGGCAGCGAAGAGGAAGGCAAAGCCAGGCTGAGAGAACTCGGCTTTGTACCTGGCAACGTCGCACACAACCACAGCAGCTGCAATAGTGTAGATGTGTCTCTCTCTCACACACATACGCACGCTCGCTGTGGCCGTTAACGGAAAAATGAAAGCAAATCTTTGTAACGAACTTGGCCGCATGCAGAAAACCAGTATTTCAAACTGCTTTTCAGCCGAGGTGTGTATCTGTTGGCTACTCGCTATCAAGCTGCCCGCGCTCGCCGTGTTCTTGAGTGGAGTTCGAATTGAAGTTAGCACTGCAAGAGAGCGAGGAAGAGAGAGACAGTGCGACTGAGTGCGCTCATTGTGTGCGTCTGCTTTGTGCGCTCATTCGCCAGCTGCCTGCCTCCGCTCGGGCAGCGAGAGCGTGATCGGCTCAAAGCCGAGCATGTCACGCACGACGTCGCCATTGTCTTCGGTATTGATGGGCACGTCTTGGCGTTTTACTACCTGTTGATGACGAGGATGCTGCCGGCAGCCGGCTGTCGCTGCCGGCCAGTCGAACTCTTTGTCTAAGCTGAACGCTGCAATTTTGCATTGGCCTCGCTACCCACTCACACACACACACTCGCACACACGCAGAGAGTCTGTGCTCTTCTTGACTGCGGAGAAGGCCTCTTGATTAATAACAGCAAACTGAACTGAACGCTGAGGAATGCCGCCGCGCTGAGCTACGTTCGGGCAAAGTACTCATTAACACTCGCTGACTATTCATCACAATTTCAATTACCATTTGCCAGCCGTTGGCTGGAAGCAGCTCCCAACAATGCGCTGCCATTGTGTCCAGCTTACAGTTGCCCAAAACCTAAGCAGACAAGATTCTACTAGCAGATTTGTAAAAGCTTGCTTGCTACTCTTTATAAATTCATAATTCTGATAGCTGGCAAATTGTGTTAATGCTCGGAATTCTTTCTATTTATTTATCTTTATTTGATTCGGGTAATCCACACTTGCATAATTAAGTATGTTTATCAATCATATAAGCTGGGGCTGGGCTGCTTATGGTAATTTTGCTGTTTATTTATTGCTAGAAATGCTCACACACAAAAGAAAATGCCTCCACATTTGATAGTCATAATGCACGCCCTCGCCCCCCGCCCCCGCTCCATCGATTTGGCCTTTTAAGACGACACTAATAACTCTATGAAGCGAGCTACGTGTTTGTGGTATTAAGTCGTTATTAGTTGACCAACATGTCGAATGCCAGCAGGTAGCCAGCTGAGAATACTGAGTACAGAATCGATAATACAGATCGCTCATAAAGGGAAATTTCTTCGTCAACTGCTGAACAGAAGAAATGCTGTTCAACTCGAGACGTGATTGTCTGGCCTGTCAACTGTTTAGTTAAGCTCGGCACGTACAACACAGCACAGCAAGAGCCAGCGAGGGAGAGGCAGAGGGAGAAAGACAGACATGCACACTCACAATATGTGTTTATGGCTGATGTGCAGTGATCGAGCACTTCACCTGCTAGCAGATGAAAGAAACAAGTTTCTCGACAGTGACGCACACACACACAAATGTCAAGCAAAACAAAAGCGAACAATAAAATATGCAAATATTTAGTATACAATCACAAATTCATTCATTTGCAAATATGGCGGAATTTCGCGACTGCTTGCAAGTTTGCACTAGTCGGCACTGCTTAAACTGCTTCTGAACACAAGCAGTGTGCTGGCTCTATCTCCTGCTGTCGATCAACTAATACGCAAATGTTTTTCAATCATATGCGGCCATTGTCGTCGCTTTTGTTGGCCACTTGCGGCGATGGCGATGGCGCTGGCCGCGGGCAAAAAACAAACGTGGCAAAACTAGTTTAAGACCATATTTTCTGCTCAAATTGCAACGTTTCCAAGTGATTCAGTTTTCAACTGCGTGCTTTGTGCCAGCCTGGCTCATTTGCATTCGTCGAGTGTGAATTTTTTCACCTTTTTTGCAGCGACTTACAAAGAATTTGGAATTCGCAGAATTGCTTTTGCTGTTAGCTCCGCACCCTTTCGCCACATACGGTTTGTCCGCTGCATGGCGATATAAATACGTATGTATTTATTTGCAGCATATGTGACATAATATCTGATTCGAGTGGGCAAATAAATCATTAAAGTTGAAATCGAAATCCATACGCCAGCTGTCGCTCATGCTTTCGTTCAACAATTGTCGATTATTATTAATAGTGGAAGCAATATCGCAGCAAAGTCTGCGCCGGCGAAACCCACGAAATGCTTTTTGCACCCTCCCCGGGGACGAGATCCAAAAATAACCGCAGGGTTGGAACAATGCACTGCATAAATGAACTCGTAGCACAGCCAAAAAAGCGAAAACAATGCATTTGGTTTGGTTTCCTTGCGACAAACAATAAAATTAAAATGAAACTTCGCTGGAAACCCTACAAGTGAAATATGACCCTAATACAAATTAGAGTCCCCCCACACAGAGGGCTCGAGCAACCCCAGAACTATAAAGCATAGTTTATGAACAATGGTAAAGAGAAGAGCGAAGTAGAGGAGTGTGCAGCGAGGATTCGCATTCAATGGAACGCAGAGTACAACTAAAATATTCCATTGTGAATGCACACGAGTTCTGGATGGGAGACAAACTCAGTGATAACAGACCGGATATCTAGGTCGGCGATAATAACACACATGGGGCGGGTTATCGTCGCTGCAATTGTGATATTGGAACGTTTATCTCAGCTGTCTGTTTGTTCTGCGTGTGTGTGGTTATGGCTGAATGCTTCGATGGTTGGCTGAATGTGTCTCCTACTTTGATAAATGCCGCTGGGCAGCAACGTGCTGTGGTTCAATGGCGGATCGCTCAACCCGAGCAGCGTCTTTACCTGGGCTACCCGCTAATTTGTTTGTCATCGCATTTGTAAATTGGTGGCGCAGCATTGAAAGCCTCGCTGAGACCTAATTGATGTTAAGCGGCTGAGGTGGGAGTCGAGAAAGTGCGACAAAAGAGTAAAAGCAGCCCATTGCTGGCGGAGAAAGGCAAAGGAAAGTAACTGCTCAACAGCTCTGGCAGCTGGCTGAGCCACTCTGCGCCTTCCTAGCAGTTGCAGCAGCAAGAGTGCAACACGTGGCAAAGAACTCTAAAACAGTCCAAAGTTAAAGATATTGAAAGAAACTCTACAGAAAACTCTTTAAGCTGAACCCAAGCAAACATTTACTTGAGTCATTTGGGGGCAGAGATAAAACTTATATGCAGAAAATGTTGCAGATATCTGTGGTGAAGCAAGCCGCAGTTGAATGCCATTTTGGGCACGTCGCGGCGCAATTACAAGCTGTGGCAACTGTACGGCAAACTGTCTTGTACTGGGTGAAACTAGATCTATATTATGATATATATGTGTGGCATGCCGTAACCTTATGTGAAGTCGTCTAGGCAAAAACTCATAAAACTGTTCCGGGGTCTTGACGACGCTGCACAAATTCAAATCGCAAGACAAACGCGAAGGTTTCGCTGTAAAAATTGCTTAATTGAAATAAAAGCAACGAAACAGCCACGACAAATGGAAGTAAACAAAATACAGACATTTGAGACGCGCCAAGTGGCAAAGCAAATACAAACACAACTACGACTAATAAGAAATAAAAATAACGAAATAACACAAAAACAAAATAGAGCAGCAGCGGCTGCAGAGACCCGCAAGCCAAGGCGGCCTTCGTTTCTGGACACAGACTGGCGCAAAAGCCAGCACAGCTTGGCCAATAAACAATACGACGACAAAAACAACAAAAAAGGCATTGACACAAAAGCCACATAGTAGCACCAAAAGTGAACGCTTCTAGGGCTGCCCAAGACAACTAGAGCAGAGGTCAGCCGCGCCAGCGAAGGAGTCATAATAGACCGCATCGCAGTGGGTTAGAGAACAGCATTTCAATTACCGCAGACCCTTCGCTTTATGAGCCACTTAAGCCAGCCGGGGCCACACAGCGCGAAATCTCGCACCAAGCTGCAGCTGATAATCTCGCGCAGAGCGCGTTTCCCAGGCAGCTACAAAAGCATCTAGATGCGTTACTTGGAACTGGCGCACACACGTCACTAATGGGCGCTGCGTGAGCAGGGGGCATTTGACAAATTGGCCGATCATTGGGGAATGCGATGTCAGGCATCAAAGACGGGCAACACGGCAAAGAGCAATTGGTCTATTGTTATTTGAGACGCGTTCGCCGCCAGCGGCAAGCAGTGCAATTGCAGTGCGTGCGCTCTCTTCGATCCGCTTAGCACTGCTTCGCTGCACCTCTTGGCCGGCTTGAAATTACAAATTGCTTTTTTACACTGCGCGGCCCTTTTTAAGCTCTTTTTGTTTGTTGCCGTCGTGCGTAAGGGGGGGGGGGGGGAGGAGAGAAAAGCCATTGCTAGATTGTTTTTAACAACACAAGTATTCTTTCATTAGGTCCTCGAGTTTTACAGTATCTGCGGCGAACTTACGAATGCCATCGGCAAGTTTATCTGACGCCATTTCATCCTCATTGAGCTTGTATCTGAACTGACCCTCGCTCAAGCACACTTTCTTGATATCTAATTTCTTGGCACTCTCGACCGTTAGCGCCGGCTTCACTTCACACTCATCGCACTCCAATTCCTGCAGCAGGGCTGGAC
Organism: Drosophila rubida; assembly: GCA_035046165.1. NCBI lineage: Eukaryota > Metazoa > Arthropoda > Insecta > Diptera > Drosophilidae > Drosophila > Drosophila rubida. The sequence goes on from JAWNOF010000021.1 coordinate 35,225,167, forward strand.
TGATCGTGAGCAGATCGCAGCCAGCCAACGCCTTGATCTGACCAATATTTCTGAACGATGCACCCATCACCTGAGTCTTGTAGTCGAACTTTTTGTAATAGTTGTAGATGTTGCGGGTGGAGATCACACCCGGATCTTGGTCTGGCTCGATCTTATTGCAGCCCGTCTTGGCCACATGCCAATCGAAGATGCGACCCACGAATGGCGAGATCAGCGTCACGCCTGCATCGGCACACGCTATAGCCTGAGCCAGCGAGAACAGCAGCGTCAGATTGCAGTGAACGCCGTGCTCTTTCTCCAGAATTTTGGCTGCTTCAATGCCTTCCCAGGTGGAGGCCAGCTTGATTAGAATGCGCTTTTTGTCCACCTTGAATTGACCATACAAATCGACCAGTTTCACTGCCTTCTCCACAGTCGCTTTGGTGTCGAATGAGAGCCGGGCATCGACTTCAGTTGACACTCTGCCAGGTACTATCTTTAGGATTTCAGTGCCAAACAAGACTGTCAGATAATCGACTGTATCCGCTGCCTGATTCTCTATGGCGCCCTTTTGACACTTGCCGTACTCGATGGCTGTACATATTAGCTCCAGATTGCTTTCTTTGGTTGCGGCTCCCAACAAGATGGATGGGTTCGTTGTGGCATCTGTCGCTTTGTATTTCTTCAGCTCTGCAAAGTCACTCGTGTCGGCCACAATTGTGGTCACTTTCTGCAGCTCCTTCAAGGCAGATTTCTTTTCGCAATTCGCATTCGACTTTTGACGCTGGAGCAGCATATTTGATAATTTTGTGATATGCACATTTTGCATTCTGCGCGTAATGAACAACGTCATTATTAAAGTATTCAAAATACTTAATTTTTGCAAATCATTTTCCGAATAGGTGTAAAAACGAACTTTCTGAAAGTTTTCCACAGCAGTTTTGTAATCGATATGTAACATCGAAGTCAAAGGTAAATACGATTGTCGTGCTGCTGAAGATCAGCAGTCTCAGCTTAGTAATCGATAACTATCGCAATGCTGTCATATCGGTGAGCCACGCCACTGCAGAAAAGTGATAAATGTTTGTTTTAAAATGTGCAATTAATTACACGCTTGTAATTAAATAGTGACTTATAACGTGACACCTTTCCTCAACTGCGAACAACTGAAATACAGGCGGCAGCTGCTTTGCTAGAGGCTTTCTTTTTTTGTCTGCTGCGTTTTGCATTTGTTTCTCGTTTGGCTTTCGTTGTTGTTGTTGTTGTTTTTGGTTTTGCGCATTTTGTTTTTCTGCGTAAATTGCATTTTACGCAGCGCTTAAGCTAAGAATGAGGTCACATGTCGTTGTCGCTGTCGCTTTGTAGTTTGCGGCGATTGGACTCTGGATTTGAGTTAAAGTTTGGCTTCAACCTTTGGCGCGGGGGCGGGGGGTTTGCAGCGCTGCAGCGTCGACTCTTAAGTGCAATTGCCTATGGAAAAATGTGTGTGCCGTAAAAATCTTTTCAAGTTTGCCGTTTAGTTGTCAGCTCATTTTGGTGCTGGACGTGCCACTGCAAGCGCCGAACTGCTTGCAGCGTACGGCAGCTTCAAAGCGCTCCGTGCCGCAGCCAGCTGACAGTGCACTTCCGCTTGTGCAGCTAGGCGAGCACAATGGAAGGGGGACTGGAAGTGGCGCGTGCGCACGCACATTCCAATGGGAAGCTTAAGCTGCTAAGTGGTTCATTTTCGGAGGCAGCGCAGCGCGCATTTCAATTGCATGGGTTGGAAAAAACGGCATTTAAGCAAATTAAGCGGCAAACGAACCACAAAACTAAGAGCTGAAACCCACGCGTGTTTTGCTGCGCATTTCTTTGCCTGTCTTTTGTTTATTATAGTTTTTTTTATGTTTTTTATTGAACCGGAAACCCGCCACTGAAGCCGAAAAGCAAATGAAGCGCGAAATTCAAATAAACAACGAGTTGAAAATCGTTCACAAGAACACAACACAAACCCACGAATTTCTGTTGAACTTGTTTAGACAACAAGGGCGCACGAAGATGGTTATGGATATGGTTTTAAAACTAGGCGGGGTTCCTTTCCCAAACTAAACGAAATACATATGTTGTTTATTTAAACTAAATAGCGGGAAAATTTACAATATTTAAGTGCACAAGATTAGTTGTTTCGTTGGTTGAGCAAGTTGGATATTAATATGCAGAACTACTTTGGGATTGATAGCTTGAATGTGGAGCAACGATCGCCTCGCGTCTGCCGAGAATGCTAAACAAAGCATAAAAACGCCATCAGAGTGGAGTAAACGAAAACATTTTTGAACTCTTGCAAATTTCACATAAATTAGAATAGCGAGTCAGCGTTTAAGAGTCTACGACTATCAGATACCCTGCAGCACTGACTTTGATTAATGAAGCAAATTAAATGGCTTTCTTTTTCACTCTAGAGTGATGTCAACTTGTAAGCAAATACGATATTTTCAACTTTTGATTGATTTGATGTCAGACATGCAAAAATTGCTAGATGATTTTCAGCAAGTTTCATAAAGCTAGCTAATTTGCATTTAGAGGAAAATAGCGAGATTTCTTGTGCCTGTTGCATGTACGCTGCTATTTTCCGAGTGAATGATGTGAAACATTCAAATGTGTCAAAATGATCTTCAAATATGTCAAAACGATCTTTAGAAAGTTTTGTAAAGCTAGCTAAATTGCATTTAGAGGAAAAGAGCTGATCTGAAGTAGCGAAAGTTCTTGTGCTTGTTGCATGTACGCTGCTGTTTTCCGAGTGAATGATGTGAAACATGCAAATGTGTCAAAATGATCTGTAAACATTCAAATATGTCAAAACGATCTTTAACCAGATTCATTCATTAGCATTTGTGTGCTTCGTAGGGGATGAAATAGCTGATCTTCAGTGGTGCCTGTTGCATGTTCGCTGCCATTATACCTTTAGCTTTCAATGCACGCTGGGTATACGAATCTCTGGAGTGTTGACCAAGCAAAGTTCCCACCAAATTGTTTATGGCTGCATCCGCAGCTCCAGGGCGATAAGGTGCTTCCATATGGCAAATGGTTAGCTGCTCACAATTAGTTGCGCTTGCCTGGAGCTGCCAATGGATAAACAAACGAAAAACACGCTCACTTACAAACTATATATATATACGTTCGTTCGTGTAAAAGACTGGCTGGAGGGCTACCACATAGAATGCTTTAGTTTTGTTGGTTGGGCAATGTTGTTGTTATGCAAATCAAGTGGTGACATTCGTCAGCGAGTCGGCGGCTGTTAAGTAATCATAAACAAAACATAAACAATTGAAAACTCTACAATTGCGCTGTGGGCGTGTTTTTCCCCTTATTGAAATTCCATTTTCAGAGGTCAACTACGCGACGTCATTGCGAGCAGTTTTCCAGTTTCCCAGGCCCAAAAAGGCGGCCAAGCGAAGCGGAACCAACGTGCCCTGGACATGAGGAATCGGCTGCCGTCTCTGGCCACACCCCAGCACACATCCTAACTCCGCTTTACACACTCCACTGCATCTCGCCTGCAATTTCTCTCTCCCTCCCATGCAGCTACAAATTTTCGGGTTGCCCTTGCAACGCGTCATTATCGTGGCACGAAGCAGCGACGAGCGACAACCTGCCGGGCACAGGTGTCATCCGCTTTGCCGTCCATGTTTATCAAGCGTTGCTGCCCCGTTTGTCTCGACGTTGCAGCTGCACCTGCACTCATGACGCTTTGCTGAGCTACGCTAATTCTTGGCCTGTTCTACAATTTCCACATAATTTACTCGAATCTGAGAGCTACAAATTAGTCGATTACCAGCGCAAGCACAGTTAGCGCTCAAATTACGCGACAATTCGGTTATTCGATCCACTGACAAAGCGACAACATTTTGCTGATTCATTTTTTGGGAACACTGTGCTGCAACAATGGTTGCATTGACATCACTTCCACTTAATAATTAAGAAATTAATTCGTTCGCTATCTTAAGTTGGGACATGTGTGAAGCGACAGAAAGTCAGCCAGCATTTGCATAAAATGTTAATTTCCAAATCAGCTCCAAAACGAGCCGCTGTTGATTTTAAATTTGCTCTCGTTCTCTCTACAGCGTATGCCTCTTTCTCTTTCGCTCTGAGACAACTTGGTGGCGTCTTTTCACACGCTGCAGCGTGCCACATTTGGCCGTGCCATTGTCTTAGCAGTTTGAGACGAAATTAAGTTCAAAATTTACACAAAAAGATTCGCATTTCGACGGGCTTAAACATGTTTTAATGCTGTGAGAATTGCAGCGCATTTGTGGGCTGTATAAATAGAAAAACACAACTATTTCGAAATAGTTTATATGTACATAATGCATGACAATTGGCAGCAGCTATTATGACGGCTTTTTCTCACGCCGCAAATACTCGTATTCCAATTGAAGTATTTTCTTTTGTAAAATTGAAAACTCAAGTAGCACGCTGTTGCCTTGCCCCTATGTGATCGCCTATCTGCCTGATGTTATCTGCAGTTCTATAAATAGAAGACTACTCCATCTTTACCTGGTTGCTCAAACACAGATTGGCAAGAGAGCGACAGAGAGAGCGAGCGTGGCATAAGCATGATGTATGCTCAGAAATCAACTTCGAATCATATCTTATCTGGGTAGTGAGTTTATCAGCACAACCGGCTTGATAAGCGACTGCGTGCAACCAAAGCAACGCTGCTGCAGCATGAGTGTGCCACCAACATCCGCTGCAGCTATTTGACTTGCGCAGTTCGTTCAACCCGAACACAAACCCTTCGCCTGTCGCGTCATTACCAAACAAAAAGCCCAGTCTCAAAGCCAGCAGAAGCATAATGAAAATCATAAAACGTGTAATAGTAAAAAAAACGAACCCTAAAGCGTCAATGCAAATGCAGTGCGACAAACAAGCCCAGCGCGACGCAACAAGCGCGACCCCGCCCCACCGCTGACCAGCAAGCTCGGGGGTCAAGCGTGGCCGACATGCAACACATGCCGTGGCCTCCTGTGGCCACTTCCTGGGCTCATCGGTGAGTCACGACGCCCGAAACTGTCGATTGCAATCCCTGAAAATTGAGACACTGCAATTAACCAGGCGACCCGACCCGATTCGATCCAGTTCCAGTTCCAGTTCCAGTTCCGAGTCACGTGCAAGCAGCAAGCAAGCAGTTCAAACGCTCTCTCTCGCTCTTTCTCTGTCTTGCGCATGCGCGACCTCCTTGGGCTGGGCATGTCTCGCTCCTGCGCTCGCTGTTGTTGTGATTGTTGCTAATTATGCGGAGCAGCAACAACAACAAGTTGCCGATTTGCAGTTTGCTCAACTTTTCGGCTGCAGCTGCCAACTCTGGACTCTGGACTGTGGGCTCTCTGCAGTTCGCTCTTTGTTTTGCTTTCGCATTCTGTTTTGTTACCATTTGCTGATTTATTCGCTGCACATTCCGCACCCTGCCCTGCCCATCCCTTGCCGCCGTCTCACCCCTCGTCGCACTCGAAATGTGTTTTCGTCGCCACTCCAATAACTCTGAATGTGTTTCAATGCACACACACACATTCACATATCTCAAGAGCAGCTGCTGCTGTCGTGCAAATGCAATTAGTTGTGGACTATGGAAAGGGTTGCGCCACAGGCATCGAAGTAGAAGTAGTCCATAGAAACTTCTATTGATAGCTGTGACAATTGCATCCTTGTCCCGAAAATTTCCCAATTGACCCTGAATATTAATTTCAATTAACATTCATAGCTGCCTCGTCAAAGTTATTTTTGAATTAATCATTAGTTGCTTTCTATGGAGAACTTTTATTTTCTCAGCAACAAACGCTCTTTAAACTATCTAATTAATGTGATTTCAAGATATTGTCTATATACTTTCCTAAATTTATATAAATTACATATTATTGAAGATATTTCTTAATTTAGTCGATCAAGATCAAGATCAGGATAGCCTGTTCTGAAACACTTTTTACTTTTCTCAAGCAAAGAACGTTCTTCAAACTATCCAATTAAAGTGATTTCAAGATATTGTCTACATACTTTCCTAAATTGAACGAGTAGCAATTTATATTACTTACATGTTATAGCAGATATTTCTTAATTTAGTCGATCAAGATCAAGATTCTTAATCAAATAACGTTCTGCAAGCTTTCTATTTTAAGTGATTTTAAGAGATAACTCAATTGTCTACGTACTTCCTTAAATTGAAAGGGTAGTAATTTATATTAATTACATTCTATTGAAGGGATATCTAACTTTATATGATCAACTAGTACTCAAGAGAGTTATTACTCCACTTTAAGTTAACTGTATAACTTATATGTTATTGAATTTTATGCTTATGTGCAGATTGCCTTCTCTGCAACACTTTTTGCTTCTGTCAAGCGAAAAAAACGATCTTCAAACTGTCTAACGGGATTTCAAGAAATAACTCAATTCTCTTTATAATTTTCTAAATTGAAATGGTAGTAATTTATATTAATTACATTTTGTGGACGGCAATTCTCATTGACTTTAGTGAAATACAAAACAACTCAAGCTTATTGTTACGTTATTTTAAGTTATGTTATTGAATTTTATGCTTATTTGCAGATTGCGCTGTCTGGAACACTTTTTACTTTTCTTTCTTTATATTTAATATAATTTCAATTGATTCAATTGATTCCCTAAATTGAAATTTATATTATTTACATTTTGTGGACGACATTTTCCATTTATTTTAGTAAAATAAAAATTCAGCAAATTGTTGCTTCGTTTTCAGTTATGTTATGGAATTTCATGCTTATGTGCCTTGTCTTCAACACTTTATTTAAAGTGATTTCGAAAGATAATTCAATTGTCTATATACTTCCCTGAATAGAAATTTATAATATTTACATTTTATTGACAGTATTTCTCTTTTATATCACTGCTATGAAAGACAGCTCAAGCAAATTGTTGCTTCGCTTTTGCCCATTTCTTAACTGGCAGATAAGAAAAGCCTTTATAGAAGACACTGCTACTGTGCATACTACACAATATTTTGCTTTCTTGTAGAGCTCTGTAGAGAGCTGCTGCTGATCTTGTTGATGCTCAAGTGGCAATGACTTCCAGAGTGCGACACTTATAGAACGAGAGACAGAGTGAGAGAGAGAGGTGAGGGGTCTGTGCTTGGGTGAGGTGACAACGTGCATCGTTGGGCTGGCGGACGTCCAATTAGGCACAGCCGCAGCTAGAATCCGCGGCGGAATCGGAATCAAGAAGAACAACAACAACAGCAGACGACGCTCGACGGCGTCATCTAAATTAGCGCCAAAGTGCGCATTTAACTTTTATGACAGGAAAGTAAACAAGCTCAAAGATGCACAAGATGCAAAGTAGACGACACACAGACGTGTTGCTGCCACAACTACAACTACAACTACTTACTACTTGTGTCAGCATCCCCGTGCGTTTGCCATGAAAAGCGAAAGCAAGTGCCATCATTAGAGACGACGTCCCAACTCCCGACTCCGACTCCGACTCCACGGTCTGTGTGCCGCTAGTTTTAATGTTTTGATTCCTGGTGTCGCTTAATGGGCAACTGCCGCTGCCGCTGCCACTGTCGCCGCCGCAGGCTGTGGAAGGCGCAGACGCAGCCACAAGATTTATGGGCAATTGTAAATCTCGTGCGTGTGCAGCAGACTCCAAGCATTCTTCGGGGGGGAGGAGGAGGCAACGGGAACGTGAGCGGGAAGTATGCAAAGTTTATTATTAAGTTTTCGATCGGGAAATACACACACATTGTATTAAAGTCTTAGTCTCGCATGGGCGTCGCTTCTCCCCCCTCTCCGATTGTAGATTCTCACAGGGCCATAAATAATATGGGCGCTCTTAATTAAAATCTTTGTATTAGCATTGGGTTTGGCCATTGGCGTGAAATATTTCTCTGACACTTGGGTAAATGAATGAATGCGCTTTGCTTTTTTTTTTTTTTTGATAAATGCCCGGCACATTTTTGATAATTAATATGATTTTTATAGACATGCAGAGCGGGCCTGACCCCTAAATAGACCGAAACTGGAACACAACGCGAGCAGGCGAACAACGAATCTGATTTGATTTGATTTGAATTCAATGCTGTTCGAAGCGTAATTTTCATAAGTACATATTCAAAACAATGTGCCGGCATGGCGAGAGAGAATTCCTAGAACGCGCAGCAACTCCTTGGGCCTGTGCTATGTCAGTGCGTGTGGCATGAGGCAAGTTCGCTGTCAATCACAGCGAGCCCACAGAAAGGGGGCGAGTTTTAATTGAATTTGAAATAATCATGAGTGAGTTTCAGCTTGAAGACAGCTCAATGACGATTCAAAGTTTCTCGTGCAGCTTCAACTCATCGATAGGTTTTAGAAATGTTTCTAAAGCGCGCTTGAAAGTGCTGCAACAACAAGATACGTTTGTTGAACGGAGCACACTATTTCTGCAGAATATTGTTAATGGAACTGGGGAATATCGCCGTCGCTGATATCTGTGTTGGTTTGGGGCATTAGCTTTAATTGGGCACACTGTCCGAGTGTATAATTTGAAAAGGTGTTGGAGAAATGATCATAAATAATGAAAGTATAATTATGCTGGGGTGTAGAAACACGAATCTCGTTTTAATGCGTCCCTTATGACTGTAATTACACATTCGACTGTGGGAGACTTTGTTGCGCAGCTTGTTAGGGAAATTGTTATCTTCGTGCAGCAGTTCAAAGTTGTCTTCATATTGTAGTGCGATAACGATATAAGCTGCAACTTGGTGACGTCTTTGCTGAGTACGAAAGTATCTGCAAGATACTCTGACTTTGTATCTGCTGCTGGCGAGTGTCGCTTTTTGACTGCCGTGATCAACTTTGACCTCTTTTGCGACTGCCAAGCCTCATTTGATTGCCAGCGTTTATGCTTATGCTTGTTGCTTGTCTCTTTTCCGTTTTCTGCACTTTTCAAGTCTGCCAAACCGGTCTATGCGCCGTCTCTGTCGCACTCATGCCACGTCTGCTGCCCGCTCAGTTACCAGTTTTCAAGTTTACCAACTGTTTGCAGTTGTTAGCCCCAACTGCCAGCAGACAACAATGTAAGCGGCCCGGCCAACTGTTGACTAACTGACTCGCTGCCGCTGCTCACTTGGGGCACATGCACTTCGTGGCATGCCACTCAATACGCTACTTTAGCAGGGTAACTGCATTTCTGCCTCGACCTCGCAGTTTCTTTATATATATTTTTTATTTATCTTACACCTTGTTTATACATAAAAATATTTTCAGGCTTGCAGTTTTTGTGCCTGGGCTGACTTTGTTGTGCTCTTGGCGGAAGCGCTCCACATACCTGCCACAATCCAAAAGGATCGCTGTTCCTTGGCAGACAGCAACTCGCCTTGCCTTCACTCTCGCGAGCTCGCGACTTTCCCAATTGTTTTGGCGCGTGTTTTTCGTGTCGAACAAGTTTTCCATGCCGCTTTTTCCCGCACGATCGCTGGCCAATTCATTGCCATTTATGTGGCACCACCTCGGGCAGTTTTCCCATTTTCCTTTCTGCGCTGTGGCGTGCGTCGATCCATTAGCGCTGGACATGGCCAATTTACACTCAAGGGCCTCGGCCGCCTCCGCTGACCGGGACAAGTTTCACAGCCGACCCGGCCGAGATTAACGCCAACTGCCGCCAACCAATGGACACCAGACACCACGTAGCAAAGCCGTTAAATCGCCTGCCACGACGCGTCGTCGAATGCTGTGTTGCAGTTGCGCAAAGCACACAAAATACACTCGAATTACATGTTCAGGCTGTTTTACAAACAAAGCGCTAACATAACCTCGAGTTTCAAAGATTTTGACGCATTTTTCTGGGTTAATACTCGCTGCAGCACTTAAAATAACAACGGGTTTCTTGTTTCAAGCAATTCGAATCTCAATATTCCGAAATTCAATTAAAATACGGGTGCGTAAAACATTTTCGAGCTCCAGCATAGCTTCGAGTTCTTTAGCCTTTTTTCATTTATGATTATTAACATAATATATTGTAGAATATTTTAGAAAAGCACTCTTTGTATTACACTTCATCTTGAGCACTATTGGAGCTAACATACCTTAATAGGTAGATAGACTTCTTTAGCGATTTTTCATTTATGATTATTAGCATCTTGTTCCTCTACTAGAATATTGTAGAATACAAGTATTTTTGAAAAGTACTCCTAATTGTATTACACGTTATCTTCAGCACTTTGGGGTCAACATGCCTAAATAGATTGAGCGATTTTTTAACTTATGATCTTCTTTTTCGTCTACTGGAATATTGTACAATATCTTGTTCCCTTTTGGGACTAACATACCTTGACTTATGATCATCTTGTTTCTTACCTAGAATATTGTAGAAGATCTTTATCACTTTTAGGTTAGATAGATAGAGTACTTTAGCGATTTTTCAATTATGATAGATTTCTTTAGCGATTTTTCATGTATGCTCAACTTGTTCCTCTATTAGAATATTTTTAGAATATCTTGAGCACTTATACCTTAATAGATAGATAGATTTCTTTACCAATTTTTCATTTATGGTAAACTTGTTCCTCTACCAGAATATTGTTTATTTAGATTGCTTTTAGAAGAGGCCTTTGACTTGCAATTTAGATAGAAAAAAGTAGTCTTAATTGTATCATATTTTATCTCGAGCACTTTTGGGGTTAACATACCTTAACTACAGTGCTTGATCTTGACTGCCTTATGGATGGCATCATTTAACGATATGTAGAGCTATAAGATTTTATCTATATGTGCGTTCGTGACATAAGCCGTGTTTGAAAGAACTTTACCCCTTGTCGCGGTCCATTTATCTATTGCTGTTCCGAAGCCACGTGCAGCGACATTCGCCTATAATTGCGAACCCGACAAACATGACTGTATTTGCATAAGTGCCCGTCCCCGCCCCCGTTCCCGTCTCTCGACGCACATTACATTGACACTGAATATCATTTAAGATGTAATGTTTTGCTTTTATTGCGCTGTTGTCTTTGTTGTTGTCGTTCGCTTTACAGTAATTAAGTTTACGAGCTTTTTGAATGAATTTAAATTGTTCTGCGCCTCGGTAGCAATTATGATGAGTGATCGCAGTCTCTCTCTCTCTTTCTGTCACTCTCTTTCTTAGACTTGGGCTGATCTCAAGTTGACTATGTCAAGGGCTTTCTCTCGGCAACTTAATTGCATTACGCAAGGTTTAGTTATGCTTTTAACTGTTCTTTGGCGAAGAGAAGAGAAAAACAATTATGCGAAACACTGCGAATGGCAGAGCAAAGACAATGAGACAGTAATGCCAACAACAACAACAGCCTCAGTTTGGCATTCTACGTATGTGAGTGTGTGTGTGTTTGCTTGCAGTGATTTATGCACGGTATCCCACCCAGCAACATTAGGCTGACGCATGCATATTGCTGAAACTAAATACACTGTACATACGTGCATGTGTGTCGACTGTGTGCGACTTTTCATTTATCAATTTCAAAAGTAACGGCAACAAAGGTGTGATTCAGGCGAAGCCCAGTTTCGTGTGCGGGATCTCAAGTGAGGCTTGCGTTTTGCATTTGACATTTGCCATGCATGCACAAACACATACACATGTATTTATGTATTTTGTTGTGCATGTGTGCATACGTGACAATTCGTATAGCAATGCAGCGACGCAAAAAAAGGAAACATGCACATAAATATAGCTTGTAAGTGGAGCGAGAACTGATAGCGCACTCACACACACACACACACACACACGCACGCCAAGCATGTTTGTGTGCAAGTGTTGGTGACCATTGGGAGATGTCACAGTCAGGGAGTCTCTTGCTCTTGCTCTCGCCTGTTGTTCGACAGCACTCCCTTTGTGTGGAGTGAGTGTGTTTGCGTGTGTGTGAGGGGGAGAGCGATCATAAATAAATGTCATAATGCAATAAAAGAGACGGCGTCGACATGGACACGCGACCCAAGGCAGAAACATATGCATGCATTCGCACCCACACTTAAGCAGAAATACCATGTCGAAAGGAAATCCAGTTTCGCTGCAAGAAATTGCGTATACAATTCAAGAGAAGAAGATGAAATATGCATACATCAAGTAAATGAGTGCTTAAAAACACAAGTGCATGTGTGAGAATACTTGTGAGTGTATGGGTGTGTTTAGGTGGGCGTGCTGCCAGTTAAATTGCACATCCCGCGAGTCAAAGAGTAACTGTAACATTATATTCCGCAAAGTGTGGGAACAATTGCCATGTGGCATTAGCGCTCCCCACAGTGGCTGTTAATTTCAAGAACAATCCATAAATTAAGTGAAACCTCTAATATCGCAACGCAATCAGCGCTTTATTCTGGCCGTTGGTGCAAATTGATATGGAAATTAAAGCAAATTATGAAACAAATATTCGCATGTATGCGAATTATTATATCCCGCAGTCGTGCCTCAGACGCCCACGCAACAAGCAACAAAGCAGTCGCCTTCTCTTTTTGAATTTTCTTGTGTGTTTTTGCAGCCGAAACGCGCTGAACCGCAAACAGAACTAGAACATGCGACTCTTGCGGCGACCCGTGTGACATGTGGCACAGAGTCTCGGTTTTTGGCGACACTCGGCTCAAGCTTGGATTGGATTAGACAAACTCGTACGACTATTTACACGTATATGGTATATAACATACATGCATACATAAATTTATTTACCTGTGTGTTTGTGCGCATGTATCACACGCTTTCTTTTTTTTTGCCCGGTTCAGTCTCAGTCTTTCCGGTCAGTGATTCTTTTTGCTGGCTGCCAGTTGGGTGAAAATTATAGTTTATGATTATAATTAATACAGTTTAATGTGTTGTCGGACCCCAAAAAACACAAAAGCAAAACTTTGCGCATTTTGGCAACTTTCGCTTTTGAACGTCAAGAACGAACTTTTAAAAGTGTTTCCAATTGTATTGCGGCACTTGTGTAGTTTTAGCAATTACTATCAGAGATATATGCATATCTTAAGCCCCAACAACTGTACTCCAAATTAAATGGAAATTTGATATATGTCGAAATCCATTTGTTGTGCACTGTTTTCCCAGAGCCAATCTCTTGTTTGTTTAGCAAACAAATCAGAAAGCTGCCCAAAAGTCAAGTTGTTGTCTTTGCATTGACTGCAAAGTTATTAAAACAATACATCGCATTAAATTGGTCTCGCAAGATGCTCATAAATTTGAAGAAGACAGTTCGCGTCCCGAGGGTTGTATTTGTTTATTTTGGTTTGCTTGCTCGGAGGGCTTAACGGCAGATAAGCGGCGACTTAACAAGACCACGCTCCACTCCGTGGGCACTGAGCTAAGTAAACGGCCACAAGGAGCAGCCGAGGGTTGTCACAACAAGGGGCGCTGGGCGTGGCCCTGCTACATAAGTAATGAAATCGGCGAACTAATCCAGATGGTTGCACGATAACATCGACTTGCTGCACATCAGCCCTTTCGCTCTCGATGCCCCAGAGTCCTGTGTCCTGTGCGGCAGCTGCCGTGTGCTGCCGGGGTTAATGCCGGTTTCCTGCCACAAGCAGGACGCGTGCGGCAGTCACATTACTCAACAGGCTGCGCCGCAGGATGCCAAGAAAAAAACAGCGACGTTCTTAATTTCATTTACTTTTATTTTCTTTTCATCGCGGGGGATTCCCTTTATTTTTATTTCCTTTTTTCTGGTTGCTGCTCAAAAATTGATGCAATGCAAATAGAAAATAGAAAGTGAAGCAGAACATTGCCAAGAGATTTCATTACGAACAGCGTATGTTTACATTTTCTGGTCGTGTTTATCCAACAACTGTAGACGAGACTCCTCACTCCCCACTGTGGCAACCGAGATTTCCAGATTCCTAGTCATATGCGCTCTACTTCGTTGACTCGCCCTAGCATCGCTACTTCGCAGGGGTTGCATTACAAATAGCTCGAGTGATTCAATTTCGATAATGTTTCGAAAGGTTCCAGTGGCAGTTGGCTGCGGCATGTGGTACGTGGCATGTGCCATGTCCATAAATTTCCACATGCAGACGAGACACACAATAAACACCGAAATGGATATATAAATATGCGCCTATATAGTAAATTGCATACTTCAAGTAGTTTTGATTTGTTTGCAGCCACGACAATTTCATCACAAATTTATTGCACTCGCTTCACATTTGAAAGCTGTCCAAACACAATAAAATGAAAGTAGCTGAAGTAAAAGTGTGGTAAATAAGATTAGCGCTGGATCATGGGGATATATTGTGGAGCTATTCTTGCAAGAATGGGTCCCGTAAGTTGACATTTGTGGAAAACTTGGATGGGAGCCGCCCCCGTTTTGGATGCGACGTTTTTATGTGCGATGTGCGTGATGGCAGCAATTACCACGGCTGCCACATGTTGCGAGTTCTCTGTGTGCTGTGTGCTGTGTGCTGTCAGCGACAAATCTCCGATGCTGGCTGGCCATAAAGTCAAGAGCATGTCGAAGAGTGATAATCGACAGTGTGGAGAATCTAGCGGTACACATGGAAGATGTTTATTAATTCTTCCCCTCCCCCCCCCCTGCTTACTACCCTGCCAAAAGAAAAACTGTAAATTTGAGATGAATGCCAGCAAAGAAATGGGAATTGTCACGAATTGCCTCGCACAGGTGACTCAAGAGCGAGCGAGCCAGAGCGACCCACGAAGCGAGACGCACAACTCACATGCGTATTTCTCCGCACATCACATCTATTCTGCTGTCTGCCGCCCACTGCACGCCCCGCCGCCCACGACGCACTCCCCCGCGATGTGGAGTGGCCGAAGTGTAGCCAATAAGTAGCGCACCCATCGATAATAAAAGGCGCTACAAAGCGATCAAAAGTAAACATTCCAACAAAACCTAATTGGCGCACACAACAAAAAAAAACACGATTACAACTGCACGAAATGCGACCACGACATACTCATTACACTCGCAGACCAGAAAACTCTCAATTGTTCTGATGATAGACTACAAAATGGGATCATCATAGCGCAAAGCATGAAGCATCATTTTGATAAATTAGTCAACTCAACTTTCAGCTAATGTTCAACACAAATGTAGAATATAAACTGATTATAATAGTTTATGAAATAAGTGCAATTATAATAGAGAAAACCAACTATCATTATTTTAATGAACAAAATTTCAATAAACTATTCAACTTAACTTTTAGACATTATTAATTAGAAATTTTGGAATATACTTTAATGAATATAATAGGTAATGGAAAGTATAATTCTACTAGAGCAAACCATGTGTTTAACTTTACAATAATTGTGTTAATTAGTATAATTTTAGTATTCAACACAATTTTTAGAAAATGTTGAACAAAAATGTAGAATATAAAAAGAATATAATTGTTTATATATATAGTGGAATTATAGTAGAGTATAAAACATGGTATTAAACTTTGCCATAATTGCGCTAATTAAAATAATATTGATAAACTATGCAACACAACTTTCAGACAATTTTTGATAAGAAATGTAGAATAATAACAGAAAACAATAGCAGAATAATAACAGAAAATTATAGCCAAGTATTTAACTTATATTGTGTTAATTAGCCTAATCTTGATAAACTGTTCAACACAATTTTAAGGCAAAGTTTATCAGATATGTGAAATATGATTCAAACTTTACATGGACTCACAGAATTATAATTCAGCTAATACCATTTGGCGAATTTACTTTTTAACTCACTACAGTATTTGGATTGTCGTCAAATAAGAAGTATTTAAGGAGAGTCCCTAATCCCAAGTCAACCCTTTTCAATGCATAAATTTGCTGATTAATCTGACTGACAGATCTCGTTGCTGACTAGTTGCCCTTTGAGAGCTGCGCTTGTATTAGACGAAGCCACCCTTTGTTTGTCGCCAGTGCGCGGTACAAATGGCAGCTAACAAAACGGAAGCCAGCCGAAATTGAAGTAACTGACGACAGATACGAGCGAACGAACGAAACGCACAACAGACAATGACAATTAATGCGTGACACAGTGAAAAAGCTAGACGAACGAACACACAGGGGCGCAATAGATAAGTTGTGCGAGGGGTGGGCGGAGAGGCGGGGCGAGCCGAAGAAGCACCGCAAATTGAACGACGTCGCGTTGTTGTCTTCGCTGTCACTGGCGACAGCGACGTCGGCGACGGCAGCGACAGCGACAGCGACAGCGACAGCGACAATAGAGCCGACCACAAATGTAAAAGCGCAAAGCAGACAAAACAATCGATGTCACTGAACGCCACCACCCCGCCGCCCAACAGTTATGCTCAATTGAAATGGACTCTGCGAAGATGACGGAATTCGATATCGTCATGCCTACAACTACGCTATATGTTTTGTGCGTTGCGAGCAGACACTAGCATTAGTTACACATTGATTGCCCCGCTCAGATAAAGAAGCTTCTATATCTCTGCTCGAAATCAGCACTGGGGCAATATAAAGAGCGACGTCAACAACTTTAAGTCCGATTGCATTTCCGCTATAAACCGAATTATCAACTGCCTTAGCTGGCCAACTATTTTTAAACCTATTTCTAATGTCGATAAGATGTTACGGCAAAATTTCTCCCTTGTGAGCAATATTTCAGTTATAATTCCTGATTTTTATGGCTTAATGTACTTCAGCGCATACCATTATTCCCCACTGTGATCCATCAATAAGCGCTTTGTGCCTGCTGATAACAAAACTTAATGTTTGTTGACATTCCCCAGTTACTCCAAATTGACGATCAGCCCCGATGTGCGCCGGAACACTTCAAATGCGCTTCCATTTCCAATTGAAATAATTGTGAGATTTGATCAAACTGAAATTATGATTTGTTCTGCATAAATGAATCAATTGAAAGAGGGCAGCCGAAATATAATTATGTTGCCCAAATGCTGATCTCAACTGCTCGACTATGCTTGTGCTCAGCAATTGTCGAAGAAATTTAATAAAATTGTCATTGGAAATATTTTGAGAGTTTATTTGATCATCAAAAATTTGTATATATTCCAACTTTTTGATTTTCCAATTAATTTTACGAATATTTTGAGAGTTTCTCTAAAGATTTTTGATTGATCTCAATTGCAATTGTCGAAGGAATATAATAAAATTGTCAACTCACATTTATATATTCAAATTCCTTGGAATGTTAGCAATGTTTTGGGAGTTTTTTTGAGAATTTTATTCAGTTGATATAAACTGGAATTGCCCAAGGAATGTAATACTCCAACTTAATTTCTATGGAAACTTACAAATATTTTGCGAGTTTTCTGAAAGATTTTAATCAGTGGATTTCAGCTACAATTGTCGAAGGAACTAATTGGAAACTTATGTAGATTTTGAGAGTTTCTTTGAATATTTCATTCAGTTGATCTCAACAGCAATTGTCCAACAAACCTTTATATATTCAAAGTCCTCGGAATATCAGGAATTTTGAAAGTTTCTTGCAAGATTTTATTCAGTAGATCTCAGCTGCGATTGTCGAAGGAATGCAATAAAAGTGACAAACAAATACTTATATTTAAATTTTGGAAGTTTCTTTGAAGATTTTAATTAGTTGATCTCAACAGCAACTGTTGAAGGAATGTAATAAAATAGTCCTTGGAAACTTACGAATATTCGGAAAGTATCTTTGAAGATTTAATGCGGTTGTTTCTAGGAAACAGAGTCGTATATACCCTACACTGTGCAGCACTTTGCTAGTGGGCATGCAGTACATAATTAGTGCATTAAAACAAATTCGGGGAAGCGCAAAGCTTGTAAATGGAACTGTGGCACAAAGCACTGCACAGATTTGCCCCACGCCAGCATAAAAAAAACAGCCTCCGCATGCAGTTCATAAATAAGCGAGTGGCTGCAGACGGGGGCAGCTGCTGTTGTGGTGGAGCAAGAGGAGGAGGGCGGGGAAGCGGGGAGGCGCCTCAAGTAGCCACGACGCGGTAGCATGCAATTGAAAGCTTCTGATTTCAAGTGGTGGGGAGGCATGGGGCAAGCGCGGGTTGCGCCTGCGCCCAAGGCACTTGTGGATCGATGTCAATCGACTGCCATTAGATCCACTTAACAGCGACAGAAGGCATAAAAGAGAGAGGGAGAGAGAGAGAGCGGGAGAGTGGAAATTGGTTTTAAATGGCTTCCAATAAAAAGTTCATTTCGCATGTTGTGATTCGTTCGGCCAGGGTTCACATGAGTCACGACAAGATCGCCCACTCCACGCCCAGCACTGAGATTTGGAGAACGCAGAGAACGGAAGCCACTCGAGCAGACTGCCAGCCGTGGAATGCCACTTAAGCAGCCAGCGACGCCAGAGCAAAGTATTCACAGTCGCGAGTCAAAGGCAAATTAGCAGCTGCTGCAAGAGTCATAATTGAATAGAGGCTGCAAGTTGGCAAACGCATAAACGCAGCTGGAGGAGGCAAGCGAGCAAGCAAGCAAGCGAGCGAGCGAAGAACAACAGCTTGCAACATTCACATGCCACTGCAGCCGAGTGGCGCACATCATTGGCAGCAAATGTTGCATGTCCGTGTCCCGAATTGTCGTTTGTGACGAATTTCCACTTGATTTATGCACTCGAACTGTGCGTTTTTCATGCGACTCTTATGATGACGCCGCGATTTTTATGAGCAATTCAAAAGCGATGCACTGCCAACATTGTGCCACATTCTGAGCGCCAGAGTGCAACAAGTCTGTTTGCCATCAGCCGCCAGAAAACAACTTTTACTAGCCCGCTGCATTAGGAAGTCATGCAACAGCGGGAAACTTTGAAATAAATTAGAATTCTCTTCGATAAGCAAAACACATCTAGTGACAATAATAACCACTAGTAGATGTATAAGAATTACATAAATAACAGTTTCCTTGCTTCCTTGCGAGCGTTTCAAACAGTCTTTAATGATTTCAATTTGCTGCGAAATCTCTCCTGGAAATCCAACAATAAACTCTTTGCAATAGAAAGTTGTTTATTGACGGCGACGGCGCAGCAACTGGGTGATCTTCACTTCGTGGTGTTGCAGCACTCAATTGTCAGCGACAATGGCCTCGGATTATTGAGAGATGTCAATCAAAGCAACTGGAGCAGCCACTCGACAGGGCCAAGGCATTCCGAGCGATAAAACATGTGTTCCCCTATATACAGTCGCGCATACCCGCATATACATACATATAGTCGTTTTTATACCCTGTACCTCTAGGTGCAAAGGTATATTAAGTTCGTTCGCATGTATGTAACAGGTTGAAGCTCTGAAGTTGTTCAGAATGGAAAATAAAATCGAATCCGTCCGTCTGTCTGTATGAACACCTAGATTTCAGAGGTGGTAAGAGCTAGAGTAACCAAACTTTGGATTTAGGTGTTATCTATATTTACGCTGATCAAGTTTATGTTGTTTCCTCCCCCGTACTTCCTCTAGCCACCAAACCGCAAAAAAACTGTGGCATATACAGTTTTAGAGATATGTAGTTATTTATAGTATAAATCGAAATCGAACAGATAATTGAAATCGGATAACAACTAGCTTTTATTTTGTCGGATGGTACAGGATATATCACAGTCGGGCTAGCTCGACTGTAGCCGTTCTTACTTGTTTTGTGTGTGTTCGCTGTAGGAACTTGAGCGGCAAAAGTGCTGCCTGGGTCTGGGCTGCTTGCCGCAATTGATGGATGCGAAAAGGAAACCAAAAAGAAATCAATCTGTCGATGGAGACGCTGCGGCCCCGTTTTGAATATTGTTATCCAACTTGAGCGCAAGATGCGGCGACGAGATGGGCACAGACAAATAAATGATCGTAAGAAGACCCCAACGCGTGCTATTGTTGCTTTCCCATTCCCCCCGTCCCCGTCGCCGTCCCTGTCCCGTCCCGCTGTCTGTAGAATGCATTCAATCACTTCATTTGTTGCTGCGTCTGGGGACGGGGACTCGACTTCATCTGCATGCAACTCGCTGCTGTTGCCTAACTCAAAAATATTTTATTTACTCTGCACTTATGACCCCCATGCCGGCGCTGCCTGTCGCCGATCGGGTTAAGTGAATCTGATACCACGACTCTCCCAGCGTGTGTATCTGTATCTGTATCTGCGTTTCTTGCTGCATTTGCATCTCGCTGCGGCTGCTCGGCTCTTCGTCTCTGTTTGCCAGCGGCTACTCAGAATGTCATTGCAACGACAAACACGAGGCAAGCAATCGCATCTTCTCCCTCTCTCTCTCTCGCTCTCTCCGTCTATTGCCTCTTGACCGAACACCCCTGCATCTCATCTGTGCTGGCTGCAGCTGCTGCAAAGATACTTGGGCTGTGTGCAGTGATGGATTGTGTCCCTGGCCCCATACACACAAAGCACCCAGCTAAGTTTGTGGCACATTCGTGCATCGGCAGTAGCAAAGTCATCATAGTAGCACAGTGGTATCACACCCAATCTTTTCATCAACTAAATAATATTGATTGACTTCAACTTAAACTTGGTATCCCACGTGCTTAAAATGACGCACAGCAATGTGTATTTAAATGCAACACATTTTGAAACATAAAATTTCAGAAGAATTCCATTAGTCAGTTATTATTTCAATTATTTCGATTAATAAATCTTTATAATCAACGCATTTTGATTGTTATTTTTTTATTGTTATATTGACTATTTTCAGTGTCTAATTAAAATTGCATCGGCGTGCGTAGGTAATATATTTCAATTCTAAAAAGATGATTACTATTTATTTACAATTTAAAAGAAAACAAGAACAAATTTTATGAACAATTCCATTGAAAACTTTACTCAGTTATTATTTCTATAAGTTATTGAATAAATCTTTTCCATTCTCAATTTGTGCAAACTAAAATTGCATCTTAATGCGCATATGCAATACATATAAATAATTGAATATTTAAAAGAATACAAGATTTTAAAGGTCTCATTTTATACTGAATTTGCAGTAAAAACTTTGCTTAGTTAATAGTTCTTTTATTTTGTTGAATGAATCTTAATATTCATATATTCAACATTCTGTGTTAAATTAATATTATATCTGAATTGGTATAAGCAATACATTTTAATAAGTAATGAAAGAATACAAGATTTAGAGAGAACTATGCTCAGTTAATAGTTCTTTTATTTTGTTGAATGAATTTTAATAAAAAACTAATTTTAAATTGTTTATTCTCAATCTGTGTTAAACTAAAATCTCAATCTGTAGGGCCAATATATTTTAATTTCATAAAAATGATTGGAAACTTAGAATACAAGTTTTTAGAAAGCTCATTTTGTAAAGAATTCCATTGAAAACTTAACCCAATGAATCTTAATAATCCATACTTACTTTCACTTATATTTTCATATTAATTTATATATATTTTTTTGCATACATTCTCTTAGCTAATAGATTTTGGCATGCCCACTGCTGAGATGCTTGTGTTGAGTTGTCGAGTAATCAAATGGAATTGCAATGAGAACGATAATAAAGCTGCTTGTTTCTTTTTAAATTGAATAGCAGCAAGAACTTTAAGCAAGCTGGCTGTTCTTACAAAAAGCGCAGTAATTTCAACATGACAGTAAAACAGTTTTAGTGCTTTCATTAGCTTACAGTCCACTGTGCGTTGCAAGCTTGACACCGATTCAATGGCAGCAACAACAACAGCAACAACGACAAAAGTGTTTAGTTGCAGTTGCAGATACATTCACACACACACACACGCACTGTTTGAGTGCTTGAATGTAGCTTCTTTTGTGCTGTGCGCCTTGTCGCCGATCTTTAATTGCGGAATTGTGTTGTGCCGACCCATAGATGAGCACAACTCTGCCCCCCCCCTTGCGTCTCGGCTTGTCTCGATCGTGGTGATTAATTGACGCTGGTGTCGCGCGAGTTGCGCGGGTTTATTAAAAGGATTACAAGATGTGAATGCGACCGGCGACTGGGCGGCGACTGTGGGCAACAACGCAGCGAGATGCTGCGAGTAATAAGATTAATTACGAATGCCGCGCTGGCCCTAAACGTCCAATACACACAGAAATGTACAAATGCTTGAATGTGTGCGGGGCGGTAGTGACAATATTTTGACGTGACAATTGCCAACTAAAGGCGGCCAAGTGGCTCATTAATTAGAAAGCTGCAAGATCTGTCTGTTAGTGGCAACAATCAGCATAAACTTCGACGGCTCAGCCCCCGGAGGACATGTCCAACGTGTAATCCTTGCTCGACATTTGCATATCCAAATGTTGTATCCCGTTGACACGCGAACCCAACAGGGCAGAATAAGTGTCATCAGGGGCGCAAATAATTGGCATTTAATAGAAGGGCCACAGCGCTACGCCAATTAGCCGAAAGTGGCCCAAAGGGTCGCACAATATAGAGTACATTAATAGTGCTCAAACGCCCTTCGAAGAGTCTGATGATGAATGCGACCCTTTTGCGCCTCAGTGCGAAGCATTTCCGTCTGCCTGAAAGTGAAATCCGTAAATGTTGCGCGCAAATATGCAATTAATTTGACTCTTAATGTATCTTTTTTCTTCATTTTTGTATTTTTGCCAATGTTGATGATGATGTCATGCGCTGAACTCACACACACACGCTCACCATAAATCAACGGCCGATCGCTCTGCGCTTATGCTCATGCTCAACTCTGACAGCTGGAGACTCGACTCCAACTCCAACTCTGCGACGACGACGACGAGTGCAGGCAGCGAACGAAGTGGAGCAGCTGCCAGAGATTAGTCAGTTTTAGTGAGTGGCGGCGGGCCACTGGCGCACTTTAATTCCCTCGGGGCCAGGCCAAGCAAGCTGCTCAACTGGTTTTTGCGGCCCCCGGGGGGGAGTGTGCTCAAAGATCAAGGTGAGTTTCGAAATAGACGCTTAGAATTCAGCGTGAATGCTGCGCGCTGAATGCTGCCAAGTTCCAATTCTAATGGGATATAGCCTTACATAAGAATCTTCTAAAGACGATGCGCGTAACTGTCTTCAGCTTAGAGGTCAGTCACAGCC
This sequence comes from Drosophila rubida, assembly GCA_035046165.1. NCBI lineage: Eukaryota > Metazoa > Arthropoda > Insecta > Diptera > Drosophilidae > Drosophila > Drosophila rubida. The sequence continues at coordinate 35,248,082 of JAWNOF010000021.1, forward strand.
ACAGTCACACACAGCAGAGCCGAAGATTCAGCAAGAAGAAGATGGCACAATGAAACCGCAAAATTTATGAAACACTAAAAATGAAGAGGTCTTAACCCTCAAACCCACTCTCAGACCCATTTGTATTCGCATTCTCCGCTGCTGCGCTGGCGAACCGCAGTCAGATACAAGATCTTGTTTCTCAGCAGGCAGAATTGCTGGCGTTGCACTTACATAAATCCAAAAGGAAAACGCACAATTGCTGGTGCTTGTGCTTCTGCTTGTGCTTAGCTAACAGGAAATGCAACGTTGCAGTGCAATTTGCCAGCAATCCGATGGGGCATGCTCGACAAGCGTTGCGGTGTTCCCGTAACCCAGCAATTGATTGCGCCGGCGCTCATAGAGAACCAGTTTGACATGATTGATCGCATGCCGCATCATTATAAGCTCATAATGTTTACTTAGTCACACGTTAGCAGCTGATTTGTTTGCTTGCCCATCGCATCATGCGAACCCTGGCCACTTAACTCTGTTCATATCCACGTTCTCCCAATACCAATACCAATCGCAATCCCAATCGAAGTCGAAGTCGAGGCATGCCGGCGGTTATTGTGCCCCATGCCACATGCATGAGTCACGAGTCACGCTTGAGAAATGTACAACTAAAACGTAGACGACGTAAGAGAGAAAAGGCCCAAAATGACTAAGTGCATATTCATGGCTCTTTTCGTTTTTTTTTTCTTCGCTGTAAATGGGCCGCCGAAGAATCAAAATAAAAACGCCGAGCGTGACTTGTGCTCCGCTCGCTTCGCCGCCATTGTTGCTGAGTTAATTTGCGGCTCAGAGCTGACATTGCCGAAATATATAAATCTGCATAACTTTGTGCTTTCTTCGCACTTCCACTTGGCATTCGCTCGTCTAGTCTCACAACTAGTTTTTACTGCCTTATTAGCTGAAGAAGCAACTCTATCGGGTATTGACCATGGTCAGTAATGTGCGCTGCATATAGTACAGATATTACTCTGATTTGCATTTTTAAAGTAGCCTCCATACTGCTGATATATGCAATCAGTAACTTCCTGATAGCAAGTCTCAATTGTACAAGTGGAACTTTGATATAGCCACTTTCTTAGTTTACAGTAGACCTGCAATCAGATCAGCTTTCTATATAAGCCAAGAACCTCTAAAAGTCCAGCCTACAAATAGCTGAATAATTCTGTAATAAAATGCCTTTGGTTAATTCAACTCAGTTTAAATTGGGAACGACTTGCCTTTCATTCTAGTCGTCCAAGGACAGAAAGAACTGTTATTCCATTCAACTGATCAATCTTATGTTTTTCATTTTGCAAAACGGTCTCTCTGCACTTCATAATCACAATCAGTTCTTAGCCAAAATATTAAGTTGCAGCTTCATTTTGCTAAGTTAATTAGCACATATTTGTCTGCAAATAAGAGTAAAATTTCATGTAAATAACAATTATTTAAATTGCGAAACATAAATTAGCAAATATTAGCCGCCGCTTGCATTCTTTTTAAATGTTGCTTAAGTAAATAAATGTCAACAAATCAAGCAATTTACTTAGTATTTACTACTTCACTTTGTTTCTTATTTGCGGTTTCCAAACGAAGCGCAATTTTGGCAAAACAGCTGTTGAGCAGTGTGTACCTAATGCTGCAAAATACATAAAATACCAACATTTTAACATTACATTTTGAGTTAACATGATTGCTTAACATTCTGTTAAATATGAGGCGCCAAATTTGAAAACACTTGCTAGAGCAAATTAACATTTGTTTTTAAAAGTAATTAATGCACTTTAGCAATGTATTTTTTTTTAATTTCAACTCACTTTTTATATTTTAGTTTTTATGACAAATTTACATTTTGAATTAGTTGTTGAGTTTATTTGTATTATATTATAATTTATTATTATTATAAGTATTATAAGCGAAATTGTGGACATTTTATAGCACATTGCTAGACTGCTGCTTGCATGCTAAACGAAATAAACCGCATTTGGCTGTAAACTCGGGGCAACAGTTGCTGAAATTCCACATTCATATGTGCATTTATGTGCGTATTAAATATAATGATGTTGTGGCGAGTCCACTTTGGGGTGCCGTTGGCCATAGTGAGGCCGAAATGTGTTGGGTCACCTGACATTTGGCCGAAAAGTGCAAAAGTTGAAATTGAATATTTAATTATTAATTTTTGTGTGCACAAATTGTTGACTGTATGTTTGTCCCTGTTCGCTTTTATTCTGCGTTTTAATTTTGGTATTTGCATTTAAACTAGATTAATTTCATTTGCGGATATAGCTGATAAATGAATGTAACTATTGCTGCACTTTTATTACTATCCAAATGAATTCCTTATACTTGCAATTGATCTATATGCTGGAGGACTGACTAACAGTCTTCAAAGTATACCAATATTTGTGTGCAGTGTAAACCTGTGCCGCAGTGGCTCCCTGGCCCACTTCCCGGCCGCTTCGGGCAGCCGCTAACACTGCGTTTGCCGAAAATGTATCTGGCTTTTAATGCAGTGCAATTGGTGGCATGCACGCATGTTGCATGTTGTTGCCATGCTAATTAACAACTCGAGAATAAATTACGAGCATTTGGCTGAAAAATGCGAAAAGCATGCCGGACAGATGGCAACCAAAATAGTGGGGATGGACAGCACTGGCTTTTGTTAGGCGGACACAGTCAGCCAGGCCCAGCAAAACAATTAAATGCACGACCACTCCATGTTGGGGACCACACGGCGTATACGCACTGCGATTCAGGCAGCATTAAGCATGCGCCGCGTGCGCCTGCGAACGTCGCAATGTTGGTGACATGTTGTCAACGTTTTAGAAAATTTGTTATGCAAATTGCTTATTAACTTTATGACTGGCCCGTCCAATTGTCGACATTTTCGAAATGTCAATTAGATGCAACGCCCCTAAGCAATAAAAGCGCTCGCATAACGATTGAAAAGCCTGCTGCAAGAGGCACATTTAAACGTGGCCGTGGTTGTTGCTGCTGCTGGTGCCAGACTCGCATTAAATGCACATAAAATTGCCCGGCTTCGATTTTAATTTATGTGACACCAGCTACCTGTCGTTCCGTGTCCTTTGGGAGTGGTCTCGTTGCAACCAACGGGGCGACGTTTGGCTTGGCAGCGGTGGCCTGCTAATGACATTGCCGCTATCAGCAATGGCCTTTAGTTTAATTGAAAAATTTCGTTTTGTGTTAGCTAATGGCAACTGTGTAATTTATGATGCCAGTTCCAGTTGCAGTTGTCGCAGCCCGAACCATTCTTGTTGCTCTTGTTGTGGCTGCTATTGAACTTAAATTATTGCAAAAAGTGCAGTTTATCTCACAAAAGGGTTACAGCACTTTTTGCCAAATAAAATTGGGTGTCAAGAGAATAGAAATTTTAATAGTCGAAAGTGTTTAAAGCGTTATTTTGGCCAGACAGCAAGTTCAAATTTAAACTTGAGCGACTTAAGTTTTGCAAATGGCTGCAAAGAGCATAGCTATTTGAAAAGCAAATAGGATTTGAAACTATTTAAGCTCTAATTGAAGCTGGAGCGACTTAAGGGGAAGATTTATGCATTGTAGTTTTGGGCGAAAACATTTCATTGCAACTTTAATCCGTTTGCTGTGCGTTTCCACCTTAGAAATTACAGTTCATCATAATTGGTTTTGTGTGCACAGAAAGTTTGAATAATTGCCAGTCGCCGGACGGGCTTTCGCTTTGAGCCAATCACAATCGCTGCTGCGTAGAAACTATGCGGCGAGGCGAGCATCTGAAGTGCGGAAGTCTGTGCTCTGTTTGACGCTTTTGCAGCGATTTACACGCTTGCATAATTCGCAAAACCTTTGTTTTGTTTGACTTTGATGGGTTCGGCGCGGCGGGCAACGCTGAGGGCGTGGCAGCTGCAGTTGGTAGTGTGCGTGCAGCGGTAACCGCGATTTCACAGTGAGTGCGTTATTTGATAAGCAAACATTTTAAAGTAGCGCAGCATTTAGCAAAGCGACGCAACACAAACAACACGCGCCAGAGCCCAGCGGGCCAATCACATTGCCAATTTGCATTGCCTGCTGCGCAGCACAAACATGCAGCGATGCGGCCATGCAGCTGTGCAGTTGCGTTATTTTTCGGGCTTAAAAAATACGCGCTTGTTTTACTTTCATTAAATGCGAGAACGTGCGCCATGCGTCGTATACGCAACGCTGCTCTACGGCCACTTCTGGAGCCTTTGCTAATCGGCTGCACACAAGCTCGAAACTTTGTCAGCCTGGCGACGAGAGGGGGGATGGGGAGACGAGGTCTCACCTTTTGCCTAAAAGTGTTCGTTGCACCTGCTGCGCAATGGCTTCGAAATTTTGCTGGCATGTTGTCGACATTTTTATGGCTGCCACTACGAAAGTCGCCGCGCGCTCCCTGCCAGCGCAGACACCGCCAGCCACTTGGCTGCCCAATTAAAAGTTTTAGCACATTTTCACTTGGAATTAATTGTCGGTAAACGTAATTCATGTCCGAGACACGAATGCGAAAACGGCAATGGCAACGACAGCGGCAAAGGCTGCGCCTGCCAAGCCAAGACATGAACCACATTTTTTGCTACGCTACACACACATAAACACTCACATATACCTACTTAAGAGTGTGCTGCTGTTGGGCTGCATACTGATGTGTCCTACTGCTTGGCGGCGTATGAGCAGCAAAGGAGCACTAGAGGCACTTAGAGTGTGCAACATTAAGCAGCGCACACTATGCGCTATAAGTAATTATATTAATAACATCGTTTGATGCTGCTTAACATTTCATTTCGAGCTCACAGCCAAAAAGGTTCTAAGCAAGTGCCCCAGAAAAAACCTTGAGTGAGCGCAGGCATGCAAGCATGTCTGTTGCACTTAATGGTTACAAAGCGACTGCTGGTTACCAAATCGCTACATTGCAGGTAATTACCAGCCTTCTGTAAACGCATAACTGTACTTAATTACTATTCTCAAGCATATGGCGCCCATCTATTGGCATCAGTCGATCGCTCGTGTCTGCTGCTTTGTCTAGCATAGCTGTTTCTAATTTGTGTTCTCAGCGGCTGACCTACTAATATCTTTCACTTTTGGTTTGCCCCGCATCTTCGATAATTGGTCGGCTCGTGACTGCTGAGATCAGCCGATTGCCTAAGCGCTGGTGACGACTATACGTATTACGTATACAACTGTTCTCTCATTAGGCTTCGGCTAGTGTTCGGCTCGTGTCTGCTGGGATCAGCCGATTGCCTAAGCGCTGGTGACGACTATACGTAATACGTATACAACTGTTCTCTCATTAGGCTTCGGCTAGTGTTCGGCTCGTGTCTGCTGGGATCAGCCGATTGCCAAAGCGCTGCTCGCGACTTTGGGCTGCCGTCCTATTACATACGTATGTATCTGTTCTCTTGTTAGGCTCTCTTTGCTTCGGCTTGTGTTCGGCTCGTGTCTGCTGGGATCAGCCGACAAAGCGCTGCTTCGGCAAGCATTACGAGTGCTGCTTGTGTGCGCTCATTATAAGTCGTTTAAAGTCAAAAGAGCTAGTTACATGCAATGGTTCGATTAAAAAACAAGTTGAACTTGCACTGGTTCCACTTAATTAAAGGGCGCAGCAGGCAGCTTGGCTGGCAAACTGCAATTAAGCCGCCCCAAACAATGTACAACTGCACATGGAGCGCCGCAAATTATGCAACAACAAATTCAAAAGTACAAACAGCACACGCCCACCCCTCGCACGCGGCGTTATTAACAGAACAAAAATAAAAACTGAAAATAGAACAGAACGCAACACAGAACGGAAGCAGCAAAAGCAACGCAACAAATGCAGCCGGCAAAAAGCAAGAAAGCGAGGGGGGATGGCGAGGGGAGTAAGATTCTATGACCGACTGACGACGGCATAGCGGTTGTTTGTCTTCTACGGCAGTTCGCTGCTTTAATCTATATGCAAATTACTCGCTTTTGTAAAATAGTGATTTTGTGTGTGTGTGTGTGTGGGGGGGTGTGTGTGCGTACAGACATGCATATGCATATAAGTGCAGCCAGTGGGGTCCATGGATTTAGCCGGCATCAGAAGTTGAGTCGCCTCGGCCAGCTGATAAAGGCACACTTTGTTATACGTGGCTGCAGCCGGTGGTTGTGGTTGTAGTTGTGGTTGCGGTGACCCAAGACCCTCGGTCATCCTGCAAGCTTCAGCCAAAATTGACTATCGTGCTGTACAAAATTTGAATAGTTTCACATGATGGCACGTTGTCCATTATTAATAACTTGATGAATATATATGGCAGCAGTTTTTGTGCGATGAAAGAAAAATGGGAAAATCAAAGCACACTGTTTGTAAATAAACTTGCCAAGACTTTAAATTTAAATGCAAATAGTTAAGCATGGATTTGTCTTTAGTATAGTTTTATATACGTGTTTGGCTGGCAACAAAGTCCCAGTTTGTGTGCTTCAGTTTAAAGTGAGTGGTAACTCTAATTGTTTGTTTCCATTTGATTGCTTCACATTGCCAATTTGCCGAGAGACATGAGCAGAACAAAGTACTTGGAAGTGCTTCACTGAATAACTGCACACACACGCCAAACACACGCACACACATGCTCACACACGACTGCCACACAAGTCAACTAATTATGTCAATTGCAAAGCTCGGCCTGACACTTGCCAGCAATTGCCGCACTTAAAGTTTCGCACCAAGCCCCTTGGCTGCTGGGCGGGGTGTGTGGAGGCACTTCGCATAGTTCACTGCGTGCCAAAGAGCAGCAAAAAAGCAGCAGCAGTAGCAGCAACAACAACTCTCAAGTGGTCCAAGGAGAGTGTCGTCAGGCGTCAGTCGCCTGTCACCAGTCACCAGTTGCCTGTTGCCAGTTAATGATAATGAGAAGCCTTGTCGGCAATGTTTGACGAGCTGCAACAATGCAAACAGGCGCAAAAGACTGCAACAGAGCTATGCGAAAGATAGAGAGAGGGAGAAAGAGGGAGTGTGCGAAGGCCGCGCGAATTGCGCATGAAATGCAAATACACATTCAATTAGGATATAACTTTGACGTTGATGTTTGACAATGCCACTGACAGTTGATGCATGAAGCAACACACACCTCACACACACACACACAGTTGCCAATAGCGCAGAGCAACCACAGACACAGTTAGCATAGTAGGTCAGGGCCATCCTAAAAGCAGGCTACAGTTTTCAACTGTAACTGCACCTAGTCAGGCCTTAAATAGCTGACGCTGGCTAGCCAGAAGCACACAGCGTGGCCATTTAGTGACCCCCACATGGAGACATAGACACACACACACACATAATGGAAGTACGGGCACACTTGGAAATCTTTTAGGCAGCCACGTGCAGAAGACAAACAAGTCCATGACTCGAAAATCAAATCACGTAGGCCTCGTTATTTATTCAAGTCAATGGAACTGACATAGCCTCATACACACACACACACACACACACACACACACACACACACGTGCAGAGAGACAGCCTAAGCTACTACATATTTGGCCTAAATGTGCACTTGGCTAAATGGCCAACGTAGTGGCCGCAAAAACTTGGAATATGAGCCGCAGCAGCAGCAAGAAAAAGCGAATAGCAAGCAGCTAGTACAACTACAGTCAAATAACAATAACAATTCAATCAAATTGAGCGCGTGTTCGTCTATGGAAATCTACGAATGCCAACAAAGGACGGCACGAGCAGAGAGGGCGCCAGGCAGGGGGAGACGGCAAAGCAACATGATGAGGCAAAGGCCGCTGAACGACTTCAAAACATTACAAAACGCAGTCCCAAATGTTTTGATTTAACAGAACGCGTGCCACTGAAAGCTCCAACGAACTTTCGGAGAGCAAGCGAAAGCGAGAGCGCGAGAGTCCTAAAATGTCTCTCTCGCATGGCGCAGGCGCATTGCGAGTGTGCCAATTTAACCGTTAGTTATCTTTATCCGCACATTCATCTCTATCCACGAAAGCTGCCCCTGTGCGATGTTCTTAGACCACGTTTTAGACAAGTGAAAGCTTCGATTGGGACACCTTTTGAACCAAGCATTTTATAACTGCAAATAAAAAACATTGCCATAGTACGTCGGCGATAAACGCGACTGTTGAATAACTTCATTATTCGTTTTACTGCATAAGTATAAGAAGATAATAAATTCTTATATCGATTTTAATTTGATTAGGATTACAAGTGTTTTATTTCCATAGCGTTATGCACAGAAATGTTGGTCTTCCATGAATTAATCTTTTTAAAGCCAAAAGAGTATTTTGCTTTGTTTACTACAATAAAATATGCATTACAAAATGCATTTTACTTTGCTCCCACTTATTATATATTGTACAATTCATTCCAAATCCACCTTTGCTGTCTAAACTTTATCGTCCATCAATTGCTGAAGTGTTTTGCAGACTCCGATCCAATTACCTTGACATGCATTCATGTCCAAAGTTTTCGAAATGTGTTTGCGTAAATTCGTTGTTAAAATATTGCGCTGCCAGTGCACAGTTCAAGGACGAGTGCCATAATATAGTATTTTAAGTGTTCCAAAAATGTTGCATACAACATGCAAAACTTTCGAGTGGCGTTTCGATAACCCTTCAATAGTTGTTGTTGCTCTGCGCCTGTTTCATACCTTTTTTTGTGGAATACTCTCCCCCAGTTAGTGTGCATTTTCACAGTCATTTGAACTCGGCAGCACTCGCGAAATGTGCAACATGGTGTAAAGAAATCGCATTAAGCGGTGCAGTTGATTCTCGCACTACGGGAACACAAAAAAAAAAACAAGTGCTTCAATCTACAGGCAGACAAGCGAATATGTATATCAAGAATCGAATATCCACGTTAGGCGGCAAGTTCGAGTGCACATGGATTGCACTTTTTCGTGTGTGTAGCTGGCAAAGTTAGCTCGCAACGCTCTTGATAATGTTGTTATAAACGAAATTGAACTCGAGTTCGCTAAGTGAATGCACTGAAGGCTTACAAGCTTACAAAAATACTGTCGTTTACTCTATTCGATCGTTGTCGTGGACAGAGTTTTCTATCATACTTCAAAGGATTTGGGGAGATGAAAATTAAAGGCAGATACATTAATTTGAAGTATTAATCAATTCCGTGAAGGAAAATTATAACATTGCTGTCATTTACTTTCTGTAAAGGAAACTTAATACGTTGCTGTCGTTTACTTTATTTAATCGTCCATCTCGTTCAGAGTTCTCTATCACACTTAAAAGGTTTTGGGAATATGAAAATAAAAGCCATAATCATTTATTTTAAGTATTAAATATTTCCGTAAAGAAAACTTAAAACATTGCTGTCGTTTGACAACTTGATCAGTCTCAGGAACAAAGTTTTCCATGACACTATTCAAAGATTTTTGGGAATATGAAAGTAAAGACCATAATCATAATTTGAAGTATTAATTATGAATTACTTCAGTAAAGGAAACATAAAAAGATGCAGTCATTTACTTTATTTGATAACACATCTGATAAAATTGCAGATATGAACAAATCGTTTAAGAGGAATGATTTGAATGACAAATATTCTCGTGGCAGTTGTGGCATAAAAACTATAGCACACAAACTGATGAACTCAAATATGAAATTGGTGAAGTCATTAATGCGTTGCTGGAAACACACATGAATGTTTAGTTCGGCTCTCATACTGCACTGATTGCAAATGAAACATTAAAGCGGTTTCGTGCAGTGAGCAATGGGCAAGACGCAAGCTTAAGCAGAAATCTGCATGGGAAACAGCAACGGATACGTAATGCGTATCCGAGTCGGTAATTGTATCTGTATCTGTAACTGGTTGCAACTATTGTGCTGCTAGCCGTCCGTAACTATGTGTATTTTGATGGTATTGACAAGCAAAACGTAGTCAAATAGCAACTTTACTCGCATTGTTGTTGCCAGTTGATGGTCGGTGTATTTGCATTTTTACTGCAAACTCGAAATCGATTTCATATTCCGCCTGCCAACTTGGGCGTGCCGAGCTATGTGGAGCAGTCAGGCAGTCAGTCAGTCAGTCAGTCAGTCAGTCAGTCAGTCAGTCAGTGAGTCGGCATGCCAGTGAAATGGCTGTGATGCGTTTTATTGGCCCAGCATTGTCGTGCTCTCGGCCTGCTTCCATTTGGCCACTGCTCATTGTGGCGTATACGTAATATTTACCTATCTATACATTTGTACATATATCTTAATGCGGCAGCTTCAATGTCAACATCGTTGTCAATGTCGGCGCATGTTGCAAACACTTAATGCTGTGTGTCGCTTGCTTGTTCTAGTTGTTGTTCTTGTTGTTGTTGTTGCAATGTTCACTTACGTTTCATTTCCGTCCGGTCTTGTCAAGCACATCCGCCTGATATGGCGTCTGATTTCCGCTTTGCGCTTCAGCGAGCTGCGAATGGCGGCGAACGAGCTATCGCCGCTGAGATTGACAGCGCATCTGTCTGTCTCCTGTCTCCGTCTCCTGTCTCTGTCCCGCCTCTCTCCTGTCTGTCCATCAATCGACTGCGCCATCTTCGTGACCTTCAAAGCGAAAGTTTTCGCTTTCGACTTCGCCGGCACAACGGACTACCGCTCTCTGTCCTCTGTCCTGTCTCCTCTTCCCCTACCCCTTTCTGGGAACTGAACTCTGCCAGCAGCGATTTTTTGCCTCTCCTCTCGTTGACATTGAAAGCACATTGCGTATCTCTGACTCTTAGCGTGTGCAATGGTCCGTGAGTGAATCAGAATGTTCGAGCTGAGAGCGAGACTCTGGCTGCACTGCTAAATGCTTTTTGACACTTTAATTGCAAACTCTTTGATTTCAATTGCAGTCAGCACTCAGTCGATGGCTTACTCCAAGTTGGATTTCGAGTTATTCACAAAATATTAAGTCATGCTCCCAATCAAGGAATAAGAGTACGCTAAAATACATATTTCACTTTGAAACCTGATTCTAAGAGTTTTGGTAGACGGACAGGCAGGCTAGTAGTATTGTGTCTGTTGTGGAGAGATCAAGATCGAAACTGTATCCCTCACATATCCAGTATTCATTGTGGAGCACAAGCTGCTTTTGATATTTTTCGAATTGTTCAGCGTAGTTGTGTGAAACGAACGAAATACAAAATGCCTGCAAACGAAGAAATAGAATTGGCGTTCCAGCGGCACCACGACACGGTAACTATTATTCTCTACAAATCCATTGCCATCAAGTAATAGAGAGTTGCATGTCAACTGCGTTTAGCTGAGTTGCGCCAATGTGATGAAAGTGCCCCACGACATGAGATGCGAATTCATAAAGACAACGAAGGATTGCGACAATCACATCGGTATTTTGAACTACATCAAATTTTTACAATGCAGTCAGCAGGAGTCCACTCGTCTTAATGATATCATCTCCTGCTTCGGACTGGCTGTGCTCGTCTTCTTCTTGGTGCTGTCCGTCGCCATTGTTGCCGATCAATTGTAAGTCGTTTCACATGAGAGAGTAAGACTTGGGGTATCGAGTTCTGCCTGCAGCTTCAGTCCAGCCCTGAAGGCCACCGCGAAGAAGATGCATATGAGCGAGCATTTGGCTGGCGTCACCTTGCTGGCGTTCGGCAACAGCACATCGGACATCTTGGGCCAACTGCAGAGCACCCGGATCGATGAGGTGTTCACGTACATGATGGCCAATGCCATACTCATCACACTCATCTCTGGCGGCATCGTGTGCTATATGTGGCCCACACAACTGCCAAAGTACGAGACGGTGCGCACTCTTCTCTTCTTCATGCTGGGCGCCGTTTCTGTGGAGTATATGTTCACGACCGGCTCAAAGATATCGAGGGTCGAGTGCTCACGTAACTATATTTTTACTCTCTTCCTTACTATTGCGATACAACTGCGTACAAAACCAAATACTTAACCGCTTTTTAACTCAATGGAGAATAAGATTTCTTCCCAGACCAGACTGATTGTCAATTTAAAAAAAAACTAAGTACCGCCCGAGCAGGGACTTGAACCCTGGACCCTTGAGTTAAAAATCCAATGCTCTACCGACTGAGCTACCCGGGCATATATATAGCTTTGATTAGATCAATCGCAATAGAAAGTAAGGTATTTCATAATTGACAGGATCATCAAAAATTCGTTTCGTTTTGCAGTAATCATCGGTTTGTACATCGTCTACTTGATTATTGAAATTATCGAGGGATACATTGAGAAAAGGGCTGATCGCGGCATTGTAATCCTGGAGGCGAGGGTCCAATATTCGCATGTCCGCAGAACAACGCTTCGTCGCTCCTCAGCACTAATGAGCTCTGCCAAGGATAAGGAACGTTTGACCATCAACACGCACACCACACGCATGGTGGACTTCAGCAATGAAAATTCCAAGAACGACTATCTTTTCGATGGCTTCGTGGAGACCATACAGCCCATCCAAGAGGACTACTGGCGCGATTGCGGCACTGCCGTACGCATCGGCCTCCTCATCCTGTCGCCCCTCATGCTCTTCTTTCTGTTGCTCATACCCATTGTGGACCTGGAGCGTCGACGCCATGGCTGGTCGAAGCTGCTCAACTGCATCCAAATCGTAGTCACGCCCATGTATGTCACCGTGGTCGGTAAGTGTCTTCTCTGCTCGTCTCGTCTCTCTCGCCCAAATTATCTGACAGCTACCTTTTTAGTGTTTTACCGATTTGCGCCCTTGATATACTTTCAACTTCTTATCACCGTCCCAGTTGCCGTAGTCGTCTTCCTGCAGACCCGCACAGACATGCCGCCACCCTATCACTTTGTAAGTGAGCAAGCCACCTGATCATCCGAATGTGAGTCTAATCGTTCAATCTACACAACAGGCCTTCGTCATCTTTAGCTACGTGGGCTCCATTCTCATTCTCTACATCTGCACCAACGAAATAAACGACATACTGGACGTGATTGGCTTGGTTCTGGGCTTGTCCGCGCAATACATTGCGGCCACCATCAGCTGCTGGGGCTCTTCGGTTTGTACAATTGTCATCAATGTGATTCTCGCCCAGCACGGCTATGCTGCCATGGCCATTGCTGCCAGCTACGCGGGTCCCTATTTCAGTGAGTGTTGAGCACATTTGCATTGTGGTGTATGCGAAAACCTTGATAACCAAATGCTTAGGTTTTATTATGGCCATGGGATTCCTGCCAGCCTATCGCCATATTTTGGGCACCTACGAAGGTATGACTAACGGATACTATATGTTGGCCTACATCTTTCTTATTATCTCGCTGGCGAGCTCCTTGATATGGTCACTGCTGTTCAATTTCTATGGACGGCGCTCTGTTGGCGTCTACAACTTTACTATCTATCTTATGTACTTTATTTTTTGCACGCTGTGCGAAGCGGAGTTCATACACTCTTACGCCCTGGATCAAGTGATCAAAATTGTCTAAGCAAGTGTTAAATTGTTAAGTTTGTCTATTCGATTTCATAATTTTCTAATAAATTGAACGACACAACTTTTATTATTACTTGCACCATATCGAGATGTTTGTAATACTTTTTCGCTCAACATTCGCAATTTGATTTGTTGGCCAACTGCCATTGAATGTCACTGAATTGAGTTTTCTTTATCCCCATCGCAATCTATTGAGCGTAACGCATAAGCATCGAATTCCTAGAATTTCATATTGATGTATGTGTTTGTACTCGCATAAGTCTGCTCAAGCCATTGAGTTTGTGTGTGTGCGTGCGTGCGAGTGTCGGCTTTCATAGTCTATTAATTTTATTAGCGGCATATCACATTAAAGTTATCTATGTCTGATATCCTGTCAGAAAAAATCTCATTTTTATTACACATTTATTATAGAAATTCTAATTGAGCACTCAGCTATGCAAGCCTGCACCTGACGGTTAAGGAGAAAAGGACAAATTGCCGCAACTAGAGCTGAAAACTATGCATTATAGACCAAGGAATGCACTGCAAATACGGTGAGTTTATGATTCTCATATTTATTGATTTACTTAAGGAGTAAAAATCCATTAACGATTTCTATGTTATGCTAAACACCGTAAGCAGAGTAACTCTGTTGCTGTTAAAGACAGAAGCTGCTAAAATCTCGCATGCGATTTTTCGTTATGTTAATTAACAGTGCAATATACAATAGGGTGCTGTTAAAGAAGAAACGATGGGGACTAAATAAGTATTAAATTATATGAGTATTCAGAGTCTGACTTAGCCTCATGCATGTGACGATATTTTATTCAATCTATTATGCACATTGCCATGGCGTAGATAGACCCAGTCCGATACACTGCAACCATAATAAGATCTCCAAGTTTGGGCGGGCCCTCAAACTTTTTGCTTAGTGCAAGCAACGTCGAGTCGCATATTTTTATACCATGTACCTATAGGTACAGAGGTATATTAAGTTCGTTCGAATGTATGTAACAGGGTGAAGGAGACGTCGCAGACCATATGTTGTTACAACCAAAATGATCAGAATCGAAAATAAAATCGATTTGGCCATGTCCGTCTGTCCGTCCGTCCGTCTGTCCGTATGAACACCTAGATCTCAGAGATGGTAAGAGCTAGACTAACCAAACTTAGGATTTAGGTGTAATATGCAACTACGCAGATCAAGTTTGTTTTTTTCCTCCCCCGCCATTCCCCTTGCCCACAAACCGCAAGCTACGCTGGAATCTCTTGAGCAAGAAAGTGAATTTAAAGTGCATTATGTAGTAGATATTTAACATATTAACCAAAATCCAAAATATGGTTCAAATCGGAAAAAATCTAGCTTTGGTATAAGCGAAAGAAGTTTGACATACTCAAAGCAAGCGCAAGAGGCGGGCGCAACAACAACAACAACGAGCATTAGTCTTCTAGCGTATTCGTACGCATGCATACACAATAATGTCATTTGATGTGATCTCTTTTACATTGGCTGAATTTTAGTATTCGCTGGGTTTCATGTATTATTATTTTAATTAGAAGTAAATTTTAAATAATATTAAACTTTTTTTGTCAAATGGTACATGGTATATTACAGTCGGGCTAGCTCGACTGTAGCCGTTCTCACTTGTTATGATTTATTTGTTGCATAAGTGCACGTTAGCAGCCATCGTTGCCAGCAGACCAAGCAAGCCACTTCAGGTGAGTCTCTGCGCGCCGAGGAGTATGCAATGTGCCGTGGTTGCAACAGTCATGTTCTGTAATAAATGGCCACCTAGCTGCTCCTCAAGTGACCGTTGGGCAAAACATTAACAATTTTTAATGCGGCAAAAACGCAGAAAATTACTTCTGAGGGGCATTATTAACTTAGCAGCGACAGCTGCAGTAAATACGAAAAAACGATGACAAAGACAAATAATACAAAGAAGAAGTAATTTTGCATTATACGCGAAAGTTCGTTCACTAGTAAGTTAAGCGTATGCTAATTTGCTAAATACATTTTACAAATACAAGCGAATGAAGAAAAAAAATCTTGTCAGAAGTGGGATTCGAACCCACGCCTACAGAGTAGACTGCGACCTGAACGCAGCGCCTTAGACCACTCGGCCATCCTGACATGTTGAAGCGTTGCGGCCAAGAAGTCTTCATGTAAGAAAACCTATTTATTCTAATCGAGGAAAACCACAAAAGAATGGGGAAAATATTCAAAAATTTAGATATTTATTAATTTATCTCCAGTAATATTTATACACCCAAAATGTACAAGAATGCAATGGTTCTTATATTTGTCTGTTTGCGACTCATTCTCGTTCTACAATAATTACGAATAACTTTGTAAATTATGCAACATACATATGCATATATTGTAGTGTTTAGTACACAAAATGAATTTCGATAGTTTAAAAATGTTGCCTCGTTTACTACAATTTGTGAAATACATATTCCATTTTTTGTCATTGTTCTGTGTTGTGTGTATATTTAGAAACGCAACGTTTCACAGTAAATTGCTAAACATTCCTAGAAGATATCGTTAACTAAAAATATGACTAAAATGTAATCAAAATTATTTGCACATCTATAAAAATGATCGAATCTTATAGGGCTGTTAGGCTTCTTATTTTGGCCTTTTTCTTAGTTTTGCTTATCTTTGTTTTAATATATATTGTATATTATTCCTTTAGTACTAAGTCTTTTACTTGCAGCATTTTCGAATTTTGACTTGTAATTGATTTGTAAAGTTAACTAAATTGCTCTAAAATATATTTTACAATAAAATATAATATTATAATATATAAGCTTTTCTTGCGATTTTATTTATTTTTTTTTGTTTTTTTTTTATTATTATTTCTTTTATGCTTGGAGGGTTCTTTAGTTCTTTATTTATATATGCTTTTTGTGTCCCAGTAGAAGTAAAGATTCTGCCATAATGTTTTATGTTAACATTTTAATTCAGAACATGCCGCTTATTAGCTTGTAATTATTGTTGTGTTGGTTTGCTACAATTCATTATTTCAAGATTTGCCATTTATATTAAACTTAATTTAGAGAAGTATATGCTATATATGTAATGTATGTATATTGATATATACGCATTTGTGTGTATGTGTATATGTATGTATATAGTATTTACATAATTGTTAGGCAACCACTCAGTTAGCTTAGTTTATCGTGTTTTAAAAAAATAAGTATTGTATAACGCATTCTTCATGCCTATAAAACCGAAAACTGTACATCGTTTGTTATCCTCATACGTCTCCACATCAGCATCATAATCATTTGTCAACTATTCGTGGTCAATAAGCACAATCGTAATCATCATCATTATTAGCATTATCGTTATAATCAACAGCATGTTAGAAAACACTTTAACCAAACCACATTTGCACATATCTAAAAACTTAACACAATTCATTTTATTACAATTGCAAAACAAACAAAACAAACGCAAATGACCTGTTTATGTTCATGCGTGTGTGTGTGTGTGTGTTTGTATATCTTGCGGTATAGCTATTTGGTTTTTAGATCTTTTAGTACTTAAGCTAGTTTGGTTTCAAAGAACGCATCTTTTGTGTCTGAGCTATACTAAAAACAATCGCCATATATGCTTCGTACATAATTAGCTTCGCTGCTGCTGTTGCTGCTCCTGCTGCATTTTCTTCTACTACTGTCTCTGTCGCTTAGTATATTGGTTTTCATGAAGCGTACATGCGATTAATGTCATGCTGATATTTATCCTGGATGTCCTTGCGCTTCAGCTTGAATGCAGCCGTCACCAGACCCATATCTGGCGACCACACCTCCTTGCATAGCGTGATAGCTGCCGGCACCTCGTGCTTTTGTAATTTGCCTACAGACAAACGAGTTTTCATATTAAAATCAATTCGGTTTCAAGCATTTTATAGACTAGGTAACTTACATTTTCTCGCATGCTCGCTAATTTCCTTGAGAATGGCCTTCTCCATGATGGGGGATGAGCACAGCTCTTCGAAAGTTTTGTTCTTAATTCCATGACGTTCGGCCAGCTCCTCAAGACCCTTTTGATTCGGCACGACCAGCGCGACAGTGAATTGCTTTGTTGGATCGCCATAAACGCAAATGTTCTCAATAATGCCACAGGTCTTCAGCTCCGACTCGACTTTGCCCAACGAAACATATTCACCGGCCTGCAGTTTGACGAGATCCTTCTTACGATCTGTAACATATTCGATTAGTCAACAGGAGATCGCCCAAGCGTGTGGTTGTATCGAGACGCACCAATAATCTTAAGTACGCCATCGGATTGCACTTCGCCAATATCGCCAGTTTTGAACCAACGGCGTCCGTCTTCCTCAAAGAAATCCTCGCCGGTCTTGCCAGGCAGCTTATAGTAACCCTTGGACACGCATTCGCCACCGATAAGCACTTCACCCTGTGGATAGGGCTTGTTGGTCACACGATAGTTGCCCTCCTCCCAATTCACCAGCCGAATATCGCACACGGTCAGAGGTCCGCCGGTGCGTCCATAGGTCATATCGCGACCTGTAAAGCAAGGAATCGATATCAAATGAATTTCTCGTGGCATAAAGTGTCAAGGCAACACTTACAGTCCATTACGGTGGCGCCTGAGGTGGTCTCAGTCAGACCATAGCCCTGGATCAAATCCACGCACAGACATGTCTTTATCTGCTCGTGTGTGTCGGCGGAAAGCGGCGCTCCGCCAGACATAATGATGCGCACCTTGCCGCCCATCAACTTGGCCACCTTCTTGAAGACCAATCTGTGAAAAGAAAACCACGTAAGTAATTTATACAACGTGTTTATATCAACTCTGACATACTTGTCGATCAATGGAGTCTGATAGCCGCGTTGTATCCACTTGACTTTGTACTGGTAGAGGAATTTGAAGAGCGCCTTTCTGAACGCCGAACCGGAGTTGACCTTATCGTTGATGCCCTTGGAGATGCGATCGAGTATCAGTGGCACCGACGTCATGCACGTGGGCTTCAGCACAGACGCGTCGCCCTTGCAACCGCGCTTTATCTTGCTGCTCGTATCAATCAGAGTCAATGGCGTCGAATAGCCAATGGATACGCCAGTCATCAAGCACACACTCTCGGCCACCAGCTCGAAGACGTGCGCCAGTGGCAGGAAACCGATCAATACGTCTTCTGGATAAATGGTGACCATGTCGCAGAAACCCTTCATCGTGGCAATGCAATTCTTATGCGACAGCAGAACGCCCTTGGGAGTGCCCGTCGAGCCGGAAGTGTACATGATGATGGCAATGTCTTCACCATCTGGCGGCACATTCTCTGCAAAGTTGCGCAAACATGTTAGCTAAACGTATTCACAACTGCAGCTGATCGGTGACTTACCGAATTTGCTCTCGTTGCCGATCTTGACGACTTGGGCGAAGGGCAGTATCTTGACGCCTTCCTTGAAGCCAGTGGTGTCGGTCTTGTGCAGCTGATCCTCCATGTAGATGATGGTGTTGACGTTGGGGCATTGAGCCAACAGCGTCCTGAACTTGGGCAACAGATCGTGCGAGGTGATGACAGTGGTGACTTCCGTCTCACTGATGCCTGCCAGGCAATAAATCAAAATTAGTAATGCGTTCGCTTATTTCAATATTGCTGTTGTGCTTACAGTGGGCAACGCCATCGTCGCCGAGCGTCGCGTAGACAGTGACAATGGGCATGGCCTGTTTGAAGCAACCATGGGCAGCAATCATCCATTCGGCGCGTGTCTCGGCAAAGATGACAATGTTCTGGCGCGGCGCCTGGCCAAGCTCGCGCAGGCCGCGTCCAAAGCTGGCCGCCATGCGCTCCGCCTCGATGAAGTTCTTCCACTTGTAGTCGCCCATGTTGTACTTCTTGAAGACACGTCCGTTGGGCTGCGTCTCGTCCTCCTCGCTCAGTATCTGACGCGTGCCCAGGCAGCGCTTGGTCGAGTGCGTTTTGGCCACGTAGTTGAAGACCTTCTCCAGCGTATCGATGTTCTCCTGCAGCATCTTTACGTGCACATCCCGCGGCGGCTCCGTGGTGCGATACGTTAGTTCAGTGTCATCGCTCTTGATGATCTTTGCCTGCAATCAATGCAACACAGGATTAGAGTAGGCATTTGAATACTTAAAGGATAAAGAGAAATGTCAGTGGGAATTGGAATGGGAATTGGGATGGGATGCGCCCATTGCAGAGACAATAAAAAACCACGCGAAACACCAAAGGAGAAGGGGTGAAGTTAACACCAGCAATTGCTTAGACTGCCGACCATTGATCCATACCCAAGAACTGTCGCATAAGGTGCGTGTTCGTTGTATGCGTGTATGCTCAATGTGTACGTGAGTGAGTGGGAATGGGGCGAGGACGAGGGCGAGGGCGAGGGCGAGGACGGGGGGCTGGGGACACCCATAACAAACACCAAAATATGTAGTACAAACGAATTGAAACCAATTAATTAAGAAAAAAAAAAGAAACACATATGCAAATTAAAACCTCAATGTCATCCGGCGAGTACTTGCGGGACTCATCGACCAGCAATTTCTTGCTTATGGGCGTGGCCTGTGGTTGGTGGGAGGAAGGGCAAAAAGAGAATTCCAATTATATATGTATGACAGAACAGATATAGCACGATATCGTTGTGTTATTTACGGCTGCATTTGATTTGCCATAAACATTTATAGCACAGCGTGTGTCGCTCTTTTCTTTTCTAGTTTATTGCAGGCTATTTCGTTATTTGGTATCCTTATCACGGTCAAGTCGATATACGATATCGGTTCAAGGGGGGGAATAAACTGAATGAATGCCGCTAACAGTTGATCAATGATTGACGTATGTCTTTCACGAAAACTCAAAATTCGCTGCGAAATATGATTCACTCCAAAATAAGGAAACCTCAATTATTCAAATTGAGTTAAAAATAATAGCGGATTACTAATCTTATTTTCAGCAGCTGTGGTTTTGTTACACACAATTGAAAGCAGCTGAAGCGCTGAATCTCCAGAGGCTGAAAGCGACTTTTAAACTTTTCGATCGAGGAAATACTATAAGTACAACATACTTATATTTTAATCGCATCTGCCCTAATATATGTATTTAACTAAGTATACGGATTTAAGAATTGCTTATACAAATTGATTAGAGGCCAGCTGATAATAATATGGTACCTATAGGGACTGCCGCTGAGATTGACATGTTCTGATAGGTAGATAGTCGCGGCCGACAGAGATAGCAGGCGTCAAGTACACTTTAACATATAAGCAGGTAGTTTCCTCTTGAAAACACTGATTAAAACACACTTTCGCGGGTACACGTCTATATAAATACTACAAGATAAAGATAAGCAAGAGAACTACTAATGCGAGCTAGGCAACAGTGAGACTCGCAAGTTGGAAAGAGACCGGAATATGATGCTAAAGGCATCGCGTGAGAAGGCCAACGGCCAACGATAAACCTCCACTGATGCTGTGCAACTTGTCAAGCAATTTCAACAAAATCAAATGCTCATTATAACGAACAGGGTTACGCCTTTAATGGCAGATTGAATTTACATTTGTGCACATAGTTGTAGTTGTGTTGAACTCACCTTGACTCGCCGCGATTCCTGTCGACGTTTCCACGGCGCCTGTAGCACCAGGTAGACCGGCAGCGTGATAATATCATAGACGAATGCGATGGCCCTGATGGCGCCCAGTGCACTCTGCACCCAGAAGCTATCCATTCTGTAAAACAAGTACAATACACATTTAATTTGCTGTTGCGGCTGATTGAAGTGCTGCTAGCGTCTGATTCAAATTAGTTGCAAAATCAATTACTCTTAATTGTGTGTGGAGGATTGCGTGATTGTGAATTTGCCGGTTCTGAATCTGGTTCTGTTGCCGTTGCAAACCGTCAGCCAACTGATTTCAGTTGGCAAATCTCTCGTGTGCAATGACTAGAAAAAGGGTTGTCGCTGGCTTAGCTTTGGCTGTTGCTGCTGCTACTCGACGCGACGCGTCGCGACGATAACACTGACAAAACATTTCAGCTTCTTATCAGTGCGGCGACAGCAGTAGTACAAGTCGTGTAGATTGCCACCCAACACAGTCACGAAACATCGCACAGTCCGATTGCGTTTTCCGATGCCGTTACTAATTGGAACAAGTCAGTTGCAGGTACGACGCCACGACACGGGTCTGCTTTTTATTCAGCTCTACACAATTCGACAACTGCTTTTCGCACTTCCGCACTGACCTTTGCTCGAAGATCGTTTACTCATACCGCCAGTCAGTATCGACGGCGCTTGAGTGTGCCGAGTGCCAAAAGCCAAGTGTGTGTCGTAAACTAACAAGACCATACTCATTTGTCCGACTCACTACTAAGCGCTTAAATTTGATTTATGCTGCAGATAGCTTCATTTCAAGTATTTCCCACTTGGAACAACTGAATCACACTGATTTTAAATGCATGACTTTCTGTTGTTTCACGCAAAGAGAATGGAATCGAAATTTAGAAATTTGTAATCATTGTTATCTTAATCTTATTCATTTAAAAAGTACACAGCTCTTTTCAGTGCTTCTCTGGTTGTCGAGCACTCCCCCTGGATTTCAACAAATCTTATGTCAATCTACAGCAACTCTACGAAACTATATAGCACTCGCTTTAAACAAGCTTGTTCAAGGTCATCTCCATGCGCATATAATTCGAATTGAAATCAAAGCTGCGTTCCCTAAGCCCACCTGCACTTGTTGATAGCAGTTGTGTATGTGTCTGATTGTATCTCTAGTCTCTATGTGTGTGTCTCACGCTAATCAACGCTTGCTTGGAAAGTCAATTATCAACCTTTGCACTGGCACAGCCGAGTCTGAGACGTTATCAACGAAAAGCGCTAAAAAGATTGAAAATAATTAAAGTTTTTAGGCGCTTATCAACTGGAAAATTTGAACAGAGGCAGGTGCTTGTCGATTGACGAAATATGCATATATATCTCTGTTTGATTTCAGTTCAAAATGCACTTAATCGCAATTTCGATGATAATGTTGAAATCAGTGCAAGTGAGCAACGCAAAAGTCGAAGTAGTAGTCAAAGCACAATATAGCACATATTGTAGTACACACTATAAATACTTGTGATAAGACGCATTCTGCTTAATACTCGTATGATGATAAGCAAGCCCCAGCGACGTCACGTCCCTGAACTTGGCATGCATTCAGCTCCACCTCAGTTCCGAGTAGAGAGAGCTCTCCCTCTCTCTCTTGGTGTCTCTCTACAACGTAGTAGAGAGCTGTGGGCGTTGGTCTGGCACTGATTGCAGATTTGATTTTTGGTCATTTCACGCTGTCTGATTAGGCACGGACATCAATATCACATCAAGCGATAATGCCTGGCATTAGTTTACATGGTAAACACACAAGCACAACTGATGTGCAAACTGAATGCTAATCACTGTAATATATAGGAAATTCAATATCGTTATGATTCGTACTAATCGCTTTAATACTTTTCTATTGCTCTCTATGACTGATATGCGACTTTAACCCATCACCTGATAAACGTTATGTGCCCCAGTTTCTAGGAATATCCTAAGAAACCGTCTATCTTATCATTAACTACTTTGATAAGTGTGTGTAACTCGGTCTTTGCCCTGAATGAAAATTGGACAAAAGTTAATCAATGAAACTTCAAATTCTATTCCATTCAAATCGACTGGGCATTACCCCAAAACAACCTTGTAGCGCGCTCCAGGGGCTCAATTTTCTAGAAATTATACTGTTGATTTATTTACAGCATAGATTTACTTATTAAACCAGTTGTTATTTTACTTAACTTTACGATTAACACTAGCAATCGCATCTTATCATATGAAATCTGCTAAGATTGATAACTTTTTCTCAGCACATTTCTCATGGAAATTTATGGAACCGCCGAGCAAAAATCATTTCGTTATTGCAGCAGTACTGTGTTTAATTCCAAAACCAGATCTTCCAGCACCGACAAAACACACACGAATACAAGTTGAAACGCATAATTAGCACATGGCTGGACGAATGGACGTGAGCGGTATGCGAGGGCAGAGGGCAGCAGATACTCGTACTCATGGAGAAAGAATGTTTGTATGGATGGTTGTTTGTATGTACTTACTGCGCATCATCTTCGATGAACATCTTGCCGCGTTTTTAGTGTGACAATTGGACGATAAAGGTAAGCGGGCGACACGGACACAGAGGGAAGTGCGCGCTGACACCAAAACACACAGAGATGAACGCAGCGAGATATAGATTGAGAGAGAGACAGAGCGATGCGGGAATGAGAGAGAATGTGATAGCTTGCTGTTTCTCCAATGTCCTTGTTCTGCAACGTCGGCTTGCACTGCTGATCGACAATGCTGCGTATGCGTAATGCGACGTCTACGTTGTTAGCTGAAATCGAGGGAAGACAGACAAATGGATGCGACACTTAAACGATGATGTCATTCTCCTTACACTTCTCTTGTGCTCTTCTTTTATTTACCTACAATAAAATGAAAGAGAGAGAGAGAGAAACAGATATATGTATTTATGTCGTGACAATGAAGAGACAACAATGCGTTGAGAGTGTGAGATAAATAGAGTAGAATGAAAGATACAAGTGCAAAACAACGATTCAATTCGCGAATCTCGAGTGAGTAAACCTGGACAATGAACGTACACGTAAACCAAAAAAATAAATAAAAAATGAATAAAATAAAAACACATTCAACATTCATTCAGTAGCAATTAAGAACGTATAAAATTACTCAAACTTTTCCAGCTGCCTTGAGATATTTCCAAACACTTGGCTAAAAATAAACTTATTATAATACTAAACAAATATGTAAATGTTGTTTTGCTTCCATCAACATTTAAATGCAGTAAAACAAAATACCAAACCCAAAGAAGAGAGGTGGAATACAAACAAGTTCTGCAAATCTTTGCTTTCGCCTTGTTCTTTTGGTGTTTAGCCAACTCATGGTAATAATAATAACAACAACAACAACGATAGCTTGCCTCATTTAAATTTACCGCAAGTATAAATATATGTATGAACTTAAATTTAGACAGCCGAATTCGCATTGCATAATGTGCGAGAAATGCCAACGGCAACGACACAGACACAGAGAAAGAGACAGAATAGTCTACACTTTGTTTGTTGTGCTTGTATGTGTGATATTTGCCCCTTTTTGCTTTCTCTAGGGAAGAATATTGCCCTAGGTCGCGGCCGATCAATAGCTGTGCAAAGCCATAACAATCTATTACAGAAAACGTGAAACTATTTGTGGTTCCTTTGTTCATGCCGCCCGAGACGAACGAATTTTCAATATCAGAAGTATTCATGCAAACGTCTAAAGAAAATGTCCCATTCGCCATTCAATTCACATTTTCCTGTACTTCAATTATTATTTATTTATACGCTGCGGCCATTGCACTCGCGCTCACATCAAATAACCAAAACAATAAGCAATATTGTTAACAAAGGCTACACGTTATGTTTATGAGGCAAATAAAAGAACGTTAGCGTTTACTGAGGTACAAGAAAACGCGCTTAAATTGATAACAGTTTTGCAATTACTGAATATATAGAGAAAATCGAAATATGTAGCGTGGCTTCTATAACACAAATGTGCAAACTATAGCGGCATAGCTTTAATAACACTTATTTCAGCAACGGATCAATAATCAGTATTTAACTACTCCATTTACAAAGTGAATTGCGAGCGCAATCGAGAAGAAAAGCGCAGCGAAAGTTTGTTGCCACAGTCAAATGGCATAATTTGTCAGGCTCACTTGCAGTAGCTAAATTACAGGTTAATGAATGAAAATTGTGCTCTGCCTGCAGCGACAGCGGCACAGTCCAGTTTAGATTGTGCAATCGTGTCGCTTGAACTTTGAGCGTCAAGTTGTGCGACGCATGTGCGACGATCGTGACCCTGATCAAAGTTAAACTGCAGCTAAAGTGGAATGGGAGCACAAGAAACCAAAGGTTCCCAGTCACAATGACAGCAAACGCCGTCAGACGACACCGAGAGAAGGCACAGACAGCTGGCTGAGCGAGCGAGCAAGTGTAAACATATGCTTGGAGTGTGTCTGGTGTGGATTAAGACAATCAGGAAATGTGTGGCGCGTATCGCTTGATTGCCGGCAATATTGCTCACTGTACTTTGTACCCAACACCTTTCCGCACTCCCTTCCCTTCCGTGGGTAGGCGGAAAGGAAAGGAATTGTGCTTGATGATGCTCGAAATGTCGAGCAAGTGAAAAAGTGTTGTGCCACACAAAAATTTAGATTTAATCAACCGAAATTAGAATATGTACGACCGAGAGAGATAGACAACAACAACATTGCCTTGGATCATCTGCACACGCGTCGTATGCGCAACTTTGCGTGACGAATCGCATGCCAAGCCCAGATTAGAGACAGCTGTGAATTGCTTTTCATCAGATTCTAATTGTTCGATTAAAAGCAAGCTAGAAGTAAAAGTTCAAGCCGCTTTTCAAAGTTCAGTTTTCATTTGAAACTCGATACATTCTCATTTCATTTAACAACACGTTGAGAGAGTGGTGAACGATGCTCTAGGTGAAACTGTTTTAATTGCTTTGATTAAGGCAATTGCGAGAGTCGCTTAATTATAGACATGCCGCATATGCAACCGTTATAGCCGTGTTTATTGTTTATTTTATTCCATTGTCTCAGTTTCGTTGTGTTTTCATTTCATTTTGCATACATTGCACAATAACATCGACGACGGCGTGTGGAAATCATTGAGGCAAACGTGCGCTCGCTGCAACGTCATGCCTGACTAACTGGAAATGTGCATACAAATAAGTATCTTGTATTGCTGTATCTGTATCTGTGAGATACTGGATTGACAACCTCGAACTTGAAAGTGCATTTGTGCATGTTAATGGCGTTTTGATTTCACTGACATCAGCCAAAAGCGGGCGGGTATCGTTTGCCGGCAAACTTTCAAGAGTTCTTTTGTCGATTGTCACGCAACTAAATTGTGCCGCTCAAACAAAGTCCAAGTCCAAGTGCGGTACAAAGTCCCGCGTAATTGAGCTTGAAATCGAAGATCGATAAATATTTAGTTTCATCACTGGGCGAACTTTTCCAACTCGACTGCCTACAAACAAACATACATATTCCCATGTTAATTTTCAGACATTTTGATAGCTTACAATGTTGAAATTAATCCAAGAACTTTCTGCTGATAGGTAAAAGGAAGCACAGGAAATCGTTCTCGATAAGATAAGGCGCCAATTACATTCGAACTACTTGAGTTTATCTGCAGCAGATTGCAATCAACTGCAAGTGAAAGCGGATAGGGAAGCAGACGTGCAAATACAAACTTGTTTCATAATTCTATTAAATTTGAATGTATGAACACAATGTATTATTTCCCACAACATCTGAGAATTTTGCTCACAAAAATAATGCCGTTTAATGACAACTCCGTTTGGCTCATCATCGCTCGACTTTAAATGACACTGTTATATTTAGAAGCAAAATGTATTTTTTTTTTTTGGATTACGTACTATCTCAATATTTATTCGACAACAATCAGCACGAGTTGTCGACTTGTTGAGCCAACAAACTTAATTACTTTAAGTGTGCAACTGTTACTTGAACTTTGTCAGTCAGCCAGTGGAGAGGGAGCCCGTCCACAAACAATCGGGCAAGGTTCTAGGTGTAAGAGTGACATGGTCGTGTAACGGTGCTTGTCATACGAGTACAAGTATCAGCAGATGCATGCATATATTAATACACTAGCATTTATCGATGGTTGGCGAGTCACCTTGACATTGCCAGCTGTAGGAATGAAGCAACAGTATGTTCATACTTTTGCATAATGTCAGTTCTTTAATGCATTCGCATTTGCATGCAATTAAATGATTTCCATATGACCCGAGCCAAAACAATCGCATTTGTTCTTTGTCCCTGGCGTTAGCTTCTCCTTCTCTATCTTTCTCTCTCGCTTTACGTCGCTCTCGTAAATGGGGTAACAAAATCATCGTATGACTGTGTCAAAGTCCAAAATAAAAATAATTTTCTGTAGTGAGTTTTTTTTTTTTGTTCTCTGTATTTGCAGCCGGTTGAGCAACGAGCACATAAAATGAGAAAAATACGCGGTAAGATTGAAAAAAGTAAAACAACAACAACAGCAGCAATAACTCGTAAATTTGAAAAACGAGGCGGACAGCGGGCAACGGCAATTTGCACGACGCGTTGAATATTTCATTGAACGAAAAGAGAAAGAGTAACAAACATGCGAAACAAACAAACTGAAGATTGTGTGGGTGAATTTAAATAAATTTGATTATTGGCAAGTGCAGGCGAGAGAGCGGGAGAGATCGAGTGTGAGAGCGTACGCTCACACCCGCACACAGACAGATGGATACTTGTACATGGCTGCATAAGTAGACAGTTCGCTCATTTGCACTCGCTCATTTCGCATTGCCCGATGACCGATTGTGTGTGTGAGTGTGTGAAAGTAAAGCAACGGCAAGAAGCAAGCGCTGCTGACGTCGTCGTCGACGTCAACGCTGCGATCACACAAATGACCTAGACAAGCATGCGTGTAGTTAGTTATCTTTAGAGTGACCATCACTGTCGCCGCATACTCTCCAGTCAAAGTCGAAGCACGTGCCGAGTGAAAATTTTCCACAATGTACAAGTTTAGTTAGTATTGGCAATGATCATGATTATGGAATGGAGTCTACGACGGCGCAAAAGGCCGCTTCAATGCTCACAACTACTACTACTCCACAATGCGGATAAGTTGGATGGATGCCCCGTTGGCAAAACCGGTTAGAAAATCTTTTTAGCAGACACTTCAGCTTCGTGACTAAAGCAAACAATGTTTGCGTATAAACATGTGTGTGTGTGCTTGCGTTTGTAGGTGTGCTTAATCGTTTATCATTGTGCGACGCTTAAAAAAAATAAGGAAACGTTGAATGCCAAAATATAGAACTTAGTCACATATACGTTATTAGACTTTTACAGTTTGTAAACTTACATTCATATGTATTTACGTAATCTAATCAGCGCAACGTAAGTCATAACGTCGCAAAAAACTCTAATTGGATAGCAAAGCGCCCTCTATGAACAGCGTGCTGCAAAGTTCAATAACAAACTAAACGACGCACATGCGTTTGCCCGTTATAAGAGGAAACATTTTAAAAACCTTTTATAAAATGTAAAGTAGACTATTGCGTTTATTAAAAACGGCAGACAAAGAGCATTTACTAAATGTACCCTTTAAGAAATGCCTTTTCATTCGCAGGCATTAACAATAAGTCAAAAACTATGGCAAAACTGTAACGCCAGCGTACTTATCTACTTATAGAAACGTGAGTATGTGTTAGTGAGTGTTGCACATAGAAATCGCGTGACTATTTTCGATGGGCAGATTGCAGAAACAACAACAAAAGCAGCAAAAGAAAAGCGCCAGACGGAAAGTGACTGCGAACTGGGCTCGGTGGCAGGGAAAATGCGGCTGAGGGTTGCTTGTGGTGCGGCGCGGCAACACGTTTTTCTTTCCTCTTCTTCTTCTGCTGGTGCTGCTGCTGGTTGTGGCATTTGGTTATACCAGCTGAAAATCATACGAGTTTAAGGGGAAACGTTGCGCAGCAACAACAACAACTAACACAACTGCGGCGAAGAGAAGAGAAGAGAAACTGAGGCGAATATTGCAACGAGCGACAACGTCAACTGTACAAGAGAGTAGCGCAGCGCAGCAGGGTAAAGGCGAAGGCGAAGTCCAAGTGGAGATGGCAAGGCGAACTCAATGTGCGCGCTCTCATAACCCACTCGCCACACTGTCGGCTAGAGGGAAGCTGAAAAGGTCAAAGAGCATGTTGTTTACTTCGCGCTGCTCTTGCTTTGTGGGGTTTGGCCATGAATGAAAAGTGTGACCGGCAAAAAATAAAACAATGCATATTTACTTCATAATTACACCCATTAAAAATGCAGATGTGTGAATAAACGTTTGGGTAAAGACGACTGCTAGATTTTCAGTATTCAGTCAAGTTTTGGAGCAATTTTACCATTGAACACTACGTCACGCAAGCAATTAAAATTGTAATTAATTAATAGGCCCAATGCTATATTTCTACTGAACGTGCCTACTACCTATAATGATAGACAGCTACACACATGCTTCCGGGCCATAACAAAACCGCACCCCAACAGACGAAACAAGAACAAAACGCACCGCGCCTCGTCATTGGAAATGCAACAACATTTTGATGGGGCTCAGCTGGTCAGTGAGCGCCGTCGCAGTCACAACAAGAACAGAAACATATGACACATCACAGCACAATCACACACACATACACGCACATATGACCCCGAAGCAGAATTACGCCCCCTCCAAAATCCCTTCGCACTAAAAAGGCATGGCAAGCAGCACACAGCAGAAACTCGCATGATTTTCTGTTGGTATAATAAACTGAACGCAAGGCAGCAGTCAGTGGGGAAGCAGGAGAGGCAACTGAACTGAGTCAGCTTGACCGAGAGAGCTAAAGAGAGTGTGCGCAAAGTCTGTTTACATGTGTGCGTGCGTATATTTACAAGAAAGTACACGTGCAGTCAACGTCAACGGCTGGCAGGGGAAGTGTGGCCAGACAGCCATAGAGAGCGAGAGAGTGCGACCCGAAGAGAGCATTAGTTCAAGGCAAATGAGACGGAGTGTGTGTGTGTGTGTGTGGGTGCGCTTTACAATGCATTATCAAAAATGCTATTACACTTTTATCTAATCAAAATCCTTTTTAATTGCAAACGATGACAGCTGAGGACAGGAGAACACGTCAGTCATTTGGCGCTGATGCCATTCCCACTATTGCTCTTACGGTGAAGCTGACAGTGAAGGTCGTTACCACCACTCTCTCTATCTTTCTATCGCTCTCTGGCTCAGAGCTGAGCTGAGGTGGCGAAAAGTTGCAAGTTTTTAATTTGCAATTCAAAATCAAATGAAACACAAAATCAATACACGAATAAATAAACAAAAATGCTGTTCTTGGTTGCCAATGACAACAATTGCATAATGTACAAAAGTAAAAAAACTTTCGATTGAAATTGAAACTGGGTCAACCACATGAATTGTTTGTTTATCAACTTGCCTAAGAAATCTCGATGAAAATGTTTATTATAATGCTAAGAAGTGGCTAACGGTTGAGTTAACTGGGGCTGCATTCTGGTCATTGATAAGGTGGCGTGACATTTGAGCCATTTGCCCGCCGCACCGGCAAACGCCAACCGAGAGCAAACGAGAGAGAGAGAGAGACGGAATGCACAAGTGTCTGTGGGAGTGTGTGTGTGTGCATGAAAGTGGGTGAGTGTGAGTTTGAACCGTGTCAGCTGAGCGACAGCAAAGAAGGAAAAAACTAAGTACGTCATACAAACACAACGTAATTTAAATTTGAAGCTCTTCTTACCTGTGCTATTAGTGAAATGAGAGTGATTTGCAGCATTTTCGAGCCGATATATTTTTAGAATTCATTTGTAGAGCGAGGATGAGAGCGCGGCGAACACATGTAATAAACATCAAACATACAATTTACTAGTTACAAAATAATACAACCATCAAATACAATTTGTATTGTTTTCTTTTTTGTTAATAAAACATTTTAATACGAGAACACATACGCACACATAGGTAAATTATGTGGCGTCGTTGTAAGCACGTTGTTTGTTACGCGTTTAATATCCCACAAGCATCTCGATTGAGTAGTTTTATTAATATTAGATTTTACGCAGTGCCAACGCTTTTTTTAAAACTTTCACCAAATTACACACTTTTTTTGCATATATTTTTCGTAGTTGCGCTTTTGCTTGCCAATTTGATGACCCACTCGCACATGCATACCATCACACAAGTACACACACACACACACATGACATGCACACACTCAATCAGTAACGTGGAGTCAAACAAATTCGAGCCGGGGCAATGAAACCAATTTCTTACTTACACAAACAACGTTAACTTTTCGCTTTCAATTGCGTTTTAAATATGATTTTTAGTATGCGTTTTAATTTCGCGCCCGCATATATGTGAATATCAAATATTTTATATGTATTTTCTTTATTGTGGTCCGGACGCGTATAGCACAACGAACGTTCTCAAAACACGTTGAGTTTGTTTCTGATACGTGTATAAAATGTCGCTGTCGCTTTTGCCACGATTATTTTTCAACGACCACTCACTAACTCACACACACACACACATAAAACTTGTAGTACTCTCGACAACGAGCTCTCTCTCTTTCTCTTGTTCTTCTTGCGGTAAAATTCGGTTTATTACGTAGTTTTTTCTGCACCGCAGGCAACTGCAGTTAGTCAATAAAAAAGGATTTTAATTGGATAATACACTGTTTTTATTGCAAAATTTAAATGCTGCAACGGACTTTTAGTTTTTGCTACATACGCGGCGCACTTAGAATTTTTTATTTTCTTGTTGATGTTTCTGTTTAGCGTGACCGTAAATTATGTTCAGTAAAGACCTTTTTTTCTTCAAAGAAATACCATATGCACCATACACTTTCAGAACTACAAGCTGGCAACACTATATATCGAAACTCGTATAACAAGGCGCTCCGTTTTGAACATGTTGTTTTATTTATGTTTTATTTTTTCTAAATATTAAAACCTACCTTTGCATTTTTCGAATGTCATTATAATAAAATTTATTTAATTTTCGGTACAATTAACAGTTTAAGACAAGTGAACTAGTCAAAAAAATATCTTATGTTTTTTTGGTATTTTAATACCAGCATATGTAATAATGTTGCCATTTTACATTTCAGACAGAAACTACAACATCGATAGTATCAGTCTAACCAAATTTCAAACAAACTTGATAGGTTTAATAACACTAAAATAAATGCTTTGAAATCGCGTGATTTTGGCATTGCCACATTTCACAGTCAACTCCTAACTTACCGAAGAAAAGTATCACTAACCAGAGAATATTTCTCTGGTTAGTGAAAGTATTTAGCTGAGATACTTACCTCTTCAGTCAAGACTTAGCAATGTTTTCGGACTAATGTTGGTTCTGGTCGCAGCTAAACCACTTAATTCGAAAAGGGGTTGCTGCCTCTACTAGTAGGACTGTTTGTTGTTAAGTCATTATACCAAACCATAAATCTACAATAGAAATTAACAGTATTTATTTACACTATAACAATTATATGGGCGGATAGTATTCATCCTTCCCCATCTCGTGTACCAAATCCCACTCGACGGCGGCGGCATAAAGCAAGAAAACCAAAAAAATACTCCAAGAAAATATGGCGGCCGACCGCCGGGTGTTAAAATTCAATATCAATAGCCACCACAACGTGGTAACTATGGTAATGCTAATAAATATATAACAGTTGTCGCCATGCTCGCCGTTCAGCCACGATGCCGATCCCGGTTCCAGCACTTTCTTATTGTGTAGGAAAACGATTCCCATGGTTACAACAGTGTCTGCAAATAGAACACAAAAATTATAATGTTGATTGATCAATCAGTGTCTTAAAATGTTAAATTAAACGAGTTCAAACTATTTGGCATAAAAACACAGAAATTGAAATTTTGATTAATCAATCAAAATATAGAAATTGAAGTGTTGATTGATCAATCAACATATGCATATATGGTCATAAAGCACTTTTCGTTCGTTTTCGTAACTGCAACGTTATCTGAAAATTACAACTTTGATCTGTCAATCGTCAGTGATCTATAGATGCTAAGGTAATTGAGGAAATTGCCGATTAGAAACTCACTGAAAAAAGGGCTCGCAAAGACGGCCGTAAAGGCCATTTTCTCATAGCCCTGGATGGTCATGGAGTAGGAAGCCAAGAGATTGACGAGAGCGTTGCCTATGCATCCGAATGTGATGTTGACGAAGTGCTCGGACATGTTGCACACAATGCCCACAATCAAAAGCAGCACGTCGATCTCGCTGGTGCAGATGACGATGATGACCAAGGAGCTGCTTGTGGTCAGCACGATGAAGAGCTGCAATCAGAGTATTGAATAATGCTGGCACTGTGCGATCGAGGCTTACGAAGTGATAGGGCGGCGGCAGATCGGTGCGGGTGTGGTAGAATGCGATGATGGCCAGCGGAACGGTGAGGCACAAGGACCACTTGGAGTAGCGCACGTTGGTGTCGGTGTACCAGGAACTATAGCGATTTTGGACCTTCACTGGAATGACGGCGGCACAATGAAGACAATGAAGATTGACCGCGATTGAGCACGCCCTGCTGTCTACCTACTGTGTACGGCGGTAATGACGAAGAACGGATTCGTCACGATCTGCGTGCAGTTGAGCAGCTTGCTCCAGCCGTGCTTGTAGAGCTCGTAGTCCACCACGGGCACCAGTATGGTGACCAGCAGTCGCATGGGGCACTTCAGCATGATGTAGATGCGCTCGCATCGGCCAGCCAGCCGCCAGTTGGTGGCATCGATGGGATTCAGCGACTCCAGGAAGTCCGACCACAGTCGGCTGTTCTTCGAGTTGCTCTTGCTGTGCAGTATGGTGCGCGTTGCATTGTAATCCACCGACTCCGCCTTGGCTTGGTTGAGCGTGCTCAAGGCCAGGTGGATGCCCAGAGGCTGCTGTAGATCTGGGTCTCTGGGCTGCAGTGTGCTGTGGCGTATGCTGATGTGGTCGTTCTGCAACAGGTTCTTCAGCGCCATGATCTTGAGGCGCAACTTCCTGTTGCGCTCCTCTGTAATCGACTGTTTCTCCATCGCAGTGATCTCGTTCTGCAGCTCTGTGGGCAGTAGGAAACCGTTGAGAAATACCACATGCAACTCTTACAACTCGCTCACTTCTGATGCTGCGCCGCATCAGCCAGAGATCGGCTAGAATGATGACCAGGTAGAGCGCGTAAACGGAGAGCAGAACTGCGAAAGGTTCACAATAGAGTCGAACTGTTACAAGACCCTCCCCCCCCCACGCGGCATCTTACTTAAGCTGTCAGTGCGGGACATGTGCATATTGTAGAACATCAGGTAGCGCAACAACTCCACGGCCAGCCAGAAGAAGAGCAGATCGCGCACCACCACAAACCCGTCCATCTTGAAGGGCTTCATGTAGCAGATGAGGCCGCCGCAGAGCAGCACGGTGACCACCGAGTCGGCAATGGTGCTCGCAAACATGGCCGACCCCTGGCGAATGGGCAGCATGTTGGCCACCAAGTTGGGGCACGAGGCGCCAAAGACAAGCAGTGTGGCGCCCGCCACCGATTCGTTCATCCGCAGCCTAACCGACAGAATTTTGAGCACGGGCAGAAAACTAAAGAGGTGGAGAGAGAGGTCTGAGAACTGAGATCTGAATTTGCTGGAACGTGCGCACTCACTAGGAATCCACGACGATGGACATGAGCAGCAGGAAGATGATGGCAATCGCCAGGCATAAGAAGGACACACAGAGCTCGGTGATCTTGTCGTGCACGTGAAAGAAGCAGTACATGATCTCGAAGTAGTTGAAGTAGCCGATAATGTCGTGACAGTTGTGCACCCTTTGAAGCATCATGCAACGATTGTCGTACGGCAAGTACAACACGCTTATGCAACTCGCCTGCCGAAAAGAAGTTTCGCTTAGTGGCAGAACATTAGTGAGTTGATTGCAACAACGCACGTTGCGCAGAAAGTACTCGAACTCGTCATCCAGAGATGTCTGATTTTTTACCATATTTACTTTGAAAATATCCCTCCGATTACTGAAAACGCACAGCCTCAATTGGGGTAGTATTCGAATTTGAACAAGTGAGTCGAGCTGCCCGACTGTTATATACCATAACATATGTAAAATTGTCGTCCTCCTAATTTACTTCCAATTAAAATAATAATACATGAAACCCAGCGAATACTAAAATACAGCCAATTTAAAAGAGATCACTTCAAACGACATTCATATCATTTCATTGGGAAATCATCTGTCCAGCTTTGTTTTTCTACTACGCATGCTTACACACACACATACAAGCATTGCTGCATATGTGTATGCAATCGTACGAATCTACTGCTTGTTCTTGTTGTTGTTGCGCCCGCCTCTTGCGCTTGCTTTGCGTATGTCAAACTACTTTTATTCCGATTTCAACCATCTTTTGGATTTCGGTTAATATGATAAATATCTACATTTTGCACTTTAAATCAACTTGCTAGCTCTAAGTACGCCAGAGATTTTTGCGGTATGTGGGCAAGGGGAAGGGCGGGAGAGGAAAAAACATAAACTTGATCTGCGTAGTTATATATTACAGCTAAATCCAAAGTTTGGTTACTCTAGCTCTTACCATCTCTGAGATCTAGGTGTTCATACGGACAGACGGACGGATGGACAGACGGACATGGCTAATTCGATTTTGTTTTCGATTCTGAACATTTTGCTTGTAACAACATATGGTCTGCGTTGTCTCCTGCAACCTGTTAAATACATTCGAACAAACTGAATATACATGGTATAAAAAGTATAGCTAATGATATAAATCTATTTGATGCTCAATCTAACCAAGAATCTGCCGAGTCAACGAAGTCGCTTTATAGAGAACTTTTTTTCTTTGATTAGGGAAGGAATTCAACTGTTCTTTGTTGTTGTTTAGCAAAATTCTCTCGTTCGTTTTATTTTTAAGCTTACATTGTTTTTATGTTTTTAGTGTTTTTTTGTTTGTTTTGTTTTGTTTTAAGCGATACTATTTTGGTTCAAGTCCTTGTGTTTTATGTACATATTTAAACTAAATTAAATGCTATAAATTACTAGTGTGTGTGGGTTGGTTTTGACATTTGAATCTCGCGTTGAATATGTTTGTGTATAAGTACATAGCTGTGTTTGTGTTTGTGTTTGTGTTTCGTGTGTTTGTGTGTGTGTGTTACAATAAATAACTCTATGTAGTAAAATGCCTTAAGTACTAAATACATACATACAAGGGGCGCTGCTAGGCATGCGGGGGGAGCGTAGCAGCTGCTCTATATATACTAGACACACATACATACATCGATGTACATGGGGAAATTAACTAACATGCATACACATATACAGAGTAAAGAATACAGATTACAGTTTACAGATTACAGTTTACAGTTTGCAGTTTACAGTTTACAGCTTACTGACACGACAGTTTGTAGTAGTTAGTGTGTGTGGTAGAGTCGCTAATGGCTACAGGAACTAATGCAGCAGCTAGACGGCTAACGGCTGACGGCTGACGGCTAACGGGCGGGCTAACTGGTGAAGTTGTAGCTGCGCACCGCGTGGCCGGGCGTCACGAGCTCCACTTTGATGTTGGCCGTGGCCGTCACCTTGGTGGTGTTCCTGTCCGAGTGCGTCGTCTCCACCGTCACCTCCGGCTGCACCACAATGCTCTGCAGCTCCGGCGGCCCGTACACCGGCGGCTGCGACACCTTGTGGTACGAGGGCGGCGGCCCCGCGTAGCTGCTGCCAGCTGCGTGCGTGGCATACGCCTGCTCGCGATCCCGATCGCGCACACGTTCCCGCTCCCGCTCTCTGTCGCGCTCGCGTTCGCGATGCTGGTAGCTGATGTTGTTCATGTAGTGATTGTTCAGATTGTGATTGTGATTGTGATTGTGGTTGATGTGATGATGCGTCGGCGTCGGCGGCGCACTCCAGTCGTTGTGCATCTGAATCGACGAATTGCTGGACTTCCACGACTGCGGCTCCTCCGTGATCGTTGTGAGCGAGGGATCGTTCGTGTTCATGTCCTTGTGGTAGTGGTGCGACTTCAGGCAGTTGTTGGAGCCGGAGTTGCGCGACGAGCCGCGAGCGCCGTTCACAACGAACGCCTTGTTGGAGCGCTTGCTGCTGCGCATCGGCACCGGCGACGGCGTCGAGATGCGGTCGGGATGCTCGAGCGGCACCAGCTCCGCCTCCGGGCCCAGCATGCTCAGTATGATGGGGAAGACGACCAGGCTGTTGCACGCGCCCACGCACAGCACGACGAGCAGCAGCCAGCAGAAGTGTCGTATGACAAACTCAAAGGGCGACGTCGACAGCATGAAGACCGCCATGCCCGAGGTCAGCATGCCGTGCACCAGCGGACCCAGCGACAGCTGCATGGCCAGGTGGATGCGTCGCTGTCGATTCCCCACCGACGTCATGAAGCCCTGCAAAACAAGAGAGTATCAGAGTTAAAGACTGCTTCGAGCGAGTTGGAAAGTTGAGGACTCACCAGCGAGATGTGCACGTTGAAGCAGAGCATCATGCCCACGCCGAGTATGAGTATGACGGCGGGAATGGCCGACAGCTTGATGCCCAGCAGCGTCATGGCGCCGAAGATCTGCGCCAGCGACGCCAGCACCGTCACGATCACCAGCACGGCGGCCCACACCGACAGCAGCAGCAGCGAGACCAGCACCAGGGCGGCCACGAAGGCTCCAGCGAGTATGAGCGCCAGCGAGGAGCGCAGCGTCATGTACTGCTCCCAGAAGATGAAGGGAATGCCTGCAAGCAGTCGAAACATCAGTTAATTCAAGGTTCATTGTGCAAAGATTAGATTTAACTCTAAGTAACTTAAGCATAAATACTTCAGCTTAAAGCTGAATTGCAATCTTTCTAAGTTGTTATTTAAGTACAAGTCAAGGATTTTCATTAAGAAATATGTATCTAAATATTTATTTAAATTTAGCAAATATTACTAGCAAAGTGTTGGCTTCAAAAGAGTTAAGTGCAAACATAATTCAAAAGAATTGAGAGCTTTGAAGAACTCAATAACTAATTGACAACTTGACGATATTCACTTGACTGCAAATGTGAGGAAGAGAATGAAAATTCGAAAATTTGGCTAATTCGGCTCATTACAAAAAGTTAAATGTGAAGAGATTTAATTGCTTAAACTAGTTAACTTATAAATACTTCAGCTTAAAGCAGACTTGCTGCGTTGCATGAGTAAATTCTAAGTTGTTATTTAATTACAAGTCAAAGATTTTCATTTGGAAATATGAATCTAAATATTTACGAAGATTTAGCATTATTACTAGCAAAGTGTTGGTTGGTTTCAACAGAGTTAAGTGCAAGATTAAATCGAATTAATTGAGATATTTGAAGAACTAAAGAAATAATTGGCAACTTGACGATATTCATTTACTTTTGATGACTTCAAATGTGAAGAGGAAGCAACTTTTTTAATAAGATAGCAAATAATAAAGTACGAATTATTGAATTGATTTTGAAAATTATCGCTGCTACTTCAGTTTACATTTTTGTCAATTATTTTCAACTTGCAGTAATTAAAAATAGTGTCTAAATTAAGAGACGATTTTATGGCATTCTTCATAAAGATTTAAACGATGTTGTCAGCGATTAAGTTGCTTAAAACTTACTCCAGAAAAATGCAAAATTGTTCACTACTAGGAATTGAATATATACATCACATACATGATCAATGCTACTTCAGTTTACAATTTTTGTCTCTCACTTTAATTTGTTCAACAACTAAAAATAGTGCTTAAATCAAGAGTCGAGTATCATAAAAATTTAAACCATATTTTCAGCGATTAAGTTGCTTAAAAGTTACTCAAGTGAAATGCAGAAGTTAATCGAAATAACTGAGAATGTTGAAGAACTAATTGACAACTTTGACGTTATTAATTTGTTATTTTTAATAATTAACTAACTAACTAACTGCTTTGCCTAGCCTAAAAAATAATAGCGCACTCTAAGGGGAGTCGTTTGGCAGCTACCTGAGGGATAGTTGGGCAGTCCGTATTCCTCGAACTTGACGCTGATGTCGCGGATGTGTCCGATCAGCGTCTTGATCTCCGAGGTGTCCGTCAGGCCGTGCAGATAGAAGGGCATCTGGGCGTAGACCAGCGGCAGACTCTTCGGTATCTTCAGGTCGTACTCGTTGGGCACGTGGTAATACTGGCGCGGTTCCGGATACAGCTTGGCCTGCAACACAAACAACAGATTAGCACACTCGCTGGAAGGAGCACAAAGTAAAAGAATACGCACCTGGGAGGCGCCGTAGGCAAAGACATCGTTGGTGGCCCAGGCCGACAGATAGTTGTAGAAGGCCTTGGGATTGATGATGCCGTCGCTGGACACGAGCCGATTGCTGACCACCAGGTTCTTGTCCACCGGATTGTCGACGTGGCCCGTCTGCACGATCAGCTTGTAGGCGAGTATCGCATCGCTGCTGGCGTTCTGATGCCAGCCCTCGGTGGTGAGGTTCTTGCTGGCGACGGCGTCGTCGAAGATGCGCTGCAAATTGAGCAGCCAGTCGCGGAAGAGCAGCAGCCAGAAGTCGGGCAGCCCGCCGTTGTCGTTCTTGATCACGTGCGGCACTCGGACGAAGGCCTCGTGGTAATCGCGCAGCAGCTTCTGCTGCGTCGGATACTCAAAGTTGCCCTGGGTGACGGCGTACATGCTGTAGAAGCCGAAGAGGCGTGTCTGCGCGTCGAGGAACTTGTGCTCGTTGCTGTGCTTCGGCACCAGGTCAATGATGTCCAGGCCGTCCTGCAGCGCGCGCGCCTCGTGCAGGCTGAAGATGAGCGCGCAGAGGAAGCCCGTCACGGCCAGGAACTTCACCCAGCTGCGCATCAGCAGCGGCGTGTAGTACTTGAACGCGAAGCTCGCCAGCGAGAAGCACGGCAGAAAGTAGCTGCTCTCCTCGCCACTCGCCGCCCCCGTCGCAGCCCCCCGCGGCTCCAGCAGCGGATTCTGCGCAGGTTGCTGCTGCTGTTGCGGCTGTTGTTGTTGCTGCTGCTGCTGCAGGTTGTTGCAGTTCTTGAGGTGGCGCGCGCTGCGCAGGTTGTTGTTGTTCATGGCCAGCTGCTTGGGCTTGGGCGGCTCCTTCCACACGGGAAAGCAGCAGCAGAAGATGTCGGCGCGTCCGGCGGTGCGACGCCGCAGGTCCAGCGAGATCATGGCCGGGAACACGAGCAGCGCCGCCGCCAAGTTGAAGCACATCACGATGGCCGCCTGCAGGCAGAACACCTTCAACGCTGGCACCGGAATAAACACGGCTGCCGCAAAGGAGCCGGCCGTGCTGCACGCGCTGAAGAGTATGCTCGGTCCGACCTTCTTCAGTATGAGTTTGGTCTGCTCCTTGCGATTGCTCTCCGCGTAGGCGGCCGTCAGCATGAAGATGTGATCGACGCCGAGGCCCAGGGCGAGGAACGGCACCACCTGCGTGCTGGCCGCGTTGAAGACGATGCCGAGCAGCGCACAGAGGCCGAGGCCGGCGGCGGTGCTGAAGCACATGAGCAGCACGCCGGCGACGCCGACGCTGCTCTGGCCGCGCACGGGATCGCGCCAGCGCAGCAGCGTGCAGAAGGCGTAGAGCACGGTGGCGGCGACGCCGATCACAATGCTGATTGCGCTGGGGTGCGAGAACTTGGCCAGAATGTCGTCGAGGCTGGCCGAGCTGAAGACGTAGATGTCGTAGTTGGCGGCGAGGCGGGACTGCTTGCGCAGCAGCTGCTCGACCTCGCGCGAAAAGTTGCGCTGCCAGGCGCTGAGCACCTCGGCGGCCTTCTGCTGCGACCAGCCGATGTGATGGACCTTGTAGTTCTCCAGCCACTGGTCGTACATCTCCTTCTCGGTCATCAGCTGCACCACCGTCTGCAGCGCCTTCGCCTTGATCAGGTGCCCGGTGCGATTGCGCACTGCCCCGCCCACGATCAGCTGCTCCGGCCAGTGCATGTACTTGGCCGCATAGCCGTAGCAGCCGCCGGAGAGTATGGCGCCCACGTCGACCAGGTGGGGGCTGTTCTTGTTGGGCGCCGTGTCGGGGCAGAGCGGGTGGTGGGGGTTGAGGCAGGGCTTCTCCATGTAGCCGCTGGTGATGGCCGAGCGCTTCAAGTACTGCTCGACGGTGTCGAAGTCGAAGTTGAACTTCTGGTCGGACATCTTCTGCTTCATGAACTGCATCACCTCGGCGGGGTTCAGCGTGCTCCACTGCAGATGTCGGTTCAGGCCACTGCAAGCAAACGCATTAGTATCCAATGGTCAATGGGGTTGGCTGCTGTACTTACGGTATGTAGGGCGGCGTTTCGGGGCCCAGCAGCTGGCTGCCCTCCCAGAAGCAGTCGAGGGGCGTGATGATCGAGCACGGGATGAGGTGGTGCAGTATCTGCTCGATGTAGTAGTGGCCCTCGAAGCTGGGCGTCGTCGGCGAGTTGCACATGTCCTTGAGGCCCCACTCGGTGTCGTACATGTGCACCTTGACCGAGGTCGCCTTGATCAGGACCTCGAGGTGGGCGAGCAGCGCCTGCGGATGCAGCACAGAGTCAATCGGATCGTGTGCCGTCTGTATGAGCAGCTGGTGCGTTGAGGACTCGTCCTCGCCGATGGTCTTCTGTGTGTAGGCCAGCTCGGACTCGAGGCGGCCGCCCTCCTGTATCCACAGCTGGTGCACCTTCGAGTGGATCTGGGCGCTCTTGAGGCCCACGCAGAAGGTGCTCAGCACCAGGATGGCCACGAACAGCACCTTGCCCGCGTGCTTCTGCACCGAGCTGCCGAGCGTCTCGAGGTGGGATTGGAATACTGAGCGCAGATAGATTGCCGTGCGGTTGCCACGCGCCTTGCCCTGCAAGAGCAACAGAGAAGGAGATAGTTGGTTAGTTTCTTCCTCTTTTTCGTAACATATTTGTTTTTATTGCCCCTGCCCCCGCCGCGGCCACGCTTGTGTGTTGTCTTTGCCCCGGCTCATGCCATAAATAACGCATTAAAATTATAACGAAACAGCGTGTGGCCCCAACCGCAGCCATATAATTTATATGCTTCCCCACTCTCGCGCAGCATCTGCGATGAAGCCATCACCATCACCATCAGCAGCAGCAGCATCCCCATCATCATCATCATCATCATCGTCGTGCTCATGATCATGCCCAAAACCCAAACCCAACCCATGCCATGCGAGAGCAAAACAACACACGCAGCCGCTGAGCAGCCTCCAAGTCAACCTCAACCTATAATCGTCTGTTTGGCAATTGGAACTCAAGACCCACCAAGCTGAGCTGGCTTTGCAGCCCCCCCCCCACTCCTCCCTCCACCGACTTGCCACATTCCCAGTGCCATCGCTTTCTCGCTTCTTTTGCCTGGCACGGAAATTGAGCCCCAAATAATGAGGAGCCCGCTAACGTCTCAATCGAACCTTTAACCGAACAGTCATTGCACAGTGGAACGCCGCTTAGAGAAGCCGCTCAGTTAATAGATCTGCCGCAGTTCAGTTGTTGAACATTTTTAAATTGCTGTTGATATCTCAATGCAATCTTTGCTTTGAATTGCTGTTCTAATTATTACCACATTTCGCACTAGTTTTTTAATTTGATGTACTAATTTTATTTGTTTTCAAGGTATTTTGAATTTCATTGCCCCATTTACTTTTCCTTCTACTTAGTAATTACACTTGTTATTATTTTTTTATATAATATAATTTTCTTATTTTGTGTATTTCAGTGTATTTTACATTTGTTCACACAAATGCTCATTTTTGCATTGTTTCACTTTACAACATTTTAGTGCATTTTAAAGTATTTTCAATTTGTTCACACAAATGCTAAGTTTTGCATTCTTTCACTTTATAACATTTTAGTGCATTTTAGAGTATTTTAAATTTGTTCTTTCACTTTGTGTTTTGCATTCGTTTACTTTTTTTACAACATTTTAGTGCATTTTAGAGTATTTCAAATTTGTTTACACAATTGTGTATTTTTGCATTCTTTGAAAATGTCTTCATGAATTTTGTTAGTTTAGTAAATTTATTAGCAATTCATTCTTCTAATAAATGAGTGCATAATTTGCAATAGTTTTTTAGTCAATTTGTTATTGCTTTATTCTTTAAATAAATTCTTTAATATAATTAGTAGTAAGTTAATTTGTTATTGCTTCATCCTTTAAATAAATTTCTTTATATAATTTGCAGTATTTAAAAATTAAATGCTCTTTTTTGTTACCAGCATTGCTAAGAATATTTTTTACTTGTTGTCTCAGTGCTTGTTTAACTCAAATAAAATAGACAGTGTTTGGCCGGCTGTCTTTTGACCTCGTCCCACTGTGCAGCGTGCAGCG
This sequence comes from Drosophila rubida, assembly GCA_035046165.1. Taxonomy (NCBI): domain Eukaryota; kingdom Metazoa; phylum Arthropoda; class Insecta; order Diptera; family Drosophilidae; genus Drosophila; species Drosophila rubida. The sequence continues at coordinate 35,291,475 of JAWNOF010000021.1, forward strand.
TTCGCCTCGCCCAAGCGAAGTCGCAGTCGCAGCCGCAGTCGCAGCACACACATTCCAAGCTCGAAACGTCTCAATCTTTCGCTTGGGCTCTATTTTAGTTGCTCTGCCTGCTATAGTTGTTGTTGTTGTTTCTGCCCAAGTCTCCTTTTGCTTTTATCGCTTTTCACAGATTTTCCGCACACAGTGAAATGGCGCAGCCATTAGGCGCACTTCGGCTTCAAGTTTTTAGGTTTTTGGTTTCGTGCTCACGCAGCAATTGTTGTTGGTTTTTTTTGGTGGAAAGCGCAAGAGCTGAAAAATGACTTAAGTGGCATTGACTGCAAGGAAGAGACGGCTTTATTGTTGCTGTGCAGGCAGGCACTTTATGACTACCGTTAACAGCGCGCAAAGAGAAACAGACAGAGACGGAGACAGCGATAGCGACTGCGACTGCGACTGCGGCTGCGCGGGAGTCCGCCATAAATAAGGCACGCCAAAAGGTTAGCTGCGCTTACGTTTTAATGTTTGTCTCGCTGTGTTTGCTTTTGAAGTTATGCGTGGCATTTCTAGGTGCGTCCACTGCGGGAGAGAGCGGGACGACACGAGTACCACACTTCCTGCTGTCGCCGTTGCCTTTGCCGTTGCTATTGCTATTGCTTTTCTGTATGCAGGCGACGCGTCGCGACTTTGTGTCATTTCCGCAAAATTCAAACTCAAAAGCGGCTCTGACTTTGTCGCTATTAATTAAGTCATTGGCGGCGACACCGGCAAAGGCAACAACAGCAACAACAACAACTGCAACAGCGTCGACTGCGTTTGCGGCGGCGTCTCTTTCAAGCTGCCAGCAGCAGCAACAGCAGCGCGCCGCATGTGGCGACTGCGACTGGCGATTGCAATGTTCGTGGAATTTTTCCATAATTTGTGTAGCCTAGAAGAATGTTTTTCCCTGGGCAGAAAAACCTAAACAAAACAACGAGACACCAACAAAAAAAAAAAAAAAACTGGAGGAAGAAAGATGCACAAAATTCCTGGAAACGCTGTGCGGGGCGCAACAACGTTGTAATGCCGCAGGTCGCAGAAGCAGCAGCAACAACAACAACAACAACTAAAAATAAACTTAATCTAGATTCGGCAGCCCACAGTGCAGTGCAGTGCAGCTCAAACTGTGCTTGATTGAGCCATCACAGCGACGTCCGCTGTTAACGCTTGTCAGCTCTTCTTTACGCCCCGCGCGCTCGCTCTCGCTCTCACTTGCTCGGGCTGTCCACCGCAGTTCCTCTTTGCGTGCATCTCTCGGCCTCGTCTCAATCTGCAACAAGCTGCGCCAAATGTTGCCTGCCCCATGTGACATATCATCAATCTTGCCTGCTGTTCTTCTTCCTCTTCCTCTTCCTCTTCTCGTACTTCTCAGTTGCAGTTGTTGTTATTGCTGCTTCTCCTATACACCCGCAGCTGCTGTCGCTGTCGTTGTCGCTGCCAACGTCAACGTCAACGTCGAAGTCGACGTCGACGACGCGTCGTGAGGAAATGTCACAAATTGATTTATGGCCTCTGCTTGGTTTGCTTTCATGTTGTTGTTCTTGCGTTTAGTAAGGCAGAAAATGGTTGTATGCATTTTCTTTGAACACGGCCACAAACAGCGTCGGGCAAACTCTGGGGAACAACTTCATTAGAAATGCGCATTTGCGTCGTCCTAATCTTCTGCGCATGGCTAATCCCACGACACAGTTTGACATGCACTGCCCGCCGGCGCATGCGCGCGAACAGGACGGCAACACGTCCAGTGACAGTGTGACAGGTGCATTGTGTAGCAATCGAAACTACAACAGAAAATGGAGTCTGCGATGATTTCCACTTAATTTTGAAACAATTTCAATTTAATGAACACACTATCATCCACCATGCATGCCCCACTAATCAATCAAAAAAGTTCCATGTCAGTCTGGACACACATATGCATAATTTAGCCAGAGACTCCAGACGCCCCCCACGGGCTTTGACTACTTAATTACACGCCACATTATAAGTAGAGAAGTCTCGACAACAAAAAAAACTACGAAAACATTTCCATGCCCACTGAAAGAGACACAAAAAAAAAAGTACGAAAGAAACGAAAAGGCAAAAATGATATACAGTAGGGTTCGGTTAAGGCGCGATCCATAATTTGAATAGGAGAGGCCAGTTATAGTTATGCCGCAATAAAAAACGAATGCAAAGCGCTTTTTGGCATACAACGAAACTCAATATATGTATCGACGTGACGGACCACCCAGTGGATTCATAATTATCATATTACTCACTTCGAAGCCATTGAGATATGCTTCTTGGGCACACACTCGTATAATCCGCATTGTGCGCAAAGATTTAGAGGTATCTCGCCAATAAACTTAAAGCATATTCCGTTCGAGACATAAATTATAAGAAAAACAAATAATGAGTTACCAAAATTTTTATGCTCTATGTAAAACACAATATTCTGTGACGAACTGGCATAATTTATATAAAACGAATGTGAATTCCTACGAAGATGGTTCATATTGATATAAAAACCGGGTAGTCTAAATCAGTTTGGCTTATATCGAGCCCTACGGCGCTGTCATACGTAAATCATGCGCATGGAGTTGGAAAGACCGGGGGAGTTAATATTCAAACTTGTCACTATGACAACGGCGTCACCTTTCTTGATAATGCCAGCTTCCTTGGATATCTTAATGCCACGCTTGAGCCGCTCCTCGACACAAATATCACCGGAACTATCGTAGCTGAGCGTAAAAATGCCACGATACAGATTCGATCGACGTGCAACCGGATCATTATCGGCGATCAGACTGATAATCGGACATGGCGGCCGGAAACGGCTCAGCCTATACGTTGTTCTGCCCGTCGACGTGATCACTATGATCGCCCGCACATTGCTCTGGAGGGAAGCGCCGACAGCCGATACTAGCATAGAGTACTCCAAATCGTTCTCGTTACTGGCATAGAGCATGTCCGAGAACTGGTTGCGACTCCACACAGCCGCCTCGGCCTCCTGGCAGACTCGTGTCATCACTTCAACGCACTTCAAAGGATATTCGCCCACCGCTGTTTCGCCCGACAACATGACACAGTCGGCGCCATCGAGCACCGCATTGGCCACATCCGACAGTTCGGCGCGCGTTGCACGCGGTTTCTTTATCATCGACTCGAGCATTTGGGTGGCACAGATGCCGGGCTTGCCGGCCAAGTTGCACTGCGCAAAAATCGATTTTTGTGCGAGGAAAACCTTTTCGGGAGGTATTTCAATGCCCAGATCGCCACGTGCCACCATTATGCCGTCGGCGGCAGCGATTATTTCGGCAATATTCTTCATACCCTGATGGTTCTCGATCTTGGCAATGATCAGAACATCCTTGCCCTCCTCGCCGAGCAAACATCGTATCTCCTCGATGGCCTCCGCATTCCGAATGAACGATGCAAATATCATGTCAAGTTTCTGGTCGACGGCGAACTTTAAGTCGGCTTTATCCTGCTCCGAAATGGACGGCAGATCCACATCGATGCCCGGCAAATTGATGCCTTTGCGTGAGCCCAACTTTCCGCCGTTCTCCACCACGCACTCCAGCTCATCGTCCTCGACTTGTTTCACCTTCAGCGAGATCAGGCCATCGTCCACGAATACACGATTGCCGACTTTGACCACTTTCGGCATGTTGCGATAATCTACGAAAATCTTGTCCACGCTGCCCGACTCCCTGAACTCTGGATTCGTGGTCAATCGCAATGTGTTGCCCTTCTCCAACTCCACGCTGCCGGTGCCACTGCCCCCTATCAGACCTGTGCGTATCTCAGGACCCTTGGTATCCAACGCGATTGCCGTGTGATTCTTGTAGCCCAATATATTGCTGTACATATCGGAAGCCTTGCGCAGCTTCACTATCGATTCGCAGTGCTCGGCGTGAGTGCCGTGGGAGAAATTGAGGCGTGCGATATTCATGCCGGCCGCGTTCAACTTCACCATCATATCCACACTAAGCGTGGCAGGGCCGATGGTGCATATAATACCCGTGAGCCGTTTAAAAGTAGTCTTCTGGTCATACTGTATGCGGCAAGCATGTTCCAGGCGCGTCCGAGGGAATGCCTTGCTATGTAGGGGGGGTGGAGGGGTCGATCATTAACCAAGGCTGACTTATAGCTGCTTTTTTGCAGCGATTCATAAAAAGCGAAGACCAACTCGATTTTGGAGATGCAATAAAACTTACGTCTTGCTTTTCAGTCTTTTCACGTAACGCTTTGACATAAAATGTGTAGATCCCATTAAAGTTATATCCCGGCCAAAGTCGTTCTTGAATACACAATTGAGAGCATATTGCAGGCCTTTAAGCATGTGGATGTCCGTTTTATATAAAAAAAACACAGTTCTTTTTTAAAGAACAATATTGAAAATAGGGCCCTAGCTGATCGAATACTCAACAATTACTAAGGCCCCTCAAATTTCAAGTTTAGAGACTCTCTCTCGTTTCTGTAAACAATTTATGTAAATGCTGCTTAATAACAACACTTGTCCCACTGTGCGCGCTATCAGCATTTCTCTCTCGCACTCGACGACCCGCATTGAAAGCAGCATGCGAGTATTACGTATTATTCTGTGTGTTCGTTCGCATATGTGTAAGTGTGTGTGTGTGTAAGCGTCTGGGCGTGTGATGGACCACACACAATGCTCACATTTAGTTACGCACACTGTTTAAACGCGCCAATTTTTGCGGCTAGGCAAGCAATTAAAATAAAGTAAATGGGACGATGACGACGCATGCAAATCGCCATTTGCCGGCACTTTATGGCGCCTCTTAAACGTGACCAGCAAGCGTTCATGCATGTATTTTTATTATTTTTTTTTATTTTGGCATTGCGTCGCTCTCCACTCAACGGAATCGGGCAAACAGAAAGAGAAGAGAAAAAAAAGGGTTTGAAGGTCATTGGAGCAGCTGAAACTGACGACAGCTTTCGTTACCGTTAACCAGCGACAGCAGTGGCTGGCTGAGCAACAGCAATGCAATCACAGGTGACAGAGCGAAACACATGCGTTGCTGTGCGGGTTAATGCCTGCGACTAAGAGAGAAGCACAACGAACGAAGAGAGGCAGCTGCTAAGCTCACGAGTGAACTTTGTTGCTAAGCTGCTCTTTTGCTTTTCAACTAACGTCCACAGCTTTTTCCTGTGGTGTAGGCGGTGCAACCGAAAACTATAGCGGACAACAAAATAAAATAAACTTCAGTCGTAAAACTGCAGCAATAACTTTAAATTTAACTTCACCTGCCCCGCAAGCAACGGCAACGGCAACATCGCAGCACGTTGCTTGTTGCTTTGCTTTTAAGCAATTTAATTTCTTTATTATTTTCATACGAAAACACACACATACACTGGCATGCACACAGGCTGTTGTCGGTCAGGTAGCCAAGGCGGCCACGTCGCTCATTCTCAGTCTCATTCAGACACAGGTACACACGCATCGAAATCGAAGCGAGCGACAGCGAGAGCGAGAGGGCACCACAAGGCAAGGGCTATGTGGGGCGACCGGCAGCGAGTGCGAGTGCGAGGGCTGCGTCTTCGACTGCTGCTTGGGCTCGCAGTTCGCAGTCAAGCCCTGCGTGGCCCTACACTAGTTATGCGTGTGTATGTGTGTGTGTGTGTCCGTTGCTTGTCCAGTCTGTCCGTTAACTGCTTTTTCAGTGAATTCCGTGATTATTGCTTGAATGTTTCTTTCCGGTACTCGCATTGCTCTTTGGGCTCATCTGTCTCGCTCTCTGCCCGAAGTCTCTATCACAGCCGCAGCCGCAGCAGCAGCGCAGTCGCAGCGGCAGCCAGAGTCTCAAGCCTCCGTTTGTGTTTCTGTTTTGTCTGTCTCGGTGTTGCTGTCTCATTTTGCTGCCCAATGTCACTGCGTCGTCGTCGTCGTTGCCCTCTTCTTCTTCCTCTTCTTATTTGCCTTTGGTACCTTTTCATACCCGCTACGCATCGCCTAGCAGAGTATTAGAACTCGATGGCAAAGCAAAATGTGTGAAAGGTGCCATCTTTGAACAAATAATTTACGCAGCGCTTTGCAATGCGCAATTTCTGCAGTTGAATAACCATTGCATTTTATTCGAACATTCATTATTAATGCTTTTTATATAATTTTAAAAATTATAGAGTTTTCTTCTACTATAATTGCATTCGTTTTGCATAGAGAAACATGAAATTAACTGCAATGTGCAATTAAACTAAGCTTTAAACGTATTTTGAGCTTTGTTTTTATTTTAATATGTGCAATTATCTCGGTTCTGCGCAATTTAATGCGACTGCTTTAATACTGTAATATTTCTGAGTGTTCAACGGGTATCTCGCAGTCGTGCACTCTCAAGTGTTGCTCGCTCGCTTGTTCGTTACGACGGCTGCTGCTGTTGCCGTTGTTGTTTTTGTTGTTGTTGCTGCTGCTGCTTTTATCTGCTTCTCTCGGTCGGCCGGCCGGCCCGTCCGCTTGCTGTGTGGTCAAGTTAATGTCTTCATAATTCTTTTGATTTTTTTTACGTCTTACGTTCGTTCGTTGCTGTTGGTTTTCTTGCTGCTGCTGTTGTTGTTGTTGTTGTTGTCGCTGTGCCCCGTTGCTGGGGCACGCTGATGAAGACAATAACAGTTTTATGTGCGGCCAGAAACAGAGGTAGGGCTCGGGTCTCCGGGCCGGGTCTCGGGTCCCGAGACAACTCAACTCAGTTGAGCTCAGCTCGTAGCCGAGCCTAATGAAGCTGGCTGAAAAACACATTTCGACTTCCAGTTCTCTCTCTCTCTCTCTCCCCACCATAGAGTTGTTTGCCTCTCTCTCTCTCTTTTGCTGTGTGTGTGTTTGGTGTGAGGCCTCAAAATTGAGCTGTCAATTGTTGGGGCAACTCGTGTGGGCGCTATTTGGGGCAACAACTTGGGACCATTTTTCGGCACTGGGTATTTTTAGGTTTTCATTGACGAGGGGGGAAAGAAACATGCTCTCTCTGCCTACAAGATTATAGAGCCAAAGGATCAAAGAGATCAAAGTTCGAGGCGCTAATTTATGATTCCCAGTTGGAACTCAAAGTGAACGCAATATTTACAATCGTACAAGACGAACATTTCAAGTTCTCGATCTCTAATCTGAATATCTACTTTGGGGCTAGATAGCAGAAGACGGGCTGAAAGCAGAACGCAAAATAAATATTATAATAAGATAAGAGCAGATAAGATCGGATCGCTTGTGGAACAGGTGTAACCGACATAAATCATGGTCACACTTTAGACCAATATTTGTTATACGAAACGCAGCCCAGGCGAGGCACTAATAAATTTAGAGAGAAATATCGAAATCACAATAATAATCATTTTTCGGGGCAGAATGGGAAACGAGCGAAAGGAAGATCAAAGCGCGCCGAGAGGACGAGTCTCAAGTGGAGAGCGAGAGCGAGACGGAGGTGGAGAGGGGGAACGACACACTTGTGTGCGAACTAATCCTTAAGCAAACACACGTCCCAGGAACGTAGAACGAACCTCAGTTATGTGCCTGCATCAAAATCGAGTCAGCTCCAAGGAACCGAAGTCGAACTCCAGGCTCTGTTTCCAAGAAGGCAGCAGACACGCTGCGTGGACGTGTCGATGAAGATATCTCACGCCTACAAGCGTTTCCGGCTTACAGCTGACAGAGGGTTGCAAGAGAGAGAGAGAGAGCCAGAGAGACGGGGGTGGGCAACCAGAGGAAGTGCGCGACCTTAACAAGAGCGTAACTGCAATTGAGCATGCTGGGCGTGTTACGGCCACAGCAGAGGGGCGTTGCAAGGCTGCTTCTCGGAAGAAGCGAAACCAGAGGATGCCACTTGCCTCCGAAAAAGGGTGAACAGTACTCAGAACAACAGTTGAGCTAGAACAAATATTTAAGGTCTCTAACAACTTTCCACGCTAAACGGCAAAACTTTCCTCGCGGCGTAAACATTGTTTGCTATTTAAAAGCTGTGCAGTTCCTTTGAACTTCAGCCAAGTGGCAGTTCACGCAACTTCATCGTGTAAACATTGTTATTTGTCTGCCATGCGAAAGATTTTTGCGCTCAGCTTTGAGTTTTAGTCTCCGTTTGTGTCCGGCGTTTTGTGTTTACCGTAGTGATTACGATGCAGCTGCTTATTTATGATTCGAGGGTTTATGCTACTGGTTTTCGATTTTGGCCAAGTCCGTCGTCGTTGCGAGGCAGCGAGAGCCGCACCACAAATATTTGTTTTTCATGTGCTGTTGTGAAAAGATCGGGGCGGCATGACTAAACAAATTTCTTGGCCACCGCCGCTCGAACAACAACAACAGCGGCAACAGAAACTTCTTCAAAATGCCGCCAATGTTTCTCAACTTCCTGTGTTGAGTGGTTTTGTGTGCCTTACAATTGGCACAGCGTCGGTGCGAAGAGGGGGCGCGGGGTGCGGTGCGCTTGCGACTTGGGCCCGACGATTTCATTCATGAATTTGTATGTGCGTACACAAATGAATGCGATAGACACACAACACAAACACAAACACAAACACAATGATCCTCGCATTCGTGCGTACATGGTCTGCATCCATAGCGCGGCATTGCCATAAATATATTTGCGGCACAGGCAAATGCGATGCCGCGTCTCAGCCCGACGCACAGATACCCTTTGCAGAGATAGTTGAACACAATCAATAAAGTTATTGTATTGAGAAGTATTTTGGTTCACGAATAAACAGACAGTTATATCAATGCAATCATCTACCTATTGTATTGATTGATATTTTAGTTGTCAAATAGAGAGACTGGCAGTTGTGCTAGCCCTTTGCGCGCCGCAGTTACAGGGTGCACACTAATGACTAAAGAATTGACAGAGTGAAAATCATATAAAGCAACAGCAGCAACAACAACAACAACAGCAAAGGTAGAAGGTATTGATCGATTCCAGCTCAATTTGGCATTCAGCTCATTCATGAAAACGTCACCCTCGGACCTCCCAGTAGACTGCCAATAAACAGCTGCCGTTGTTGTTGTTGCCGCGTTGTTTTTATGGCATACAAAAAATAATAAACATAACGTTCGAGCCATTTGCAGTTGCCAGGCTCGAAACGCGCCACAAAAAGGTAACAAATGCATTTCGTTGTAGCTGCTTTTGAAGTCGTTGTTGCTGTTGTTGTCAGTTCTTTCGCCTTTTCGCTTGTCGCTTTTGTTGCTGGCTTCGTTAGACAATATTAATGTCTTAATATATTTCGTTAAATTGAGTCATTAAAATAAATCGCCCATCGTCGTCGATGACGACGGTGCCGTCACGAGCAGCAACAGGCCAAAAGCACAAGCAGCCACAAACAACAACAACAACAACGGCGAAAACCACAAAAAAGAGGAACACAACAAAAACAATGCACGACGCCAACAGCAACAACAACAACAACAACGAACTCGACCACACCTCAGCTGCAATCGCCGTCGACGTCGCGCAGTCGTTGCTGCAGCCGCAGCCGCAGCCGCCAACAGCGCTGATGCCGATGCCGATGCTGTTCGATCGATCGCTTGCCACAACTTTCGAGAAGTTCAATGCAAGGAAACTTTGTAACGTTACAACAGAAATAATTGAGATGCACACGAACACATGGGCGCAGCGGGAAAGAGATGGAATGAGCCAGAGAGCTGCTGCCTGCAAGCATAATGAAGACATCAAGTTGTAAAAAGCGCCGCGAAAGGCAGGCGAGGTGGGCAGCAAGGCAGACGGACAAGGAGAAGCAACGAGAAAAGTTCAGGCTGCGAGCACAACAACAGTTGCCCACAGTTTGACGGCTACTGAGCGCAGGCAAAAGCGCGTGCGTCAGTGAAATGTTTTGTCGTTTTTTTTTCTTCGTCGTTTTTTTTTGCCTGTTCCGTCGTGGGCCACCCGCACTCACAAAATGTCCAAACGTTTGGCTGTGTGTGTGTGTTTGTGTGTCTTCTAGCTGACGTGACGCGCTGTGTGCGGTGGCGGCCTCTACAATTCCTCAACAGCAGTAACAACAACAAGGCAAACAGAATGCTTTTGGCAAACGACGTCGACGATGGAAAAAAAATACTGAACAGTATACAAAACATCGACAGCGCACATGAAGCGAACGATAAAAAGCAAAGTGAAACTGATCTACGACAGCTGTATGCTCTTTAAAAATGCCTGCGAAATTATTTAAGGCACTACATACAGCTTTGCTCTTCGGCTGCTAAATTGTAATCACAGTAACAGAGTGCGACAGTTATGTTTTACATTTCGCTCAATTAACAAGCCTAAGCTTTCAGCCAGCGCACATAACTTATCGCAAAGCTGCAAAGCTCACATCCAGCAAAGAGCAAATCAAAAATGTTTTTGTTGCCTTCGCCTGCTGCTCTGCCTTCTCCACAAACACACACATGCACACTCGCATTTACATTGAGAGGCTCCTGCTGCAGCCGCCTCAGTCTCAGCCTCTGTTCCAGACAGAGCTTCACTGTTTTTGGCACTCGACGTCGTCGTCGTTGTTTTTGTTGTTGTCTTGTGCAGTTGTTATTTTTGCTGCTGCTGCTGTCGTTGGTGTTGTTGTTTTTATGCGGTCGGGCAGCACAGTAGCACAAAATAATGAAGTTGTTTTTGTCTGTGGCTCTGGAAACTGCGATCAAGTTTGAGCAGAGTCCAAGTCGAAGTCGGAGGTCTTTGGGGCCTGGGCCCTGCTGTGCGCCAAGTGAAAATAGCTTTGGCTTTGATTTGTGCAACAGTTGACGTGCATTTTCTGTTGCCGTTGTTGTTGCTGCTGCTGCCGCTTGCTGTCACTTCAAAAGTCAGTGAAAATCCAAACATAAAACATATACGACCAGCACACATACATTATGCATGCATTTGCGAATGTCTGAGTTCGGTGTTGTTGATCTATTTTGGTCTTTGAAATATGCTCGGCATACAAAGTGGGCCTATGCTACGTAACAGTTTGATGTTAATTAACAGTGACAATGAGGGATGGGAGCACAGATTAAAGCTTTGAGCACTGCTTTAATTTATGCGCTTCTTTTCAAAGAGCGAAGCTAGAACTTTAACCTTAAGAACTACATGCATTTAAAAGCGTTAAGAGAAGCAAATATAGCTTAAGTTAAGACATTAATTATGTACTCTAGTCGCGGCTATCAGATGCTCTTATCTAAGCTATTTGCCTTGCAAAATCGTTGTCGTTTACAACTCAATTCACTGGGATTTCGCTAAGCTTATTAATTCTGCTACAAAAACAACTCAGCTGAAAACGAATGTTAACGATCGTCGTTGGCGTTGTCAACCGTCGTTTACCCCCCCGCTGCCAAACAGCTCTATTAAAATAAATTGAGCACAGCCAAAAACCGAAACTGAAAACAAAATGAAAACGAAACAAGCAGAAACAAAAAAAAACGGCAAGAGATATCAGCAATAAATTGTATTAAAAACTGTCCGAACGGCTTTATGACTTCATTAAACAACGCTAGGCCTGCGGATGCAAAAGGCAGGCAGGCAGGCAGGCGTCTTTGGTGAATCCAATTCTTTTTTATATTTATTTTGTCGCTTACCTTATCAATTTGATCGAGCGCCACTTGAGCGTCCACCCAGCTGGTGCGTATGTAAAGATCCGAGAATAATTTCTCATCGACAACATCGCCGTGTGTGTCCGGTACGCGCGGCAGGCTCTCCCTATCCATCTTGTGTGTGTGTGTGTATGAATAAGAGTGTTGGTCTGTGGTAGTAGTGGTGTGTGCAAGGATGAACTGTGTGTGTGGGTGTCACACAACCTTCGTTCGGTTTCTCTCTCACTCTGCCACTCTCTCAGCTGTGAAGTGTCAGTGTGAAGCAATGCTGTTAACTAACAGCGACAGAAAAGTGCTACCAATCTGCCTGAAGTTCACTCTCTGTTCGCTCTTCTGCTATGTCTGTGTGTCTGTATGTGTGAGCGCGTGTATTGTTTATTTTTGTTATTGATGTTCAAACAAAAAAAAACAAATTGCTTTTTTCTCTCAAATTTGGTATTCAATTTATAGCTGCATTTTTTAAGTAATGCAGAGAACACACAACATTTGCACACCACATTTCAACTTAGGCGCTCGCTCTCTCTCTCTCTCTCTCGCGCGCTGTCGTTATCTCTTTTGTTTTTGTTGTGATTGCTGGCTTCGCCGTGGCTTGAACGCTCGATGTAGACTCGTGGTTAAGATAGCTTCACTTCGGGCCAGCATTTGTGCACATTTTCCACAATAATTTCAACAATTTTCACACATAATTCACATATTTTCCGTTTCCGCTTGGGATGCGACGCGAACGTCTCAGATATTTCCACCACAATGCTGCTGCATCACGTTTTTCATTTCTTTGCGCTCTCTTTTTATGCTCGCTGCGCGTTTTGCTTTTTGTATTTCTTTTTTTCTTTTTACACACACTTTGCGCACGTAGACGTTTCGTTTTGGCTCTTGGTATTTAATTCATCAATTTGTTGGGGGACTTGTTAGCATGCTTTTTGGATATTGATTAGTGTATATACATGTCGAATGTATATAATTCAACACCGTTGTTGCTTCTGTATGTTTATACTAGAACACAATTTGAACTTAGCTCGGCTTATACAAAATAATTTGCATTCAACGCGTTTTTTTTTTTCGTTAGTGCCGCTCACGCAATGAGCACAACCGTTTCGTTCGAGGATCGCACGCAGTCTGAGAGATACAGAAACGTTAACGTTTTCGTCTTGTAGCTGAAGATTGTTTTTACTTGGCGATGCTGTTAACTCAAAATGGCACTGTTAAGCTGGAAATGAGCATGTTACATGCACGGTGAAGACCGTGCGCGCGCATGAGAAAGAGAGAGGGAGTGAGAGATGTACATCTCGCAGTCGCAACTTCATAAGGTCTACAACTTCATTAGCGTGCAGCGCTGCGCTTACGTGTGTGTGCGACGCCAAGACTCTCTTATTCTCATATTCTCGCTCTGACACTCGCTCTGCTGCGGCCATTTTGATTTGAGCGCGACCGCTGCTCACAACTAGGGCTACAGCGTTCTCGCCGCTAACAGTTTGACAACTTTGGGGTATACGCATACCCTTTAAATAAATTGGGTTCGCAGGCTGTACACACCTTTTGATACCCTATACAAAAAAGTTGGTCTTTAATGCACAATTAGACTTTGATTCACATAAAATATAATATAAAATATTTTACTTAATTCAACAGATGCATGTTAAATATGTTGACTCCCACAGCAAATTGTTTAAGCAAGCTTTGCTTAGCGCAGATTAATATTTATATTCGTTGCTGCTTTTGCTTAAGCTTTGGCCACACACGACGCGCTAGGCGTGCGGCCTGTGGCATTATTCTTATGTTATTATTATTCTTGTTGCTGTTATTTTTATTGCAGCGACCACCCAAATAATGTGTTGTTGTTGTTGTTGTTTCTGTCGCTTCATTAAAAGTGGCTGTCGGCATTGTGGGTGGTCTCTGCTGCTGCTTCTTTATGCTCTGCTCTCCGCTCTTCTGCTTTTGCTTCTGCTCGACGCCGGCCTTCAACTGTGCGACCAGCGAGAGCGACGTCGACGCCAGTGGAGCTTTCATTGTTATTGTATGTGTGTTTGTTCATGTGAAGCGCGTGCGTGGCAGGCTTTATCTGCATATGTATGAGTGCGTGTGTGTGTGTGAGTCTTTTGCTGTGTGTGTTTTGCACAGGCTGTGAATTGTTGGCAAATTTGTTAGCTCCATGTGGTTGTTGTTCTTGTCGTTGTTGTTGTTGTTGTTGTTGTTGTCTGCCACATGTGCTGCTGATGTCTGTTTTTGCATGTTTTTAAAACTAAATTATGAGCAGGATGTTTTCCATTCCCCTTGTTCACCTTGTCGTTTATCCTTATAAACACATAAATATAGCTGCGTGTATGTGTGCTTGTGGACCACACAAGTTGCTGTTTTCGCGAGCAAATTATGGGAACTTACGAGCGCTGCTGAAAACTTGATTATTGCTTTTCCGCGTATTAAAAAAAGCTTGGCACGTCAACATTATCAATTATTTTCTTTTTACATTTAATGAATGAAAATGCACATTTCGTCATAGCAATAGAAATATACACACACATTCCACAATCAAGAAAATAAAATAAAAAAAAAACAAACAAAAGAATGAATGATCACAAAATTAGCGTTCCAATCGCAGTCGAACTCGAAGTCACATTCAAATGCAACGTCATTGCTCAGACCCACCGCAAGCCGCTATTATAATCAAACAGACAACAACAACTACGGCAACTTTTGATGACGAGCATCAGAGCGCACACGTAGCTGCTGCCTCTGTTCCCCTTCGAGCGCTTCGCAATATCGCTCCCTCTCACCTGGCTAACGTTACATCAATGTGAATGGCTGCGCTTTTGCCTTAGCCGTGGCTGCAGTTGTAGCTTTAGCTGAGTGCGCCTGCACTCGAATTTCTTGTGTATGTATCTGCTCTCTCTGCTCTCTGTTATGCTCTCTCATTTAAAGTCGCGGCTGCGAGTCAAAGGGGAGACAAGTCGCCTGCACGTTTCTGTTTGTGGATTGCGTGTGGCGCATTTTGGCGACATGGGCGGCATTTTTGCCGCCGTCTCGCGGGTCGCATATTTTAGCTTTATCCATTTACGTTCGCTGTGCTCTCTACAGATTGCGCCATTTTTTGCTCAACACATTGCAAATTAGAGATGGTCACAACTCGTGATTATCACTGGCACGAATATTAATTAATTGCAAGGTAGATTGTTATTAACAAGTAAATAATTTATACATATGATATATAATTATGCGTTTTAAAATGCTAAATAAATAAAATTTACTTTTATAATTGTAATTAATTTTATTTAATATCTTCTGCTTTGAATAAATTAGTATTTATTTAAACATTACATTTGTTGTGAGCGATTTCGTATTGTCGTTTGCATCACTGGCAGCGCACCGCATGACTCTCATGTTTTTGCTCTCAATGACTTGCACTTTGTTTTGCTCAATTCGCCTGCAGCGTAACGCAGCTCCAATGCTCCCCAAACCCAACAAGCAAATACACACTAGTGAGAGGAAAAGAGAGAGAGAGACCGACATTCACATATACTTACATATGCATATGTATGTACGTACATGGGCATTCAAATGCTGCGCCTGTGTGGCGGCGGCGGCGCAGCTGCCATTGGACCACCAACGTTGCGGTTGAGAGAGCTTCATTTGCCGTTTCAGTTGCGCCAGCATCGGCTTCTTGTTGTTGTTTTTGCTGTTGTCGAACCGAGTTGCCTGTCTGCTCTGCCTGCCTAGAGCGCGGCAACTTTTTCAACGTCGCCTTGTCTTCCGATATCATTCACATGCAGGGCAACTGCTCTAGTTTTCGTTGGGGGATGGGAGCAGCTGTTGTTCTTCAAATCAGAAAATCTGAAAGAAAGAAAAAAGGATCACAGTGTACTTGGTGCTTGGGGTTGAAGTAAGCGTATAAAGGGGGAGATCAAGATAGATGATGGAATTATGCAGGAATGAAGCAGTTGCTTTCAATGCATTATGGGGGAGCTGTTCGATTGTTATCGTTCCTGTCAATCGATAATTCAGCAGGGCTAATTGAGGTTATTTCGGCAACTGTGAATGATTTTGAGTGCTGTGGCTAGCCCATAGCTGGCCAGCCCACATTCAGCTAGCCAAAATTTGCTCTCCCTCCTCGCAGCTCTCTCACGCACGCACACACACACACACTCGTCGTCTCCCTCCCGCCCATTGCGACTTTAACGACAGCCTGTTTGTTTTTAATCGTATAATGTCTTAATTTATAGTGCATAGCAGTCGTGGGCTGGGGGTCCGGGACGTGCGCTGTCCTCGCATTGCAATCCGCATCGCTAGGCAATTGCATTTGTCATTGGCCTATAACGCCATTAACATTGCCGCAGCCTAGACGAGGAGGGATGGGGAGGGCTTACAGCGAACCACTCGCTACACCACTTAAAGTTTAACTGCATTCGCTTAGACGCAGTAGGCCGCGGTGGGCAACAGAGGGGGGCTCTCGGGGTGGCGGGGAATCTTCGCATCGTTGCAATTTTTATGGCTGGTCGTTGGCGCAGCTACTGCAGTTCTCGTTGTTGTTGTTGTGTGTTGTGGTTGGGGGTATTATTGCGGTGCATTTAATGTAATAATTACTATTTGCCACCGGTAATACGTGTGGCTCTGGCTCGCCCAAGACGCCGCCACAGCGGCATCCCCTGCGCCGCAATCTCCTTGGCTTCGCCTTACCTGAGGATGGCGTGTGTGGTAAATTTGTTTGTGGTTGGCTTTCGTTCCTTATTTTCGTTGTTGTTGTTGTTGTTGTTGCCCCCCTCTTATTTTTTACTCGTTATCTTGGCGTCGGCTTTTGCGGTTACGCGAAGCGACTGCGTCCAACCATCGCCCGATTCCAGTCGCCGAAGACGAAGACGAAGTCGCAGTCGTCGCCGTCGACGCCGTCGTCGTCGTCGTCCGTCGGCTGCTTCGCTTCGTTTGTTCATGTAATCAAGCGTCCAGTCGCCGCTCAGTGGTTGTCTCTTTTGCCTGTGTGTGGCTTTCCAGCGTCTCTGAGTTTGACTTCGACTTCGTCTTCGTCTTGTGTGGTCCTGTCATGCGCTCTGTTCTGCTTGTTGCTTTTATTGTTGCTGTTCTTCTTGTTGTTGTTTTGGCTGCCGCTTTTGCTGCTGCTCTTGTTGTTGTTGCTGTTACGGTTGAGCCAATCCGACGGCTCGACGGATCGATGGCTTTTTGGTTATCATTTGGCAACCTACGCGTGGCGACAACGAGCGAATCAAGCCAAAGCCAAAGCCAAGCCAAGCCGAGCCACTAGACTTATGTTTGCTCAAATGGAAAGTGCTTTGTGGGTGGCCTCCGCTTCGCTCGCTAATTGAGGCTTTTGACTGCAGCATCATGTGGGTGGCCCTGGACCGGCGACCGGCGTCCACGAGTCGCGAGTCGCGAGTCTCAAGTCGCGGCCACTCACCACGTTGTAGGTGGGTATTAGCCGATACGCTTGGCCGGGTTTCTAGAGCGGACACAGATCGCGAGCAAAAAGAAACCAAATTGTACTTACGAACTCTGCAAAATGGTGTTGATTAGCTACATCTACAAGATGACTTCAGTTATTTTAGCAACAATTTATACAGAATTAAGAATTAGTGTATTGTTTAAGCTAGAAACTACTACTACTTGTATTTAATATAGTATGCTTTAATATAGTACTAAAGTCTTAAAGTACTTCCCCCATCCATCCTAATAAGTTAGGGAATAATTAAGTCCGAAAATAAGCGAAATGTTTGCAATATCTTGGCTACTTGTGGAAAACAAATAATACTATCATACCTTTAAGATCGCGAGCAAACAGAAACCAAATTGTACTTACGAACTCTGCAAAATGGTGTTGATTAGCTAGATATACAATATGACCTCAGTTATTTTTCAAACAATTTATAAAGAATTGAAAATTTGTGTATTTTTTAAGCATTTATAACTAAAGAACTCCATATGATATTACTAATTTTATCAATATAGTACTAAAGTCTTAAAATCCATCCTACATCCATCCTAATAAGTTAGGGAATAATTAAGTCACAAAATAAGCGGAATGTTTGCAATATATTGGCTAATTATGAAAAACAAATAATACCATCATAAGTTTAAGTAACGGATTTCGGATTGACTGACATTCTTTTAAAGCAGAAACTAGGTGATATTTATATATATTTTATGTAAGAATAATTTGTATATACAGTGGTCTAATTTATTCTTTAATATACGACTGTTTCTTAATATCTTAACAATTTGACTTTTCTATTTTATTTTATAATACACTTATCTTATAAATTTCTCTATACAATACTTTTCTTGGCTATTACAACACATTCATATATACGAAGTCGATCAAGATCTAGCCGATTCACGCTGAAACTGCTTCCGTTTAAAGGCGATCAGATCGTATGGGTAATTTAACTGTGGCTTAACGTTTTAACGTGCGCTTCTCGAATCGAAGGCCTTAAGCGGCCATCAGTTAAGCTCATCGCAATAAGCATAACCCATTTCCAAGTCGCATGTGTTAATGTGACTGCGAGGACGATAACAATAAAATCCAGAGCCCGAAAAAGACGACAACAAGCTTAAGATAGATATATGCATGAGGGAAAAAGTGAAATAAAAATAACGAAAAAATGTAAGGCGATAAGCTTGCCACGTAACGTCACTGGGTCGGGTCTCTGTTGCCGACGCTGGACGCCGAGTGCGATCCAGATGCAGATGCAGATTCAGATGCAGATACAAATGCCGATGCGTTGCAAGGAGTGGGAAATGGAAGGAGGCAGAAATAATGTTAAAGGCGCATGCGTTTTGCGTTGGTTGTCAAATTAATTTCGTTTTGTGACGACGTCGTCGTCGTCTTCTGCTTCTTCTTCTGCCTCTTTGTGGTCGGAGTCGGAGTCGGAGCTTCGACGATGATCATGACAATGCGGCTGCGTGGGCGCTGTGTCAGCTATAACCAACAGACATTAACATATCTTTAGAGACGCATGCATAATTTGGACTTTGACAATAACCCAGGCGGGCTCCAAACCAGACCCAACTCGAGACGACTCGACTCGACTCAACTCGAGTCCAGGGGCCATGACGCAGCCGACCAGGCAAGCAGGCAAGCAACTAACGACTGCAGCGACATCCTCAGCATACTAAAACTTTTTGCCTTACTCATAAGCTGGTGAAATGTGAAATGGGCTTTCGAGGGGACGTTGGGACGATGGGACGACCCCTCAACGCTCCTCCTCACCCCCACCTGCTGCTCACTTTTGTTGAATTCGCCAGCAGGCCTCACAAGCCAAAGCCGCAATCACAGTTAAAGCCACAGCCAGAGCCTGACTCTTACTCAGTGTTGCCTCGGTTTGGCTTGGCTTGACTTGGAATTCGTGGAATGACTGCACAAATCGACGCCTGGGTGGTCTCGTATTCGGTCTCGCAGCTCGCCGTTCGCTGCTCGACTCTGGTCGGCTCGGCTCGCCTCGTGGTTTATGAGGCACGTGCGCTGGCGTTCGGCTTATGGCTGTGCAACTCATTGAGTTGCTTATTTACGGCTTGAAGGTATTCGGTGTGGCCTGTTGTTGTGCAACCCCCTCCTGCCGTACCTTTCACTGCGGCCCCATAACGTTCTTCTCCTCACTCTTTTTTATCGGCATGAAGTGAAGTAATAAGAGTAGCAATTGCTTGATCGAAGATCGAGTGTTGTGCTTGTATGTGTGTGTGCATAGTAAGCTCACTTTACATTGGCAGTTACCGGCAACAACAACAACAATAGGCACAGATTGTTATTCTGGTCTTGTGGCCAATGATGGAGCTGTGCATACAATGTTGTTTAATTTAAGGACTGCAGCGAAAAAAATCAATCAGTTATTTTTGTTCGTTTCGTTCGCTTGCACTAAAATGAGCGAACTAGACGAACGCTAATCAAGCTCCAGTTTCGTTCAGTTTAGATTTTCGATGAATTTGACTAACTCAAATGAACGAACTAGCAAGCGATAAACTGTAACTTAGCGAATTGCATTTAAAACACAAACATGCATTATTGTGCTATTTATTAAGACAAGCAAAATAATTATGGATCTTAAATATTTCAATAAAAACTGCAAATAAAACAAATAATGCTTAACTGCAGAAGCGAACTCAATGAACGATAACGATAACGACAGTTCGATAGGTCGCATTAAATATTCAAACGAATGGCGCAATTAAATTCGCCAGCAACATAAACTTTTAGTAGTATAATATTATGTGTACATATCAGTTTTTATTGCCATTCGTGCATTCGATGAAGCGCAATCAGAGATCGCAGAGCCAAGTACAGGTAATCGACGTGGGCTAATAATACGATCAATTAGGCAAATGCCTCGAGGCCATAACTCATTCGACACTTCACTTGCCTGCGGAGTTGCGTTGACAACTCAACTTGTTTGGCTCGACGTATCTAGCGGCGATAGCATCTCGTCGCTGCTGGGACCACACCAGTGCAACATCGGGCCCAAACCACAGGCCCAGGCCAGTTTTATTACATTTTCGACAAACTCAAATCAAATGAGAATCTCTTTGAAATTGATTTGCTGCGACGGCAACCGCGACTGAGACTGAGACTATGACTCTACGACTACGATACGACTGCACTGCATGTACGTTTAGGCCCAAGCCAGTTTCGAGTCGGACTGAGAACGGGGCCTAGCCGTGTCCAGCTGTGAGGCCTGTCGCTGTCGCGCTGGTTTGAAAGGTAAGCACAGAACGAAAACATTTCAATTGAGGCCTGCGATGTGGGATCTGAACCTCCTCAACCTGGTCCTGACTGGCTGACTGGCTGACTGACTCTCTGTGACCGTATATCATTTGTTTATATTGTATTGAGTTGTTAGCTCGCCGCCCGCCGTTACATTTTAATTGGTCCTCTCGCCGAGCCCGCACACGACGCTATCGTCGCTTGATAAACCCTGTTTCGGGATCGGGTCAACGCTGCGTGGGCAGCAGGCGATCGTTGCCTTCTATGAAATTTTGCCAGTGCCCTCGGGTGCTTTATTTATGAGCTTAAACCCGGCCCCGAGGCGTACCGGAAGTACCTCCATTGGCCCATTGCGTGCGTTCATTTATCAAAGATGCCAGTTAATAACTTTATCGATCTGTTCATGCGGGCTTTACCATACCATACTACACATAGACGTCTGTGTGCGTGTGTGTGTGTGTGTGTGTGAGTCTGCGGTAGGTGCTCATTTTCTATTCGCAGCACACAAAAGAAAAACACAAGCAAAGAAAAGTGACTGGAGAAAGAATAGAACTGGATAGAGAGGCAAAAGAAAAGACACGTTAAGAGTGCGCTAAACCTCTTAAGTTCTATTCAGCTTTGACAGTTTTCTTAATATATTGTGGCTGCGCATCTATTCAAAAACGAGAAAAAAAAAACTAGGAAAAAAACTCGAAACTCCATTGTCATGGAACCAGCGACGTTCCCAACCCCTCTCCCAGCCTATCTTGAGAATCTATTTGTTTGTTTGACTCTTCGACGGCTCGACTACGACGACGACTGCGTGTATTTGTTGTCTTGGCAGTTGGTCGCACTCGTGTGTAATGATCTGCGTTTGTCACAAGATAACAACAAACTGTCTTTGGCTATGCATACATTGCGTGGGCGACCACTTCCAATGAACTCTACTCCCTACTCCCAAGTTTTCCCTCGAATCGAGGAAGTGACAAATGTTTAACGATCTTTTTTCACTTTTTTTCGAAGTATTTCAATTAAATTTTCAGAATCGCAACACACACTTCTGCTTGGCTTGAGGGCACACACTGAAATCGTGCACTTTATAGAGCAAGTTAGTCTTTGAAATTGATTTTCTAATTTAATTCTAAAACTTATTGTAAAATGTAGCTAACATAATAGAATACATGCTTAAAGTATTCTTTTCAATGAATGATAGTTTTGCTAGTATATAATTTTTTTTTTTTTATACAGCTTTCTATTGAACCGATTTCTATTGCCAAGTTTAGACAAGATATCGAATATTTTTGTTGCAAACTTGCCAATAGTTTCCTGATTATTAAAAAGCAATTCTAGTAAAACTATTATAATTTTAAGATGTGCAGACTGGCAAATGAATGTAGAGCATGAAAATCGTAATTCGGCTGCATTAAAGACAATTCGTTTTAGGTTCCTGGAAGGCATCCAGTGGCCACAATGTTGCTGCCGTCCGATGCGCACAATGATAATGATAATGATGCCGACAACGACGACGAGGAAGATGATGATGATGATGATGATGGGCAGGACACCGAAGGAGGTCTGATCTCATAACTCATCATTAATAACCGAACCTAAATAAGACATTTTATTGTTGTGCACCAAATTGAATTCCAGCTGTGTGTAACAGGCACAGGGAAAGGCATCCCGAAGTCCGTTCCAGAATTACACAACTGTGCGTAGACTATAAAAACCGAGTTGCAGCCTCGCTCAGGTGTTGCACATGTTGGCGGCATTAACGCAAAGGACTCGCATCAAATTGAGTTGTATGGCAGGCCAGGAAAGACGAGGCCGAAAAAAGAAAGAAAGACATCAAACGAAGAGGCAGGCTACTGTTGTTGTCTTCTCGGCCTTCTGGCTTGCCGTATTGTTGCACAGCTCACACTTTCTACGGCAACAAGCAGCAGAAGGGCAGAAGGGCATAATTAAAATTGCTGACCCTTGCCGCCGACGTTAATCCCATTTCGGGCAGCCCCCTTGTGTGATCTTGTGTGGATCGCATGTCGAGTAAAAATTTGCTGGCTTTACAAGTGCAAAAGTCAGTTTATTCGAGCAGCGCCTCAGATCAAAGCCAAAGTCGAAGTCGAAGCCGATTTCTCGGTGCATATAGAATGGAATATAGCTAACCAACACACTCTACCTGTTCTGTTGACAGAATATCATCGTTGAACTGCTCTCTGTTTCGTTGCTTCGCCTCCTCCTCGTTCGCTCTTTCTCTCTCCTCCTTACAACAGTTTCCGTAATTTGGTAAAAGCGATTTGTGTTTTCCGAAACAATTCTGCGAAACAAATTGATTATTTTGGCCCGATGTTGTGTTGTCTTCTGTTGTCTTCTGTTGTGTTCTGTTGTGTCGGCAGCAACGGAAGACAACTCAATTTTCTCACACCTTTTTCTACGAATTAATTTGTTGGCTTTAATGGTTATTTCTGTTCATTATCAAGACAGAAACGAACAGTCCGCTTGATTGCCAACAAAGCCCATATCGTGGTCGCTGTCGCAGATGCTTGGCGATTATGCAGATAATGCCACACAGCCCCAGCTCCGACTCCAACTCCAACTCCAACTTCGGTCTCGGTCTCCAAGTGTTCGCTATGTTTTTCGAATGTTCCCCCATGGCTAGATAATATCATTTAACTTGACGACTGTGTTTTGCTGTTTATCTCACCGGCGAGTGCTTCAACAGATCTGTAACCCAACAAACCCTAGCAACTCTATTAACAAACTGACGTTCTCAAGCAGCCGCCCAAGCGAAATAGTCTGGAAATTAATCAAATACTTGAATGAACTTAAGCCTCGCTAATTGCAGAGGAACTAAGCTGAGTTGCGTAACTGCTATTTGGTGTCATAAATAAAGATAATCGTGTGTAGTGGGTTTTCATTTAACAGCTCTTAATTCACAAAATTAGAAGCGCGAAATAATTGGCAAGATATTAAATAAAATAACAAAATAGTTCAATATCAAGAAGGTTGCTTCTTGAGAAACTTAACTTATATGTATAAAAGAAAATCGTGTTAGTTCAATAGTTTAATATCAAGAAGGTTACTTATTAAACGCTTCTATGTTTAATACTGAAATTAAGTTTAAGGATGTTTTGTAATCTATATATATATAAAAGAAAGTTTTGTTAGTTCAATAGTTTAATATTAAGAAGGTTAATTATTTTTAAACTTCTATGTTTATTACTTGAATTAAGTTAAATAAATACTGAGAATGAAAGTTAAAGTTAATACTGAAATTAAGTTTAAGAATTTCTTCTATATATACAAAAGAAAGTCGCGTTAGTTCAATAGTTTTATATCAAGAATGCTGCTTATTGAAAAACTAAGTTAATTATTCAAATTAAGTTTAAGAATTTTTTTAAATCTAAATAAGTAAAAGAAAGTCGTGTAATTTCAATAGAAGGAAGAAGGTTACTTATTTAAAAGCGTCTATGGTTTTTATTCAAATTAAGTTGAAGAATTTCTTTAAATCTATATGAGTAAAAGAAAGTCGTGTTTCTTACACTGTTTGTAGCTCAAGAATGTACTAAAAAACGACAGTAAGGTAGCTTAGAACCAGGAGACGAACATAGGAACAATAATGAATGATTTAATTACTTCATTTTATTATTTTTCTTTTCTACTAAACAATTTAACTTAAGAAATTCCAAAATCTGTTTTTTTTTTTATTAAGACGGAAGTTAGTTTTTTTTATAAAAAACTTAACTTGTTTT
Source organism: Drosophila rubida (assembly GCA_035046165.1). NCBI lineage: Eukaryota > Metazoa > Arthropoda > Insecta > Diptera > Drosophilidae > Drosophila > Drosophila rubida. The sequence continues at coordinate 35,315,443 of JAWNOF010000021.1, forward strand.
GTTAACTTTATAAATAATAGCGAACTTTATAAAATAAACGAAGTACATTTCATGAAATATAAGAAAGCAATGCAACCTAACGAAATAATTGCAACTTTATTAAAAACTCTTTAATTTGTGTGCTTAAATTCAAAGTAGTTGAATTTCGTGGTACAAAAAAAACATATTATTGAGCATATAACATAACATTGCCTAAAACACATTCTTATTAGTTGATTTAGTTTGGATTGCCTTGCAACTTCAGCTCATCACTTGCCTGCAACATTATGAAAGTGTTCAGTGGCAAAATGGATTCAACAGCTTCCGTTGTGGCCAAATTTGGAGCCAAATTACTTGGGCAACTACTCGTCGGATTTGGGGTAAAGCGATGCGGGCAATAAATAAACAGAAATGAAAAGCAAACAAGAATGAAACGAAATTCGCAAGTTTGTGGCAAGTCATGCAATAAATCATGCAGCGCCTGCAGCTACTGTAAATATGATTACGCGCTTAATTAAACTGAGGGAATCGCAAGGTGGCGTTTCCCCACCCCACTTGCAACTGCAACGGCAACTCCAACTGCAACTGCAAACTGCAAGGCTTCAACGGTAGCCGTCGACGAATGTTAATCCCACTTTACACATTACGGCCACTTAAACTTTGTGTGCAAAGGCCAGACCAAGCGACAAGGCAGCGGGGCAGAGGGGTGGCCGCGAGACAGTGACAAAGCGACAGCGGCAGGAGCAGGAGAGAGAGAGAGAGAGAGAGGTAAGCAGCGGTGATCAGGCAATTTGAAAGCGGAAACTTTTTGGGGCCACCAACAGGCAACAAAAAACAGACAAAAAAGAGAAAAAGACAGAAGTCCAAGTCGCAGTCGAAACCGGGACCGAGATTGGACCTGGGCCTGCGGCTGGAGTTGACTGTGGCTCGGGGTCCACGATGAGCGACCACCGTGAATTGAAAATTAACCTACCTACATATTACGTACGAATAGATAGAAGCTGGACAACCAGCGGCCAACAGCCAAGAGTCGAGCCAGGGCCAAGTGACATACATGCAAACATCCGGATCGCTGTAGATCGCACACATAGATACATCTCTCTGTGTGTGTGTGTTGGCCCCAAAAACTTACATTTATTGATTCCATCGCAACGCAACGAGGAAGACTCAAAAGGCAAGCGGCGAAGCGAGCTGCCTGGTGAGGAGAGCGTGAGAGAGAGGGGAGGGGGAAGGGAGCAGGACAGACTGGTCGCCTCGTGGAGACGGGGGCATTAAGCGTAGAACAGTGGCAGCCGCAGCGCCCAGAGCGATTTACCCCACACCCATCAACATTTCAACTTAATTCCTTTTTCGAGTCGCCTTCTGCCCGGCAGACTGCCTGCCCAACTAACTGACTGACTGACTGCTTGCATACCCTCTAATTGAGCTGGGCAACAACAGTTGGCTGCGCTCAGATATATGGCCGTAAATCCATTTGCAGATCAGCTAAGCAGTCGTCCGACTTTAGCCATGAAGCTCGAGGTGCTGCCTGGGATCGAGGCGTATGCAATGAATTTGTTCCACGCTACGGAGCTCGCAATCGGACTTCAACTTGAACTTGGCTGCCGTCTTGCAACTGCTTTCGCTAGCACTTAACTGAGTCTGCGTGTGTGTGTGTGTGTGTGTAGTTGGGGTCTTTGTGTAAGGCAGTAGCCCTGCATGGAGTACGCTTCCAAGTTGCAACATTGCCAGTGGTTCAACAGGGCAAACGACAGCAAAGTAAGCGGATTAAGTGAAACTCAGCAGCGTCTTCTTCGGTGTATACTCGTATGCTATATAGCAGCCTAGTGAGTGAGAGTATTACGACTAAGCATCTACGAGCTGATCAGATGCTCAGTGGAATCACCAAGCGAATTATAGCATCGTTCTTGTAATTGACAGTTTGAACTTGGAATTTTAAAGGGCCATGACACAAATACGTCTTGTGATCAGAGCTCATCGAATGCCATTTGACTGGAGTTATAATGGACAATATTCATATAACTAGATCTCCAAATAAAGTCTAATAACAAACTTTTAAATTAGTACTAGTACTAGTACTGTATGGTAAAATTAAAAACTTTTAAATTTGTTGAAGTTATCGAATTAATTTTAGTAAACTAAAGTAAGAAAAATATAACTACTAATGCAAATAGAGTAACATAATCCACTTTTAAATTAATTTAAGTTATTGAATTAATTTCAGTAAGATTAGATCACTAGTTCTGTATAGTAAAATAAAAAAGTTTCAAAATAGCTGAAGTTATTAAATTAATTTCAGAAAATTAAAGTCATACAAATATAATCTTATAAGTAGTACTGCACATACAGTAAACTTATAAAGTTTTAAAATACTTAAAGTTATTGACAAATATAATCTTAAACCTAATACTGCAAATAAAGTAAAATAATCAACTTATAAATTAGTTGAAGTTCTTGAATAAATTGCAGTTAAATAAAGTAATAAAAATATGCTTATAACTAGTATTGCAAATAAAGCAAAACTAATTGCATATAAAGTAAAATAATCAACTTTTAAATTAGCTGAAGTTCTTGAATTAATTTCAGTAAAATAAAGTAATAAAAATATTATTATCACTGCAAGTAAGTATCTTATGTTAGTACTGCAACTAAAGTAAAATAATAAACTTTTAAATTAGTTGAAGTTCTTTAATAAATTGTAGTAAAATAAAGTCACAAAAGTTACAACTTTCTTATAACTAGCACTGCAAATAAAGTAAAATTATAAAGTTTTAAAATAGCTGAAGTTATTGAATAAATTGCAGTAAATTAAAGTAATAAAATATGCTTAAAACTAGCACTGCAAATAAAGTATAATAATCAACTTTTAAATAAGTTGAAGTTCTTGAATTAATTTCGTTAAAGTGGAAGAAATTTTACCAAACAAGTTATCACTTTAACGAAAAATAAGCGCCCAAAACTTGCTATAGAAATATCAACTTTGTGCAGCTTTAATACAACTTTTATATCGTGTGATTCATTCCCTAGAATTCTAATAAAAATAACGCGTCTACTTATAAGAAAACAATAAACCTTAAGGGTCACGACTCTTAAGTTGGAGGTGAACTTCGGAGACAAGTCAATTTCCGATTTGAGAGGCAGGCATTCTAAAGGTTTATACTTGCGGTTTTGTTTTTAATACATTCCCACGACTGAAGATCGCCGGCTAGCCGCGAAGTTGAGCCAATCGGAGGACAACAGGAAACGAGGCATTACGACAGCCTAAGACTGTTATCGAATCGGTTACGGATTGCCACCCGCATCAGAGAATTGTCGTCACCCGAGCAGCTTGGCAATTATCAACGGCTGTCGGCTGTCGCCTGGACGAAGCGAGACTAAGACTGTGGATGAGGCAAGGCGAGGCAAGGAATGGGAATGGGAATGGGAACCGGCAGAGATGACTCATGTATGACACTTAAGTCATAATGGGCAGGGGCACTTAGCAAGGGCCACCTTCGATCGTGACCAAAATGAATTTTACAGGTAACTCCATTTGGGCCAAATTTAGACATTATCAACGACCGACACACATAGAGACAACCAAAGAGAGCGAGAGAGGGAGAGAGCAGAGATGATTGTGCTGCGGTTGTGTAAATGCGTGTAATTCCATTTTATGGCTCCTGTACGCCAGTTGATGCGTCCCCAGCATCAGCTTGAGGCAGCTCCTTCTTCTACCCGCTGCCTCATGAGCTCTGCCGCCGCTGATGGAGTGTAGAAATATAACTAACAACAACAACAACAACAGCGAGCGCAAGAAGAAAAAAATGCCTACATAAAATTGTATTTAGTCATGCTACATCACTTTGTAATAATTTTCATTTTGGCGCTTGCTTTGATCTTAAGCCGCGGACCGCGTGCGGCGCTGTCTGCCTCCCCTGCCCCTGTCCCTGCCCCGCAGCTCTGCTGCTCTCCGCCTCCTGGCACAACTGTCAGGCGGGCACAAACTGCCACCGTGTGGCGACGCAACGCGCTGCGTTAAATTTGAAATAATGATCATGGTGGTCTGGCCCCAAAGCAAACCCCAAGCAGCCGTCTGGGGCCACACAATCAACCCACCAGCAACTGCGGGGCCATGTGATTGAGCAATCATCAATAATGCGAATTGAGCACGAAGAAAAGCCAAATTTCACAGCGCTGCCCACTGTTAAGCTGGAAAATGCAAATTTGCAAATACATTTCCATATTGGGCACTACTAATCGTAGTATCAGCATTGAATCTTCACTTGCAGCACAATGGTCATTTTAATGAAAATATTTAATATCATATTTAAAACATAATAATTGTAGTATATATTAAGTATCAGAAATAAGTTTTTCTTAATTATTACTTTCGGTACATATTTATAATGTTTATTTTGTAAGCCAATTGTAAACGCAGTTTTAAAAAGGTTTGAAAAAAGGTACGAAAAACTAATATTAAGTAAAGCTTCTCGTTGACATTGTAAATAATTATAAATATTTGAATCAAGTTGAGTGGTGATATATTTTTTTGTAAGATGTATTCAACAAAATTGCGAACTAAAATATTTTTAATGAGCTGATTATGAGGAATATAAAATAACTTATACTTTTTTGCACATCAAATTAAAAAAATCAATTGGCAAATTGTGTACAAAAAACGAAAAGTATTATAATGTGCAGACTATAGAAAAAATAAAACAATTTTTAAATAACCGAAATCAATTGGTGAATTGAAAAAAAAAATATTTTAAAATAAATAAATAAATTTAAAATAAAACAATTTTTTAAATTATGTGAACTAAATAGATTGACAAACAGTAAACAAAATTATGGTAATGACTTTGGGAAAAATAAGACAATTTCATAAATTTTTAAATCAACGAAAACAATTAGTGAATTGTAAACAAAATTTCTTTAATAAGTTGACTTTAGGAAAATAAAACAATTTTTAAAATTTGTGCCTATTAAATGAATGAAATCCATTTCAAATAGTAAACAAAATTATTGTAATGATTTTGGGAAAAATAAAACAATTTCATAAATTTTTGTCTTTTAAATAAAGTTAATTAATTGGCATAAATTTTTCATAAATTTTTTAATATTAAATCAGTGAAATCAATTAGTTAAATGTAAAGAAAATTATTTTAATAAGTTGACTATAGGAAAATACAACCTTTTTTTGAATGATGTGAACTAAATCGATTGGCAAACAGTAAGCAAAATTATTGTAATATGTTACTTTAGGAAAAATAAAACAATTTTGAAATAAAGTAAATTATTTGTTAATTTGTATACAACATTATTTTAATCAGTTGATTATGGGAAAACAGCAATTTTATAAAATTTTTGCTTATTAAATGAACGAAATCAATTTGCAAATTTTAACAAAATAATTTTAATAAGTTTAATGAGATTGGTAAATAATAAACAAAATTATTACTTGAAAAAATGCACAATTGTATATGTTTGCCTTTTAAAGAATATTATTTTAACTATAGGAAAAATAAACTAATTTCCTAAATATTTGCATATTGATTATATGAGTGAACGAAACCAATTGGCTGTAGAATCGAAGATCTCATTTACCAAACTCTGTTTAAATATTTAGAGTGATCAGACGCATCAATGCTGTAATTCCAAGTGCCGCATCTGCAACATGTGACGGACAATTGCTGTTGAAGTTGCTGTGGTGCCCCCATATGGTTTTTATTTACCCACAGAGCCCGTCATGCCAACTTCTCCAATACGAGTATTATTATTGTTGTTGACATGCAAATGGCAACGAGCCGTGTAAACTGACCGACCACCAGCTCATATATCATCGAGGGCTAGTTGCAAGTAACAAAGTAGTTGGCTGCCCGTTTTCCCTATAAATAGCACGTGTTGTGTGTTTATTCGAGTTCTCTGCGCGCGTGTGTGTGTGTGTGTGTGCTGTGACCTTTGCATGTGCTCGGATGCCATGTGCAATGATTTCAAGGAAAAGCATTGGACTCGCTTTTAATGGCCGTGTCGACTGTTGTGACCTCGTTGGCATCTTCTCGGTCTGTGCGTTGTTGCTCTTTGTAGCTGTTGACGTTGCCCATTAACAAGCTGACCGTTTGGATTTTGGAGTTTGCTGCGAGCCCCTGAGAGATTTATGGCAAGGTCAATGGGACTGTGAAATTTCGTATGACAAGTTCTGCAAATACTTTGCTCGAATTGCCAACAGGATCGCAGTTCTGTTGTGGACGTAACTTATGCGCTGTCTTAATGCTCACATTAAGTTAAGAGACCAATTAATTATGGCCATTGAGCATTGGCGTCTTGAGCGCACCACAATCCCAATCCTCGATACCAATTTCAATTTCCAATTCCAATCCCGAGAACGACAACTCGCGGCTGCGACTGTGGCAGGGAACTTGAAGTGGCAGGCAGTGTGGCTGGCACTGGACATGGACGTTGACGTGGACATGGACATGGACGTGGATTGGGTTGAGACCACACACGACGTGTGTGACGGCGATAAAAATCACAGCATGTTGCAAACAGCACAGAACAACGCTGCTGAAGCCGAGACTGAGGCTGATGTTGTTGCCGTTGCTGTGGGCAAATCTTTTGACAGTTGTGTTGAAGCATAAAGATGCCAAAAACAACAACAGCAACAACGGCAACAACAACAAGAACTACAACAACACTGACAACATGAGCCAAGTGCGTGAAAAAATATAAATCCGAGCCGCCGTCACAGACGCAGCACCAAAAGCGCATCAATCAAACGGCACCGCCAACGCCGCAAAGCGATCCCCACACACACACACATACAGAGAGATTCTCGCTCTCTCGCACACACACACACACACAGAGTTAGTTCGATCAATCATTTATTATGGCGTCGCTGATGGCGGCCCCATCGCTGCGTCGTCGTCGTCGTCGCCGGCGTCGTTGGTGGCCCGTGCTCTCCATGCTCGTGCGTCGCGGTCCCCATAAAGAAAAATAATTTTCGAAAATATATATTTTTTTTATATATTATACACAGCTAATTTTCTATGGCAGCCCATCTACGATTCATTTTATTTGCTGTTTGATTTCAATTTGTTTTCAGCCTTATTGATTTCATTTCATTTCAATCCGCTTGCTTTGCTTTTGGGCGTCCAGCCAATTTCATGCGCATAAACAATTCTGTCTCGTATTGCTGTTCGCTGCCCAAAACGAGCTACATTGCCCATTAACATGCCCATTGCCCCATTCGCATTCCAAATACTGCGATAGCTATTGCTCACTACATCGCAGCAATTAATCTACTTAGGTATAAAGCGAAGAAAGCTCAATTCACTGCGTTGCAATACCCTGTAGACAACCGTGCAATTGCAGCTCATTTAATTACATGGCACTGAAAGCTCTACATGTCAAAGGCAGGTGCAGGCGACGTACGCTAGATGGCGCCAGCAAGTAGAAGCTGTTGTTGTTTCGTACATTGTGTATTGCTTATTCGACTGCTATTTGCTTTGAGCCTATTGTTAATTTGCAGTTCAAAATATATTGAATCAAATAATGTAAAACTTAAGTGAATACATGCACCTTTAGTAATTGAATTAAATTCTAATGCCCCACATTTTAAATTTAAAATGTTTTAGTCATGTGAAAAACTAATAACGTAAACCACAGTTAATTAACTAGTTTTATGATATTTAAAATAATCCAAAAGCATGTAGTATTTTCATATATTCTCTTGAACTCAAAGCAACATAGCATGGACAACATACTACCCACTAGCAACGATTGCAGGGTATGCAAACTAAGTACTGCGCTTTGAACAAACTGAGTATCATGGCACTATTGCGGTTAGCTTATTAAATTTCATCAAACAAACGGGACGACACACATATCAATAAATATTCCGAAAAGTATAAGCAACAAAAACACTTAGAAACACATAAGAAACAACACAAAACGTTGCCCGCCCAAGTTGTCGTTGTTGGTGGGCAACGAGCAACGAGCAACGCACAGCGAGCAGCACACAATTTAGGTTGCTGTTGTTGTTGCAGTTGCTGTTGTAGCGTTTTTATCGCCACATAAATATGGAAATTTTTCATTAGCGATATCCGTTTCCGATTTATCTTAATGGGCCCAGCATTGAATGCTCATCTCAGCGATGTTGTTGCTGTTGTTGTTGTAATTAAGAATGGCTACCGTTTGCTGCTTTGCCGAGTTGTTGCATAAACGATTTCGATGTCGCTGCCGCCGCCGCCGTCGCAGCCGCCGCTGTCGACTGCGACGCCGACTGCGTCGGCAGACAACACGAAGTTGCGCTCGCTGTGTGTGGTCTTCTGATTGAATGTTCAAGCTTCGGCCAATGAAAGCGGCTATTAAGTCGAGGCAGCCAACCAAGGCACAGTTGGCAACTTGGGTGGCAACATGCCATTCACCAATCACATACACACACAAGCACACCGACAGACAGACAGTCGGGCTGTGGCGGCGGTGGCGGCGCCGCAAAAAAGAAAGCGCGTGCAACAACAAACAACAAACAGCAAACAGCAAGGAGAGCAGCAGTTGAACAGGGAAAAACTCAACCGACCGGAACTGCAACTGGCGCTATATGCAATTATAAGCTGCATGTGTGTGCCTCTCTCTCTCTCTCTCTCTCTCTCTCTCTCTCTCTGTCTCTCTTCCGCAACAATAAGAAAACAGTAGCAACATTTGCCTTCGCCAAAGATTGACAGCAGCAGCAACAGCAGCAACTGCACTTGAAGATGGCTGGCAAACAGACAGCAGACAACAGACAACAGAGAACATGCAACATGCAGCGGGTTATTGGCAGCGCAAGACCACCAAGGGATCGCCGCCAAGTTGCAGCAGAGCTCTGCAGTTCTTCAGTTGTGGACTAACTTGTCAGAAGCGAAGCATTGGCAACATGTTGCTGTTGCTGCTGCTGCGGCTGCTCATCTTTGTTGCGCCTTGTTTTTGATCTTTCACGCTGTAAATTATACAGCAGCAACCGCAACGGCAACAACAACTGCTGTTGTTTTATTTGTCTTCGTCTTCGTCTTGGCTTTGATGCAAATTGTTGCTGCTGCTGCTGCTGTTGCTGCGTTATCTGTCTTGCTGTCAACAACACAAATAATTGTTGGCAACATTGCATGTGAAACGGTTTTCTTGTGTTGCCAACAACATTTACTGCTGCTGCTTGTCATAATTTTCATAACTGCTGGCGGGCACATTTAAATCGGTTATCTGTTGACGCTACAGTAAAATTTGCCTATGCGCCGCGCGTTACCCAAAAACCATTTCAGTTCCCATGCCTCAGTTTCCATAGAACTCTTTTGCTGGGTATAAAAAAGCAAACACATAAAGCGCCCCCATAAAAACATGTTTAACGATTTTGCACACAATTCTTCCTAGAAAAAAGAAAATCAAAATCCAAATGGCGAATAAAGAATGCCTTTTATTTGCTTTTGTTTTCGAATAAAAGCTAAACTCGTAATTCCAGACCACACAGATCGCACAGCATGCTGAGGGCGCCCAGAAGCCCCGGTCTGCGACGCAGCGCAACGCGACGCACACTTAAAAAGCCAATAAAAAAAAGCAAAAACACAAAATAATTGCTAATTTTATGCTCGAATAAAAGACGCAGAAGGATCAAAATGTCTACCGCAAAGCATAAATTAGTGCGAACGAAAGGGCTATAGTGCATATGAAAGCGTCACGCATTATCAAACGAACAAGAAAATGATCAATGGGGGCACTCGCGCACACACACAGCACTCGCTATCTCAGTCAACAGCGAAGGCAGACAGAGATAGTAATAGAGTGAGCCTCAGGCACACGCACACACAGACACACATCCACAGCGATAGACCACCCATGATGCAGCGACGAATTAAAGGCCACCCACGAAGAGCGACCACATGTGCGTGTGTGTATCAATGCGCGAGCGTGTGTGAGTATGAGTGAAAAGACCTTTGAAAACAAATTCAGTATTGGGCATGAAGGGGAGAGAGAGATATGCTGAGAAGATAATTGAAATATGTACAACTTGAACATGTGCGCTGAAGTGGGCATACATACATTTCAAAATACATACTCGTAATAAAAAGCGGACAGACACAACCATAATAAATAAATAAAAATCAAACATGTGTGCAAGTACAAACATATGTTCCAATGGACATACCCATGTAATTATTTCTGTGTCGGTCGCAAGTAGACAGGGAGCAACGGAAAGAGTTGATGGATTTTGCACTAGCTAATCGGATTATGTTCTACTAACAATATTTGCTTACCGAAATAGAACAAGCATTTGAAGTTTTCTATTTTTAAATACAAAATCATAAAGTTTATAACGGGCAATTTTAACAAAATTTAACATGAAAATAGATTTTAAAGCTTTTCATTTAATTGATTTGTGAAGATACAAAATTGCCTCTTCCCCTTCCCCTTCCCCTTCCTTTAAAACAAATAATAATAATACCAATCACATCCTTAATAAAAAGCTTATAGCTTTTATATTAGTAGCGTATATGACCAGTTACGTTTTCTACAATATACATATGTACATTTTAACATTTATGGGATATATCAAATTCTGACGCCTCACTGTTTGACACCTGATTGCAACTTTAATGGAGTTTTCAAAAGCGTCGAAAACGCAGGTAGAAAGGCGCGAAAGTATGTGAACTGGCGTAAAATCCATTAAATTTATACCAAAAGGTATATAGATTTAATTTGAAGTTTGACGAGCGGTGCCAGATGTGTAAATAAAAAAAGTATCAAGTTAGCACAGGGTGTATCTGAAATATCGATATCTTAAATTACTTTCCCCTCTTATAGATTGCAAGGCATAGAAGTTTCTGGCGGCTTCTGCATAACCCAATTACAATTTATAACAATAAGTTTATTTTAAAAAGGCATCTTAAAGTGCAATTTATTTAATATATTATTTGGCTTGCAAGAAACATCGGTTTGCAAAAAAATCGATGTTTTAACAAATTTCCAAATCATCGATTGTGCCGTCGATGCTTTTCCATCTCTATGATCCAGCTATAATTTATAACAAATAGCTGTGCACTCTCGGATTTTATTTTAAGTTTGTTAAATTTGTTGTTGCAGCAATATGCCACCGAAAAAGGCGCCTGCTCCTAGCAAAAAGACGGAGCAAAAGAAGAAGGAGAAAGTCATTGAGGTAAACAAAAATAGCACGTCTGCAGTCGACAGCTTTGCAGAACATAACCTCAATACAGGAACCACGACAGACTTGCCCCTACACATTGTACAACGTCAACAATAAATTTATGAAACAACTTTATCATTTCGGCAGGACAAAACCTTTGGTCTGAAAAACAAGAAGGGCAACAAGCAGCAGAAGTTCATACAGCAAGTACAGAAACAAGTGCAGGCCGGCGGTCATCATCCACGACAGGATGGCGACAAGCGCAAGGAGGAAAAGGAGAAGAAGTTGGCCGATCAGCGTGAGTTGGCCCTGATCTTCAAGCCAGTGCAAGCACAAAAGGTGGAGAAGGGCACGGATCCCAAGTCGGTGGTGTGCGCGTTCTTCAAACAAGGCACTTGCACCAAGGGAGACAAGTGCAAATTCTCGCACGACTTGTCGTTGGAGAACAAGGTGGAGAAACGTTCTATGTATGTGGATATGCGTGATAGCGAGGATGATCCTATGACTAACTGGGACGATGCCAAGCTCAAGGAGGTGGTCGACAAGAAACACTCGGCCGAAAAGCGACGACCAACCACGGAAATTGTAAAGAAAACCTTTTGTGTAATTGAATACTCATCTAATCAACTAATTGTTCACATAGATTTGCAAATACTTCCTGGAAGCTGTGGAGAAATCCAAGTACGGTTGGTTCTGGGAATGTCCCAATGGAGAGAAGTGCATCTATCGCCATGCGCTGCCTCCAGGTTATGTGCTCAAACGTGACAAGAAGAAGGAGGATAAACCAACGGAGATTTCGCTGGTCGATCTGATTGAAAAGGAGCGTGCTGCGTTGGGTCCCAATCAGACACGCGTCACGTTAGAGTCCTTCCTTGCCTGGAAGAAGCGCAAGCTGCAAGAAAAGAAGGAGAAACTGGCCGCTGAAGAGGAGCGCAAGAAGAGCGACTACAGCAAGGGCAAACAGTTTGGCATTTCTGGTCGTGAAATGTTCAGTTTCAATCCCGATCTGGTCGATGATGGACCGATCGAAGATGGCGATGCTGCCTTCGATGTCTACAAGCGCGAAGATGACGATGACGAGAATGTTGTTGAATTTAAAGAGCTCGATTTGGCTGCTCTCTCGTTGGCCGCTCAGGAGGTTGATGGCTCTGGCACCATTGCCTCCAGCACACGATTACTTGATCAGGCCGAAGAGGCAGCCAAAACTGCTGCAGCTGAAGATGCAGCGGCTGCTACAGCAAGCTCTCAGGTCGACAGTGCGCCCGCGATTAACAAAGATTTGTTTACCGATTTGGATTTGGCAGGCGAATTGGACGATTTAGATCTTGACGATGACGACGATGATGATAATGATAATTAGGCGCAACCAACGAGAGCAGCCAACGCTTTGTTATAGTTTGATATTCAATTGCATCATAATAATGGTTTTTGCCTTTAGCAACTTTCGTCGATCAATAAAATTGTGGCTTTAAAATGCTATGAGCCGAGCCCTTTTTTTTGTTCACTGATTGAAAAAGAAAAAACTCAACAATTCGATATGCGTTACATTTATTGTCGTAATGCGGTACATTCAAATGGATTTCCAATCGCAAAGATCTTGTCTATAGCCCTTATATTCCAGTGATGAACTTGCCGTACTAGTTCAACAACATTGTTCACTTTGTTACTGCATTTGATATTCTTCATCAGAGATAAGATAAATCTGATTTTTATGGCCCGCGATGTATGAAATTTAGTATAGTTTTGCGCAACGCGCACATAAGGTTCCTTTTGCTTGGTAGACAAACAATGCCAGAGAGATCCTGCCACCACAGAGCTTTCGTAGGCCGACAAACGATCACACGTATTCCTGTCAAGATTGCGAAAGTGTTGCAGGAAAATCAGGAACGGGTTGCGACAAAAGCGTATACTATGATTTTTGCAATTTAGGGCTTTCAAGTTGGGCTTCTTAGCAAGTCGGACCATTTTTATATTTTTTTTTTGTTTTTGTTTTATAGCACGATAATTTTGACGATACTCTTATTAGTCAGTCTGAAACTATTTAAAATGACTTCCCACAAAAATTTTAACACGACAAATTATTTGTGCTGTTTACTATGATTTGACATTTATTTTTCTACCAAAATCCAGGAGGCAACACACCTACAGCTTGTGCGATCTGGCGTTCACGCAGAAATTTCGATAGCAGCATCTCCAAACGTGTCTTGGGTCCGCCCTCATCATACGCCGCTAACTGTGGAATATACACGGTTTGAATGTAAACCAGCAGCTTTAGAAAGTTCTGTCCATATGCACGCCACAGCTCGAAGCCGAGTGTCTGCAGCATCTCCATGATCATGGTGGCACAAATATCGGGCAATGGCTTCACAAACATGATGTGTGTGAGCCAACGCCACGCTTCCTCCAGGCCAAAGCACTGTGAAGGTCCATCCACCTTCCGGCTGGGCGTAATGATGACTGCCGCATAGAGACGAGCAATACCTGTTTGCCGTTTGAGAAACATGTCGGGTTTCTCAAGCTCATTGCTGTCCGACAGTCGATAGCCCATTGTCTTGAGGTATTGTTCGGGAGTCTGATCCGCTTGCTGCGGTATTACATACGGCACCAAATAAGGCGACTCCTTGTACATGTAGGCCAGAAAGATTTTGCCAAAATCGGGCAGCAGTTTCCAGAATGTGTTGATCACCGAGGCGAAGGGAAAAGCTGCTTGCGGATTACTGGAAATGGCGGTGTCCGTTTGACTGACAAACCTCTTGGCCATCAGCAGAATACAATAGTCGCGTGCCAATGGATGATCATTGATCGTTATGTTGCTGCCATCCATGGTTCTCACCGGCTGACCGGCAAAGAAATTGTACAATTTCTCAAAATTGGTAGTCAAATGTTGTGGACTGCTAGCCGTAATGGCATTTAAGGGCACGTTGATGGTGCGCTGGCAGTTGGTGCGATACTTTTTCCAAGCCTCGTCAGTTTGCAGTGGCTTCACTGCATCGACTTTGCTCTGGTAAAGCGCATTAATTTCGTTGTAGAAGGCCAACCGCGTGGGATGCACATAGCTGGTGGAAATGCCACTTGGTGCAGTGGGAGCAGCAGCTGCTGTTGCTGGTGCACTTGGTGTTGTCGTCACTACTGGTTGCTGAGCCTCCTGCGGTTTTGAGGCAGCGTCGGCAGCGTTTGCCTTCAGCAGCGCCTCCAGCTCTTGCTGTTTCTTCTGTTCCTGCTGCTGCTCCTCCTCTTGTTTCTTTAGACGTTGCTGCTCCAATTGAAGCAGACGTTGCTTCTCCTTTTCTTCCGCTTGCTGCTTGGCCTTGATAAGTTGCTGCTGCTCCTGTTCTGTCAGCTGCTGATGCAACTTCACCTCCAGCTTCTCCAGATTCTGGCAAAATTGTTCCGCTGTTAATATGCTGTTCAATTCTAGCGCTTCAGAGTTGTCATTCGTAATCTTGCCAACAAGCTGATCGAATTGCTGTGCCAGTTCGCGCAACTCTTGATTGATCGCTGCACATGTCTGAGCGGTCTCTGCGTCTAAAGAGAGTAGCAGTTGGGCCACATTCTCATATTTGTTGCAGAAGCGACTATGACAACGGGAGACCGCTTCAATAGTCAGTGTTAAAAGTTTTTGGTTGTTGCGCTTGAGCAGCGCCTGTTGTTCACGTTGGTGTGCCTCCAACTCAACATTGGCTAACTGTTCGGCCTGTTGTTGTAATATTTTGTCGTTTTCCTTGCGTTGAACGCGACTGTGGACAAATAACTGTTGTTGCTCTGCCTGGCGCTGCAGTGCACGCTGTCCATTGAGCGCACTAAGTTGTCGCTCCTTAATTTCCTTCAATTGCTGCCTTACACAACGTTTACACTCCTCTGCAAGTTGACGCTTTACAATGCTCGCGTTAATGGTGTTTGCATCGGGAAAAACGCTAGCATCAATCAGTTCTATGACTGGCGGCATTTCACTTTTTACCCCTTTACTGTGAACTGGGAGAGCGGGCAACACATCTGGCAAGACTTCCATACGCAAAGGTTTTCGATCCGGTCCCAGAGTGCGTGGTCCGGTACATGTAAGTGAAGCAATTGCTGCATGCTGCAGCACAGTCTGCATGTTGAGTAAACATGCTTGGTCGCACACTAAGTCGTCAACGCTCTGAAATGAATAGCAGGCGACTTAATTAATGTTTAAAATATGTGCACATTACCCACCATTTTATTACTAACACCCTAAACCGAAATTAAACTGGCGGTTGCATGCAAGCCATGCACAGTTTATATAGTTTATGCTTATGCAAAGTGTGCCCGCAGGCTCTATGTGCAAAAGAACTCGAGGCATTTCCAAAAATACCAAAAATGCCAACTGCTATCGAACCAATAAAATAATCGATAAATGGGTTTCATACGATGAACAAATGCAATTAAATATGTACCATTTAATTAATTTTGTTTAGCAAACGGAAATATTGCCAAGAGTTCAATATTTACATGGGAATATAAGTCGGGTTGTTTTAAAAGCTATGCAAAGTCAACACAAAAGTACGCAATTAGAAAAACTTCACGCCGTGGCTGCCATCCATTTCAATTAGCTCGCATTTGCCCTTCTCTTCGAGCAGACGCAATGCCTTGAGTAAAACTGCTTCGTCCATACCATGGAATTCCAACTGTGTGGTACTATCGCCAGAGGCTATTTCATAAAGCGTACATATAGTATTCGTTTGTCCAGTCTGCTGAATCCAGTCGTAGACCATGTTACCATACTCCTCCAATGTGTACCAATACACCTGCCACTCCTGACGCCTCTTGTCCAGCGGCGCTGCATGCCCAGTGTTTTGTAGTCGTTCCAAAATTAGCAATATTAGCTCGGACGATAGGCGACGTTTAATCGATTCATTCCAAAATAATGGCAAGTTTTGATCGTTGATGCCAATCAGAAATTGGTTTGTGTGTTTGAGATATTTGAGAAAGAGATCTGACCAGACATTTAGCTGTTGCTGGCGTGTTTCATCGTGTGTTTGCAATCTGTAATGAAAGATGTCTAATTAGCACATAGCATTTGTTAGAATTTTATTTATTTACGTGAAGAACGGTGGAAATGTATATTCCCATGGCCATTGAAACTCGGCCATTGTTTTACTAAATTGTTGTGACTAAAATAAAGTGACGTCACGCATCGGCAAGTCACAGATGTTAGGGTTGCCAAGGCCAAAAAACAGGGCTACCACACTAACGATAACGATAGCTTTTTTAAGGTAGCTATTTGAATTTTCCGGGTGAAATAATTTTGAAACTATGCTTGAGTTGAAACACTTTGTATTTTTCGTAATTTGTTTTATTTGTCTTAATTAGAAAAATTGTGTACATTAACATTTTTTTATTCCATACGGTTTGAGTTGTTTTCATCTTTGCTATTTTAATGTAATTGTTACATTTCCATCCAAAAGTAAACATGTAGAGACAAAAAAGAAGTTTGTAGATATCGGCATTTGCTTTGCTTTCGTATTATAATCATAAATATACATTTACATATATACTTATATCAGCTATATATATATTTTCTTGTTCAATATATGTAAAGTACTAGGAGGCGCAACACTATACATTCAATATTTCTGTTTTTAATATAGATTTTATTTAGTTTCTGTTTATTTAGCTTTTCAATGTGATTTGCCATAACTGCAGTAATGCCACCGCCCTTTTTCATTTCGCATTCCATTCATTTACACCTATTATTTAAATTTAATGCTGTTAGTAAATTTATGTTTCATTTTTTTTTGTCTTTTTGTTTGGTTTCATTTCATAAAAATTAGGAGCAGCTTGTGATTTAGAAGTAATTTACGGTTTCGGTGTATTGGTGCTCATAATTATAATAGTTTGGATTCTCATATGCTGTGTTCTAACTGGCTTTTGAAATAGGCATTTTTTAAAATATTTATTATAATTTGTGTTCATGCAGGGGGGCTGGGGCTGCGGGAGAATGAGCTGTGCAGGCAGTTCATATTTAGTTAATGCTTATTTTCGCATGGTAGATACGAATTATTATTTAGTGTTATTATGTTTTTGCACTTTAATTTTAGTTGTCTTTATTTGGTTTTGTACACTTGCGTGGAAATTCTCTAGAGCTATTTATGGAAATAAAGGTGTTTCTCGATAGTTCAGTTTTGTTTGTGTTAGCTAGTTTAAAGAGTTTTACAGTTAGTTCCTAGTTAACAAGTGAGGTTTGGTTGAAATCTTTTTTCTTTTGCTATATAAGTAGATATATGTTACTGTTACGGGTTTGCTCCATTTCCATTTTGAATAGGAGATATTTAGCATGCCAGTTGATGCTAAGTATTTCTAAAGACATTCATATATAGCAATAACATTTCTTTGTCTCGTACATATAATAAAGCGATCTTCTATGCTCTTTATTTCAAAAAAATAAAGTACAAAATAAATGTCCTATATACGTTATCTGTGCTTAAAGCATATTCTTGAAAATGTACACTTGAAATGCTTTGCTGGTTCTCTTAAAGTACTTCGTTCAAAAGAAATGCAATAACAAATCGCATACAAATGCAATCAGGAAATAAAAAATAAAAAACAATGCGCGTCGGATTTGTTTTGCGATTTTGGGACCAGGCTAGCTGAAGAGCTTCAGCAATTTGCGAAAGTATCATTTAGGGATAATGCTTTTGCTTGTTCGCAATTCAAAACAAATCGCAGGCTTAAGTTCTTAATCGGTGTAGCGAAAGCATCATTAAATAATCAATAATCGCCTTATAAATTACATAAAATATATAATATGCTCCTCGCTCTAAATATAATTTATATATATAGATATATATATCATTTACATACAGTTCTCAGATCTTATAATTTATGCATAGTTATTGATAAACTACTTAAAAATGGCATGTGGGTGACGTGTATGCGCTTCACATACGTTATACATTACATAGTATTAGTATTACATTATTCATATACATACAGTACATACATTTATATATATCGAGTTGCTTGGGTTGGTATAAATTGAGAGCTTCGACAATATCAATATCAATATCCATTCCATTTGCATATTGTATTCAGCTTGCTCCGCATTGGTTGCCTTGGTTGGTTGGTTTGTTTTTCGCCTATGGTCTAATTGAGTTACATATACATATATAAAGTTTTGGGATTCTCGAATCACTGCACGTATAGCATGACATGACAGCATGTTGTTTCACACAATGCTCCATATTTCCACTAATGACTAATACTAGAGGTATAGCTAAACCTAAGCTACAATTTTTGCCTAAGACGACGATCGGCTCCACGCCCCCGCCATTGGGCCATGCAATCAATCCAGGTTTTGTCTTTATGGTTGTCTTACTTGGCCAACGGCTCCAGGTAGCAGCGTACCGTATTATTCTCATCCAGCATGGCCGATAAGTGACGTGCTGGTTGCTGTTGATGAGGATGGTGGTGCTGCTGCTGCTGGCTCTGAAGGTGGTGTGCAGGAGGAGCGTGTTGCGGGTTGCTGTGCGATGTGTGCGACGACGATGATGTTGTGGACTGTGGTGATAATTTTTGAAGCTGCTGACGCTTTTGTGCTGGCGTCTGCTGGTTTGCCGGTGGCAGCGGCGGTCCGGCATTACCATGGCCAAATAGCTCATTTACAGCCAAGCGTGCGCTCGGTGACTTGGCATTCAGCTGCTGCTGTTGCTGCCGGTATGCGCCACGCATGGAGCCCTCACCAACGCCGCCGCTAACCCCAAAAACCGCATTATTATGCTCCTGATGGGCTGCTGCTGCGGCGGATTGCGATGACGCACCGTAATCTATGGGCATGCCATTCTTGCGTTGTTGGCGCCTGCAAATAAGCAACACGATCGTTAGTAAGCACACAGTTGTCAATTCAGCACGTGAAAGAAACTTACTGAAACCGCCGCTTAAAATCCTCGTCCTGGAGCGCCATTAGTCGACGCATGCGCTCATCGCTTTGGGGCGGCAGACCATGCGTATCATCATCTAGATCGCTCTCATTGTCCTCATCATCACAGACGCTGTCGTGCAGTTGATCCGCTGCCGTCACCTCGTCATCGTACTCATCATCGTCATCGTCGTCGTCATCATCGGCGGCACAGCGTCGTGCTGGTTGCTTCTGCTGATGTTGTTGGTGCACTTGCTGCTGTTGCTGCTGCTTATTTCTGGAGGACACACTGCCACCACTCAGGCTGCCACCATAGCGACTGCCGCCGGCGACTACAGCGGCCCGCATATTGTTGAATACGCCAGTGCCAACGCTGTTGTTGTACACCTCATCCACATCGAAGTCGCCCACTTCGTAGTGCTGGGCATCCGAGTTGCGATTACTCAAGATCTCCTCGTAAACGGGCCCGCCATCGCCGCCTTGATTGTAATAGGCATCGCCCATGCCCATGCCCATGCCCATGGTCATGCCCAAGCCCATGTTCTGCTGGCTAAGATCACAGTTGGAATGCTTATTTCTATACTGCTGCTGCTGCTGCAGTTGCTGCTGGCGCTGTTGTTGCGCCATCAGCTCCTGCTGATACTGCGCCATATGCGGCGGCGGAGCTGGCAGCTGTTGTCCACCAGCTCGTCGCTGCTGATGCTGCAAGTGTAGCAGGTGCGCGTGCTGTTCCGCCTGCTCCTCGTCCGAGGACAGCTGTTGTTGCTGCTGCTGGCGTTGCTGGCGCAACTGCTGCTGCTGCTGCAGTTGATAGTAGGCAGCATTGGGCGGATCCAATGCCTCGGCATAGTGTGGATAGGCTTGCTGTCCTGGCGGTGGCTGTTTCATGCCGCTGGTCTTCTTATACGATGGGTAGAGCAACACTTGCGACGCGGCTGTTGTGCGACTATGCAACGATCCGCTGGGTGAAGCGGGCACGGCTCCTGCGCCACGTTTCTTTTTGCCATGCTGGTTGTTGTGCTTCTGGGTCCAATAGAACACCTCATGCGCCTGCTGCGGGGATACACCTCCGACTCCTCCACCAACACCTGCGCCCATTGTGCCGCCAGCATTGTTGTAGTACTCTCGTTGCGATTGTGGCGCCTGCTTCCAGCTGTAGTAGTCCGGCTGATGATAGTAGGCTTCGCCCGGCTGCTGTTGCTGCAGCTGCTGTTGTTGCTTGTGTGCAAAGATAAGGTGCGTGGAGCCAGCCGAACTGGTGGGCGAGGCATGGCCAACGCTGGCTATGCCTGCCGACCGCAGAGTACCCCTCTCGAGCACCACAGATCCGACGGGAGCGGGCTGCAAGCTGCCCGTTAAGAGGCCGCTCTTGAGCGTGCGCCGTTGCTGTGCCTCGTTCAATTCACAGTCGGAGGTGGCACCCATGATAATGGCGTCCTCGGTGGCTGGCAGTTCATGCTGTTGCTGCTGCTCTTGGTCGTCGCGACCCTCATCGCTGGTGCCCAGCGGCAACTTGGACTTTGACTTCGACAGCGTGCCTGCGGAATTGGCAGCAGTGCCGCCCATACCAGGACCTCCATTGCCCGTCACGATGCCAGACGAAATTGAAGTCTTGGAGCAGCGCAAGCACTTGGGCAGCCAGGCATGCTGACGCACATACTTGCGGTATTCGCGGCGAATCTTCTCGTTCTGTATGCAGTGGAATACAAAGATGTAGATGCCCAGCAGTGTGTTGAAGCACACAAAGCAGTAGCCATAGATTGCGGCCACGTCCTCGTCCAGTTTGGCGCCACGCAGATAGAAATATGCGCAGCCCCAGACGGCACTCAATAGCAACAGGAACACAAAGGAGCAGCGAATGTCAAAGCTAAATAAATTAGATAAAAAGTAAGTATGGATTGTGGAGATAGAAGTTCTGCTACAATTGACGTACCGCACATTGGCCAAACGTGTGTGCTCCTTGGTTTTGAGAGCGGTGCGGCTTTTGCGCCGCATGATGATCCACGACAAGAAGGTATAAGTAAGAGCCGCCTGTTGGAAGATTCAAAGATTAGGTAACGCCAATGTGGAATGTTGTTTAGAACCTACCACAAAGAAGAGTAGAATGGGAGCCACAAAGGTGGCATAGAATAGAGCGTTGGCTTCCATGAGAACACAGTAATCGTTTTGCGTGTACGTGCTGGGATTAATAACCAGAGAGATGGCCACCACGCTGAGTGAGAGGCCATAGGATAACAGATAGTAGCAGTTCACTTTGGGCGTCTGATCCACCTCTAGCAGTAGCTCATCGGATGTGAGGGTCGAGTAGGAATGGAACGCTGCATGTTTCAAGTTGGAGAGACACAAGTTACAAGGCTGCGACAAAAGCAGATGAAGCCCCCCTCGAGCCGAGCTTACCTTCATAGCAGAACCAGGCGGTGCCAGAGAGTATGGCACAGTGGAGAAAGACGGTAATGAACCCACAAAATATGCTTGTTTCGGTCTGTTCGATGCCCAGCAGAAAGAGCAGCTCAATGGCCAGCAGGCAAATGTAAATACTGCTATAAATCGAGGTGCGTGCAGACTGCAGAAACAGAGAAAGATAAAGAGAGTGTTGGGGAGAAAAGAGAGAGAGAGCGAAATGTGGAAGATGAGCACAAAGTTCGTACAAATTGCGGGGAGCGAAACGCGAGCAGAATATCAGCGACAATTAATAATAGTGTACAACAATTGATCCTGTTGCTGGCCGCAGCTTAATTTAGTTAACAATAATTTTGGTGGTTTGGTGGTGAAAATGTCGAAAGATATGTTTAAATAAAGACTAAAGTACAACAAATTTAGCGCATATATATGTGAACATGAATGATTGTAGAACAAGACACGAAACAAGCAACTAAACATATACAGATATAAACTACGAAATGAATAAACACAAAATGCAAACATTTACAGGGAAGAATTAGAAACATTCGTTTTGTTTTTATTAATATTAATATTAATTACACACGCACAACGAAAATTATGAAAAACAAATGACAAGAGAACACAAAATGCATAAATAATATGAATCATTATAAAGTTAGTTTTTGTTAAACAATGAAATGCACATACAAATAATAAATCGATTGTTAAATGATGATAATTGGGGGCATTCACAACATGCCGTAAACTATTGATGATGGATGTTATGTTCTGGGTTTTTCAATTAGTGAGTGCCCCCAAGTCGGCAGTTAGGGAAAATGCGCTAAACTTACTTCTACGACAAAAGCTAAGTCTAATAACTAATTAGAACTGGGTACGGGCGGAGTTAGTTTTAGAATCGTGTTAGTGGAGTTAACATTTACAATTTCAGTTACTTATGGATTATATCACATGTGCAGGATGTCGCCTAGGCAATCCTCCAATTAAATAGCTAGCTAGCTAAAAACACTATTTAAGTCTATTTGTTTACCCTAGCAACTAAGATACATATATGTGTGGTTTACTATATATCCTAGCCTACACTTGTCTAGTTTCTTATTGTTTTCACCACCACCACCACTTATACTGCAGGTCATCCATATTGGCCTGCATTATGATGTTGTTCGCGTCGCCATCGCTCACATTCAGATTGTGATTGTGCTGCGGATGCTGGGCATGCTGGTGTTGTTGCTGCTGCTGCTGATGCAACTGCATTTGCTGTTGCTGCTGTTGTTGCTGATGGTGTGACTGTTGTCGCGCTTGCAGATAATTGTGGCTAATGTTCAAGTTGTTGCTAGCCGCCGCAGCATTGGCAGCTGCGGCACCCACATGCGCAGCATGTTGCTGCAATGCAGCGGCAATCGATGCAGCAGCCGCAGCAGCAGCTGCAGTTGTTGTGTTTGTTGCAGCTGCTGTCGCTGTTGCTGTCGCTGCCTGAGTGCCGCCATGTGGATGTAAGTTCAAGTTCAGATTGTTCATTTGCATGCCGCGTTGTGGCTGATTCATGTTGTTGTTGTTGTTGTTGTGACTATGCGAAAGCACGACAGCAGCGGCGGCAGCAGCGACAACCTGCTGCTGTTGTTGCTGCTGCTGCAGCTGTTGTTGCAGATTGTAATTGAGATTGTTGCGATGCGAGTTGCGTATCGAATTGTGCTGTATAAAGTTCGTATGCTGTTGCATATTGTTGTTGTTGCTGCTGCTGCTTGCATTGCTCTGGCTATTATTGGGACCAGTTGGCGTGGTCAGTGTCAGAGATTCGTGAGTCTGGTCGCGTATGTTATTCTGCTGGCGTCTGCTGCTGCCCGCACGCTGATGCGGCAGCTGCGTTGAGTTTGCGTTTCTTACCTTAACGAACACGCCATTGAAGAGCTTCAGTGTGAGCAGCGCAATGATGATGAAAATCACGCAAATTGCCACGCTGATGTAGATAAAAATACGCATGTTGCCGTCAAACATAGTAAAAAGCGAATGCTGATGCTCATCGACCACGTCCATGAGGATGGCAAAGTTGGTCAGATGATTGCAGCTGCAGACGCTGTGCGTGCGATTTGTCGACTCCAGGCTGCAGCCGTTGGGAGACCAAGCGCTGTAAGATAATCTCTATGTTAGCATTCTGTCAAATGAGTTATGAGACGCTAGTTTGCCGAAGTGCCTCCAAAAGCAGTAAATTTAAATCTTATGTCGAGGCAGCTAAGCAAACTTTACTATATTGGTCTGTATAATTACTGGTCAATGTAGTTCCAAAATACGCAGGTGGGATTGCTGACATTCTCGGTCTTCAGGTGCTTCAGCACCAGTCTGATGGGCTGCGACAGCTGAATGTGGCGACCCTTGCCCAAGCTGGCTGAGATTACCTTGCTGTTGAGTATGCTTATGCGATGCTGCGTCTCGCCTCCAGCTGCGTCGCTGTCATTTGAAATAGCTGTGTTGCGCACTGTAAGGCAAAGAAGCATTTCAATAATAGTACAAACTACTAGCTTAACTTTCGGACTCACCATAGCTGCGTGCAGTCTTCAAGTCAAAGTGATCATAGCTGGGCTTTAATATAGATTCGAGGCGATCGAAGGCGGCAAATACAATGCGCACCAGGCCGCCTTCGCTGTTCTCAATGAGCGCAGTGCGTGGCAGCTCAATGCGATCCGAGCTGAGTGGCCACTGATCCGAGTCCGGGAAAACGACATTGCCTTGTATCGTCTTTGTCTCTAAGACACGCACAGAGAGCACTAGAGTAAAAGGCAGTAGGTGTTAATATATGACACTAAACGAGCTCTAAATTGAAATGCCTAAACTTTTGAATAAACTTACATATATTCTTCACTTTTTGCACCACGTTGCGCTCGCGAATGATCGTGTCGGCCAAAAGGAAGGCGTTGTACTCGAGCCCAGTTAGCAGCGAGGTGGCCACGCGCATTTGATCCTCCTGATTGAGATCCAGCCACGAGGAGAGCTGTGATTCGTCGAGTAAATTGGAGCCGGTCTTGACAACGCCATGCAGCAACTCCATGATGATCGCCTCGCGTTGCCGCTGATCCGGGAATGTTTCCTTGTCGTGGAACATTTTCTCCGACATGGTTTGTATGATCTTTGTGGTGACCAGCATGTCGCCGCCATAGAGCGTCTTGCTGCTAGTTACCTCCGACAGATCGTTGGCAATGGAAATTAACGAGGAGTCGCGTTGATTCACGCGCATCTCTAAACTGTTTAGCCACAGACTGCGACATTGCGTCAAGTCTGGCGTCATTGGGTGCCAGGTGGGCTCATAGTTGCGCAGCCGTTGATTCTGGTTAACCTTGTGCGCCATGCTCACGGGTGGCTCGCAACTGCTGCTGTTCTGCAAGCAATCGACTCCCGCATTTGGCGGCAAGGACGTCGTGCTGCTGACAGCAGGCACATCATCGTCATACTCATCGTACCCCGCGTCTGGCAGCCGCTTCATCAGCACACAGCGCCATTTGGCGATGCCAGCTGCACCGCCAGGACAAGGCTGCACATTGACATCGCCCACTCGCGTGATGTTCCAGAAGAGATTCCTGGCATGCGTTGGACCACAGAACAGCTTGGACTCGTCATCAGTGCCCGCCATGCCGGCTGCATTCAGATTAATGTTATTTATGTTGCGTACCACGCTGCTGCTGCCACCAGCGCCCAAATTGAGGCTGCTATTCGTGGCACTGGCTGCAGTGCCAGGCGTGCGGTTGGGCGAACTCTTGGTGGTCAAGAGCGTGCCATCATCGCTGCCCGAGCCACCGACGCCCGTGAGTATGCGTGTGTTCGAGGGAGCCGTGACATTGCTCGAGCTGCTGCTGCTGCTCGGCTTGGTGGGTGCTGTTTCGTCCGTGTGATGGTGATGATGATGCAGCTGTGGTGGCGGGGGCAGTCCATCGTGCCGACCACCTGGATGCTTGGTAGTTGTGCTAGTGACGCCCTTAAGCCGGCCACCAGGCAATGCAGCCGTGCTGCTGCTGGGCGTGGCATGCGTGGGCTGCATCGCATTGATGCCATGAATGCCCACAACGCCCGGCAGCGTGGGTAAACGCGGTGGCGGTGCTGGCGGCTGTATGAGACCGCTGCCATTACCGAAGATGGGCGGTCCATTGTTCAGCACCCATGGCGGTGGACTGGGCCGGTTGGTGGTCGTGGATGTCTGTGCCGCCGAGATGCACTGATAGTGCGCCTCCAAGTACTTGTGTGTGCCTTGGCAGGGGTCACCGAACATGCTGGTGGCCGCCAGAACACTACAACTCTGCTTGTGAGCACATCTACAGGGCGGGGAGTTAATGCTATAATACCTGAATACCACAACTTTACGTGTCTTGAAATTACCTGGAGTTGAGCACGGTGAGACTCTTTGGAAACATGCAATTAACGCTCCACTCCACGTTGCCGTGATCATTGCAAATGGTGATTGAGAAGCGTCCATAGTTGGCTCGTATCAGATTGATGATGTCGCCGGGATCACATTCGATGGTGAGTTTCTTACCTTCGCATGCGTAGGCAGTTTGGTATTTGGGTGCTGCAAAGGTTTCGGATTCCACATAAGTTTATTGAAAACGCATAACCATTATACTGATATTGATTGAAATGTATAAATGGGTTGAGGGAGTTATAGAGAAAATTATGGTTAGCGCTGCGTTGATTTGTTGTAGTTTGGTTTGGTTTTTGGTTGGTGAGGTTGATCTGCAAAGACACTTACTCTCTAGATATGGGGACGTATTGATATCGATATGTATATACAAAGTCAAAGTGGAATTCATGATACACGTTTTATACACCGCCTGGGATATACTTAGTTATGTGTGGATTTTGGTGTTTTTTGGTGGGTCGTTAGCGATGCTTTGTAGCAAGTAGAATAGTAGTCATAAATACCAAATCCTGCCAGTCACAGCTCACTTTCACATCCCGTCCTCCATCAGGCTCATCTGTCTTCAGGCAATCTGATAAGTCGCTGTTCATGCTCATTGCACTGAAATGATAATAGATATGCTATGAATTTCTGGTGTCTAGACTTATGAATTTCAGCTAATATCGAATTTAATTAACACAACTTTAACTTTCATCCTGTTACATCACTTAGTTTAAGTTGGCTCATCGCTAAGTTCTAAAGTCTGCCATTCACATGGGAATTTAGTTTTTACACTGATGTTTATAAAATTTAAGGGAAAATGTTCTATGATAAATATTTATTTTTATATAGCATTTGAGATATTTTTATTTATAGTGAAATATTTAAGCATTTAAGCTAATTATTTAATTAGTACTAGTATTATTTTTTTTAGTTAGAGAACTTTAAAATATAACCTATTGTTAAATTATTATTTTGTTTACTGAAATATCAAATACACACACAATATACTCAATAAACTAAACGTTAAGTTTTTTCTATAAATTAGTTAATTTCACAATTGGTGAAAGCGACCTATTTTTGTATTAGCATTTTTTGTATTGATCAAGTATAAATGCTTGCAACAGCTTGCGTGACCCAAAAAGAGGTTAAAGTTCACTTACCGCAGCACGAATTAATTTCGTAAAGCTTCACAGCAAAACCGAGTCTCGATGAGGTCAACCATGACTGCAAGACAAGAAGAAAAATCAATCCATTACTCAGACTTTTCGTATGTACATGTGAAATGTTCAGACTACAGAGATAAAGAACTTAAGGAGGAATGCACACAGCAGATAAGCACAAAAAGGGAGTCTAAAAATACACACATAAACATAAATACGCATACACACCCTTCATTGACGGTTTCCCAAACGAAGAGACTCGTTTTCTTTGTACACTCAAATTGCATTCGTACCGGGTGCAGTTCTCATATAGAGAAAATTTCGACGCTGACTGCGCTGCGGCAGCTCTGCTGCAGCTTAGACGATTCACTGACAAAATGCACAAAAACACTGTCAAGTCTTTGCTGCAGTCGCTGCGCTGCTTTGGCCAGCGGAGCACCCTAGGTGCCCATTGTTTTGACCTCTTTCATATGCATTTTCGAGTTGGTTTTTTAACACAAATTCCATGATTTTAGTTGATGTTATTTGTCTGATTTATTTAATTTATATGTAAATTGTATTTTAAGTAATTAATTGTTGATGAATTTATATATTTTCTTGTACTTTATAGAGAACACAACTGCACTTGCTGACGTATGCTCTTTGTTTGAAGCAATACGTTGGGAAAACCACTTTGTCTGATGAAAACTGGTTTTAAGTCGTGATTAGCAGAGGAAAGGGTTACTTCGTTTGTTGCAATAAATTTAATTTCTCAAATATAATTTGATGAATACAGGATAGAGACATTTGCTGAGTAGCGTTTTAAATATTTTTGTATATTATTTAACACATTTATTTAATAATTTTAATTATTTTACGGGAGCTCAATCACGTACAACTTTCTTTTAGAAAAATTCTGTATACTCGAATAGCTGTTGGCCAATGCGTGTGGGAGAGGGATGACGATACATACAAGAAAAGACTACAACGGCGCTGCCAACTCTTGTCTGGAGCGCATTAATTCAAAATTTGAAATTCCGCTTGCACTGCAGTAACAGCCATACATACATTGTGATAAATAAATGCCGTAAATGTTTTTGTTTTTTTTGTCTTAAGAAATTAAAATTATATTTTAGTTATTAAAAAGTAATACGTTATGTAGTTCAAGTTCACGTCTTTCGCCTATAAAATTATTTTGAATGACTTGATTTTAGTTCCGGCTTTACAGCTTCTAGCAACTGAATCGGATTCAAAATCTCAAGTCCACGTGCCACTATTACAGCTTACTTCTTATCTAAGCAGCGCCAAAGTCAAGAACAACTAGAGTTCCTGAATAACGGACGCTATAAAAAGTGCATTTGTTTTCAGAATTCAGTGTAGTATTGTTTTAACTAGCAGTGATTTAACTTGCATTATTATAAATAAATTACTATTCAGTAATTATTATGGGAAAAGAAAGTCATTTTATTTTGCTAATGCTAATGTTGGTTATTCCGTGGACTTTGCAAGCTAAAACATCAGTTTCTAGTGTGAAGAAAAAAGATCCAGTCAAAGACTGTACTATAGACGCGAAAAATATAACAAATATTTGCCAAAATACTACAATAAATGCAGTTGCCAGTGTTAATCAAACAGTAACACCCAAGCCTAAATTAGCTGAATTTCAAATAGACCAACGTAAGACAATCAGCATCACCAAAGATGATCTCAACGATCTCTTGGGTGTGTATATGAGCAAGTTGGCCGAAAATGCTGTGTCTTTAAATGAGAAAGAACACCAAATTAATCAATTGCAATCTCTAAATAAAACGGATCTGGATTACACGAAAAAGTATCAGGAACTGTCAGATGCTTGCAATGCTCAAAATGTTTCCTTTGAGGCCACGTTAAATGAAAAAAATGTACTAATCAAGAGTCTACAAGTAAATTCGAGTATTATTGAGACGAGACTGAAACGCAAGCAACATTTAGTGGTCTTGTATAAGAAGCAAAACATATCCGATACTGCGACAATACGGGAACTCAGATTAAAAGTGGCGTATTTGGAGGCTAGGCTCAGGGAAAGGAAAGATGATTTGCTGGCTGATTGGGAGGCAGCAACCAATAGTTGTCTACCGCATGCCAATACGTCTGGTATACATTTGATAGAACTACCCAAATTTCGCCCATTTCTCGTGCCCTGCGATGGACCAGGATGGACAGTTATACAGCGCAGGTTAGATGGATCTGTGGACTTTTATCGTAATTGGGATGAGTATCGCAAGGGTTTTGGCAAACTGAATGGCGAGTTCTTCATTGGCCTGGAGAAGCTGCATAGACTCACCACATTTCAACCACACGAGCTTTACGTTTCGTTGCAACTTTTTAATGGCACCAGTCGATTTGCGCTATATAAGAACTTTGTAATCGGCAACGAGACTGAGGGTTACGAGTTGAAATTGCTAGGCCATTATCAGGGCAACGCCAGCGATGCAATGCGCACTCATTACAAAATGAAGTTCTCGACTTATGATAGGGACCATGACGAGTTTACTCACATGAATTGCGCTGAGTATCACCACGGGGCCTGGTGGTATGACTTCTGCTCCCGAAGGTAGGAAAGCTATAAGTAGTCAAGTTATTGTTTGTATTACAAATTCAATCTACTTTTAGCAACCTCAATGGCAAGTATTTTAAGAGCGAAACGGACAATGCCCAGGGCATCTTTTGGGAACGTTGGTACAGCTTCCATTCACTAAAGTCTGTGCAAATGCAGATACGACCAAAGCGTACTTAGAATATTTGTACAATTACCGAAAATAATGACTGTCAATTCATTTTAATAAAAAATATATATGTTCATAGAAACTTATAAATTGAGAGAGAATTGTCAATTAGTCGGCGTTTGTTTGATATCTATATTGCAAGATAGATAAGCCCCTCTTTCAATCCCTCTTGCAATCTCAATCCCAATCGCAATCCCATTCCCATTGCATTTGTTGCTATTGCTGCTTTTTATCTACACCCATTACTTGTTTATTTGTTATTTGTTTCTCTGCGGTTCGCTCTTCACATTGTTTGCCATTAAGTTTGTTACAGTTCATTGCATTGCGCTTGCCATTGTGCTCAATGCTGCAATTAATTTTCCGTTTTTATTGCAGCAAATTAGCGAAATCGAATTCTGTGTATTTTCCGCACAATTTTACGGCACCCATCGAAATAAATGTAACAAGAGTTTAAATGCATCAATTATCACTTCGCGTCTCCTGTTGTTATTTGCGTCATGAAAAAGTACGAGTACATGTAGATTCCTAATCATTAAATACCAAGTGGACCTAATAAACTGGCAAGTCGAAGTATGACGTATATCTCCTTATGGCGACAGCACGTGAAGAGAGTGACTTTATCTAAGCGTGCTTGATGGTGATTTCTACTCTGCTGGTATTTAACAGAATATTCGTAATTTTTAGCCGTTCATGGCGGCTTTGAGAGGGCAATAACAACAGCTCACGTCTATGTCTTTCTGTTCGTTAAGGCGGCAGACCAAGCAATTAAAGTGCACAGAAAGTTTGCCCAGCTAACTTACTCTACATGTGTGTGGTGTGTGTGTATTGCGATCGAGTGTTACGAGTCCGGTGGAATTGCAGAAAAGTATAACCCCTGACAGGGTTGCTGCTGGTAATCGATTTGTCTGTATGTGTGTGCATTGTTACAAGTGAGAAATAATGGGAGCAAATGTGCTAAGTGGGCGTGATCAAGCAGTAGATTTACACAAAGATTTCCATGCTTGTTCCTATATAAGTTCGTGTATGTGTGCAGCATTTATCTAAGCTTAAAGTTGCACGTAAGCATACAAACAAATAATAAAATAAGCAAAAAGAGAAATCATTATCTCATGTAGACTCGACCAAACAATTAAAAAACAAAAAGGAAATATTGCCGAAACCCGGGATTGAACCGGGGACCTTTAGATCTTCAGTCTAACGCTCTCCCAACTGAGCTATTTCGGCACATAATCTCACCTGATCCAAGGTAAAAATTGGCATAAGGAACTGAACAGCTTTCTTAAGTGCTGCTTTTAAATTGCATAGGGTAACGCGTAGTCGAGTACTTGCTTCGGAATTGTATTTCAGTGAAATGAGATTAAGAGACGTGACAGCGACAGCGACGTCGTCATTTCGTAGATGGAGCATCTAAGAAGTGAAATTGAAACAAATTTGATAATACTAAAATTGTTTATTAATTTTATATTTGCTATTTAATAACCTTATAAATATAAACTGAGATCGCAATAAAAGATGTGTTGTATGTACTGTTGCCGTTGGTCACTTAAGAGGTTATCATTGTCAAAACGTGAATTGTAAATCTTATCGGTAATACGAGAACGAGTATTCCAAGTCAACTCGCCAGTGGGCCATAAAACTACTTAATTTATAACATCAATTACTTAACGACGAATTAAGCGTTTAATTAGCGATTAGGCGAAGAAATACAGCAGCACTCTCCGTGAGTCAACAGGCAGAACAGAAGCTCAAACAAGTGGACATAGATTGCTCTATTGATATTTGGTCGAAGTGATATAAGTACACGCGTTACAGTGATTAACAATTCTCGTTAAGTACGGGGCCAATAAATCAACTATATCTTTCTACGTCTCCACCTCCGCCACGACGTGTTCTTCCTCCTCCTCCTGTTTCTGCGGCTCGGTGTTGTGCTCGCGTTTCCTATGCCAGCGCAAGCTGGCGAACTGGGCAAAGCGCTTGCCGCAAGCCGCACACTTGTACTTCTTCACGGCCAGATGGAGTTCGGTGTGCTTCTTCAGGTTGCCATATGTGGTAAAGGTCTTGCCGCAAACGGTGCACAAATGCTTGCGTATGTTGAGATGGGCATTCATGTGGTCGGTGAAGCGATTCTTCTCGTAGAAACCCTTGTCGCAGATGGGACAGTGGAACGTCGACTGATTGAGGTGAGTGCGCCGATGGATGTCGAAGAACGACCACGTCTTAAACGACTTGCCGCACAGATCACAGATGTACGGACGTTCGCCGGTGTGCGTGCGCATGTGGATGGCCACCTCGGTGGATGTGGCAAATCGCTTGTCGCACTGCTCGCAGGCGTACGGGAAGTCCCGGCGATGGCGGCGAATGTGCACCGTCAGGTTGCATGGCATTTGGAATCCCTTGCCGCACAGTGTGCAGATGAATGGCTGTGTGCCATCGTGGCCCGCACGATGCACTTTGTACTGATCACAGGTCTTGATCAGCTCGTTGCAGACGCCGCAGCGAAAGGGACCGATGTTCTGTTCGAGATACTCGCCGAGCTTGGCGTGCAGCAGCGAAATACTCGACGAGCCCGCCACATTGGTTAGTATTTTCCTCTTCTGTGCTGAGAATTCTTTGCGCAGCTCAAACAGCGTCTTCTCCAGCTGCGCTGAGGTAGACGCGCACTGAAATGTGGTGTTCAATTCCTCCAGCATTTGAGTCAAGGCCTGGCTGCGATAGGCGTTGGAGCGAAAGTCGGGGTGGTCCACGTCCCACAAGGCGGGGTAGTTGCGATAGATTTCCACAAACTGCAGCTGATCCTCCTGCGTGCTGAAGCTGATGCAGCTGGCGTTGATGAATTTGGTCTTCTGATTGGTCTCCACCACGCCTTTCTTCTGCAAGTTTACATGGGAATGAATACATAGATAGCGAATGGTGTTGCACTGGCGCTTACCTTGCTGATCTTGTTGAAGATCTGCTCCTGCAGTATTTTGTGCAAAAACTCCAGCTCGTCGTAGCACCAGAGCTTGGGCAGGTAGAGTCCCTTGTGCTTGATTACCATGCGCAGCTCTTTGCGATAGCGCGTGCGCAGCTTCTGAATCTCCTTGTAGCACTCCTCGCCACTCAGCTCGTAGTTGAGCTCCTCGAGCAGCTCGGCGGAGATCTCGCGGTACAGCTCCTT
The DNA here is from genome assembly GCA_035046165.1 of Drosophila rubida. Classification (NCBI taxonomy): domain Eukaryota; kingdom Metazoa; phylum Arthropoda; class Insecta; order Diptera; family Drosophilidae; genus Drosophila; species Drosophila rubida. The sequence continues at coordinate 35,348,292 of JAWNOF010000021.1, forward strand.
CTTGCAGCAGTTGTTGTAGTCAAAGTGCTGTGGATTCCACAGACTCTCCTGCCGTCGAAAGGCCTCAATGATGCAGCTGAGCACCTCGCGAAACTGCGCCGACTTTGTGGTCGACTCGTTGTCCGTCTCGCTGGACTTTTCGCTCTCCGTCGACTCGCTCTGCAAAGACATAAGACCTGGTTACTTGTTCGTCCTGGAAATTGTTTGGCTTCAGCTACCTACCTTCGCCTCCCGTTCGGCGCGCTTGTGCTCGATGACGCCGCGCAGAAAGTGCATCTTCTCGAAGAACCAGAGTCGCGACTTGTACTTGGCCCCTAACGTGTTCAGCTTGCTCAGCTCGCGTCGATAGCGTCCACGCAGCTCCTTGAGCACGGCGAAGATCTCGGCGCCAGTCAGCGGCATCTGGAAGACCGCCTGGAGAGGCGCGGCCAACTCGCCGTAGACGCTGCGCTTGGCATTGTATTTGTAGTCGGGGTGCTTGGGATTCCAGAGCTTCTCGTTGCGTTCGTAGGCCAGCAATAAAGAGCAGACAAACTCTCGATTACGCTCCAGTTCGCGACGCGTGCGCTGGCAGAAGAGCGAAGAAGAGGGAGCGTGTTAAAAAGGAGGTCGCCAATTGCGATTACATAAGTTGATGGCTGTTGACTTTGGAGTGCTTGTTGTTGCGCATGTTTGCTTACCAGCTTCAAGTCAACGCTGCTGGCGACGCTGCTCGTGGGCGAGGTGGGCGGCACTGGTGTTGGCGGCGTTGCCGGGGGCGTCAGTTCCAGCACGTTCTCCTCCAGCTGCTGGTGCTCTTGTAACTCCAGTTGCAGTTGTTGTAGTTGTTGCAGCTGCAGTTGCTGTTGCTGTTGCTGTTGCAGTTGTTCGTGCTGCCCGTCCTCTGCAGTCTTGGCGTTCGCGGCTTCCGCGTCGCGCAGCTTGCGCTGCAATGCCTGGGCAATAACAAATAATGGGGCATGAGTAAATACATTTTGTATCTCACAGATACGAGCAGGCATTCAAGCTACGCGCGCACAAACAAAGCGCGCACATGATCGCTACTGTGTACACAAAAAGGGAAAGTACCCCCGCACCCCACAAACCGCCATTCTGCTTGCAGCAGACACACAGCTGTGTGTGTGTGTATCAGCGGCTATTGGCCTTTGGAATTCTGCGCCGGCGTCGCCCTCGTCATCGTCATCGACTCGGCTTATCGCAAAACTATCGCCTTAGCTACGAATACAATTAAGCACCACATACAGATGATATACACATATATATATTATATATGTGTGTTTATGTATGTGCTGTGTGTATTATTGTTTTGCTTGTCTAGAAGCTCCAATAGCCGGCGAGAAATGTCGTATTCAAAACGCACTTATGGACACATAAACACTTACATATATATGGTAGCAGTGATATTCGTTTGTATGCAGTAACTAAGCGAATGTGTGGCATATAGTACTTGGGCTTGTTTTGCTTGAGTTGTGCATGAATGAAATCTATGAATAATTCAAGGGCACATCGCGTGTGTCATACGCAAACACAGTCCACTGCTGGTGCCCCCTCTCTTTCTTTATTCGAAGATCACTCCAAGGGAGTTTCGCAATGCCCCTTATCGCTGGAGCAGAACAATCAAATATTTGCCCAAGCACAAGAACAATACAACTAGACCTAGACCCTAGAAAAGGGGTGGATTGATGCAAAGTGTTGGGTTAGCAAAATAGCTGAGGAGCACCAAATTACCAGTGTGCGACTAGTGAAATCTCTAGTGCTTTGGGCAGGTAGAAGTTCGGCAGCCTAATTTAAACTAGCGTTGTGTGTAGTGTGTAAATAGAGTAGTGTGGACCATTTAGATTCTACAAAGTAGATGGTGCTCGACTAGTCTAATGGAGACAGTCGGAAGTGAAGTAAAAGTGCTCGCCTAGTGTGAACAACTTGTACTCGCAAAGAACTCAAAGATCCTGGGCGTTGTCTTCTTTGTTTTGCAAAAGTTCATGCTGGACAACGCTGCGCTGTTAATATGCTGGAAAATTTTGCAATTTGCATTTTCTTGTTGTTTTTTTTCCAAGCTGACTTCAACTTGCGGACAAAGTGAGTACTTGCGAGCACTTGCAGTCGGTATTATCCGGTTCTCACTCGTATTGCTGAGCAACATGCAGGCACAATAGTTCAAATATTGTTTTGATTTCGGGGCCATAATCGCTAATTGAAGTTGTCGATTGTGCGGCAATTGTTGACGCTCTTTTACTGTCTTGTTTTGCTCGATTTATAATAATTGTTGGCCCTTTTCTTCAGCGAATCAATAAAACTAATGATTGGAGTAGTCGACATTTGTCAATTGAGACGGCTGAGGAGTGTGAGTGAGTCGCAAGAATGCGGGTTCTTTTGTGGCGCGCCGGAGTCGGTGCAGATCGCTGCTAATATGCCGATATGGAATGTTTATTTTCAGAGAATCGATTTGTATTTACGGTGCCGTCATACGCGACGCAGCTGTGCACGTAATTCCGCAATTTCGAACCTATAAAAGGGGTTCGACTGATTAATGACGACACATTTCTTTCGGACTTTATTGATTGCCGAGCCTTGACCTTACGCAAAAAGCACAGGTAATTGCTGCCAACGCTGCTCTTCAGCCAGCTAATTAAAGCAGCTGAAGCATTGCGCACCTTGACCTCAATGTGAATAACAAAGGTTCTAAACGTTGCATAAAACTGCAAACAGTAAAAAGAATAAAAAAAAAAAACAAACATACAAACAACTAGAACTATGTTATTCCACAGAGTCGACCACACCCCATAAAGGAAGCGAACCACACCGAACCAGAGGCCCTCAATTTTAGCGTAGCCAACTAAGCAGCAATTAAATAAAACATGTAGGCAGGTCACACTTCAGTGTTCTCGACTACGCAATACCTCGTACATACTTCTACAACTGCCACACTGCTAAATAAGGTGTAAACCAACTTGACCTGCTTGCAACGCTGATAAGTATTGTAAAGTATATATGTTTAATTTTTGGCTATAGCCAAAATATGTTCCTCATTCACTTAGCCTTAATGCCCTTCTACCCTTTGGATAGCTGCCATATAAATTAAAACCCACGCACCCACACTGCCCTTCTTTGCTTTAGCCAGGTGGAAAAGCGCTGAATGTAAACGCAAATTTGAGTTGTACTCGTTTAGCTGGTAGGTGCTAAGGGTGGGGCCTCTTGGGAGCTTGGCATTCGGCAGTTGGAGTTCCAACTGCATGCCACGTTTACTTGGAACTCACTCGGCATTGTATCGCATTGTGGTCAGTTTCAGCAAATGGCTCAGCAGCTGTTTCTGTTTATTTCTGCAATTTGTGGAGCGTGCCAAACAATGGCAACGCTCTCGCATTCGTATTCACCCAGCGATGACGTCCGCGATGAGTTCCTAGTGCCCAGTGCTCCCTCCTAGTGCTTGAGGGCCACACCACGACAGATTGGATTCAGTTCGGTTTCGAAATTGGGTGTGGTATGGATGTGTGTGTGTGTTGGTTGTGTTTGTGTATTGTGTGCGGCACGGCGCCTGTTTCGGGGGCTTGACCGCGCGGCCACTATTGACGAGGCCTCTGCGTCACGACGCTGTCTGTTTACTGAGCACGCAATTGAAATAATTGATCCAGTTAACAAAATTGCATAAAAATTCAATAAAAAAGCACTCACAACAACTACCATGCCCATGCCATCTGGGATGCCGTCTGGCGAGGCTCTCGGGCTCGGAATTGAAACCCGATCGCAGACCCATTTATCGAGTTAGGTTTTCAGTTTTTTCATCATCTTTTTTTTTTGTTTATTTATTTATGGTGTCCAGTGGAAAGGGGTCGAAACTTGTTAGAGCTGTCGAGGACAGCGCAGGCTTGGAATATTTCGAGGGGACTCAAATGCAGACTAGGCAGAGAAATTACTCGAAACTGAAGTGCTGTAAAGAGGAACATTCAAATTAAACTTTCTTGAGGCATTCAACTAATCCGCCTAGGATATTTTAAATTCTGTGAAAATGTGCTAAAATTACAATATTCTCGCTGAGCCAAGAGAAACCCTGATAATGTGTTTTTAAATGATAGGAATTAAGCGCAATTTGCGGGGCAACTTAAGAAAAACCCTTAAGTACAAGGTGGTGGAGCTAAGTAATTAAGACGGACAGTTTAAAGCCCAACAAGATAATTGAAATGGAGAAATTAAGAGACAACGTTAGTTGACACTAAAAGTCGGGATTGGTACACCAAATTTATGTCTTTGCAGCCATTAAAGTATGAGTCAGAAAGTCAGGACTATAAGGGAAATTAATTATGCTTTTGCACTCGAAATGCAGGAAATAAAATAGATTCTGAGTAAAGTGCTAACATAAGCGATTCACGTCTATCAATTGCCCAAAACGATAATAAGCAGACATTCGAATTTGAGGTAAACATGACAAACCCAAAGCGAACCCATTCTAATCTAGTTAAGCCCTCCAGTTCAGTGCGGTTCAGTTTATTTCCAGTTGCTGTCGCTGTTCGCGTTCGCGTTATGCAACACTTTGACTAACAATTTGGCAGCGAGAAATACTTTCTACTGATAAGCGGCACTCGCGTCGTGTCGCATCGCATCGCGTCGCATCGCGCCATGCCACGAAACGCGACACACGGCGATATCAATATGAAAATCCATCGAGAGCAGCTGTGTCATCGCAGCGAGCTCGGGGCGTATTGTTAACATGGCGCGTCGTAAGAGTGTTGAGTGTTGAATGTACGTGGAATGTACACAAACAAGCAAGCAGTCAGCCAGTCAGTCAGTCAGTCACTGGACTCGCTCGCTCAATACAATGCCGCACAGCCAGTCAGTCAGTTGTTGTTCAATTAAAAATGATTGTTTATTGCATTTGGCACTAGGAAAAACGCTGACACAAAATATGCGGGTAACGTAATCAATTCCTTTGATGGTGACGACGCGGCGTCGAGATGCAGCCAGCGGCAGAAGTTTTCCTCAAATTTCTGATGTGCCACACAAATTAATCAAAAGAAATTTGTTGGGCTGCGAAACCAATTGGTCATTATCAGATGACACCGACTTAGCACACAGCAACACATCAGCTCCCAGGGCCAACAGCAAACACTGCTGCTGATGGCCATGTGGAGGGACAATTAGAACGCGTTCGCTAAGCGCACAAATCGAAGTGGAATGCGTGACTGGGTGCGGGTGTGGTGGGTCTGGGTCTGGGTCTGGTCTCGATCGATAGATAGATAGGGTCTGATTCCCAGTCCGAGTGCAAATAAAAGATTCATGGTAATGCCATTAATACGCGCCTAATGCCACTGTAAAGCGTCGCCCTCCAAATGGTGTCAAACTGTCGGCCATTGCATTAATTGAAATGCTTTATGCTTTCGCTTGAAGTTTTAAGTTGATTACCCAACCGAATGGGCTCTTCGGCAGTTCCACTACTGGAACGGTAGCTGCGCTATTATATATTGCCAGTCTATATTTAAGTTCATTTCCGACCCAGTTTGCACCACATGCCAGCTATTGGCTCCATCTGGCATGCGTAGCGCTCATTTGTATGCTATGAAAACTGGCAAACTGCACCATAAAAACTTATAGTGCTCGTATGTCCATATGATAATCGGCGAGCGAACAAGCGCAAAAGGCCGCAAGACATGCAAGCTGCGAAACTGGATTGCAAACACACTCTCGACGCAAGAGATACCCTAACAATAAGTTGACGAAACAACTGCCCTAGCTTGACAAGCATATCCACAGGGATTTGGATTACAGTAAGAGTAATATTATTATTTTTAAATAATAATAAGTTTAGTATTTATTTTTGTATATTGGGAATCATTTGAACTTCAACTTGATTTAGGATTGAGAATTTGAAATCAATAAACTTTATTTATTTGTATATATTGGGAATCATTTGAACTTCAACTTGATTTGAAATCAATAAACTCTTAAATGAATCAAGAATTTCTGTTGTAGAATAATCGATACGCAGCCAACATACCCGCTTTGCGCTGTTTGCAGAGTATACACATAAGGCCAGAGGCGCTCGTAAAGTCAGGTTGAACGTCGCCAGGCTTTTGAGACACGTGTACACAAAACACTTTGAATATGAGCTCCCTCCATCGATCCACTCACAGCAACAGCAACAGCAACCGCAACAGCAACAACAACAGCTGGCAGTGGAACTACTCAAAAAAATCAAAGATAATACGCTAAGTATTTGGTGCAATCAATTTCTGTGCTAATGCGCTGTTATTAACTTCTTTTGCTTTTTTTCGCAATGGAAACTAAAACTATGAACAAATAACTTCGTCAGTCAGTCACAAGGCAGCCGTAATTTAATTAGACTGATTATAAATCCAAGTCTGATAAATCAGCTGATCGATCAGGGCCCTGACACTGGCGTGGGTGAAACCAGTCAGCAAAGTCAGCGAAGTTAGCGAAGTCAGCAGGCCAACAAGTCTGTCGGCCTTAAATTTATAATATGGCCAAAGTGAATACGAAAAATACAACAAAAAGGCAGAAGAGAAGCACAAAACAAGTTAAACACGCTAAATAAATGTTGAATTTAACATGTTAATGATTTAATAAGTGCGGCTGATAAAAACTGAGCTATTTGCACAGTTCTTGCTTCTGTATACAACATTTATTTATTTATTTTTCTTAATTATGATTAGAGCACAAATAAAACGCTCGCGGCAAAAAACAATTAATTATTATTGACTATTTAGATATCCTGTGTGAAGATCTTCCGGCAAGTCAACCAGACAAAAGACTAAGTACTAGACTTCTAGTTGAAACAAGGGATTCAATTGAAAGTACTGCTCTCTCATCAATCAGCATTATTTTGTTTTTCGATTTGGCATTATTCACATTCATAAAATGATTATGACAGGCATTGTACAGTTTTTAAGTTAACATAGGCCGTGATTTATAAAATAGTATGGACTATCAATCAGCTATTGATACGTATAAGTTTTTGTACGCCATTCGATTAGATTGGCAAAAAGCAATCATATCCATAACAGTTTCAATAAAAGTTCTAGACGCTATGTCTGTGAGGTTTAGTTTCTGTTCGCAGAACAAACTAAGCTTTCTGTCTAGTGACTGACAAACAAAAGCAACAGTATATTATAATATATATAGTTATATTATGTGAAAGAAACTTATATTGCAACTTAGCTGATCAACACTTCGGAGTACGATGCGGCAACTAACTTTTCCCAATTCTTGTACAAATTTTTATTATTTTCGTCGCTGATTAGTTAGTGATTCATACAATCTATCAGTCAGAGCCAAGAGCTTTATATACGTAGCCATGGCACACAGATAATATATTACTTCTAATAAACCTTCTACAATAGCGGAGCTGGTCACAATCAATTCGATCATCAAACGCGATTCTTAAATGTATTAAAAGTAAAAGTTTACTACTGGCCACAGAGAACTATCATATTATTCTGCCGGATCACGGCGACGTTTTAAAAGTGGTTGTTTATATGGGTTATCATATGGCGATTTGTAGCACTTCGACAATGTTTCGGTTTCAGTTGGCCAATGATTTATGCTTGCCAATCGAGCCAAGTTATTGCGATAGCCGCATTTATGACGGGTGCTCTAAAAATACCAATTTGCCGGTGTTTAAATGTACATTAAAACCTCCTTAGGCCCATGGCGGAACTGTGCCCCGATCGCGCCTTATCTCTCCAGCCGCTTTAATAGCCAACATGAAACATGGACAAAATTCGAAATTATTTTATGGCCGCAACCTGCAGTTGAAGTGGGTGTGAGAGATGTTCCACACCTGATACGGATTGCCAACAATACATTGTTAATCGTCATGGGAATTGAAGACTATATAACATGTCTGCTGCCTGGATTTGCGCAGCTGCATGAAATGCTGCCTCGAGTGGATGCCAGATGATTTGATTTGAGATACGCACTAAGAGAATTTGAGCAACTTTCGGCGCGACTCTCGCACCACAGTGCCCTAATCGATGCTTAGATAATTTGCCTGCTTGTTTACTTTCTAGGTTTATAGATAATAGCAACAACGTCAACGTGAACAATCGAATTCCAACACTACCAGACTTGCCCATATTGATAACGAGTAAAAAAGAAGACCAATTACACTGTTCGACAGCGACATACCCTGGAAGTCGAAAGAAATGCCTCTAAGCCAAAAATTCGATTTCAACAGCTTAACATAAATGTATTTTTACGTCTGCAAAATGTGCCTTGGAATTCTATTTTTCCGGCTAGAGTGAAAAGCAAAAAATATATATGATGACACCATCATGTAATATATGAAAATCATTTGCTGTCGAGTAAAACAGGTGCATATTAATTGGTTAAGCTATTCCTTATACCCTCCTATGTTTATCCGAAATTGAGTATAGGGTATAATAAAAGTTCCTCGACACAGAAACGACTATTACGCGTAATTGTATTGAAATTTGGTCGGCTGTGTCTGGGACAGTATCAGCAATTGTATTTCCATGAGTTCTGTTATTCTGATATCGATATTGGATTGGGTTCAGTTCAGTTCAATTCAGTTCGGTTGGGGAGGAGTTAAACGCTAATACTGCATGGGTGGTTCGAGTGCATATAAATAGTAACTAATCATAATATGGTAATGGCCAGCCGCATTAACTGAACGTGTCTCTGACGTCAACAGCGGAAATAAAGGTTACATTCATACCAACCAACGAACAGCAAAAAATGGAGAGCATAGATAGTCGAACTGATAGTGAATTGTCTTTCTACGAACTCCACAAACCGCCCCCTAGATAAACTGCAGTTTTTCCATGCCACATCAAAATTCAATTTCGGCAGAACAATTTGAAGCGCATAAAATTAAATATTTATATGTGCTCGCGCTGGCGTTCTCATTTTCACAAATCAACTCGTAAAACAATCGTAAAACTTTGGTAGCCTTCATAAAGACTATATATGTACATATATATTTATAATATATAGGCATGTCCAGTATTCTCGGTCGCCTGTTCGGTTCAAGTATTTATTAAACATCCACATCATTAGTTCAAAAAAGTATTTATAATTTGCATTCGAATGGAATTCAATTGCATCAAACATCAACAAACAGCTGCAAATGCATTATAAAGTCGACGATTGAATACTCTGAGGCACATTTCATTTCCATGCACATGTTCCAAAGTGTCACAAATTAATATAACTGAGCTAAACTCTAAAATCTATATATTTTATGTTCATAAATCAATTCTCTTAATTGCATAACAATTTAAAGCTCTCGTCATCATTGTAAATGTATAATTTATTACAACTTACTAAAGTGTTTAATTAGTCGTATGATAAAAAACAAGATCTATTCACTTTTTGCGTGTGATAAACAAAAAGATCGAAAACACAATCAACTGTTTTTGTCCCAAATTTGCGACTTTTTTCTACGCTTCTGTTCAACTCACAGTTCTTTTTATTTTGTTTTTTTGTGTTTTGTTGTGAGCACATAAATTATTATGTGCTTGCCGCCTTGAAAAACAAATGTTTTTGCTGTTGTTGGCGGCAAATATATTTCCACAGCGCCAAAAGAAAAATAAAACAGCAAATTTTAAATTGAAAATTGGACGAATCCAAAACAAGTGGAAAACCAACAAAAATTGCGTCGCGTTGCCAGCAAGTATAAATAGCGTTATTTCGCGTGGAGCTGATGAACTGTCTGGCCTGGTCGCTACCACCACCTGCCGCCCCTCCCCCCCTTTGCCACTTCCCCTTCCCGATCCACAACAACCGTAGCTATCGCAGCTATGTGGCCACCTTTGGCTTTGGACTATGCATCCGGACAGTAGCCTCCCCCGATTTTTGTATATCGGGATTAGCGGGCGGCGGACGTGGACATAAATAACGGCAAGCAAAGATTGCAGCCCACATACGACTGTGTATATACCCTATAGTGTTTTAACATTCTGGAGAATAAGTTCTGTTTGAGAAATCAGCTGACCCTCTCTAAAGTATTATAGCTTCTTGCTTATATTTATTATAGCTTCTTCTTAAGTTTTATCCTCCTTTTTATTTAAATTTTAAATTGAAGCACTTCATTTTGTTTTTCGAAATTCATTGAAGTATTTATATATATATAATATTGTCAAATATATGTACTCTCATTCAATTGTGTAATGCATCTTGTGATGTTTGAAATCTTCACTATAGTATATTTGTAGGCTGGAGCATACCCAGTAGAGCTCCATGGAGATGTAGGGTATCAAAAAAAATGCGACACAATTTTTAGTATTTTGCTGCCATCCGCTGCGAGCGCTGGTAATGCGCCGTTATTTTGAAGGTCGTGTGGCCACAGTTGGGCTTATTTACAAAGGGCCAAAAGAACAACGGAAACCCCTTTTTGCATTACGGAATCACATAAAAAAAGGAAAACAACGTTAACAACATCAGCTTCGACAGCAGCAGCAGCAGCAGAATTGCGAAATGCCGGATTTTGGGCGAGGACACACGGAGGGAGGTGGGCGGTTAGCGGAAGGTGGGGTCAAGAATCAACGATTAACTTACCACGCGTCGCGTTTCGTAGCGCGGCGCTGTTGCAGAGACAGCGCCTCTGGAGCACGCCCCCAGCGTTGACTGTGTGTGTGCGTCGTCTGCTGGCGTGTGCATGTGTGTGTGCATAGGCGTTGTGTGTATTGTGTTGGCCTCATGCAACATTTCAAATGGATCCATCGAGTGCAACAGTCGTGGACTCTGCTCGTCACTCGAAATGTCAGCCGATGGTGGGGGCGAGGGTGGCAATGGATTTTCCATAACATAAACGAAGTCTATTTCGGCTGGCATCGGCGTCGTCGTCGGCGTCGGCGTCAACGTCGTTGTGGTCGCCGTCGCCGTTGCCGTCGCAGTTGTTGTTCCTGCGTTGCTTAGCTGCAGGAGTGTCGTCGCACTGCTGTTACTGTTGTTCCCTCCTGCTGTCGGCGCTGTAGACTGCACAATGCCCGCCAGGTCTATGCCCATGTCCACGTCCAACAATCCCACTGTGTCCGCAGCACTCACTGCGCCCGTCGACCCCATTGTACCCATTGTATCAGCCCAATTGGATTTTTTCATACGTTTATCGAGGCTCGCATTTGTTGTGGTTGTTGCTTCGTCCGTTGTGGTCGCCGCCGCAAGCACTTCGCTGCTGTCCATGTGGATGTCCATTAGCAGTTGATTGAAGTCGGTTTGCGTTGTTTGTTCGATTTTGGCGTCGGCCACCTCGTAGCGTCGTCGCATGTCCTGCATGTGATGGCCGCGTATGTGATCGATGAAGACCGAGAACTGCAAACAAATCGCCGGACAAAAGGCGCAATTGAAGCCAAAGCATTGCACGTCCGGTGATGTTGTGATTTCGCCGCACTTGTGAAAATATGCAAAGTCCTCGAGTTGCCAGTGGAACGATTGTGGCGGCAACAATGCCTCCAACTCCACGGCGGGTTGTAGCGACAAAATTGAGTTCGTGATTTCAACGGCCATGACACAGAAGAGACAAGTTTCAGCTACTGCCCGTGCTGCAGTCAGTCCTTTAAGGAATTGCTTACTTCTATGCTACTCTTGATATATTACTTTAATAAGCGCACTCGTTTGTGTTTATTTATGTACAGACATATGTACATATATCGCCTTTTTATTGTTGCGTTGCGCGCCCACGACAAACGACAAAACAAAACAAATCGAAATCGAAATTAGCGACAAGTGCGCCAAGAAACGATGCGGAGACCACTTAAAAGAAATGCGTTGCAAACAGCCGGCAAACGAAAACTGTTGTTGTTCTCCCATGTTCTCTCGCTTATAAGAACGACGAAATCATGGATTAAGTCACATACAAGGTGACGCCATGCGCAGCAGCGACGATATCGCGCTCTCTGAGAACAGCAACAAGCGTGAGAGCATGTGACGTAGCAATATATTTTATATGTATTAACTTCATATATTTATTGTTGAATCAAATTGCATTGTCGAAAACCTTATTTTATTACAATATATATAATAACTTTATTTATAAAGCTTATTATGTAGTAATGCTTTGCGATTTTGCGCAGCCCTGGTTTAATCATAGTGCAGCCCTTGCCGGTAAAGCGCGCTGCGTCGCCAAAATTGAGTGCGTCACACACTGCATACAACAAAATATAAATTAATATCTATTTATCGTCTTGCAATGTAATTTTGTAATGCGCGACAAAATACACTTTTAATTAATTTCAAGTATTATCAATGAAGTGCACAGCGCTGCCAACTTGTTGCTAAATTGCGCGCGTAAATTTGTCTACGCAAGCAGCGAAGTTGAATGGATAGTCCATAAATACAATATTTTAGCAAATTTACCAACCCCAAAGTGTAAAATCAGCATTTTTATGCACTCCTGTCCTTTTCCAGAAATATATCGCAATAAACAGTTATTAATTTTATAAATAAAGCTGGCAAACAGCGCGTGGAAGCATGCATATGTTTTTTATTGAAATTATTAATGGTGTCACATTTTTGTAGATAACAGCTAAAATCGTTTTAAGAATTCCTCAGCACAGGTTCGGGCTCGTGCATTTACGGCCAGTTTCATTTCACTGATTTCTTTATCAATTTCTTCCATGAAACTGATGACAAAGTCAACCAGCTTGTGCTTATACATTTGTTCTGTATGGAAATTGGTGATCAAAAAGCTTATATCGTATCCCTCAATTGGCTTGCGTCGCAGAATGATGAATGATTCGGCTCGTCGCATCATGAAACGGGTAAACTTGTGGCACAGAATGCGTTCGATTTCATCAGCCTGCTTCACAGCAATGCTAACGCGCACCGAATTTATGGATGGCTCAATCAGTACCTTTTCCCTCTCGTTGCGCGAGACCACAATGGGCGTCAACACCAGTTCTTTGCTGGAGCAAGTTTCGACCTCCGGTTTGTTGTGCCGTTCCACAACTTGCGAAGGAAAATCTTGTAAGCACATAGCGGCTGTTAGCGAATGTCTTACGGCAGTTAAATATGGTTTTAAGGTGGCAGCCATTGTTTTGTAGCAGATGTTCCAGTTGGCTTTGTCTTTTTGCTTGTTGTAATGTAAGGTTTACTGTTTTTAATACAGTTTTTCTTTCCTTTTATAAATGAGTCACTAGAGGTGGTGATTAGTTGGTACTACAGCTGGAGAAATATCGATTATATCGATGGCCAATCGATGTTTTCCAGTGATATAATTCTTTAACATCGATTCTTATAAACAAATTAAATTCGACAAATGGTGATCTAATTAGTAAATTACATTAATAATTAACAATTTAAATTCATAGGAAAAATCGATTACCTCTATAGATTCCGATTGTAATATCCGATATAATTGCATGTCTGAAGGCGATGAGGAATACGCGCTACTTACAACGAGTACTCGCAGTCACTTATCGGTCATATTCACAGTTTATCGGCCACCACAAGTTCCATAGAAAAAAATATACAAGAACTTAAAGAAATTAGATTCCTAAATGACGCGGTAATTGTTGCTACTTTTGGCCTACCAGGAAAGCGGCAAGATGTGGAAAGGCAACACGTTGCTTCTGCTCCTGGTGGCAGCTGCACAATCAACGTCAAATGGCGGCAGTGAACATGTTCCTCCTCTACCTCTAAGCATAAGCAAAAACACAACCACAACCACAACAAATGAAACCATAACTAGCAATATTAACAAAGTGCCTACGACGATTATTACAACTGGCTCTGCTGCTGCTGTTGCTGCAGTTAACTATATGCCACTCCAGCAGACGCCAGCCAATATTTTCTTTGTCAACTATAATCAGCAGAATGTTGTGCAGCTAAGGAGCAATGTGGAGAGTAATCTGCACAGTATACGCAAATTTGAGATGCTTGTGGCAAAGATACAAGTGAGTTTGTTGCGCTTTTTAACTCAACAACTACAATAAAACTCAATATTTTACAGGAAATCTTCGACTCCATACATTTTGCAAGCGCAGTGGCGACGCGTTTAACGTCGGTCAATGGAAACGAGAGCGTGCAGCAGGATCTGCAAGCGTTCAGCCAGCGTTTGGGACGCAAGCTGCAAAGAGCCACTCATGTGGTGCTTGAGCTACGCGATCTATTGCGTTTCAATCTGAGCAAAGTGCTGATGCCACAGCACATCTACGATGATGACGGCGACGATGAATTGGAAAACGAATTTGATTTTGAGACGGATGAAGTGGACAGCAGTAGCAAAGCGACTGCCAGCAATGAACAACACAAACATCTGTTTTTGAATACGCAGATCGTGAGCTGTCAATCGGATTACGAGAGCAATAATGGAGATGCAACCTCCACTGGGTCTCGAGCGGTGCACTACAACAAACAGCAGATACAAATCCTTAACTATCTGAAGTCAGATGAAACATCCCGCGTGACATTTCTCAATGAGAACAATGGACGCTCACGCGACGCCAATGCCTACATAGCCGATCAATTGAACTTACTGAAACAGCGTCTGAGCAGGAGTCAAAGTGACAGCGATGCCAACAACAGTATTAATAACAAACCCAGCACAAGCAGTAGTAGCAGCAGCATCAGTCACTTTAAGCACATTTACTTTCTGTCCAGCAGCGATGGAGCTGCAGCAAGCGGACAGTTCCGGCAGCTATATGTTTCGGCTATTAAACGCAAGTTTGTTATGCTGCTCATTGATGTTGGTTCGGCGTTGAATGCCGAGCTCTTTGACATCACCAAGAATTTTGGTAAGTTGTGGAACAGATTGATTTCGTTAATTTCGCTAATTATTTGTGCTTTAGTTCAAGAGCTGTTGATGCTTCTGGAGGACACGGACTATGTGTCGATAGTAACAGTATCCAACGAGGCGGACTTTATGGTTCTTGATGCATTTCCCATTGAAGCTGAACATGGCATCTATAGTACTACACGCGCCCATAAGGATGAAATACTTAGCTATGTGAACAATCTAAGCTTGGCACGCGCCCTAACCAATCACACATTGGGCTTTGAGTATGCATTCCATATGCTGCATCGTCTGCAGCAAGCACAGCTGATTAATACCTCAGAGCAGCCCATTGAGTTTGTGTATGTGACACGTGGTCTGCTGACCAATCTATCGGATGCCATGTATGTGTTACGTGCCTTATCCCAAGGTCAGAGTCGTCTCTCCTCGCCGGTTATCATTAACACATGTGCCGTGGTGCTGGACGAGAAGCGCATCATGTATGAGAAACAGTTCCTAAGCGATGTGGCCACCCAGAATTATACAAAGTTTGATATCGACGTGCGCGCTTGGTTAACGGCTGGACAGGAGGAGCAGCTTGCTGGGCGTTTCTTTGTGCTAAATAAAATGCATGCTGAGACCATTCCCAGAGCCAGCAGTCGTGTCTTTGGTCAGCTTTTTTCAGAGCGTTTTCTCAGCGACACACTGCAAGTGCATCAGCCCGTTGTGGATCCAGATAGCGGCGGTAAATTTTTAGATACTTATGCTAATTGCCGGCAATTTACAAACCCCATTCTCTTTCAGATGTGCTCGTCTCCATTACGCACGCTGTAGCACCTTATGGTGTGGTAGGCGTTAATTTGTATTTGGCTGATTTGCTCGAGGATCTGTTGAACTATCCGAATGCTTCGCCGGCCGCCAAGCAAGGTTATAGTTATGCCTTTCTTTTGGATCGCAGCAGCGGCAATACTTTGGCGCACCCGGCATTTCCACGACCGCTGATTCAGCGTGAAACCGCTTATCCTGTGAACATTGCTTACTTGGAAAATGCAACAGATTTCGCTAACATTCGACATCGTCTGCTGCACGAGGAGCGTGGTGACGCTACCACCGACATCTATTTGGGTCGGCAACAGTTGCAGCGCACCTATCACTGGCAATCGGTGCTCGGCATTTATGTGCTGTGCATCGTGAGCACCGCTAGCGTCAGCGGCAGTGGTGTCCACAATGCTTCCGCCCAGCTGCAGCTGCAGCGCTACAATCTGAAGGACACCGGGAGCAGCTACGACCCAGGCTTTTATGGCGATAGCATGGATCTATTGTACCATCGACTGGATCTTATGCAAAGTGGTGGCGGTGGCAATGGCATTCCAAGTACTTGTCGCTACTTCAGACAGCTGGCCACGATGGGTGAGTGTGTCAAAGAATATCAATTATAGTGAAATCTATTAGTTTATAATTATACATTTTGCAAACAAAATATTCTTAAGCAATTCCCAAATGTTTCTAATTAGTTTTGATTACGTTTAGCATCATTTGACAATTAATTTTGCTACAAACATTTGGAACTGCATTTGCTTCGATTCCTTATAGTTTCAATCGGTTAGAAAACTTTAGAGTAATTCAGTAACTTCACCGAAACGACCATATTGTGTTTTACTTAAGCAGCCCAACATTGAATGTTAATTGAAAAATTTGTGTTAGTCAGCAATAAATTTCTTTCGCATAAAACCATTATAATTAATATTGTGTTGCCTTTTGCAGATGCTCCAACGTTGTTTCTGAGCGCCGCTGCCTTCGAGTCGCCTTTTGCCTTTCTGCACAACAATCGACCGCGCACACAGCTGCGACATGTGGAGTCCATCATGGCCTATCTACGCGACACCAGTGGCCTTTTGGCGAATCCCGGATTGCGGCCACGCATTCGCCACGAGGTGGGCGTGCTGTATCAGGCCATGCTACAGCTGCGGCGTCGACACCAGGACATCGCTGGACCGCTGCGTGGCCACATCATACGGCGATACATAGCGAGTGTTAGTGGCGTGCTGCAGCTGTATCCGGGCTGTCTGCTCAGCAACAGCTATGATGCCACAAGGCGCCCCTGGTTCCGACAGGCGATGGCGCAGCCAGGTCGCATTGTGAGCACTGCACCGTACCTAGACGCTGGAGGAGCGGGCTATATCGTGACGATTGCGCATACGATATTCGAGGGCAAGGCGCATGCAATGCATTCCGCGCAGCAGGATCGTCCCGTGGGCGTGGTGGCCTTGGATGTGCCCTACGCCTTTTACTATCGCCTCATTCTGGACAGCACGCCGTTGTGCCAGCTGCCGCATATGAAGTGTCTGCTGTTCGACCACGAGGGCTATTTGCTGGCGCATCCCAGCATGATGGAGGTGTCGACGCTCTCGCGCAATCAGCGACGCCCGCACGAGCATCTGACGCACAAGGAATCGTATCTGGCCAACGATATGCTGAATCACGGGCAACTGGTGCGCAAACTCGGCTGCGCCAGCTATCAGAATCGCACGCTGCAACGCTACTACGCCTTCAACACGTCGCTGGCCAGCATCTTGGGCAATGTGGTGCACGGAGAGCGCACCAAGTATGCCATTGCCTTGATACGCGGCAGCAATTTGTTTGCAGCCGTGCTGAATTCGAGCTGTGACGGCGGCGCCTTCTGTCCGTGCAGCACCATCGATCGAGTGTGCCTCAACTGCAAGCGCATGGACCAGACCGACTGCGAGTGTCCCTGCGAATGTCCCATGCTGTCGAATGCGTCGGCCATCGATGCGGACAGCTATGCCAACTACACGCAGCAGTTCCCCTACTGTTCGCCGCCCAGCGAGCATTTCCTGGCGCTGCCGCCCACCAATCAGCTGCTGAGTGTGCTGCCCAGTTGCCTGGCCGTGGGCGGCGGCTGTGAGTCGCATGCCACGCAGCGCGAGTGTCTGGGCATGATGGGCTGCGAGTGGTGCCAACAAGATGTGGAGGGCAATAGCTTCGGCGCCGCATTCTGCTCAACACAAGCGGGCTGCTTCAACGGTGTGCTGGCCTCGCTGACGCCCTACGGCGAGCTGGATGAGTTGGAGATGCTGGCCGCGCACAATCCACAGCGGGAGCAGCATGCGTACTCAGCGTTCGGGCCGCTCGGCGGCGCCATTCTGGTGCTGGCCATGGTCATTGGCATTGCCATACATTGCTATCGCCATAACATGGACAATCAGACGCAGGAGCAGTTCTACGTGGACTCGGTGCAGGAGGAGAACTACGGCCTGCCATTGTCGCGCTTCAATTTCGACGACTGCCAGGCGCATGACGAGCCGCCCATGGGTGGCTACGATCACACTGCAGCACAGCGTCAGCTCATGCATGCGGCAGATATCTCGCCATACCACATGTCCAGCGGCAGCAGCTATTATCGCCGACCGCCGAATGGTGAATCGGATCATGGCTACAGCACGATGACACCGCATGAGGACAGCTCGGACCAGCAGTGCTTTACGCTGGCCGAGCCGCTGCTGTTGCACGACAAGCGGCACAGCAAATCGGACACCATGTCCATATCCACATCCATATCGAGTCCCACGAATCGCCAGCAGTCGAGCAGCGCGCATCCGTATCTGAGCAATCAGCCGGCCAACAAAACGGAGCGCTACAAGCAGCAGCAGCTGCAGCAGGCGATACCATCGCCGTGTCGAGGTGCAGCTGGGTCTGTCTATGGGCAGACGACGCTGCCGTTGGATGCCGAGGAGCCGACGCGTTCGCACTACATCCTGGCGCCGGTGACGGTGCATCGGCACATGGAGACCGCCGAGTCGTAGTCCCAGTTAGCTTGTTAAGTTTCTTTAACCCTAAGACGTCCGCTTGTTTGCCAATTTGTGTATTTTGTATTTAGGAATTTTGCGGACGGTTCAACTGTCGCTCCCCCCCTCCAATTGCAATGGTTTGAGTGGCACTGCCCAGTCTGCAGTGGCTGCCAAACCAACACACACACACATCACACTTACATTAACAAAATGCCAGCCAATTTAGCATTTAAGTCGTTTACATATTTACATATATATATATCGTTAATTACTCTGCCATTTTTTATTCGATATAGTACACACACACTCGCAATTGATGCGGTGTACGATAATTTATTGCAACAAGTATTATTATTATGCAGATACTTCCAATATTTTTAGCATTTACGACCTAGATTTGTTAAGCACGCGAAATCAACTACTTATGTACTTATTATCAAGTATGTTAACAAAATACGACACCACACGAAACAAGAGTATACTTTTTTGGTAATAGCTATTAAGCCCATACAGTTACTAACTTTCGATTTTAGTAAATAAAAGCATATTACTACTTGTACGAAGTATGTTTCCAATAAACAGCAATTGTTTCAACACATTTCACCAATGCACGACTGATCAATTGAAAGTGCTCAGCCTTGATCCTCGGCGAGTGATCACTTCGCCTTCGATCAGCTGGCGTCGCGTTAATGAATTTATTTTTACATTTACTAAAAAATAGATGTCGCACACTTGATGAAATCTCAGCGGACGGTGGGCCAAAACGCTGCGCGTTTATAAATAAAGAATTTAATGTTCAGGGTTGTCAAACCTACTAATGCTCAAAAGCAAATGACTTCACTATGCTTAAAGTGGAAGTGGAGACAGATTGCTGTACGCCTTTCTGTGTGTGGATGTTCGCCAAGTCTTATGAATATATCCCAATATGATGGATAGATAGAGATAGATGACGTTGTCATAGCATAGATTAATCAAATAATGGGCTAGTGAAACTTTAAACTCACATTTCATTATCAATATATTGGTCTATCTTATCTGAATTTATGTTTTTGGTTCAATATTTATGAAACACTTGATTTTGTATAGTAGTTAATTGCATTCCTCAGCATTGCACCTTTTACCTTTTTGATTTGCGATTACCGTTTGATAACCGTTTGGCGCTGCTTTCCCAACCGTTGCCAACCGATACGCCTGACGACTGACTCGACAACCCTGTGCAGATCTCTTCGCTGTATCGTTGATTTTCTAGCTGCCATCGTTGCATTTGGCTTTCTGGTTTGGCGTACGACGAACGTTGTTTTGTTGGGTTCCACTTTCGACCCAAGAACAGCAACTACTGCTTACTTCAGCTACTCCTCGGCTATCTGTACTGTGTCCCGCACATTCTTCCTCGCACTTTGAAGTGAGTACGATTTCGCTACAGTATTCTATTGCGCACGCAGTGTTTACGAAAACTTTTGGAAAATATTGAAAATTTGTGAGCACGCAAATCTCATTACGTAATACATATAAAAAAGTACGATATGAACAAAAAGTACAAAAGTTATGTAAAAAGTTATGGCAAGTGAACAATGCTACACAAGATCAATGTCAATTGCTGATTGGTGAAGAGTTTTGTAACTTTAGAAACAGTATAACCAAGATAAAATATTTTTTTTAATAAATTTTTTTTAATTATTGTTGAATTGATTATTGCTGTGGTTGCGTTTTGTAGAGATAATTGTAGGTATTTCGATTACATCATGACCTGCTAACCTCAACCTTGTCTCCCCCTGATCAACTCCACAGCGTCCTCTCTAGACAACATGTTCAAATCTCTGTTCGAGGCCGCGCAGAACTCGACGTTCAAGTCGCCATTCACCAGCGCTAACTGCCAGGCTGCAACCCCCGCACCGTCGACCCCCCTGCTGCCCTCAGCCGTCAGCGATGCATCCCGTCAGCTGACCCCGAATCACAATTTCGCTGCCGCCGCAGCTGCCCAGGGTGGTAAGTGATCATGATCACATCAGGACTGCAATTATAATTATGATTATACAATACATATACAATCTCGTATCATGATAGATTCCTGCGAGTTCGGATCCAATCACTACTTCTTGCTCTGCGGCCTGGGTGGCATCATCTCTTGCGGCACAACCCACACCATGGTGGTGCCTCTCGATTTGGTCAAGTGCCGCCTGCAGGTGGATCCGGCCAAGTACAAGAGCGTGGTCAACGGCTTCCGTGTCAGCTTGGCCGAGGAGGGCGTCAGGGGTCTGGCCAAGGGCTGGGCGCCCACCTTCATCGGCTACTCGATGCAGGGTCTCTGCAAGTTCGGCCTCTATGAAGTCTTCAAAGTCATCTACTCGAACGCCATTGGTGAGGAGAACGCCTTCCTGTATAGAACCGGCCTCTACTTGGCCGCTTCGGCCTCGGCTGAGTTCTTCGCCGACATTGCGCTGGCGCCCATGGAGGCGGCCAAGGTCAAGATACAGACAACACCTGGCTTCGCTAAGACGCTGCGCGAGGCGCTGCCCAAGATGACCGCCCAGGAGGGTATTTCGGCCTTCTACAAGGGCCTGGTGCCATTGTGGATGCGACAGATTCCATACACCATGATGAAGTTCGCCTGCTTCGAGCGCACACTGGAGCTGCTGTACAAGTATGTGGTGCCCAAACCACGTGCTGATTGCACCAAGGGCGAGCAACTGATTGTCACCTTCGCCGCCGGTTACATTGCTGGTGTCTTCTGTGCTATTGTCTCCCATCCCGCTGATACCGTTGTATCCAAGCTGAACCAGGCCAAGGGCGCCAGTGCTCTGGATGTGGCCAAGCAATTGGGCTGGTCTGGTGAGTGCAAAGCAGTAGGCTCCTCAATACATCTTTTTTAATATTTGTTCTTTCTTTTTTAGGACTGTGGGGAGGTCTGATGCCTAGGATTGTCATGATTGGCACACTGACTGCTGCCCAATGGTTCATCTATGATGCAGTGAAGGTGTTCCTGCGCATGCCACGTCCACCACCACCAGAGATGCCCGAGTCGCTCAAGAAGAAGCTGGGCATTACTGGTGAGCAGTAAGCAGGTGGATAGAAGTTAACCGGTTTAAATTTAGTGCAAACAGAATATTGAACGAATTAACACAGATTGTATAGACAACAAGAGAAATAAAAATACATTAAACAAAAACACAATTAATACAATGTTCTTCTATATACCTAGTCTTATGAATCATTGCTGTTACTTAAATAACATTAAGCAGATGTAGTGTATTTAGCGCTGAAAATGCACTTTCAAAATTTGGCGCCAAAGCTCAGTGTGCGTTTGATAGCAGCAAGCTTTTGTCCAGGGCGCTTTTAAAATTATGCAGCTGGTCACCCTAACTTGTCAGTATATTGCGCAACTTTTAAAAGCCTATTGAAGTCTGTTATTTTTTAAAGGTATTCTGCAATATAACTAATGAAATTATGCCTTTTCTTCTTGGTGGTATGTAATAAAATAAAAGTAATAATTAATACAATAAATTTGTATTTTTTATATTCAAATAATGTGAGCTAGATCTTAGAAGAGTCCATTAGCTACAGAAGTGTTAATCCTCAAATGTAACATCGAAATTGTCAACCGCAGATATAAATATTTAAATATTTGCTCATTTATTTTCCAAATAATATTAATTAGAATGTAGCAAAATAGAAAATGTCTATGGAAACATCAACCAATTTATCAAACGTGGCGTAGCATAACAATTCTTAAGTAACCACCTGCTGCGTTGGAATATTTTAAAAGACCCTGATCAGACATACGCGTGAAGAATTCACAGGTTAAAGTTCTCTTCTAATCAAGGTTCGCATCGCTGATTTTGCTGAAATCATTTAACGATTTAAATTCATAAATTTCATAAGCTTATTTTGTGGGACAGTTGCTAATTAATTATTTGGGTTCTTGAACTTGATAATCGGCACTTTGGGGGGTTCGAAATTCCAAAAGCAAAAAAAAAATGTACGTCAACAATTAGACATTTGTTTACTGTTAGGTAGGCAACCTAACTGTGCTGTGGGCGGCGCATTTACTTGTTGAACCCCTGCCAATTATGTGCTCATCCGTTTGTCAAGGTCACAAAAACATGCGAATGGTTTTGTTTTAATTTTTCGATGGAGTACGTGACTATTGGATGCGAGATGCAACACAGATGCGGCCTACATTCATGTGGCTAGCGGCGGGAGGGAGTTACCTACGTGCCCAGCATATCGAATCTTTTGCGCATTCCGTATAAAAATGCGTAACTTGCAAATTGTGCACTGCAGTTTCAAATGCAACTGGCTTCAAAATGCTGCTAAAGGTGCGTTGAACACTAAGCCAAACAAATTCAAACAATAATATTTATATATTTTCACAGTTTGTCCTACTGATTGTCGCTGTTGTGGTGGTTGCAGGCGAGCCTCCAAAGCGCGCGCCATATGCCGCTGCTGGCTGGCGTCCACAGGTGCCATTCAATCTGCCCAGCGAGTTTCAGCCGCCAGCTGGGTACCGCGTGGAGATCACCAAGCAGCGAGTGGAGCACGCCGGCACCTTCAATGCGCCGCAGCTCAACTCACAGTACTTGCCGCCACAATTCCATGTGCCGCAGCAGTCGTTGCCGAGTGCTAGTCAGCCGAATGCTGTTGGCAGCGATCAGCAGCGACCAGCTGATCAATATGGACCGCCGTCCGACGGCAGCTTTAGAATTGTGTACCCCGAGGAAGAGGAAGACGCGGCCAGCTTGAAGCAGCCGCAGGCAAGCAACATTAAGGAAGGTCGCTATTACGTCATCTCGCCCGACAACAAGTTGCAGCGTGTGACTTATCGCACCGAGGAAGCACAGCTGAAGTACTCGGCAGTTGGCGAGCTGCAGGATCCGGTTTACAAGTACAACAGCCAGGGACAGTTGGAGCGCGTGCTGAAGAAATAGATGTAGTGCAGTAATATGCTTTCAATGGAAAAATAAAGAGTTTGGTTTCGTACTTTGTTTTATACAAAAATGCTTCTTTATTCATTATCATTATTTATACACAAAAAATCTCATATGTCGTATTTTCGTACGCATTTGCATGCTCGAATTGGGCTCCAATGCATTTTTCACAAATAATTCATTAAAATTAAATACAATTGCTTATGTATATGTATAGATGTATGGAATGCGTGTGGGTGTGGTGTGGTGTGATGGTCGTGGTATGGTCTGTGTGTGTGTGTGTTCTGTGTGTCTGTGGTGGACTGACACAAAATGAAGGCGCTTAACGTAACCAACGGCAGGAGTACAGGGTGAGACATGGAACAGGCATGTGGAACGGAACGTGGGAAACAGTGGGAACTGCGGAACATTCGGAACGCGCCTGGCTATGGCAAAATGGCAGCGTTGCACACTAAGCAAGTGTGGGCAGAACAGAGCGAGAGTGAAAGTGGGAGAGTGATAGAGACGGAGACGGGCGAGTGCATGTCAAACTGTAATCGCCGCCAGCACCAGCAGTTGCTACATTTACAGTTAATACTCAGCTAGGTTAGCGATAGACAAGTATAGTTACACAGGGGTCGACTTAAAAATGCGGAAACACTAGAAGGTAAGAAGGCCTCCAGCACTCTCCTTATTGGTAGCCATTGAACTTGCCCTGCTGCGCATTGCTGTCATAGCCGCCGCCGTTGCCGTTGCGTCCATTGCCGTTGCCGTTGCCGTTGCCGACCTGCTCGTAGCGAATGGTGGGACGGTAGCCGTTCTGGTCAGCCTCGTACTCGACGATCTGCTTGCGGCCATCGGGCAGCAGCACGTAGTAGCGGCCGACGGCGAGGTCGCCATCACGCGACTCCATGTGGCCGAAGTCGTTGCCCGACTCGTAGTCCTGCACGTCGTACTTGAACTCGTACTTGGCCGGGCCGTACTGCTCCTCGTCGCGCTGCTGGCCGTAGCCGTTGCCGCCGTTGCCGTAGCCGCCGTTGCCGCCGCCGTTCTGTCCCTTGAAGATGGCGCCGGTCAGTGCGGGAGCGCCGTACTGGCTGTTGGGTAGGGGAGCGCCATAGCTGTTGCTGGGCGCGGCGCCGCCGTTGCCGTTGCCGGCGCGCTGGGGGGGCAGGTAGTTGTTCGAGGGCGACTGGTAGCTCTGCGTGGGCGGCAAGTAGTTGTTGGTGGGCGCCTGCGGCGACTGGTTGGGCGGCAGGTACTGGTTCTGGGGCACCGGTGGCTCCGCTTGCGTCCAGGCGGCCAGGCAGACGAGCAGCGCAACTGTAGTAAAGCACTGCAAACACACAGAGAACACAGAGAGAGAGATTGATGTCAGTCACTGCTACTTGGAGGCAGCTGTCAGCAGGCAGCATGTATTCAATTGCTAACAGTTTGAGCAGCACTTCTGTTTTGTTGTTTTTTTTTTTGTTTTGGCACGTATTTTTTATTGGTTGAACCATGTCGGACTCGGAGGAGAGCGCCTGGATACCCTGGTTCCTCAAGCAGCGCGGTCACGAGTTCTTCTGCGCCATCGACGAGGACTACATACAGGACAAGTTCAACTTGAACTTCCTCGACTCGAACGTGAGCAACTATCGGCGTGCGCTCGAGGTGATCCTCGACCTGGACACGGGCTCCGGCTCGGACGCGCCGCCCGAGGCGGAGCTGGAGCAGTGCGCCGAGAAGCTGTACGGCCTGATACACGCACGCTTCATACTGACCAACCGCGGCATCGATCTGATGCTGGAGAAGTATCAGCTCGGCGCCTTCGGCTGCTGTCCGCGTGTCTTCTGCCAGCGCCAGCCGGTGCTGCCCATTGGCCTGAGCGACAATCCCGGCGAGGACACGGTGCGCGTCTTTTGCCCCAAGTGCAATGACGTCTACCTGCCGCGCTCCGCCCGCCACTCGGTCATCGACGGCGCCTTCTTCGGCACCGGCTTCCCGCACATGCTGCTCATGGTGCGGCCCGACCTGCGCCCCAAGCGGGCCAAGCAAAAGTTTGTGCCAAGGTGTGTGTAAGTAGCATGGCGACGCCACAGACAGACCTCTGACAAGTGCCTCTAACTCTTCCGCCAGGTTGTATGGCTTCAAGATCCACCAGACTGCGCATCGCATGAACAGCGAAATCGTCACTTCCTACAGGGCGCCAGCCATACACCAAGAGCCAGACCAGTACTCGTGATGCAGCCTCGTTTCTCGTCCCGCCTTGCATTTTCCAAATTTTATGTTATGATCCCATGACCAAATTACATGTGTACACTATGCATTCTACGCCTTCTGTCGTCGGTCGGCTCCCGAGAATTGCATTAAACTCGCAAAACACAATTAGCCCTGCTGCTGCGCTATTGCTATTGCTATTGCTATTGCTTGTGCATAAATTATAATGATAATCATGATGATTATTAGGCTGGCTCTTTGTTTCAGTTTGTGTCGTTTAAAGGCTTGCAGATATGCAAATAGGCAGAGCTATGGAAATTGGGTCGTCGTCTGTTCGGCCAAAGTGAAGGGCCAGGTGACTTGCGTGTTGTAGCATCCAGCTTTTGCTGTGACTCGCACAAATGACTTAGGCAGCGAACGCGCCTGTGGGAAACTTCAGTGCTTGCTTCCTTTCCAGTTCAGGCGGACAGTCGCTTAGCTGACTAGACTTCTGCACACGAATTACACAATAGTCGTTTTTGTTTTTGTTGCTGCTTCTTCGAGACCTTCAGTGACTTTCATGCTTCAATGACTTTCAAACTTGGCCAGCTGCAGTGTGTCGGCTATCGTCCCTTGTTAATCTCTTCTGCTTGCCCATATTTGGGCATGGAACCATGCGCTGCTTGAAAGTACTAGACTCTTAATTTATGCATTGCAACATGACAAATTCAGCTGCGTTGCAGTGTGCAGCAACTGTGCCACATTCTAAGCAGCTGCGAAAATGATTTCTATATTTTTAAGGTGTCGTCAGCGAGTAGCTGTTGATTTTAACAGAAGCTGCTTTGTATTTTTGGCAATATTAATAGGAAATTATGGAAATTTGTTCGATATGTGTGCGGGTTGCCAGCGAATTTGTTTGATTAATTGCGCTGTTGAACTCGACTCATTTTCAAATATTTTGCCAAGCAAAAATGATTTATGTAATTGATGCCTTAACTGAATATTACAGGAAATGCGCTGGTGAGAGAGCATAAATTGAAATTCTAAAGCAAATTATTCGAGAAACTTTCAAAATGTATTCTATTTGTCTAAGCTGAAATCCTTTTAATTGTGCTGCAAATTTCAGCCGACGATTCTTTAGTTCACATCCCTTTTTGGGGGCAGGACACGGCACACCGCAACACTTTACACTGACAGTCCATATGCTGTGCATATTGCTTTGTTTGTTGTTGAGACATAACATAATATGTAACGTATATTTTAATATTTATTGGCTATACCTTCATTTTGTGTAGTCACTTGCTTGGGTTTAGTACAAAACACACACGAAACTTTTACTGCAAACTCGGCAAGAGAAGCGGAGGTTTGTCTAGGATTTGTTGGTTTTTAGGTTGGTTGGTTGGTTGGTTGTGTTCTTCTTGCGAAGAGGGTTGACTTGATTGTGATACTGAAACAATTTCGTAGGCCAGTATTTATATTTGAAAATTGTGCTGCATTCGACGTCGCGGCGTCGACATCGGCGACGGCGACGGCGGCGACGTCGATGGCAATGGCGGCGACGCAGCAGAAGCAACAAAAATAGCGCGCCAAATTTTCGTGGTGTTTTTGGAGATCTCGAAGAGCGCGAGCATCAAAGTAAGTAGCAATGCAAAGCAACACACAAAAACACATTACAAAATAATGCAAAGGCAACACTAACAGCAACAGCAACAGCAACAGCGACGACGACAGCGACAACGACAACGACAACAACAATAACTTCAAATATAGCAGCATCGAGTGCTCTCCGCTCAGCTCGTGAGCAGCGATCCCAGGCAGATCCGAGGCAGTCGCTTTAGTGTTATAGTAAACTAGTTACTTTTAAATTGAAGCGCCAAACATTTGACGACGTCGACGTCGCCGTTGACGGCGCTGACGGCGCTGACGTGGAGCGAAGATGAGCGCGCCGCACATTCAAATAAATGAGCGAGCAGCGCGGGAGTAGTGCGCTCCTGGGATGCATTTGCTCCAACCCAAATCTATGCCCCTATGCCATAAACATTTTGCTGATGTGTGCTATTGTTGTTGCCATGTAATAGCAAAAACACTTATTTGTAATGGGATTAGTCATGCATCCGAGACGGAGCGGAGACGGAGCTGGAGATGGAGACTGTGACTGAGACTCAGATTCAAGCTGAGCGCGAGCGTCGAAGCGAGGGCCGCAGGTGAGCGGAACTGGGGCTGCCACTGCTCGTTGCTGCTGCCGTCTGACTCTGGTTATTGCTGCTGCTGCTGCTGCCGCGCCACGCATCTTCAGTGCCTCGTCAGTCGTGCGGCAGTCGCCCAAGCAGCAGCTCAAACGAGAGACTTAAGGCACAAACTTGCGCATGCGATTGCCAAACAACAGCAGCAAAACTTATTCAATTAAAAAATTCTACATTATTTTCATTTTGTTGTTTTGACAACGAATTAGCTCTGCTTTCAGTGCATGTGTGTGTGCGTGTGTGTGTGTGTGTGTGTGTGTGTGCTTGGGCGTGAGAGTTTTCGCTTTTTGTTTTGCGGATCTTTAATCTTCGCGCAAATTTTAATGTGCTGCCGCTGGGCCGGGGGCAGGGGGCAAGGGGCAGGAGGCAGCGAGAGATTTGTGGCAAGCAAATGATCAACAGATGCTGGCGTGGATAAGCCCGAGTAATGTGCAATTGAAATGTGAACATTGCCGTTGAAAAACATACCATAAATGCTGCACACGCTGCATGCTGGGATACAATGTGCTGCATAGGTATTTTGGCGGGGCAAATTGTGGAAATTACTAAATAAATTCCTGCCTAATTAAGATGGCTGTAAAAAGATGGCTAAGCAGTAACGACGCTTTCGCAATACTTGCCAAATGCAGCCGCACAAAAACGACAGGGAAACGAATTAGGTTGAACAAATACGTAGCCGAGTGTATGGGAGATTCTCAAGAGCTGTGAAAAAGGAAACGCGAATTCGTAATCGCCTGCTTATAAGTGAGGTGTGGAAATACGCATTGAAGGTCGTCCCATTTTGTTATTATTTATTAGCCATAAGACAATGGCAACGCTCAACGATCACTTCGGAAATTGTAACAAATTCAAATAGAGCTCATTGTACTCTACTCGACTACTCGGTGTATTATTATTGCCTTATTTATTCAAGCGGTGGGCGTAGCATTTATCACGATCTGCAAATACTCTGAATGCCGTTAAGTTGCAAATTGTCTTCGTCTCCCAGTCTCCCTCCCTCGCTTCGCTATTCGCTGTGGTTTTTTATTTAATGCAAAACTCATTATTGACATTTTGGCAACATGTTGTTGTTCATCTCAGTTTTTGATCTCGGCACGAGCTTGCTGACTTTCACAATTTATTTGCTGAGCAATGAGATAATAATTATGGGGCGCAATACCGACGTGCCCTGCATTACTGCAAGGAAGTGGCGGTCCAAAGTTTTGAATGACCTGTAGACCTAATGCTCCCAATAACACACAAAATAAAGAAAAAAATACAAATCAAATAACAATCATAAAACTCATTTGAGCTGCAGACACGTCGAATCGGCTTGAAGGAAAGCAACAACAAGACAGTGTAGTAGTGTATGAATAATTCAAGGCTCAACTATTAAAAGCTTAGGAAATGCCAGACACTAACGGAGAGCATCAAAATGTGGAGACTGCGCGCCACTCGGTGCCTGCACTTCATCAATGTTGACCTAAAGAAATTGCAAGTAATACCCTGACCTTGCTTGTGCCTAAACTTTGCCTATATAAAAGCCATTTTCAACACATTTAAATAGCATAAGTACAGAAATAACTTAAAGTTT
Source organism: Drosophila rubida (assembly GCA_035046165.1). Taxonomy (NCBI): domain Eukaryota; kingdom Metazoa; phylum Arthropoda; class Insecta; order Diptera; family Drosophilidae; genus Drosophila; species Drosophila rubida. The sequence continues at coordinate 35,377,679 of JAWNOF010000021.1, forward strand.
AGCGAATTATGAAAAAGAGAATTAAGAATACAAACACATGTCCATTTGACTATCACATACCCTGTAGTCTTCAAAAGTATATGCAGAATAAAGTTTAGCTAATTATGAAAAAGGGAAGTAACTATTCAAATGCATATCCATTTGACTATTAGATACTCTAGTCTTTTGAAGTATACTTTCCATAACGAGAATTAAGAATACAAATGCATATAATTTTGACTATTTGATACCCTGCAATCTCTCAAAGTGTATGTTGCATTAAGTTTTGCTAATTATGAAAAATAGAATTAAGAATACAAACGCATATGTATTAGACTATTACATACTGACTTATGAAGTATATGCAGCATTAAGGTTTGAGAGTTATGCAAAAGAGAATTAAGTATACAAACACATATCCATTTGACTTCTACATACCCTGCAGTCTTTTTAAGTACATTTTGAAAAGGAGAATTAAGTATACAAACACAAATCCATTTGACTTCTACATACCCTGTAGTCTTTTTAAGTACATTTTGAAAAGGAGAATTAAGTATACAAACGCATATCTATTTGACTATTAAATATCCTGCAGTCTTGCGAAGTATATGCAGTATTAAGTCTAGTGAATTTTGAATAAGAGAATAAAGAATACCAACACATATCCATCTGACTATTAAATCCAGCAGTCTTTTAAGGTATATGCAGAAGCAAATAATTAGATTGCCAAAGCGGAGTACAGTAAAAACTTAATTATTTATTTTTATATCGAGCTTAGGTCAAGTCATCAAGAGGAGTTCTCGATGATTTAATGTTAGTTTAATAGTAGAGGAAACACGAAAAGTAATTGAAATCAATGAAAACTTTAGTGCACCACAGTCGAGAGATTCTTGGTTACAAGATGTCTTCGAAGTTGGCTTAACCTCCAGGCTTAAATTCATTCTGAGCATCGTTTGTGCAACTATATTAAAACATTAATTCACGTTTAAAGTGGCCAATAAATGGGGTAATAAAACTCGCATTTGGATAAATGGAAAAATGAAAACATTAAGCTGCAAACAAAATCATATTCAATAACTCTTCGCGAGCATTTGTGTAATGATTTTCGAGCACATTAAAAAATCATTTAATTTCCTGCATATATAGTGACTATTATAGCATTTGTATATTTCGTTTGTTTGTTTGTATAATAACAAATAACGCATTTTACCGGCTAATTTACATTGAACATGCCCCAAAAGCTGATGGCACTCTAAACTTGGCCGAAGCGAGGGGCAAGTGCTCGCCCCTCTCCCACCTCCATCTCCAACTCCATGTCGAGCGCCAGCTGATGATGATGATGCGCCAAGTCCGACGCCAAGATGTGGCGAGACGCAGTGACGATGTGTTGAGATCAGTTGAAATTGTAATTTCTGTTTGAGTTTAGAGAGGTTACCTTGGAATACCTCGTCTGCGTGTGTGCGACTGTGTGTGTGTGTGTGTGTGTGTGAGCGAGTGCTTGTGGTTTTATAGTGTTTATTTTGTAACCTAGAACAACTGACGAGTGGAACGTATAATTTAAATTAAACTACAATAATTTTTGATGCAATGCCCGCACAGTGCGATTCAGTTGAGCTTCAAATCAATTAAGGCATTTCGATGTAAATTGCGGCGCACTTCAATGTGGATGATGATGATGATGATTGCCAGCCGGGGGCATCAGCAGCATCAGCACGAGCAGGGGCAGGGGCAGGGGGAGTCTGGAAAATACTACACATATTTTCCATACCTGTAGCATTCGTTTACAAGGGCACACACATTACAAATGAACCGCTTATTGTGTACATCTTATTTGAAAGGTGGAGTCGAATGCGGATAAGTATATATCCATTTCATCCATCAACTCGCCCATTTACCTTTGTGCCATTTGTCTATTGTTGTGATCTCATATCAATCACTCGACGCTGCCTCTAATTTTACACTTGCGGCGTGTATTGTAATATTCTCGTTCAATGCGTAATGCATCAACGAAGGAGTGTAAGAACGCATTAAGTATACGCAGCGTATGCCATGAGTATCGCTTCATTAAACTGTCTTTCCATAAATCAAGCTCGTTGTCTTTTTGACAAGGCGAAAATTGATTTTTTATGAAATCTGATTTCTTTAAGACTTCTTCAAAACTATCCATTCAGCTGATAAAGTTATTAAATAAATATCTTATACTTATGAGAATGTCGCTTCATGAAACTTTTTCGCATTATCTATGTAATTATTTTCTTTATCTGATTTAGCGAAAATAGTTTTATGTAAAATCTTATTTCTTTAAGACAGTTTCTACTTCAAAAATATTAATTCTACTGATAAATTCGTTAAGCTATAAATTAATATTAATGAAATTGTCACTTCATGAAACTTTTCCCCATTTTCTATGTAATTTCGAGTATTTTCTACATTTTTATTGTGAAATCTGATTTCTTTAAGAATGTATCGCTTCTAAAAAGATGTATTCTACTGAGAACTTCGTTAAATTTATACTTATGTCACTTCATGAAACTTTTTCTTTTTCTATGTAATTATTTTCTTGATCTGTTTTAGCTGCTCTTAAATTGATGCTGCAAGGAGGGAACAGTTGCTCTGCAGCTTGTTGATTCGATTTACAAATAGCCGAAAAAATATTGAGCGTAGTGTAGTGTAAATAAGTTGTTAGCGAAGTCAAACGCTCTTTCCACTTGATGGAGTGCCCAAGATGGCTGTGGAACCATTAAATCATAGTCATGCACTCGATGCTAAACATGATGTTATTGAGTGCGATTGTGGTGCCGTGTTGAGCAGTGTTCGAACAGTGTTCGTGGTGCATTCTGACAGCATTCTGCAGCTAAGCACAGAGTGCAGTGCTGTGCAGTGTGATTGAAGGTCGCCGCTGGCTTTTTGGCAGAATCAGAGTAAAAGCTGCTCGACTTGAGTGCCGCCTGGACCTATGGCATTTCAGATTGATGCAACGCATTCGCTGCTGCTGTCGTGGATGATGTCGTAAAGTGCGACGCATGACGCTCCATAAAGCAATTAGATGTGCGCCGCTTGGAGTGGCAATGCCACTTGCAAAATTAGTTGCTAAAGTGCTCGACAGCGGCTGGGGCAATAATGAATATTTGTGTGCATCAATTTGGCGCTGAAAGCGAAAAGGAGTAGCTGCCGAGCAGCACACACAGCAGCTATTGGCAGCTCGTCGCAACGTCGGCAAATGATTGATGTGGCCCAGAGAATATTTGGTTCTCTTTGGAGGCTGCTTTTGGTATGTGACAATGGCGAGCACTGCAATTTGCGGGCGCTGCGAACGCCTCAGAATTATTTATGGCCCAGCCAAACTCATAAAAATAGTTCCCACTGAACAAACACACAGCAAAACGTGTCAGCAACAACAGCAGCAACAACAACAACAACAACAGCCGCAAGTTGGTAACTCATTTGCGACGGAGGCAATGTTAGCCAGTCGAGTTAGCTAAATTGAAATGATTATGTTTTTTGTTTCTTTTTTTTTTTTTTTTGTTGTTGGTGTGTAGTTTTGGGGCTGCCTTTGTTGCAGTCTAATGTGGCTCTTGCACAACCGCAGCGGGGTAGCACGGTGGCTGCGGGGGGTGTGGAACACTGCAGCAATAACTTGAGCAACATTAGAAGGTGCGCGATGCTACCGCTTTTGCAGTTGCTGCTGATGCTGTTGTTCATGCTGATGTTGATGCTGTTGTTGATGCTGCTGCTGCTGCTGTTATTGCTGCTGCTGTGGTTCGTGCGTGTTTTGGTGGTTCAGGAAGCCTAATTGAATTTCGCCTTTTGGCCGGCAATTTGTTCGCTTTGCAGTTCATTGAATGGTCCATTGTCTCGGCCGTGATGGCAAGTTCTGCACGGCTAATCCGCTTGCCAAGCGAGCACATTGAAAACGAGCACACACATTGATGAAGCACACACATTCAGTGAGATGCTCAGCTGCTCAACTTGACGCCACTTGGAAGAACAACTTGAACTCCAGAGCCAGAGCTATGTACATCCTACTTGCCACACTGCGTGGGGGTCACATGGAAGATGTTTTCTGTTGTCTGTTGCTTGTTGTTTGCTGATTGGCAGTTTACGGCCTACCCACATCGTTTGGAAATAAATCAGCTCGCTGCTGCTGCTGATGCTGCTCCGATGCTAATGCCGATGCTCATGTACTCGTTGTACTCAGCGATTGGAGTACAAATGTATAAATAATTATTACGATACTTGCGTCAGTCATTAATATATTGATAAACACTTTGCAGCGAGCACTTCCGCCTTTGACGTAGACCAGCCACAAAAGATCGCAGCTCGCACAGCGCGGAATACCCCAACTGAATACCAAGACGAGTACTCACACTCACACTCACACTCGCACTCACTCGCTCGATTCCAGCCCCACAAACGCGAGCTCTGCCACGCACTTAAAGCGACTAGCCACACACAATATATAGTAGGTATATTCATATTACCACAATGGCCTCATCCTTAGCACATTGACATTGAAATCGACAACGCAGTCGACGCCAACATCGACGCCGACGTTGACGTCGACGTCAACAGCATAGGCCCTGCAGCTTTGATTCTTTTGTGCTTTAATTGAAACGTATCTTGAACTATGGGTAGTGTTTTGCAGGTATAGATGTTTAAAATTGATATTTATTCATGGTATGTTAAATCCTTCAACTGTATGTTTTCTTAATTGTAAGTCAAATTCATATCGCAAACTTAAACAAATCATTCAAATTTGTAGTGTGCAAAAACATTTATTTCTAGAACATGGATATTTAGTTGCTATTGTAGTTCAATGCGGTTTGACATATTTTGCAAATGTTAAAGTAGTCAGAATTGATGCTTAACGATGTTTTATTCTGCGCATCCATTTTTATTGGTTCACGATTCCAATTATTTAATGGTTGAGCAGTAAAGTCGATTTTCAGCTGCATCATATATTTATAGTCCGTCGTTAAATTACGCGATCTGGCCATTAAACTAAAAGCCATTTAGTCCCACTGTGCAGCTGCTGAGGGTTCGATTTCGCTGGCCAGACTGATTATAAAACGATTAACAACTGATAATTAACAGCGCTCATTAAAGTAGAGACACTAGCAAAATGCAAGTGTTTGTTGTGGCTGTCGAGTTTGGCGCTCAACTCGAGCTATATTTGGAGCACCCCAGAGCACCCGCTTGTTGCCCCATTCAAGCCCAGCAACTGCTGCTATTGTTACTCGTATTCAAGTAAGAAAAACACTTTCGATTTCCAGCTCGGGAGCTGATGATTGAGCAAGCGGAGTTGGAGTCGAGGCAGCGCTTGCGGCTAATAGAACACGTCTCGTTATGGGCATTAGCAAATGCTCGGATCTGCCCGAAGATTGTGAAAGCACTTGAAGATTCGTGTCATTTGCATACGCTGGCGTCGATAATCAGCCCGCTGCGAGTGGCACAGATCGGTTTAGTGGAGCAACCGGGTCCAGTCACTCGCCGGCGAGGTTGTCATTATCACGAAAGCAATTTGCGCAGCTTCGTCTGTCGCTCGATGCAGACAAGTGTCGATCCATCATAATGATCCGCCGACGACTTGCCGCTCGACATCGGTGGCAAATGTCAAGGCACATCCTTGCGACTGCAGTTGCCTCTTACCACCACAGCACACCACACCGCACTCGCACTTTGGTTTGCTTCGAGTGCGAGTACTCGCAGAATGGCGGCGTACAATCCCATCGTTTATCGCTGGCGCGCAGTACACTTCATCAGGTTGCTTGTCGCATTTGACATGCCACAAACTGGCAATCTGCTGCCGGGCATTATTATTTCGAGTTGCGAATGTGTGTTTACACGTTGCTTATTATGGCGATAATAGTGGCGGCGGATCGAACTCGTGAAGGTAAATTGCTTGTTTAATAGATTGCCTTCGGCAGTCTGCGCTCATTCTGCACCACTTTTGGACTAAGTAACTGTGGCTGTTCTTGATCTATGATGCTCTTAATTGTCTTACTAGAACTACAGGAGAAAGTCAAGTAATGTATGTATGTCATAAATTACAATGAAGGCAATAAGAGTCCAAATATTTTCGTATTGAAAAATGAGATTTGCAATAGTTGTGTTTGAGTTTTCCATAACTTCAATTTATCACACAATAATTGTGCTTTACACAATTCATTATTAAAGGTCACAAACTTGCAGATTTGAACTGTGTTAACTTGTCTTGTATTACCTTGTCAAATACAGAATATATGTAGACCTATTGTAGTTCACTTTCTGCGCATAAACCTTGACTCATGGTCAGACACCTTGCCTTTCTTTGGTGGCCAGCGGAATCGAAATACTTGGCGCTGTTGGGGATCGCGCGCCCTCATCGCTGCCGTGGCAATTATTGCACGAAAATTAATTACTTGGCCTTAAGAGTGGAGCGCGCGACCTGGCCAAAAAATGTAGCTGTCAGATACTTTCAAACGATTAGTGTGGCGTCTAATTTCATTTTCATTTTCGCTCGCAATCTGCGATAACAGTTGCTATTGCTGCCAGCAACCTTGGGCCAGACTGCTGCTACAATTATGGTTTATTTTTGTTTGGCAAAAAACTATTACCAAAGCTTCTGCTTCTTACACAACTTCTGTGGTGCTCTGCAACTGTGCAATAGTTATTAATGTCGGCGCATCTTTCAGCTACAATTTGCAGCAACTTCAATTTGTCGTACTCGATTTTTGCTTGTGATTTATGCGTAATTTTATACCCTATAAATTGTGATTATAAGCGGCCGTAAAAGTCACATACTTTCACTTTTAGTAATAAGTTTTACTACAGGGTCTCCCACAGTCCGGCATGCTGCACAACTTGCACTCCTGCACTCCTACTCGCAATAATTTTTGACAAAATTGTGATACATTTTGTGGCATAAATCAAACGCATCGCCGCTGCGCTTCCTTGAAGATGCAACGAGGACGATTGTGGGAGATGGGAAAAGGCAGCTTCAAGATGGAAGTTGCAAGATGGAAGATGGAACATGTTGTAACGCACTGTTGTGCTGTGGCATCCAGTCGCATCACGATTTCTTGGCCAAAATTTATGTTGCTTCTGCTGATGTAATAATAATCATGTGCTCACAGCTCGGCCCGAGACTCGGCTTAGGCTCAGGCTGAGGCTCAGGCTCAAGCTGAGGCTGCGACGGCGGCGACAGGTGAAAAATTGTTACAATTTGACGGCACAGTTTTTCGGTTTCGGCTGCAACGTGATGCAGCAGTTGCAAGGTGGCAGCGTCGTGGCAGTGGGTCGCTGGGTTGCTGGGATGCACTTGCGAGGCTGCAGTTTTATTTTTATGTGACACTAAATTGTGTTTTATTGTTGCTACTCCGTTGTTGTTTAGTTTTAGAATGTGTTTTTTGCGGCTCGCCGTAATTATATATGCACGTATTCGACGGATCGCATGATTTACAATCGTGGGGCCAAGTTGATTTTCGCTCTGTGAAATTATATGGCTGCGAATCTAGTTCAAGAATTTCAATTACACACACATTTTTGGAGAGTGGCTGAACTTTGTGCGGAATGCCACACAACTCCTTTTAATCGCCATCAGCATTTGATTAATTACTTCGTCTAACAGCCAAGTTGACTTCGTCAAAAATTGCAACGGTTTCTATTGTAAACGAGCCTGAACAGCTTCCAGCTGCAACTTCAGCATCAGCTTGAGCTGCTGACTGCGGCTGTGAAGGTCGCTGTGGCCCGACACTCGATCATGTGTTGACCCGCTGACCCCGTAAACCTCAACTTGAAACCCTAAACTCGTTAGCTACCGTGTGCGATTCGCTTGAAGTTGAAACAATGTTTGCCTTCTGTTTATCGCATTGTATTTGCCAGAACTTTGAGAGCGCTTGTTCTTTCGGGTTGCCTCTCCCCTCCTCTCCTGCTGCCTCCCGCCTCGGATTGTGGCTGTGTGTCCAAGTGTGCATCTCGCAGATGCCAAATCTAACCCAAATTTGTTGGCTGTGGCTGTGGCTGAGGCTGGGGCTGAAGTGGCGCAGCCGACTCGAGCCTCATTTGAAAGTATCTATCAAAGCAGCATTGACTGCAGCGTCGGCTTTGTCTTGCGATTCGACGAGTAATCAAAAGTCGGGGACTCCACTTTAAATTGCTGCAACACGCAAAGAAAAAAATGCCAAAGCAGATTAATTATGACTTGAGTGGGCCGCAGGAGGAAGAGTAGTCAGCACCACTCCGACATCGCTGCTGCTGTGGTGAATGTGTTGACTGCGCTGCAGTTGAGTTTATTTCTTGTGATTTTCATTTTCATTTGTGTTTGTGTTTGTGTTTTATTGGGGGGCGGAATGATGCGACTGCCAACTGGCAACAGGCAACTGGCAACTGGCAAACTGGCAACTGGCAGCGCCGCGTTTCCTCAAGTGTTTGACATATGATTTTTCGGCTTGAAAACCGTTTTCGAGTTTCCAGTTTGCCAGTTTGCAGAATTTTCGTAATGATGAGCGCATTAAAATATTGTCTGCGCCTCAATATATATAGATATGTATATATATATGTGTGTGTGTGTGTGTGTGTGTGTGTGTGTGTTTGTGTTTGTGCTTGGTTCGCACTCAGTTCAGCTTCGACTGTTGTTGATTGCGAAAAGCCTTTTTGCGCATTCTTTCACAACTGCGCCACAAGTGGCAGCTTGAAGTTTCTTCCACCTGCTGCTGCTGCTGCCGCTGACAAACTGACAAACTGACAATAAAAGCCACACTAACTCAATGAGCATAAATAAGATTAGAGCGTTTTCGATCTACCTTAATATTCGCCACTAAATAGCACTTTAATTGGCACCCCAAAATCCACAGATTGCAACAATGCCACAAGCGATCAGGCAGCAGGCCGACTGAAGGCAGGAGGAGTTCCTACAAACTCAAATCTTTTTGCCATTGCCACATCGCATAATTGCGGGCATGATGCTGCAAAATTGAGCAACTGCCAGCCAAAAGTGCTCTGTTGTTTGTTGTGCTGTGTGTGTGTGTGTGGTGTGCTGGGTGTGCGCAGTCAGCCTAAGTGCATCATCTCTCGTTGAGCCGAGTGTGACTTTGTCCCCTCGCTGCTAGCTGGCTTTGCCTATCATGCTGAGACGCTAGAATAGGGCAGCATCACAATGAAATCAACTGAGAGGGCTCGACTCGAAAGTGACCTCAATCCAACGGCAGTTTTGCCAAACAATTCAATAACAAACTATTCGATATATGAATTCTGCATGCCTTTCAACACAATTGTTTGAGGGTGCTGTAAAGTTAAGAAATTGGCTTATAAATTAACAATCTGTGAGCAGATTTCAAATGCAGAAAAGTTCGAAACGAATAAACCATTTTATTTATTCCTAATTGACTTGCCCTGTATTATGGTAAATTGAGCAATCGATGAGCATATTTAAAAAAGTTTGAAACTAAGCTGTTTGTTCCTATATGACACTCACTATATTAAAAAGAGCAATCGATGAGCATATTTAAAATACAAAATAAATCTATATTAATTTTCTTTGGAATACTCAAAACTTTCAATTCACCTAAATTTAGCTACTATTTGATGTTGAGTCATTTGGTTTCACTTCCAGAGCTTTTCAATAAGCAGAACTAAGTATGTTAAAGCTGTTCATAAAGCCTATTAAAAAATGCTATAATTTGCACTAAACTATATAGTTAGAACAATAGAAATAACTAATTTGGGAAGTAAATTAATCAATGGCGAAATTGTTGCAGTAAAATAAATAAAATAAAAATTGCATAACATAAATCAAATTTAAATAATAACAAAATACAAGTTTAAACTTTAAGTCACTTTTGTTTTGTTGACTAATGAGTAAACACCTCAAATTTATAATTGTAACAATAAGAGCAAGCAATTCGAGTTTATTTAAAGTTGAAATGGGTAAATGAATGTCTCAGCTTAACTTGGATAGCAATGAATTGGAGTTTGCTCTCAAATCGTTGTGGATTTGGGTCAAAAGGGAAGCCCAATGATGATGGAGAATCATATCTTTTATCTGCTAAAGTGAGTGGCAGTTGATTACATGGTGTATACGCACCTGTTGCCAGTGTAAGACGAGACCTTTATGTAAGTCGGGTAAGAGTGCCTGCAGCCAGGGTTTGTCTGATAATTAGTGGACTGACAGTTCAATTAATTGAAAACAAATGCAAATACAAATACAAATAGAGGCAAACAAGCTGGGCGTACGTAAAATGCTCAAAGTGTTACACAACATAATTACGCTTAATTAAAGTATCTAAATCAGCGGAGGCCCCGACAACGCGAAGACGGAGTTGGAGTTGAAGTCGAACTTGCAGATGAAGTGGGAGTGGGAGTGTGAGTGTGAGTGCTAGTAGGGAATTCGAGCTCCCGGCCGAGTGTTTATGACATCCGTCAGTCAGCCCGTTGACTTTCTAACACAGTTACGAATTTGGGCTTTCGGCTTCTCGTCTCGGATGCGCTCCCAGGCGAAGACAGAGCTGCCAGAGCTCGAGTACTTTTTGGGGGTCTGCGTAATCGGGGCCATCTGCCGATCGATTGAATGAGGGAATTTGAGATGGCACAATGACTCTCGCAACTCTCGAGTACCATAAACATTCACTTTTACAAACGAGTGTGTGGTGAATCTACTCACACACTCGCAGCCCAGCAATGCAGTCGTCAACCAATTTCCTGCTACTTGATACAGTTTTTGTTTCTCTGCTGTCAGCGCCGCAAGGTCGTTGGATAGCTTTTTCTCGAGCCCCTTTGTTTGCTCAGTCCGCCTGTCTGTCCGTCTGTCTATTTATTTGCTTTTGGGTTTATGCAATAGGCAAATAACATTATTGCTGATTGGTAATTGAAGTTGTTTACAGTTGTTTGAGTCTCAGACAGGCCCAGACAGTTGCCACTGCAGTTGCCGCGCTGGAATGCAATCCGCTGTCAACTCGAAGGAGGCTGGTCAAGTTATGAGTTATCAGCGGCAGCCAGCGCACAGCGGACAGCGGACTACCTCACCTTCAATCTAACACTTTTACTTTTGCTGCCGTTGCCAAAATCACAATCACGCAACTCCACTTGATATGGAGACTCAGAGCACAGCCTCAAGTTGAACTCCACACACACACACACACGGACACGGACACGGAAAGAGCGTGTAAATAGTTAACGATTAATTACATCGGAGCACTTTTTGACAAGCTCAATGGCTTTGCGGCCCGTGGAATCTCGATGGTCATTACAACCGCAGATCTGGCTGCGCACTCGCATTGAGGTAGTCTCTGCTCGCCGGTCGCTCGCCGGTGTCTCTGGCGGCCTTTGGTGCGCGATAATCGAGCATAAAATGTGGCAGGCACCACATCAAAGCAAAAACAATACCCGGCGGCAACAGCACAGATATTGCTGCGAATTCGCATTTCGCTGGCCGTGTTTGGGGCGATTTCGCTTCGACGTCGACGACGCCGCTGGGCCTCCAAAAATAGACAGACAGAGGGCCAAGAGCCACTTCGAGGGATCCATTTGGTGAGGCGTCAATATGCAAATTGCTAAGGCTTAGCCGAGTGCGGAGTGTGTTTTGATTAATTGACTGCGAAAGTAATTAAATGTATTATAAATTATGCAAATTGAATGTGCGAGACGCGCTAATGGGAGGACGCGGCGTATGCGTAACGCCGCTGCCTCAGTCCGCTTAACAAGGGTGAGAATATTTGTGCAATTATCAGCGCTTATGCTTCGATACTATTTGGCGGCTTATCTCGCCAATCACAAATGCGCAGCGCACCAAACACACATTCACATTCCACAGTTGGCGGCGTCTTCCTACTCGGCGTGCTTGACCACAGCATTCTGAGCGGCTGCCAGCTTAGCGTTGTGGCAAGCCGCGACTCGCTGCCACAATCCAATTAACCTTCTGACATTTGCGACAAGCGGCAGCAGCAGATGCACAACAACTACTTTCGGCTAATGGCAGCGCGTAAATCAAACAAATGCGAGAACAAGTGTGAGTAGTAGCAGATATATCCACTTGGCCGCTCGGCCACTTGGCGAGTTCGCGATTTGGCGAGTTGGCGAGTTGGCTGTATTGCGGATGTCTCCGAAGCGGATGCGCGGCTGTAATTAAAACACTCAACACAACGCCAAATATAACAAGCACAACAACTGGTCGCCTGCTCGTCAAGTTTCGGGGCGCCAGCGAAATAAACTCATCAGCAGCAGCAGCGTGGTGTGTGCAACGCAGAACGTGCAACAGCGATGGGCTTTTGGCAACGACCATCTGCCTTCTGACACCTGTCTCCCAAAACGGAACTCAGCAGCTCGGCAGCAGCATCGCGTTGACACTGCGTATGCGTAATATTTATGACTGCTAACTATTGACTATTACTTTAACTAGCTGTGCTCACTGCCCAGCTAAATTACAAACTGCATTGGCGGCAATTCAGTTAGTTGGCAGACGAAACTCGTCAGTACTTCATATTTAAAGCGCACATTTTAAAACAAAATACTTCAAGTTGTCATATAAATATGCAAATTTACAATTGCTCACTGAGTAAAGAAGTAAGCTGGCACCGTGGAATACTAATCGGTTTTTTAACTTATCTAAAACAAAATTACTCAACAGCAAACACCAGAGAGCGTCCGTCTTTCATAGCTACAACTGTCAGCTTTTGCTTTGACTGACAAAGTATTGTTTGACTAATTGAAACTCTATAGAATGTATTATTCTTTGTGAAAATACTAATTGATTGCCGAGTATTTGAACCTAGCAAACGATTATCGTTACAAATGATTAATATTGATAGTTTAAATGCTGATTGGCTTAATTAGAGTAAGTCTAAGCAAACTCATAATATTCTGAATTTGAACTTTAGTTTGCAGTGTAATTATGCGAATTAGTAGTAGCATTAGTAGCTGTTCCATAAAGTGAAGCTTAGTTTTCTATTATCATTTTCTATGCCATTCATAGCTGCAACTGTCATCTTTTGAATTGATTAATTGAACCTCTGTAGATAAACTATTGTTTGACTAATCTCTAAAAAACATTATTCTTATTGAGAATTCTACTTTTATGCCGAGTAATTGAAGCTAGTAAAGCTGCGAGCAATATTGATAGCAATATTGATAGCTTAAATGATGATAATTGACTTAATTAGAGCAAGTCTAAGCAAACTTACTATATTCTGTTTTTGATTTTTAGATGTTAGTGCAACAGTGCGTATGCGTAATATTAGTAGCTGTTCAGCTATTAGTTTTACATTGTCATCAGTAATAGTTATCCTCCCTCAACTATTTGTAATATTACTGTTAGTAGACGCGGTTTGCGGGCTCACACTGCGTATGCTTAACGTTGGCAGCTTCCACTGCAACTTGTTGGCTTTAGTCGAATTGCAGCGCCAATTGAATTAGAAACTGTTGCAACAAGCAATTACTGCTATTGCCTGTTGCTCAATGAATTTAATTTCTACACGACTCGCTTGCCACTTGCCACTTGCCACTTGCAGCATGCAACAAAGAGAAGAGCGGCGGCAGGTGGGCGTCGAACAATGAGAGCGCGGCGAGGGGGAAAACTCGAACTCGCCCACACGAGATGCTGTGAAATGAAATGAACACGTGCGTTGGCAGCGCGGCAAGTGGCAGCGTGGCAGCGTGGCAAGTGGCAGACGTAGCTGGCGTGGGCGCTGTGTCGCCATAAATCTTGGCACATGATTAATGTGGATGCGCTTGGCTAGAGGAAGACGTTGTGGCCACAAGCTGGCGAGCTACTTGAACTGGAGCAGCAAATTGTTGCAAAGAATGCGCCGCCAGGCAACAGTGCAACAGCAAATTGTTTTGCGAGTCGCATTTAAATAAAAAGCACATTAACCGACCTGCAACCAGCTGGTGGCAGCAACCACTGCTGGCTGGTCAAGCAGATGGGCAGCCGCTGATATTAAGAAACTCTCCGCAATTAATGGCACAGAATAAGTTCGTCAAGCGATTGTGCCACACGAATCAACAGTTGCATGCCTCGGAATTTGCCAACTCGCATCCAGAACAGAGATGCAGATGCAATCGCAGCTTATTCGTATGCCAAGTCAGGCACCAGGAAAATTGGAAAGGAATGCGGATGCCTCCAATAGAACTGCATTTAATTGACTTCAGCCATAAAGGTTAAAGCTGCACTTCTCAGCAGTTAAAATAGATTACGAGGGCAATAAAGAATGTCGGAGATAAGTGTTAAGTAATACGAGTATTTCATTACTTTTTGATAATTAAAAGTGCAATCAGAAATGCCATGAGATGAACATCAAAAGCAATGGAAATACGAGTACCACAATTTCAAGAGATTCGTTGTCTATCAAAAAGTTCCTGAAGCAAACTTTAAAATTCGATATAAGCAAAATTGCAGTTCAATCATATTATATGTTATCTTTGTAACTTATCTTTAATTTTTATAATGCATCTATTCTGAGTACTTTTTTGTTCATCTCGCTATGCGTTGAGCTGCCACTGCTAATCTATCTGTGCATAGATCCTTTGCAATTATATAGCTCATAATTCTGTGAAGAAATCACTTAAACTTTAGTTGGCACTTAAAGTCTTCTAGACCCATGAATCGTTTATAAACTGATTGTTTTGGCAAGTTTTAATAAGCTGCTAACTGTTTTATCTGTTACGATCTAATTCGCAAACATTCCAAGGCATGCAAACGAGTTTCGCAGCTGCTTTGTGTACTTATCGGTGTGCCTCAGTTTAAAGAGCATCTATCACTGGGATTTAGCCAGCTGATGCGATGATGATGATGATAGCCAACAAATCCAATCAACACTTTTAATGTCCGCTAAACACGCACACATTTTAATGCCTTACTTGGCAGGCAGATGACTTCATTTGGGCTGCGCGACGCGCTCTGAGAGTCGTCATTCACTCAGTCAGTCAGTCAGCTCATTCAAGTGTAGTTTGATTGATGACTGCGCCCACGAATCTGATGGAAAGACACCAAAAAAAACACACACACAAAGCCAAAAGAAATACGAATAGTGGAGTAACAAAGCGACGCCAGCTACACAAAACGACATTGATATGTATCTAGGAGTTTGTAAGCGTGTGTGATTGTATCTCGTTTCTCGTATCTTGTATCTTGTCTGCAGTAGATGCGAATATGCAGCGCGAATCTGCTTTGAAGTTCAGCTGTTCAAGTGACAGCCACAACTTGTGCCTGCAGTTGACTCTCTGATCATCGTCGTCGTCGTCGTTGATCCACCCATCTGCCCAGCTAGCTGTGTCTGCTGTCTTCTCCTCGATTCCCGTCTCCGAAGTCGATTAAAATTCCGCATAAATGTTGAATGTTAATCGCTCATTGTTTGAGGAGGAGTACAAATTAAATTGTTGGCGGTTTGAGATTTGACATATAACAGCTGTTGACGACGTCGTTGCAACTGCCTCAAGAAAAGCAGCGAGTGCAGTGCATTGGATTTTGCGTGTTGCGCTGCTATTGCTGCACTTTTAATTGCAATTGTGTCGGGTCGCCGCTGCTGATGGCAATCAAAGCGGACAAGTTAATTAAAATATTGCACACGCGCTAATTGAAAAGCGTTACAAACGTGTATGCGTGTAAATTGCTTTAAAATATATATTTGAAGTATTAAGTTGTGATCCGCGCTTAGTCGCTGCTTATCCGTATCTATACGAAACATTGCTGAATACTTGACTACTTAAGGCAGTGCTACACACATTGTTTGAAATTGCACTATTCCTGACTTTTAGTGGATTACAGTAGTCAAAGAGCCTGCGCACTTGGTTGGCGACTTAGCAATCGATGGCCGCACAGACCACGGTGCGAGCTCCGCTCTGGTGTCTTGCAGATCTTGAGGTGTTGGCGCAGTTGGTACAGATAAGTAGTTATTAAGAGTAAAAGAGTGGATAAACATCCAGCAGTAGGGCGAAGTGAGAGCGCAAATAAAGCTGACGTGTCTCGCTCTGAGCGCATTCGCCACACTTCACCACCTCAGTTAAGCTAGTTAGCTAATTATAAATTGAAATTCAACTGTCTGGTCTTTATACCAATGGAAAAAACCTTTAGAAAATTGTCCGCACATATATTTTTTTATTTTTCGTCGTAAAAACTCTTGCGATTTGTCATGAGGAATGGCACAGATGTGGTGGCCGAGTGCTCGAACAGATCGGTGTCCACAATGCCCGGATGCACTGCAATCACCTGCACTTGCACCCTTCTCCGCATCCAGCAGCGTCTGCAGGTGGCGTGTGAACAGAATCTGCGCCAGCTTCATTGACTGTACGCAGCACCAGGATAATAGTTATCGCTGCAAAACGAACAAAGTGTCACGACTAGGTCAGCAATGGCAATCGTAACCGTTTACTCACATTGATGTCCTTGTAGTTGATGCTGCCAATCAGATTCACACACGAGCTCACATTCACGAACGTATCCATTGTGAATGTGAGCTCGTGTGTGAGCAGGAAGTGGCCCAAGTAGTTGATGGCAATACTTCTCCGCGATGCGCTGGGCAAAGTTATCGAGTGTCTCGCAGATGAGTTTGGCTTTTGTTTGGTTGAAGTCCACAATGGCGTCAACAGCCGACTTGGCACTGACTGGATCGCGAACTCCTGTAGGAGTTTTACATTAACTTTATGCTTCGACGATTCGAAGTATTTCAGCGGACACTTTTTATCAATTTGAGTTTAGTCTTCAACTAAGAAGTCAATATAAATATCCGGTTTTTAGTAAATTCAATCTGAGTTCAGACTGCTGTTTATTTTTTAACAATAATATGTATAACAAATTTTGTAAAAATCTATCAGAGTTCCGAGTGTAATAAATAAGTAAAATAATTCGTAGTCAACGCGAATGCTATCTATGACAGTAAAGTCAAAAACTACTCGTTCATCTTTAGAAGACAAAAGGATTTCAATAGTTACCTAAGTAGGCCGCCTTTCAAGTGTCACGTATTAAGAAAAGTTGAATCAATCTGAGATTGATTCAACCTTCAATGTTCAGTTGGAAGTTGTGAGAGTAACATCCGAGTGTCTAAGAAAAGAACAGCTTAATTTCAACGTAGTGCCTAAAAGTATGCTATGATTTTCACGCAGTCCACTCTGCTTGCTAACAACATGCTGCTAATGTGGATGTTGTGTGGGTGGAATTTGAAATTTCGTGATCTCAGACTAATTTCGCATACAATGCACGCATTTTTTGGTTTTTCTTTATTTTATGTTTATCTCTTATCAGTTGTCGTCGTGCAGTGTTCTCTCAATATTCGATTGTCGAATTTGTAACGCCCTTAGAAACTAGTCACACAAGCAACTGGTCAACTGGTAGTAGCTCGACTCCTCGACGCAAAAAACACAGTCAGAGGCGGCAGGTGCAAAGATCGTTGCTACGACACTGATAAGCTTACGATCCACTACACTACATTCATTGTTTGAGTACAAATTAAATTGTTTGCAGTTTGAGATTTGACATGTTGCAACCGCCGCAAAAAAAGCGAGTGCAGTGCAATTCGCTGCTTTATCGCTGCACTTTTAATTGCAATTTTGTCGTGCCGCCGCTGCTGATGGCAATCAAAGATGACAAGTTAATTAAAATATTGTATGCGTGTAAATTGCTTTAAAATATATTTGAAGTATTAAGTTGTTATCCGCGCTTAGTCGCTGCTTATCAGTATCTATACGAAACATTGCTGAATACTTGACTTCCCATCAAATACAAAATATGACTACAAACATATACAATTACTAGCTGTGTATACAAAGAGTAGCTTAAGGCAAATTAACGTGTTTTTGTGCTCATTATTTGCGTGGAGTCGGGAATCCTTTCGTCTGCTGCAGTGCTACACACATTATTTGCCATTGCCGTATTCCTTGATTTTCAGCAGTTCACAGGAGTAATCAAAGAGCCTTTCGCACTTGGCCGGCGACTTGGCACTCGAGTGGAATGGACCACGGCCGCAATTGCTCAGATATACGCCGCCCTGGCCTTCAATCGACGGCTCGATGGCCGCATAGACCACAGTGCGAGCTCCGCGCTCTGGTGTCTTGAAGAAGATCTTCTTGAGGAATGGCACAGATGTGGTGGCCGAGTGCTCGAACAGATCGGTGTCCACAATGCCCGGATGCACTGCAATCACCTGCACATGCGCCTTCTCAGCATCCAGCAGCGTCTGCAGGTGGCGTGTGAACAGAATCTGCGCCAGCTTCGATTGACTGTACGCAGCACCAGGATAATAGTTATTGCTGCAAAACGAAACGAAGTGTTAGACTACGTCAGCAATGGCAATCATAATCGTTTACTCACAGTCCATTGATGTCCTTGTAGTTGATGCTGCCAATCAGATTCACACACGAGCTCACATTCACAATGCGTGCGTTCTTGCCCTCTCGCCCGGCTGCACGCAGCTGTGGTAGCAGCAGATGTGTGAGCAGGAAGTGGCCCAAGTAGTTGATGGCAAAGTGCGACTCGTAGTTGTCAGCGGTGAGCTTGAAGGGCGCAAACATAATGCCTGCATTATTGAGCAGCACATCGATCTTTGGATACTTCCCCGCGATGCGCTGGGCAAAGTTACGCACGGACTTGAGGTCGCCCACATCGAGTGTCTCGCAGATGAGTTTGCCTTTTGTTTGGTTGAGGTCCACAATGGCGCCAACAGCTGACTTGGCACTGACTGGATCGCGCACGCCTGTAACAGTTTTTCATTAACTTTATGCTTCGACTTCAAGTGTTCAGTTGGCAATTGTGAGAGTAACATCCGAGTGTAATAAAAGTGTATAACAAAATTTAAAGAATAATAGTAAAATGATTCGTAGTCAAAGTCGGTCAAATGTGTAAAAATCACTAGCGAATTGAATGATAAATTCACACGAATGCTAACTATGACAGTAAAGTCAAAAACTACGCGTTCATCTTTAGAAGACAAAAGGATTTCAATAGTTAGCCAAGTAGGCCGTCTTTCAAGTGTCACGTATTAAGAAAACAAGTTGAATCAATCTGAGTTCAGACTGATGGAAGTCGTGAGAGTAACATCCGAGTGTATAAAAATAGTCTAAGAAAAGAAGAGCTTAATTTCAACGTGGTGCCTAAAAGTATGCTATGATTTTTTTCGCGCAGTCAGTCTGCTTGCCAGCAACATTTGTGCTGCCAAGCGTTAGCAATACGTTGCTAGTGTGGACGTTGTGTGGGTGGAATTTTAAATTTCGTGATCTCAGACTAATTTCGCATACCATCCACGCTATTTCTCAGCATTTTTGGATTTTTCTTCATTTTTGTTTATTTCTTGCCAGTTGTCGTCGTGCATGCCCCTTTGGGCAGCGTTCTCTAAATAGGTGTTTGTCGAATCTGTAATTGAGTGCTGCTCCATTGCGCAGCGCCGCTCTAACGCCCTTAGAAACTAGTCGAGACTTACCCATAACGACAGTCATGTCGCATGCCAGCAATTTCTCCACGATGCGCAAGCCAATGCCGCGATTACCGCCGGTGATGACAGCGATGCGATCCGGTTGCTTGTAGAGTGCTATAAAATTTTAGATAATCACCATGATAAATCAAGTTAATAATATGTGGATAATTTGCTAGCAATTTTACACAAGCATCAACTGGTAGACGCTATACTTACTCACGCGATCCCTCGCCGCATACTGGGCATCGTGGATAAGACCCGCCATGCCCAGGTACTGGTATTTGAATTCGGTCTTCCATTCGAACCAGGACTTGGGCACCTCTTTGGTAGTCTTGGTGATGAGAAAACCGAAAAGCAGCGCGCCAAAGATAATAAGTGCCAGTATTAGCAGCATGTTGTGTGTTCAAACTACCACGAAAAGCGAGAGATAAGGGAAAAACACAGTCAGAATGTTAGAAGAGACGGCGGGTGCAAAGTTCGTTGCTACGACACTGATAAGCTTACGATCCGCTGCACTACATGACGTATGTGCGTGTGAATGCGTATGTGTGTATGAGTGTACATCAATATACTAAAAATTGTGGCTTAAGCAAGCCAGTCACTTCAGTACACGATAAGCAACTGCAATATAACAATCGAAGCACATGCGGAACAAGCAGGAAACAGGAATTTTCGTAGTTTAAGTGAACACTTTCAAGCCATTAAAAGCTGCAACTATGTACTACAGATTTTAATTGTGCTTTAATTATAAATATTTATTATAGTCACATGATAGTGGCCCGCAATTAAGGGTTTAAACAACAGAAACTTTAACTCAGCCAGCTACTCAACTGAGCATCGAGTGCACTCTGCGTGTTTGCGACACTTGACTTGAGTCAGCAACAATTAAACAATTGTGTATGCATTTTCTTCGTATTTGCGCTGCCATTTTGACTTGGCTTGGGGCGTATCAATAGAACTTGACTGGTTTCAGCCATATGCATAATCGTATTTGAGATTGTTATATAAGTAGCTGCACTTTGGCTTGCAGTCGATTTCCTTAAGTTGTTTCAGTAAATGCGCCTGTTAGACAGCGCAATTTAAAATAATTAAAGCTTTATAAATACATTGTAAGTGCAAGCGAGCTCTGAGAAATACTGGCCCAGTTACCAGTGGGTTTCTAAAAAAAAAATAGAAAAATAACGACACATAAAATGCAAATTAACAAGAGAAGAAAAGAGCCAAAGTCAAGGGAATGAAAGTTGAAGAGCCAAAGCCAAAGCCAAAGCCGAGAAACCAATAGAATGGGCCAAAGCTAAACATAGAAAAGACAAACATACGCTACTCTAATGGGCATCCGCGGAGGTGCGAAGAGGGCCGCCAACATAACCCACTAAACACATCCACAAGCCTCTGCATGTGTGTGAATCAGTATGAGTATGCATGTACGTATGCGTGTGTGTGTGTAGCTCTTGTAAAGTGTTTTTTTCGCGTTGTCAACGGTTCGGCGGCGTCTTCGACTTCCGTCAACAAAACCAAAACCAAAACTTGCTTGCATTTCGTCAACTTTCTATTTCTATTGTTACTGCGCCCTACAGTGCATAAAACCTTGCACATAAGCGAATACAATGCAAACAAATGGTACTTACTGCACAAATTACTTAAAATGTATATTTTAGCGATGCACTTGCGTGTTTTATTATTATTGTGCGGCGTAGCGAAGCGTTGACTATGCTAATATTGAACTACCTTTTGAGTTAGTAAGGTAAATAGTTTCAATTTACGACTACGATCGACAGCGGACAACAGCGCGTCACGTTTCAATTTCCAACAGCTACGACAAACCGGTTTCGAAACACAACCGCACGGCAAGAAATTCAAAAGACAACTAAATTCGTTAATGTTTCGCGCGCGCGTTTTCTGTTTAGAACCTGATTTTAATTTCAATGCTTTTGTTGTTCGCCATCGAAGGCAGCAACAACAGGTGTCAACGCCGGCAAGTGATTCATAACGGTACTCACACTTATGACCATTACCATCAATCACATAAGTTATGCGTTTCAGTACAGATTATGAATGGGTTTCAAAAATATGTGCAAGCAATTCAATTAAACAAGTTGTTTATGAGTTTGCTGTATTCACCAAGTGCCTAATTCTGAATCTTTTATTGCTACACACTAACAGCTGATTGCCAGCCGGCTATAGTGTGACCGTGCGCTGCAAGCTTATAAAGACTTAATTGTATATCTTCTTTTTTATGGTATATTTTTTTCAAAAGTTTAATATGCCCTTCCGCACGTTACAAATCCAAATTTGCAAGTTAAAACTTGGATAAAATATGTATGTTTACTTGCTTAATAAAATACTGATTCTGTTGCTAGCTGATTTGCATTTATTTATTAAACAAAAGTATTACAGTGCGTTCGAACAAAAATGTATATATCAACTAATTTATATATGCTTTTTCGATTTTGCGTTTACATAGTTTAAATTGTTTATTATAGACGAAATTGAAATATATATCTTCGAAATCAAGCCAAGTTGCAAATGATAAGCTAAATATAGTATTACTTGTATTTACGTTTTTTGATTGATAGTTTGTTTGTTTGATTAAATCATACTAGGGGGATTCCATAAAGTCTTCAAGTGTTCGTTAGTGATGTGTATGTGTATATATGTTAGTATAATTGTAGTTTATAGTGTTTATAAGTGGGTATATATATCTTACTAAATTGAATTATATTTGCTTGTGAGTGCTGTCTAATCTCTATCAAATTAACATATCTTTTTGTTTTTGGAAAGTATTTTTGGAAAAAGTATTTGAAAAGTCTAAGTTGCAGCTGCATTATCATTATGTTCTTTCTCCAACTCCTCGGTCGGCGACGGAGATGGCGTTGTAGTTGGTGTTGTTGTTGGGGTTTCTGCAGCGTTCTTAGGTTGCTTTAACTGTCAATTCTCCATGGACATGACGCCGATGTCGTCGTTGATGGCCAGCACCTGCCCAATGAAGTTCTGGTCGGAGACGACCTCGCAGAGTGACTTGCAGAGCTCAGTCAGCTCGTGCTGCGACATATTCAGTTGCGGCGACAGCTTCACCAGGTGCTGCAGCACATAGTCCGGCAGTTGCTGCACACATCGAATTAATATAGTACATATTTTAGAGGTACGCTGTGTAACTCACCTTGCCCTTGCCCACTTTGAAGGCGCTGAACATGAGCTTGGCTTTGACGCGCTGCTCGTTGGGTCCGTCGTAGAAGAGCGTCAGATGCGCCTCCTGCACGTTGGAGACCAGTGGAAAGTAGAGGCCCGCATAGACGCGTCCCTTGGCGTCGCGCGACAGCAGCGAACGAAAGTTGTAGACCAGATTCCGGCGCACTGTCACGTCCACGGCGGTCATGTACTCCTGGGCGACGTAGATGAGCGAGGTCTTGAAGCTGGCCTCGTCGCCGCGTATCTCGCGCTCCTTCCACTCCACGAACTTGTCGCTGTGCTGGCTGTAGCTGTAGCAGTAGTCGCGCTGCAGATGCGGCTCCTTCGACTGATTGAACCAGCCTAAAAGTGCAGGAGTTAGTAAAGTAGTTTTCAACAATGGCAAGGTCGTCTTACCTGTGTGGGGATAGCTCTGGTCGCTCATGACGGTGACGGCGCGGCCGACGTGGTAGCCGGGATCGAGTATCATGACGCCGCGACGCTCGCCAATGGCGAAGCGCATGGCGACCATGACGTGCTCCTTCTCGACGCCCGCGTCCGCAGAGTTCATGCCGTACTCCTCGTCCATCTGCACGTAGTCGTTGCAGTCGACCACCTGCTCCTCGCAGGACACCACATAGAGGTACTGGCCCAGCTGTGGGAACATCTGCACCAGGCGCGCAATGATCTCGAAGGCCAGCGAGACGCACATGTGGTGACGCCGATTGATGGGCACATCGTAGAACTGGAAGAAGCTGCGCAGGTCGGAGCGGCGCGTGCGCTTGAAGCTGCGATAGAAGTCGACGAAGAGATTGACCGTGTTGTAGTGCGTCTCCTCCAGCATGCGCTGCAGCGCCGTCTCCACGACGCCGTTCAGCTCCTCGTACTGCCAGACGTTGTCGAAGTGGAGCGTCGCCTTGGCCGGCTCCTCGGCGCTGCTCCAGTCGGGCAGCGGCAGCGGATGGCCCAGCGGCCAGACGCCGTTGATCTGGTTGTAGGCGCTCAGATCGTAGCCGTCGGCCATCGCCCAGTGGGCGTCGGGATGCCGCTGCAGCTCGTGCTGCTGCTGCTGCTGCTGCTGCTTGGCCAGCAGCTGGGCGATGTCGGAGTAGCGCTCCGATGCGGGTGCCACCGATGTCAGGTCGGTTGGCAGCCATTGCTGTGGCTCCTCAACGTCTTCGTCGTCATCCTCACTGGATGTTGAGGGCGTGCGCATTGGCAGGGTGCCCGGGGTTGACCGGTGTGGGCCACCGTTGGGTGGCCTTGCAGCTTGCTCAATAGCCTCGTGCCTGGCACTGGTAGTCAATCCCAGGCCACGCATTGCATCCGCCAGCGGCTCGTCCGCTGCGCCGGTGGCTCCTCCACCACCGTCGACGGCAGCAGCAGCTGCAGTAGCTGCTGCTCCGTCCTGTTGGCCATGGCCACTTGCTGCGGCGAGTCAGCTCGGCCACTCGGCGCCCCAGCGGCCCACGGTGGGCACGTAGCCACTTTCGCAGTCATTGAAGGTGGCCTCTAGTTGAATGTTGGCGAATTGTCGCGATGCGTTGACGCTTGGATTCAGGGATGCTTGGACAGCGGCTGCGGCTGCTGATGGAGCAGTGGAAGTGCCAAGACTATGCAGACTATTCCGGCCCTGCGCTCGGTTGAACAGGAGGTCCGGCTCGTCTCCAAATTTCGTTGATTGTTTAGACTGATCTGTGGCGGGCAGGAAAATAATATAATTACTAAGATTAGTAGGAATTCCAATCAGCTTAACTAGAACTATTTGCCTAGATAATGCGCCTTGTAAAACAAATCTTTTTCATGCTTAAAGTGTTCATAAGTTAGCCGAGATTTATCGACTATAAAATACTATGTTTGGGAAAAACATTTACTTATTTCTTACTGCTTATAGCTTTTGACTAACAACTATATAAAGCATCGTATTATGGTTCAGAGTAAAAAACACTTTTAATTCTAAATTTTGAGGGTAAAGGGACCTAAATCATCAATAACTTTAAAACTGATGAACAGATCCTAAAGAAATTTGACTGAAACGTAGATATTTAGACACAAAACCATTCTACCAAGTAGATTGTTGAGATCATGGCAATTATTCGCGCAAATCTATAGTAGGCCTAGAAGAATCTGGATACCAACTTTGGTTATTCTAGCATTTATGGTCTCCGAAAACTAGACGTTCCTACAGACGGACGGACGGACGGACGGTTGAACTTGTCTCATTCGATTTAGAAATCGATTCTAAATATATTTATTGTAACATATGGTCTACGTCGTTTCCTTCTCCCTGTTACATACACATGCACAAACTTAATATGCCCTTTTTACTGTTTCATGGTACAGGGTACAAAAACTGATCGAGTTGATGTGAAATGGGAATCTTTTCTGGGACTTCTTTGAATTGAAAGTGAGTTCAAGTCAAGATTCAGCTGTTTCTTTTGCCAATTTGATAGATTGTCAATACTTCAATTCCCGATTTTGTTCTTCGTTTTGAATGTCGACTGTCTGGCGCTGAGTAAATAAACGCCGCCTTCCCATGAAGGACGTCGCTCGCTCTCGTGTGTCAAGAGATCGTCTATCATCTGCATTCGATCGCTTGCACCCTTGCAACAGGTAGACGAGGTAGACGTAACTCTATTCAGGTCCACGTATTGTGCCCCAGCCAAGTTTCTAATCTTACAGGGGATCTATTGCCGACGCTGTCAGCTGGTCTGTGTCTGGCAGCGAGTTATTTGTTTGTTCGTCGGAAACAGTCGTTAATCATAATGTTCCAAGTCCAATAAACAATTGCCGCTTATCTGGCGACGGCAACAGCGACGAGAGGAGACGAGAAGGGTTGAGAGCCCTCGTGGAGGCTCGATTGCTGATTAGGACGAGGAGCAGTCGAGTTAGAAACCAAGCACCGGATGGGGCCAAGTGGTTAAGCCATATAAGTTATATGATTAGGCGACGACCACGCGCGGCACGTGTCCAGTTCGTGCCCCTCGAGAGCAACTACACCCACTAATTGCTGTGTGCGAGTTCAACGTCGTCATTCAGACAGACAGTTAGTTAGTTAGTTATCTAAATCGCAGCAAGGTCCCTGTTATTGTTGTTGATTGGCGGGCGAGCGCTTGCGTCATTTGTTTGTAATATGATTTCATATTTCGGAAACTTACACACTTCGCCTCAATTTACCCGCAATTGCAGGTGAATCATCGACTGTAATGCGTAGTGAGCTAAGTGGGAACGGTGCTAAGGTTTCTGCGTCGGCCAGCGGCATTCGTGCTTTACAAACAATGGCCTATAAATAGCAGCTACACATTGTGCAAGTCCGTGCGAATCTAATATTATTTCAGTTCAACCTGTTGCTGGGCAATTGTCGTCGACGCCAGTGCTACTCAAACTGCAACTGCACTGGCAGCATGCAGGTGACTAGTTCCGAGAACCGACTGTCTGTGTCTTTACAACTGTGTTTGTATTTTGTATTTATTTCTAGCGAACTTACCCATACAATGGCCTAAGCCCAATAGACAGAATTGCTGTTTTCTTTTGCTGTGGCGCTTGGTTGTTGTTGTTGTTCTTGTCCTTGCGTTACGCACTGCACTCGCGGCTTTGTTAGGTCGATTTTATTAAAATCACAATAATTGAAGTTTTTGCTCACTTTACAGTTTCGCAGCCAACAGTCGCTCCCAAACGGTTGGGTTCGTGTGTTGCCGTTCGTTCCAAACACAAAGAAATGAAAAAAAGAACCGAACGTGAAGAACTAAAAAGCAAACAACTCTCTGCTGTTTGCCGCACTCACTGTTTGTTGGCAATGTTTGTTTTCGTTTGGTGTTTTTGGTTTGTTTTCGTCTTTTGTTTGTATTTCGCTTTTGCCTGTTTAATACAGGTCAGAGTTTTTTAACAATATTGGCGAATTAATCGACATTGAAGTGGATTTGCTTCAACAGTTTCTTTCTTATATATTTTTGTTAATGGTTACAATATTAACCTACATATATAATGTGTGGTATGCACTTGCACTTTGTTTCAGTTTTCACAATAGCTGATGCAAAGTCTAATCCGTTTCCAACAAGAGGCGAAATACGACTGAAATGGTTTATTGAAATTGAGCTCTTCTAGCGACGTCGTCGAAGTCGAATGCTGAATGCACACAGCTCGCTGATATGAGCGTGCTTATATACGAGTGTTGTGTACGCCTGCTGCTCTTGCCTCTCTTTCGCACCCTGCGGTTCTCCTGCCTGCGCTGCGTTGTTGCTTTGCTGCCTATTGCTGCTGTTGTGGGGGAGATCGCGAGATTGTATTGTCTTTGATAGCAACGAGCAGCGAGCGACGGCGACGGCGACGGCGAGGTTGGCACAGTTTTGTTTTTCGCTTCTACTATTGCTCGATTCGTGTTGTTGCTTTATTTGCACGGTACACGAACAAATATGTATTTCAATTTATGACGCAAAAAAGCTTGAAAAATATTCCACATACACACGCACTCACCAACACAGACGCAACTTCAAATCGGTAGCGGGGAAAACAACAACTCGAATGTCAACGCGATTTTTGTTTTGCTACGCAGAATCGTGCTATTTTTTTCGGCTTTGTTGTGTAAACAAATTGTGCTCAACGTAGGGTTTCTTGAGGGCGTTCGAAACTGGAACCAGGGTTGGATACACGTCCGGCAGTTGACTTTGTTCCGTTTCTGAAAAGAGTCAAATGCACAACAGTGTTGTAAGTGGTCAAGTTTACATACGCAAGCGATCCTTGTAACAGATTGTGCGATAACAAATTTAAAAGCAAAGTATGAGTTGAGTGTGGAAATATTTCGGGAAATGAACAGGGGCAGGCCATGTAAACAAGATATGATGAACTGCGGGCACAATGTAAGCAGTTCAAATGATAAGCGCTATAATTCCATTAACATTTTGTGGCGAAATTAGGCATCCAATGCAAAGTGAGTTTATGGTTTCCGACAATTGTTTGTTTACTTTGCTGGTATAATATTCCTCCTATATGCGTCATGGGGCAGCTTATTTTGTCTGCGCGTTTGACTAATCAATTAACAGAGTTGATCGTCGTGAACTTTATGGATCTATGGCCCCATTTAACCGTTTCTAAATAAAGCATATGAGTGGAAACTTATTTGTTTGCTCGAAGCCAACGCCATCAGTGTGATTATCTAATCAAAGTCGGTGCAAATCAGCCAGATGAAAACATTATCAACAGCTTTTGTTTATATAAATCGCAGTGTTCACCGTTACCCCCCGCTACCATTCACATTCTCATTCACATTCCCCCATTCCTTTATGCTCTGTCGCTCATCTGCAGTATCATCTGCTATATAATAATAGCTGCCATATAGTTGAGGGGTTTTTGCGTCGTAGCGAATTGCATTTTGTGCTAGAAATGGTCGTAAAAATGCCGAGCAAACATTTTTGCGAGTGCAATTAAATATTAAGCAGGCGACATAAACATAAATGCTTGTTTACAACAATTGCTGCAACAATTGCAATTGCAAGTGCAACTGCAACTGCAGTTCGCGTACCTTCAAGGTCACCAGCGACAACACACACGTAGTATTCATATAAAAATATATGCATTCATTTATTAATACACGAACTTGTGGTAGAACAACGCGACACAAGCGATTGAAATCAACAATTGGGGCCACAATTAGCATAAGTCGGCGCCCAAATGCATAAACAATTCGATTTATATAATTAATTAGCTAATTAGTTGATTTCTTCTGTTTCTGCGTCGTTCACAAATTCAGGGCTAGTTGGGAGCCGCGATTTATGAGGCACAACGGAACCGATAACGTATACGTCGCGTGAGCCGGAAGCTAAAGAAGGGAATTAAGCCTAAGCCATAAATAAAACTTCATTGACGTCATTGGCGAAAATTGTGAATTACGTGGGACATCGCGAAGGATGTTCGTGGCGGAAAACGTGAGCACCTCCATGCTCCATGGCAGTCCAAAAGTAGTCCAATGTCGAGTCAAGCAACTGCTGACGTCATTGTGACGATGTTGTTAGGACCCAACATAATTGCAGATTGAAGCCGGCCGGTGCGGTGCGTACGCTTTGTACATATTCCAAGGCTTCCAACGTGCTACGTGGCACGTGGCACGTGGCGCCAACGCTTTGCGTATTTGTAAACAATGCGAAGCGTGCAACGCGTGTTGCCAAGTTCCCAGTCCACGCATGCCACACTCATGCCCAACAGTCTGGCTTTTATTTTTACAATCAAAACATTGCTCTGCTCTGTGATGGTGTTAGTGCGCAAGTCCGTGAACTCTGTGGAATTTCCAATTGGAACGTTTGGAACAATTTTTTGGCCGTGTAACAAAGGCAAGCAAAATGGAGCGCCGACAGAGAGTGCAATGATTTCGCGATACAGTCGCGACCAGATATAATGACCTCGCTGCTGCTACATCCTCAATTTATAAACATATCACTCAGCATACATTAAAGTGAATGCTGCATTTTGGACTAGCAAGACCAATGTCTATTGCTGGAGTGTGCCTAATATGGCCTGCCATCACTGTACCCAAACCCAATCGCACAGATGTTTTGCGCATTTTTATTGGGAATTTCCTTGTTGTCTACTTGTTGTTGCGCGTCCTGCTGACATTTGATTTGGGGGTATGGCTTTTAAGGTTCGCCTTGGGGTAGGTATTGTTTTTGCTGTTGTTCTTTTGGCATGACAAACTTACAAAATCGATAGCAAGACAGACTGTGCACCGCAGTGGTGCTGGCAACTTACCCGTTTTATATTTATTATGCACAACGCACACAGGCACGCAACGTTGATAAATTACACACACGCACGCAGGCACTCACACACGCACACACACATACACAGATAGGCAGTCGCTTGTCGCTTGTCGCCGTCTGTGGGATGGTTGGAGGGGGCTGGAGCTTCACGCGAAGCTTAGAACTTTTTACTCCAATTGTATGAACCGTTGTAGAAAAATAAAATCAATATAATCATTTTGGTGTGCATATTGTGGACAGTCATGGCACAAAGGATGACGCTCCTTTTAAGGCACAGTTACACTACGCTATCGCACTTAATACTCTACTGTTTATTTATTTCGAGCTTTTCGAGCTGACTATTTATTCGCTTAGTTTTTATGCCTCTTGCGTTTGTGCGGCATTTAAAATGTCACGGAACCAGGACACTTTTCGCTCTGATTACGAAACGCTCTCTTCTTTTGATTTTCGTTTTCTTTCCGTCCGCTTTCACAGCTTCTTAGTCTATTTCTATTATATTAATTTATATTATGTATTATTTTCCCTATAGAAGGACACTGCTTAGGTGCCTTGCTGCAGCTGCGTTTCGCGTGGAAAATTCGACTGACTGAAACGCCACAGCGACTGAGTCAGCGAAGTCTTTGTGCGTTCCAGTCCACGTTCCAGCGCACTTCCAATGGACTGCCAATAATTGTACGAGCGTGCTGCTCAACTAGGCCTTTGGGCTTGCAGCCAGACAATGCATTACAGTCGCAATGTTTGCGTCATCGCAACTTCGTCCCATATGCGTGACACATGGTCAGTTACTAAGAGCACTTTAATGGGCATAATTACTCATAACTGTGCCGTAGTATTTACTTATCACGTTCATCCTTTAACATCTGTTACTAAAGCTTCTATGACTGTTCTCGACACAGACGATAGAAACAGTTTCTTTAAACAAATATAAAAAACACTGTCATATAAACTTATAACTAAAGCTTTTGTTCTCAGTATCTAGTCGAAAAAATGAACTTAAGAAATTATTGACAATTTTATGTATTAAAATATATAGAATTACAATGAACTCATTAAATTACTATGATTCTCGCTGAAACTAGGCTTTTATAGAATAAAAGGGATCAATTCAGATCCAGAGTTATTCTAGATGGTTTTTGAGATCAATTAAGACTCTTTCCCCCAACTTACTTTAAACTTTCAACAAGATGAATTGCTTTAGAAAACAATGTCAATGCTGAGACACAACGTATCTGAAATAATACTAATGGTAATTGTGGTAATATTAGCTCAAAGACTGCCCTGCAGTGCCAGTAGCTCGAGCTCGGACAAGCATGGAAAACGTCTCGTGCCTTGGACGCATGGTAGGAAACTCTTCGGATGCGTCGCACCAAACGATCCCACCGCATTGTTTGATGAATTGAATAGGCATAGGATAGCAAATAACTTTCCGAAGTGGCATCATTTGATGAGGATCACTGAGGTACAGCCCAAAGCGAAGGAAGTCAACACTCTTGTCGACGTGAATGAGGCACAGCAACTGCTCTTGCCCTTGTCACTAACTGCAACTAGCAACGATGTGCGGCAGGAGGAGCAGCGACGGCGTCAATTTGAACGGCTCCAGAATGAAGCAGCCGACCGCGAGTTTGAGCAAATCATGAGGAAACTGAAAATGAAGTTGCAGCGGGAACGTGACAAAGACTCGGCGGTAAAGTGCATTTTCAAGAAAGATCAGCATCACAAGAATTTCTCGAACTACTGCAAAAAAAAGAAGCATAAGTTAAAGGGTGCAACGGGAACTACAACGGAATCCCCCAGCACTGACTTTTCCACATTGTCGTCCTTGCCGACGCCTCCAACGACCTGTCCGGCAACCACCAAGCAGAGCCAATGTAACAAACAAGCTGCGGATCTGAAGCCCGAGGATGTGGATCGGCTGCTGAAGAATGCAATGACGATGAAAAGGCGTGCGCTGCTCATCTTGAAGCATCTCAACCTGCTGGAAATGGAACTACTCAACAGATGGCCGGGCGGTTCTGCTCCTCCAGATGAATGCCGGCCAGAATCGCGGACAACAACCAGCAATCCAGATCCCAGGAGCAGCGCAAAGACAACTGATCGACCCGAGCGTATAGAGAAGCCCACAACGCAAAGGCCCAAAACATACCAGGGCGGTTTTCACTTTGGACTGCGGCCGCCTGGTGCAAAAGAAGCAAATATTGCGGCTGCACTGAGAGAGCAGCGAAAGCTGGAGCAAAAGGTGCGTGAAGAATACCAAATGCAATTGGAGCGAGCGGAATGGCAACGCCATCAAATGCTTAAACGCTTGAAATCTAAAAGAAAAAGAGCGCGCTTTGATGCTGCGCCACCTGCAGCAGTTCGCTTGGAACTCATGACAACGCCGACTTTGCATATTGTGGACAATACTAAAGTTATCCAAAAGCATCCCTCTGCAAAGCACTCCTCGGCCGCAATAAATCGACTGGCAAAGAAGGTCAGAACGTTCGCCGATCGAAATCACATAGACCTGAAACGGCAGCCACTACACAGCTGGAAAATAATGAGGAAATTCAAACGAAAAGAGATGAATAACTTGTCGCCTATCGTACCAGAAGTTTCTCCATCACGCAAGAATATTCCAGTCGCAGGTGCACATACACATAGTAGGACGAGTCAGCGATTGCATTAAACAGCCATTTCGTGTATTGATTTTCTATTCTATATATATTTTGTATAAAATAAACATTTTAGCAAATATTGCAATTTAAAGCTAGCGCTAAAAGCAATTTTGACTAGAGGTGGAAAACACACAATCGATAAGTAACGCGTTATTATAAACAAGCTCTAAAAATATACTAACATACCATGTGAAGTGTGACCAGATGGAAAAAACGCAATTAAAGAAGGCGTATTTTCGATTAAAGAAATGAAAATAACTCATCCAAAAGTAATAATAACATAAAAATCTGATTGTAAGAAAAACTATTATTTTCGCCATAACAATCTAGACGTGTTATTTAATAGTAAAAACATCGATACATCGATAGCGTCGTCCACGGATGTTTGTTCAGCACTAGTGACAAATATTTTAAAAAAGTTTTCCTAGAGCTCGGTTGGGTCAAGCCTCGTTAATTTTAGGAGTTCGTATTAAGAGTCAGTGCAAAATCATTTTATGCATAAGTGCATATAAAACATAGTATATATTACATTAAATGGACGAAAACGTATGTATTCCATCTATATATAAATTTAATTTTTGGATTTGTCAAATAACGGATCTTCTGCAAAACATGGCGGTCATTCTAAAGAAATTCAATTACATTTGTGTTCGTACATACATTTCGTGTGATAAAACTAATTTAGAAATAAAATGAGTTATGTTTAACGGTTCTTTGAAAGTGTAAAAGAACAGTGCCATAACTTTTGGCGGAGTTTTTGCAAGGCAAGCATATTTGAGATAAAATGATCAGCGTAGTTCCTTGCTTTGTTTGTTTGTTTATTTGTATGAGTGTAAGTACACACTTATGTTTGTATATGTGTGTGGAAGAAATCATGCTTATTCTGCTGAATCATTTCTTAAGGGTGTCGAAAATGTAAACAAATTCTGCGCCGCGAAGTCTATCTAATGCAGCAAATTCTTATGGACAATCAGATTGAATATCTTGTGTTCAGGAAATATACATTTCAGTTGCGGGACTCAAGTTTAAAGTAGAACAGATGTCAAATAGAAGAGCATAGTTAGACCTTGTGTGACGTTTTTCTTTCTTGCACTATTCGAGAACCTGAACTTAAAAGATAACTAAAGTTATTGTTGGCCTCCAAAACAGTTCTTTCTGTGTTCGCATTAGCGGGAGAGAGAGTCGAGTTTTCATATGTAGATGAATGTCGACGTTGCGCCGCCGCGACGCTTTAATTTTTGCACTCTTTTTGGTGCTCGCCGCTCTCACTCAGCTGACTTGCTTTATCTTTATCTTCATTCGTTGTCGCGTTCGTTGTGCCCAATTTTGTTGTTGCAAATTTCATTTTTGCACACATTTTTTGTACTTGTTGCTATTTGTATTGGTGGGTGGTGTTGGTGGACATTTCTCAGAGCTTAATCATATTTTTAATCGCGTGATTGGCGTGTCTCAGTGTATGTGTTGCATATGTTTTAATTGTTGCCATCGGCAATTTTTGCGCTCTTTTTTCCAGTGATCAGCCATGGGCTCATTAACAAGAGAACAGGATCTGAAGAATATCGTGCTCGTGGTGCGTTCGTTGATAACATCGTCGAAGCAACCGTCCACCTTGCAATCCGTTGAACGTGATTACAAGAGTGTCGAGTCTGAAGCCATTCCCTACAAACGTTTGGGCTATCGCAATACCCTGGAATTGCTGCAGGACACGAATGAGTTTGAAATTTACAATCGTGAACACGAAGTGAGTACCGACTGCTGTGCTGTACCCCCAACACCCCAAGCACAGCGCCCCATGCGTGCGCATTTTAACTCTCACGCTCTTTCTCTCCCGCTTGCAAATATTATGAAGGCAGCTTTCGAGCTTTCGGCAGCGCTTTGCTCTTGCTCGTCGCCTTAGAGTTCCATTGAGACTCAGTAAGTTTCGTTGCTTCAGCGCGAACGGTGCTCTAGTGCTGTTTTGTCAGCGTGTGTGTGTGTGTTTGAGTGTGTGTGCTGCTGCTGCTGCTGCTGAACGGGGCTTGGCTTGCCACAAAAGGGCAACGTGTCAACGTCGCGTCTCTCTCTGTCGCTCATCAGCAAAAAAGTGTAAACAATGTTAGTTGTTTATTAATTGGTGTGTTATGTGTGGCCCCATTGTGCCCAGAGTGTGGTTGTGTTTTTGGCTGATTAAACACTTTTTATAATAAGTGCACCACACACATGGGCGAAAATGAAACGAAAGAAACATTCAGATAAACAACACTCACAACGATATATTGTGTGCTTGTGTGTAATGCGAATAATGACGACCAATTTAAACTTTTTGGGGCTGTTGCTCTCTCGCTCGCTCTCCTTTTTACTCTCTTGCGCGCTCCCTGCATGTGGATCTCTCCATGTGCATGCCAGTGTGTTTGTGTGCGTGTGTGTGTGTGTTTCGCTTTGCTTGCTTGGTGAAAGTGAACGAATTTTGTTATTGTAGCTGCTTTATTACACGATAGAGCAAGAGAGCAAAGTCGCGTCACATTGCACTTCAAATTGTTGTTGTTGCTGTCCTACTCTTGTTATAATTTATTTTTAAATGCAGTCATTTCTGTCTTGCACTTCTGTTTGCCGCTCATTGTTTTAAATGTCATTTCATTCGTTCATTCACTGCATAAGCGCATGCTATAGTACAATATTTATTGCGGCCACGCTTATCAGGCATCCGATTTGCTTCGTTTTTTTTTTGCATCGTTTTGGTTCCATTTCCGTTCTGTCAGCTCCCACGCTGCGCTCTCCGTTGTGGGCCGTAGGTTGGTAGGTGGTTGCTAGCAGGTTTTGAAGCACTCACATCTCTTCTTGGCTAGGCTATTAAAAAATCTGCCAATGCATTTTGCAAAATCAATAATGCATACAGCTCTTGCAGATAAAGACGAATCAGTTGCCAAAAGTTGCATTGTAGCACCAGAGCAATAATAATTGCTAGTAATAAATGTAGTAAATATACAAATATTGCAGTGAAATAACAATAACCGGACTTTCTGTAAGAATTATATTATATTAATTATAGTAAATTATAAAAAAAAAACTTATAATTTTCTTGAGTGTCAAAGAAACACAGATTTTCCGATTAACAATTTTTTTAAAAATTTCACAATATCACTTTATTTTGCATGGGCTTACTAATATTATTTGTTTTTATTAACTATTCCTTAGAGCCCACACAATTCAATAAATATACAAATTTGATGTGTTTATAAACAAATAGCTAATCTTTCAATGCTCTTAAGTAGCTGTTTATTATACAAAATTAGAAACTTTTATATGGGAGAAATTTGATATTTGCAACAAGCTCCATTGCTTCCGAGTCTGCAGAGTTTCAGTTGTTGAGCTTAAAGGTTTTTAGGGTTTTCGCCGCTGCCATCGAAATTCCGTAATACATAATTGCGCATGCATATTGTAGTAAAAAGTAAACTTTCCAGCGACCATGGCTGAGTTGCAATTGGCTTCTTCCATTTGAGTTTGGCGGAATAAAGCAACTCGAGGCTGACTAATTGTTTATTTAATGACAGCTTTCACTGAGAAGCGTATTATTTCATATACATAATATGCAAACACAACACATCCATTGCAAGCTTATCACGTCCAGAGCGCAGAGCTTGTCTCTGTGCTATGCCAGCAATGCTATGTAATAATAAAAGTAATACTAATAATAAAAAGCAGTCGTCTGCCCGCAGAATGTGAATCACCCCAGCTGAATTTGAATTGAAATTCCTTCGAATTCAATTTGCATTTTTTATTCTAATTGCATTCGCGTTTGTGTGTTGCAGGTCATAATTAGTGCCAAGCCCAACCAGAAAACGGCACACATTGCGTCTATGGTACGGAGCCAAAAGGCGAGCAAAGCTAAATTCAAATCCGTGCCCGAATACATACGGCCAGTGTCGAGCAAATCGACTCATCCTCCGCCATCCAGATACAACCCAGTACAGGGGTATCAGCAGCAGCACGCGAAGCAATATCAATACCAGCCACATCAAAAGCATACGCAGAATTCGCCGTGGCTGCGGGAACAGCAACTGCAAGCGGAACGCCAGGCGAACTTGGAGCGCGAACTCTTGGCCTTGCGCCAGCAGCAGCAGGCCCAGGAGGAGAAGGACGAGCAAATCAAGTGCCGGCAGAAGGAGTTGCGCGAGGAGCAGCGCATGCAAAAGATTCAGCTGCAGCAGCAACAGGAAAGCATTGACAAGAAGATCGCCCAGCTGCAGGAACAGCACGCACTCGATTTGAAGGCGCAGGCATTGACAATCGATAAGTTGCGTGACGAAAGCGCACGCCTGAAGAAACTGCTGAAGGAGCAGGAGCAACAGCACAAGCTGCAACTCGAACAGGAAATCGCACCAGCGAAAACAAATCAAACCAAACCAAGCAAACACTCCAAACATACCCACAAGTCGTTTGCAATGAATGGCAATGCAGCGGGCGCAGGAGGCGGCAGCAATGGTGCTGCTGCCACCGCACGCAAGCCTCATCTGCGTCCCATACTGGGCAACAGTGCACCACAGCGCCCGGTGCCGACGAACGAGGCAATGTCCGCTGTGGGCGGCAATAGGCGGCCGCCTGCCCAGCATCAGCGGGTGCCCGGAACGCGTTCCAACGGCAGCGTCTCTGTCAACTATAGACTGAAGCAGCAGCAGACGGCGACTGCAGCGGCCCCGCTTATCATAACGCCGCCCGACTCGCCAGAGAATGCTGTCAATAACCAGGCAGCGCTATCGCCAGTTCCACGTCCACAAAAGTTCAATTTGCCGCAGTCTCAGTCCCAGATACAGGTAAGTGTTGCATTTGTTTGATAGTGCAACGTTGTTAACCCAAGTACTTGCAGCCTGCTGCTCATCCGAGCGTGCACTTTAAGTTCGATCCAGCGTTTGATGCGAGCTCCTCGCTGAAGCAGTACTGCGTCGCCATGGGTTATGCGCCGCCGACGTACGAGTTCTCCAAGGTGAACAAGAGCAATCTGGTGCACTGCAAGGTGTGCATTGGCGGCAGCATCTACACCAGCTACCCCAAGGAGTATTCGGATGAAAGCACCGCCAAGCAATGCACCTCGGAGGTGGCGCTCGAGAGACTGAAACAACTCGAGTCGCGCAAGCAGCTGTCGAAGCTGAGCGATGTCGAGTTCCTGGACAGCATCTACAAGGAGTTGATTAAGCACCCCAACGGCATTGTCAGCCATAAGCTGCCCGAGTGGTATGAGGCGACGGTGAAGCGCCAGGTGCCCAGCAACTGGACGAGATTGCTCAACGAATCGCCCAAGATACGCATCGAGAGCAGCGTCAACACCAACATTGTGTTCGCCAACACCAGCTACGATGCAACGACACCAACAGCCCCAGTTGCAGTCGCTTCATTCCAGCCGGCGATGCGCACTGTCATGCCCGAGCTGCTGCTGCCCTGGGTGGACGGCCAGCAGGACTGGAACATGTACATTACGCACTGCGACAACACGATGCACGTGTGGGCGCGTCTCATCGATCAGAGTGCCCCATTTGAGAAGCTCACGGAGCAGTTGCATGCCCACATGGCATTGTCACAGAATCGACAGCTCGTGCAGCAGCAGCCCCTGGAGCAGCAGATCTATCTGGTCGAAGTCAGCGACAACTGGAATCGAGTGCGCGTGATGGCTGTGGATGCGAAGCAGCGACAGTGCATCTGTCACTTTGTTGACTTTGGCGACGAGGTTGTCTTCGGCTTCGATGTGCTCTACGTGTGCCCTCCTATGTTCTTGGCGCTGCCCGCTCAAGCAGTGTGCCTCAGCATGTATGCGCTGGATAAGTTCGAGGATCATCCCCATGCACAGCCAGTGCTGAGCAAGGAGCTGGCTGGCCACAGTGTCGTCACGCGCATCATCACCAGCGAGGCGCAGTTCCTCAAGCTGGGTGGCCGCACCCAGGGCGTGTTGCTCGAGCAGGAGGAGCAGGCGACTGAGGAGAGTGGCGGCAGCCTGCAGCCAAGTGCGCGACGCGCCTGCATTGTGGGCACCTTCTACGACACCTCAACAGCCGAGGATATTCATCTCAACGATTTGGTGGCCACCCAGATCATACGCAACACACCTGCACCGATGCTCAAGCTGGACCAGAAGTCCAACCATGTGATTGTGTCGCACGTCAACGATGTGGGCGACCTGATGATCCAGCTGCCCAACGAAGATCTCAAATTTGTGCAGCGCAGCATCAGTCGCATCATGAGCGACAGCAGCGAACAGCATCGCGTGCGCTACACGGACCTGCTGCACGATCAGCTGGTGTGCGTCTGCGACGAGTCCGGCGATGGGGCAAAGCAGTGGTATCGCGGCATGCTCACCAGCAAGCCCAAGAGCACCGAGGAGGAGGTCTTCGACGTGTACTTTGTGGACGACGGGCGGCTGCGCAAGACGCACATCTCGAACATCTATCGCCTGGAGGCGAACAATCACGCACTCGCCGCCTTCCCGGCTCAAGCGTTGCGGGTGCGCCTGCACGATGTGCCGCCGATTGACAACCAGATGGTGGGACGCCTGCGTGGGCTGCTCTCGCCGCAGACGCCAGTGCTGGTAATGCATATATATTATAGAAAGCCAGTAATTGAGTGTAGTATTGACGCATCTTGTGCATCTTGCAGCTCAAGGTGATGGAGGGAGCCAACGACAAGCTGCCGATGGTGACGATTCATGCGCGTGGCCAGGACAGCTTGTACTTGTGTCTGAACAGTGCGATTCGCATGGAGTACGAGGTGCAGAGGTAGGTGTCAATCATCAATGTGGTTAATCCTCGCTCACACATTACCCATACATGTACACTCGCACACACACACACACGCACACAGCTACACGGCACACGCACACATTGTATAAAACAACCTTTTGCTATTCTGTGTGGTTTAATGATAGTTTCTAATTAGTGCTTTCAATAAACTGGAACTGACATGAAACTATCGCTACAAAATTCTCTCAACATTAACGACTCCTTCAACTCACAACATCTCTCCCGTAAGCTAACTGTTCGTTCGCTCACCATTTGCCTAGCTAGTAAGAATCAAATCATCATTATTCATTAATGTACATAACTCTTAAACAACAAAAGATCGACAATTATCGCAGTTTGTGAGACTGAGATCCATTACATTAAATATGTGTGTGTATAATCCATCGTTGTACTCCAAAAAAGCCAAAACAAAAAGAAAAGAAAACAAACGTAAACGAAAAAGATACACAAGAAAAGAAGTAGAGTTTTTCATCTGATACTATGTGCCTTACCCAACTCCTATATATCCGCCTATCCTAATCCGCATCCCCAACCCTACCCGTACACTTTCCCCATGTCTACAGTACGACGAGGCTGGAACCGTTCGATGACGGCGGTCTGCACTTCAGTCCAAATGGTCAGCTGATACGCCGCTGCAGCTTCAGCTCCACCGTGTCCACACACAGCAGCAGCAGCGATCAGCCGACAACCGTTGGCATCGCATCGCCTCCAGCCACGCCGCGCAAGTCGCCGGCAGCTGCAAAACTCTCGCTGCCCGAGCTCAAGGAGTACGAAGCCATTCCAGCCGTGGGCGCCTACTTTGAGGTGCGTGTGGCACTCTCCGTCAATCCCGGCCATTTTGCGGTAAGCTCTGCAGCCTGTATTCGAACACAAATCTTATTATCTCGAGCGTCTCCACGTTTCAGGTGCAACCCTATAAATGCTACAATCAGATGCAGCATTTGATGAAGGAGCTGCAGGTGCATTGCAAGAGTCCAGCAGCTCAGCCAGTGCAGCCCGCGCAACTGAGCATTGGCCAGGCTTATGCTGCGGCGGACAACAACGGCGTGTATCATCGGTAAGTGCTGTGGCCCCTAGTTGAGAACCGACTCGTTAAACCTGCATCTTTTTGTTTGGCATCCGCAGCGTAAATGTTCGCAAGATTTATGATGAGATGATACATGTGCGTTATGTCGATGCGGGCGACGATGGCGTCGTGCGCTGCAACCAGCTGCTGCAGCTGGCGCCCGAATTTAGGGAGCTGCCCATGATGGCACTGCCCGCCCAGTTACATGGTAAGTGCTCAATGGAAAATCCATCGAGACGTGTATTAATGAGCTCCCCGTCTGCAGGCATACAAGTGGAGGGCATCGATTGGACGCAGGAGAACTGTCTACGTTTCCGTAAGCTGACGCTGGGTCAGCAGTTCATTGGTATTGTGCGGCGTGTGGACAAGCTGAAGGATGATCGACGTGCACTCAACCTGGAACTGATTGATACCTCAACGCCGCAGGACATTAAGGTCCACGAGACTCTCATCAGCGAGAAGCATGCGCTGCCGGCGCCATAAACATCTTTTATGAACACGTCTCGACGACGGGATTAACTACGACATTATCGACTCATTTGTTTTCGTTTACGTTTATCTTCGTTTTAACTTATGTGGCCTAAAGCTACTCTCAAAACTCACAATACATATAAATACATATTTATGAGCCAACATTCCGCGTATAGCGTATAGTGATCTAAGAGACAAAAATGCTATTATTATTACTATGTTAATCTGTTGTATTCAAATGGAAAGCGCAACAATAAATTATGATTTTTGCTACCGAGAGAATGGATGTACTTGGTTCGCCGACTTGATGTTCGTCTTCACCGCCGAAGGCGCTTTGCCCAGCTGCTGCTGCACATTGCCCGGACTCATGGACGGGCCGCCCATGGGTGGTGTGGGACCACGTATGGATGGTGGCACCATCATGCCGGGTCCAGGACCATAGTTGGCCTTGAACTGCAGGCCCTTGCCCATTCCTACAGCCGCCACTAGCAGCTGTGTGTCCGCCATGCTGCTGGTCTGCTGTATGCCGGTGCGTGAACTCGACTCAATCTCCCATTCCTCGCGAGCTTTGCTCACCATATCCAGAACGTGTGAGACAACCTTGTTGTATTGTGTGACCTGCTTCATCGCCGCATCGTTTGTCAGATTGGCCGCCTTCTGTTCGTTCTGCTGCATCTTTTGCTCAGTAATGGGATCGGGTCGAGTGCGCAGATAGTCGGGAACAATGTCATGCGAAAAAACCGGCACGCGACCCTCGGTGACGTTTACCAGCGTCTCATCGCGATCCATGGACACCAGCAGCGGCAACACTGTACGATTACGTAGCGCCGGACACTGCTCTTTGGCCAGGATCTTGGTTAAACCCGTCAAATGACTAGAAATGATGGCGAAGTTGTCAAGAAATGTCGGCCAATTGATGTCGTTGTATTCCATTTCCAGTTTCTGTATCATGGCCAACACAGCCATCTTTAAATCGTTGAGACGCTGGACTACTGCATCCAGCGTCATTTCGAAGTGCTTCTCCTCACGCTGCATTTTGTGTGTGCGTGGGAAGAGTACTCGTTTTAATATTTGCAGTTTTATTAAAAATTTTAGCAGCTTTTGTTTATGTACCGCACTTTAACAATCATTCGGAGTTGGCAAATGTGGCAACGCCTTAAAGCAAGCAAGCTGGCAACACTACAAAATTGCTTCTAGTATCGATAGCGACAATTTAAATATCGTTATCGAAAGCGTAACTGTTTTAAATGTATGACTTAAGTATCGATACTTAAAGGATTTAAAACGTATTGTTATTGTTGGAATGTATTTCGTTTTATAGTTACAATTTGGCATAGGTCGATTCGTGTGCAACCATTGCTGATTTGATATCAGTCAGTTTTTGGCAGCCTGTTAGAGCCATTGTAATTTCAAAATCTTTTCTTAGCACACCCAACAATTGCTCCACTCCCTTCTGTCCGTTGTAGGCCAAGCCATAAACTGCCGGACGCCCAATGAATACGGTTTTGGCGCCCAGAGCTAGCGCTTTGAAAATATCATTGCCCTGCATAATGCCACCGTCAAGCATGACAACCATATCGTTGCCCACGGCATTCACCACCTCGGGTAAAGCTTCAATCGAAGCGGGAACTGTGTCGATTTGACGCGCGCCATGATTGGACACAATGACACCGGCGCAGCCGAATTCTCGGGCCAACACAGCATCTTCCGCGGTAAGCACGCCCTTGACAACGATGGGCAGATGCGTGAGCTTCTTCAACCAGGCGATGTCCTGCCAGGTGATGCTGGGATCAAATTGGCTGGCAACATACTCGTTAATGCCCGAGCCGCCTTCGGTGATGACACCGTTTGCCTGCTCGCCTTTGAAGTTGGCCAAACTTAGGTGCGCGGGCAAACTGAACTTGTTGCGCACATCGGCGCGACGATGACCAAATATGGGGGCATCTACGGTGAGGACCAGAGCCTGGAAATTGGCCTTTTCAGCACGGCGCACAATCTTCTCAGTAAGCGATCTGCAAGTAGTTCGTTAAATTCCTGTTACCTAAGTGCTATTCACATTAAACTCACCGATCTTTGTAGATATACAGCTGGAACCACTTGTTGGTGTCGGGTGCGCCGGCAGCCAAATCCTCCAGGGATGTGGTGGATAGCGTGCTTAGTATGAATATGGAACCAGCTTTGCCTGCTGCGCGAGCATTGCCAATTTCACCATCGGGATGCGCCATTTTCTGCATGGCAGTGGGTGCAATGCCCAGCGGCCACTTTTGCTGCTGACCAAAGATCTTGCAGCTGATGTCCAGCTGGGAGACATCACGTAGGCAGCGAGGACGCAGTCGCAGTTTTTTGAATGCCTCGCGATTGAGTCTCAGCGAGAACTGATCTCCGGCACCACTTTTGTAGTAGTCCTTGGCAATCTTCTCCAGCTTGCGGTCAGCCTGCAGCTCAAAATCCTCCACACAAACCAGCTCCATCTTATGTAAGAAATAAACGCGGAATGTAGTCGTCGATTGCTGTCGTCCGTGTTCAGTGCACTCCGTTGACTAAATCTCAGTGCTCAATAGATTCAGCAGTCGCATCAGTGGCTGGCTATATACCCAAGTTTATGAACAGACATTATGGTGATGATAATCGTCTGGCAGCCGTTTTAGCAGCTGATAACAGCACTTAAAATAAACACAGCACAAACCACACGAACGACGTCAAGAACACAGATCATTGAAATGCGCAGAAGTAAGATCGTGGGTAATTCGTAGACAGTCCTATCTTAGTCTATATGGGGTCCACTGATTAGGCGAAGCCCGTGTCTCAATTATACAGAGTTCATACCACGTACATATTCAAGTTCATATTGTTATTTAACACATTAAAGATCACTTTTCGGAGGAAATGCTAAACTTTTGGAATATTTCGGAATGATTAGGAACATCAGCTTAAAAGCTACACCAAAAACACTTGTTTACTTTAAGTTCCTTCACTGGAAGGCAATAAACCTATGTAACCGACTCTCTGTTGACCATATAAAATATAAATAAATATTGCATAATATTTATGTGAATTCACCTGGCTTTAAATTGTTATCATAAGCTTTGATCGCTAGGCACAACATGTGTTTCTTGAACAGAACAAATCTATGAATCAGAAAATTACCATATATTCTTACATATAGCAACTGATAACACGTTGAGTACTTATTTCAACAATCTTTTTATTGTAATGTAAAAAATATTCCAACACCTGTGATCATAAATAGTAATCTATTACAGAAACTAAAATCAAAATATAAACAATACAGTCAAACAAAAAACAAATGCAAATGTCTCCTATAGATTAAACGCTATAGGCTGCCTTTAGGTTCTTAAAGTACTCCAGATCCGTTTGGCTAATTGAAGGTACGAATTTGTTGAAGGATGTGGAAAAGTCTTCAGATTCAACGATGATGTTCTCGGCAGTTAACTCCTTCGCCTTCAGACCGTCGCTC
Source organism: Drosophila rubida (assembly GCA_035046165.1). NCBI lineage: Eukaryota > Metazoa > Arthropoda > Insecta > Diptera > Drosophilidae > Drosophila > Drosophila rubida. The sequence goes on from JAWNOF010000021.1 coordinate 35,421,381, forward strand.
ACGTGACCGTTGATCGTCCTTCTCACTGCCGAGAGCCAGGCATTTGAGCAAATGGAATACAAATCCGCGCCGCTCATTTCGCTCTTCAGGCACTCGGCAATCTGCACCAGGTCCACATCGTTGCCCAGAACGAATCGTTGTGTTTGGGCACGCAAAACTGCAGCCTTGTCATCGGCAGTCGAGCAGGGGCCAACATAGAAGAGTTTATCAAAGCGTCCCGGGCGCAGAAGTGCAGGATCAATTAGATCAGGTCGATTTGTGGCAGCCAGTATAAAGATGGGCTTTGTGGAGTCGCCACTCGACATGCCGTCCATCTCGGCGAGTAATTGCGACACCACGCGATCCATCACACCACCCGAATCACCAGCAACTCCGCGATTAGGCGCCAACGAGTCCAGCTCATCCAAGAAGAGCACGCAAGGCGCTGCCGATCGTGCTCGCGTGAAGACCTCGCGCACATTCTGCTCGCTCTGGCCCACGTACATGTTGAGCAGCTCGGGTCCCTGCACAGAGAGAAAGCTCAGATTGCATTCGGTGGCCACCGCTTTGGCAACCAAAGTCTTGCCAGTGCCGGGTGGTCCATAGAGCAGAATGCCAGAGCGTCGCAAGTTTTTGCCCATCAGATGTACGTGTTTCAGTGGCAGGCCAATGCTGCTCTGGATTTCATCCTTCAGCTTATAGAGGCCGCCAATATCCGACCAGTAGACCTTGGGCACCTTGGGCGCGCCCAGACTGTCGGCAAACGAGCTCTGCATCTCATTGAGATTGGTGGCAAAGTGTTCTAGTGTTAAATTGCTTGGTCCATATTTGCTGCGACGCTTAAGTCTGACGGCATTATCGTAGAGCAGCTGCAGATCACCCAAGAGGAATCCCTGCGACTTGTTTGCGACTTCACGCAGCACTTTCTGTGTCTCTTGCCACTTGGGCGACAGCTTGCTCATATACTGGCTCTGCAGTTGGAGCGGGAAAAGTGGAAGCTGAGCAATCGCCTTTTGGTTGTAGATGGCATCGTTGAAGGATTCACGCACATGCATCCATTTGAGCAGCTCAAAGCGCTCCGCTTGATTGGGCGTTTCAATGCTAATTATCTCCAGGAAAAGACTCTGTATCATGGGCTTTAGATGCTTGTCGCTGGTCAGGGCCACTACGACAACGGGAAACTTGCGATCTCGAGAGAACAGCTCTTGGATCTGCACATGGAAGGCGGACAGCAAACGCAGATCTTCGTTGCCCTCGTTGTCAATGCCGAAAATCTGCAAGTATAAAAGAATATTAGGATTTGCATTTACTCTAAAGAATCACTTTTGGTTACCTCAAAGTTGTGGAAGCATATCAAGAGCGGTTCGCTGACCAGGTTCTTGGCAAACACCGCCTTCAGCTTCATCTCTGTGTGCGACGGCACCTGCGACACAATTTCCGCGCAGTCCGCACCATAGATGTGCATGCCCAGCTCCTGGGCCACAGCATTGACCAGTTTCGTTTTGCCTGCACCGCGTTCACCTTGCAGCAGGAACACCGGGAAGATGTGCTTCGATGACAGACACGCGGACTTCTTGGGCAAAAAAGCATCCACCGAAGAGCGCAGCATTTCGTAGGGTTTCCGCAAGCCACTCGGATAGTTTGCAGCAATGGCACAATCGCTCAGCGTTTGGCGGGGCAGAAAGCTATGTGAATGCGGCACTTGCACCAGATTGCTAAAGTTCTTGGCCACCACAGCCTGCAGTTCAAACTCGCTGCCCTTCGCCTCCAGGTGTATACAACGGAAATAGACCTCGCGCAAATACGCAAAGATCAAATAATAGTGCGCATAGGCAGCGGTGCCCACTAGCTCGGCATTCACCTCAATGCGATAGGTGTGACCACGATGTAGCAGGCGGGGAGTATTGAAGTAGTTGCTCAGCATCAGCTCTGTCAGTTCGGCGGGCAGCTCGTGCGGATTGTTCAGCAGATAAACGTGCGCCTTGGTCGCTATGCTTGGTATGGTTTGCTCGTCACTGAAGCTCTCCAGCTGCACCCAGCAATTGTTGCGTTTATTGCTCAGCCGATCCATCAGATTGCTGTAGAAGTTTTCCTATAAAATTGGAATAATTTAATAAAAATCATGGGCATAACACATATATTTATAGATAGATTTCTAATTGAACGACGCTCATCAGAAATTAACATTTGTGCAGACGAATAATTAAATCAAAAAGTTTATAGTTTTGGCATTTGGCAAATGGAATCACAATAAATCAAAAAATACTTAATTAGACAAATAATTATGTATTAATAAATGTAAATTCAAATTATAGAAAATACAGATACATCTGTAGCGATTAAAATTAGCGTCAAATGGTACAATGAAAATATATATTTGTATTTTTATATTCAATTATAATGACTTTGTAATTGCCACTTAAATTGTGCATAAACAAAGCTAATAATTATCTTTAATTCCATTTAAATTTCACCCTCGAAAATATCAATATATAATAACCGCCCCCTCACCTGTACATAGAGACAGTTTGGCTGACAATCTTTAGTTGCGACGGGTAGAATCTGCGCCACAATGGTGTATGGTGTTTCCTGCAGTATCTGCTTGATCACCACTGCCGAAGAGCTCCAGGAACGATCGTTGTTTGAGACGGCACTGTCTGTGTTGGCTTTGCGACTGCGTCGCAGCACCAGATTGACGAAATTGACATCTTCCGACTCGGCATAGGCATCGTAGACATCTTGGCTGGCGAATATCATATGCTCCGATTTGATTAGTTCGTTCCTTATGAGCAGTTCATAGAGACGATTCGGCATAGGCGTGAGCAGAAACTTGCCCCTGTAGTATTTGGCATAGCGCCAGTAGACGGCATAGATCAAATAGCCGGGATAGAAATACCAGGGCCACTTGGGCACCAGCAACTGTACCGCAGCATTGTAGCCCTCGACGAGCTCCTGCATGCGACCCGTATAGGTGTAGCGTACTTCGACATCGCCATCACCATCTGCATCTGCATCCTTATCAATTGATTTGGCGGGCTTGGGCGCCAGTTTTTTCTGTGAAGGTCAATGTACACAGAGATATTAACATATCTAAATATAAATTAGACACATACATACATATAAGCATGAATAGTGCTGCTTCTAGTATAAAACCTACCACAACAACATTATCAACATCGCTCATGGTGCGAAGACATACAATACAAAGGTTACTTGTGGGGAAAGACAAAGTCTAAGTGCAGGGAGTTGGATTTGCAGGTAGAGACGAGCACAAATTTAATCTGAAACAAGCTTTAAATTAATGCTATAGTTAAAGTTAGTTTCTTTTTGCCACTACTAGCGGAATTTTCAATTTATAAATACTATTATTGTTACGTACCTTTTTTACGATTACTCGCTTCTTCATTGCTGTGGTATGCGCCGACTGCTGACGGAATTATTCTTCGCTGTCTGCTTTAATGGCGGACAATGCAAAGTAGCTTTGCTTAAAAGTCTTATTAAGTTATAAATATGTATGTCAATAAATTATGCAACTCATTCAACAATGTGAAACACCCTCACCGTTTCAAGCACTTTGGATACTGGCGCGGCTGTTTCAGCTGCACTGGCATTTATGAGACCGCAAAACAGCTGATCGGCAATTTTTCATGCAACCCTGTTCTTAGATTGCATTTGCCTGATTTCGCCAGTGTTGGTAAATCTAAACTGCACTGGGTTGCATTTCGCGGTAGTGAAAACACCACAATTTCTTTGCGGCATATTAACGCAATAGAGACGCGGCCACACTCATAAACGCGATACAAAACAAACTTTAATGCACTTGAAACTTGTTTGTTAAGAAAATGAATGTAGAAGTAAACAATTTAAACGGAAATCACAACAATGAGAGTTCGGGAGTTGTTCAGGACAAGCGTGAACTGCTGTGTTTGCTCAAACTACTCAAAAAGTATCAGTTAAAAGAGACAGAAGAGTTGCTCTGCAAGGAGGCAAATGTGAACACTTCAGAGCTTGTTAATGTTGGTGATGATGATGTGAAAACAGTTCTGGGCACAGTGCTGACGGTTGATAATGGGGTTGAACCACGTTCGAGCACGGGTCCGCCACCAGCATTGACCTCCGCCACGGCATCGGCGGCGGATGAACTGAATGCTGCAGAAGCACTGGCCAAATTCATTGGTGACGACGCCTTCGATGCCCAGCAATATGAACAGGCGTACGAGGAGTTGCGCAGCTTTGTGGAGGACTCGCTGGACATCTATAAGCACGAATTGTCCATGGTACTCTATCCAATACTTGTGCAGATCTATTTCAAAATACTGGCCAGCAGGCAGGTGGAAAAAGCGCGCGGATTCATTGAGAAATACAAATCAGATCTCGATGGTTACTACATCGAGGGACTGTTCAACTTGCTACTCATCTCCAAGCCAGAGGAGCTGCTGGACAATGATCTTGTTTCCGCCATGGAGACGGACAAGTTCGTTATACGCATGTCGAGGGACGCGCATTCGTTGTTCAAGCGCCACATCCAAGATCGAAGGCAGGAAGTTGTGGCAGATATTGTCAGTAAATATTTACACTTCGATACTTACGAGGGCATGGCGCGCAACAAGATGCAGTGCGTCGCCACGGCCGGATCGCACATAGGCGATGCCAAGCGCCAGGACAACAAAATACGTGTTTACTACGGTCTGCTCAAGGAGGTGGATTTCCAGACGCTGACAACGCCAGCGCCTGCTCCCGAGGAGGAGGACGACGACCCCGATGCGCCAGATCGACCCAAGAAAAAGAAGCCCAAAAAAGATCCGTTGCTCTCGAAGAAATCAAAATCGGACCCAAATGCGCCCGCCATCGATCGCATTCCGCTGCCGGAGCTCAAGGATACGGACAAGCTACTCAAGCTGAAGGCGCTGCGTGAGGCCAGCAAGCGGCTGCCGCTCAACAAGGATCAACTGCCCTCCGCCGTCTTCTACACGGTGCTCAACTCCAGCCAGGGCGTCACTTGTGCCGAAATCTCCGACGATTCAACGATGCTGGCGTGCGGCTTTGGTGACTCCACGGTGCGCATCTGGTCGCTGACACCGGCCAAACTGCGTGCTCTAAAGGAGGCTGATGCGCTACGAGAACTGGACAAAGAGTCGGCCGATATCAATGCACGAATGCTGGACGAACGCAGCGGCGAAATGACGCGCAGCTTTATGGGCCACACGGGTCCCATCTATCGCTGCGCCTTTGCCCCCGAGATGAACCTGCTGCTGTCGTGCTCGGAGGACACCACCATACGACTCTGGTCGCTGCTCACCTGGTCCTGTGTGGTCACCTATCGAGGACACGTCTACCCGGTGTGGGATGTGCGCTTTGCGCCGCATGGCTACTACTTTGTCTCCTGTTCGTTTGACAAGACTGCCCGCTTGTGGTCAACGGACTCCAACCAGGCGCTGCGTGTGTTTGTGGGTCATCTGTCGGATGTGGACTGTGTGCAGTTCCATCCCAATTCCAATTATGTCGCCACCGGCTCCAGTGATCGCACGGTGCGTCTGTGGGATGTATTAACCGGGCAATCGGTGCGTCTGATGACCGGCCACAAAGGCTCCGTCAGCAGCTTGGCCTTCTCCGCTTGTGGGCGATATTTGGCTTCCGGCTCGGTGGATCACAACATCATGGTGTGGGATTTGTCAAGCGGCTCACTTGTCACTACCCTGTTGCGCCACACCAGCACTGTCTCCACAATCACTTTCAGTCGCGATGGCACCTTGTTGGCGGCAGCGGGACTGGATAACAATATGACGCTCTGGGACTTTCATAAGCTAACCGATGACTATATCAGCAATCACATAACACTCTCGCACCATCAAGATGAGAACGACGAGGACGTCTATTTGCTGCGCACGTTTCCCAGCAAGAATTCGCCCTTTGTGACGCTACACTTCACTCGTCGCAATCTTCTAATGTGCGTGGGTATCTTTAAGAACTAGAACTATTTTCGTCTGTGGAAATTGGTGTTTATTATTGTTTCCCTCGATTTCTGTGTGCAGTTTTTTCAACAAGTTAGTTTTTAGAATCAGCGTGAAACAATTTAATTTACTGAAGGCAAGTTAATTTAGATTTAAGTATAAAGTAATAAAAACTATTTTCGTGTACCGATTTATATATTTTATATTACTTGTGTATCAATCTGGAAATATTCTACTGAGGTTTTATCATCATCTCAAAACTATTACTATTATTTACTATTCTCGAAAAGATACTTTGCAATATCTATAATCTTTATATAAATCTTGAACTGCCTAAATAGCGAATTTACTGATGAAGTGTTTACCACAAGAACTCGCCGTATATATAAGAAAATATTCCTGTGGAGCTTAAATTTTAAGAAAAACAGTTCTGTTTCAACATATGCTGCCTGAATTTCTGGAGAAATCAAGTTCCAAATATTTCCCGAATTAACAGTAGAAAATAATTGAATAAACTATCGTTTTGTTTCCTCAAAGAGGATATCTTATTTAATATACATACTTCCTCTATGTACATAACATAAAAGTATTTTTTCTGAAAGCGTCAAGGAATTGATTGCAAGAAAATTAGGCTGCGGTCTTCATTCGGCATCGGCAATGCCAAAGGTGCGACGCACTGCCTCAAAGTTCTTGATGTTGAACACCGAGCAGCGCGGCGGCTTCTCGCCACCAAAGGCCAGCGTATAAGGATCATCTGGACACTGGCGCATGCACTGCAGTCGTCCCATGTTGAAGTCATGTTCGTAGACATGCTTTGCTTCAGTGGTATTGAAGTTCCAGATTTTGAGAGCACCTTCAGTGGATGTGGAGGTCAGTAGATTGGGCATCAGCTTGTTAAAACACACTCCAGAGATTTCCTCGTTGTGCGCCTTGACGGACCACAACAGTTCGTTGGCTTTGCGTCTGTCGGCGTAGTGCAGACTGCCATCATTGGAGCCAATGATGAAATAATTGGTCTCTGTGGGATGCCACAGAATCTTCTCCACCTCGCCGCTTGTCTGCCACTTGATAAACGAAGAGTTGACGCCCTCGGCATCGCGACAATCGAATAGACGGACAATGCCATCGGCACAGCCTGTCAGGATGCTCTGCGCATCCTCTGGATGGAATTCTATGGACTGCACTTTCTCCTCGAAGGCGGTAATCGTGGTGTGTGGCTGTCCCTCGTCCATGTCCCACAGAATGAGTGTTTGGTCGACGGAGCCACTGGCCAATATATGCTCGAACTGTGCATTCCATGAGAGATCGAGCACAGCGTCCTTGTGACCATACTGTTCCTTTTGCTTCTTGCGATTGCCTTTGGAACCCAATTTGAATGTGGGCTCAATGGAGTCTTGTATGTCCAGATCCCAGATGGTGATGATGGGATCCATGCAGCCAATCGCACACATATTGCCCGGTTTGTCGCTTCCCGCATCGTGATTCATCCATTCAATGCACAGCGGAAAACTGGGCAACAGAAAGTCATGATGTGTATAGAGCGCTTCTTCCTCCTGGTTGAATACCCAGACCTCCATGCTGGCAGCATCGTCCTGTACGTGGCCAACGAGCACCAAGTTGTCTGTGGGCTTGATTACTTCGTCTTCGGCCTCCGAATCTTCGTCTTCGTCGGGCACCTGCTGATCTGCATCCACCACGTTGGCTAAGTTTGTCACCGTTGAATTCTCTTCATTTTCGTAATTGTGGAAATTGAATTCGTCCTGTGGATTATGATTTTCGTTGCCAGCATTTGCAGGCGCATCCTCGGTATCCACATCCATATTGTCACCGTCATCATCACCATCTTCATCATCCTCGTCGTCTTCCGCTTCCAGCGCACTTTGCGTCTCGCCAATAATGCGAGCAAGCTCCTCATGTGTCAACACAATTTTGTCGGGACGCTCTTTGGTTACACCGCGTGGCACAAAACATAGCGCCGGCACAAAGTCTATGCTTGGCTCTGGCGGCACGCCTTCTTCGACATCAGCCATTGTTTAAATTGTTTAATTTAAATAGAACTTTGGCAAAACTAAAACAAAACCGTAGTGCCAACAATAAACACGTGCTGCGATTCTACCTTTCAAAAAAAGCACTAAATTATGGTGAATGGATGAGGAGAAACATCGATAGCAATATCGATATATCGATGTTTTGGACATTTTTCTAAATATTTGAGGCAAAATTGAAATAATTAAAATCATTTTTTCATTATTATATTATTATGTTTGCAGACATTTTCTATAATTAATGATTTCGCATAGAGATTTTTGCACCTCAAATTAAATATTTTAAAGCTGTATATGTATATAAAAAATACTGTACTCGTAAATAACATAACAGTGAACTGCTAATATTTGAAATTCATGTTAGCAGATACCTCTTTGGACTACAATGATAAAGATAAATAAACGTTTATTTGGATTAAAATTTTATTGGACCGCATACAATTATTTTTTTTTTAACTATGTGCCACGATATGTAGTGTATCCGTAAGGACTGAGTAGCAGTGGAATATGATAATTTTGATTTTCATTACAATCCGCAATAATATCTATGGCTGGATACAGAGTCGACATATTTTTAGCAGCAAAATAGGCTCCCACATGGAAAGTTAACTTGTAAATTCCGTTGGGGAACTCTCCTTGGTCCAGCAAAAGGCAACGCCCATCGGCATTTGTTTGAGAAGGACGAATTGCTCTCCATTCTTGGATTTCGTCCAGGCGATACACCGTCACTTTGATGTTTGAAGCGGCCTTTCCTGTTGACGTTTCCAGTACATGCGTTGAAAGCTTGCGTGTATTCATTGTGATGCGATGCAGACTAATGCCAAGAGCACATTAAGAGCTAACAATCTTTAAATACGAGTTATCTGTCATATCTTAGGCAGAAATCATCTTTTATTACACTTTATATTATTCACGCAAAAATATAATGATAAGGTGTGAGAGTGTTCTTTAGACTTGTATGCTGTACCAAAAACGTTGTAGCTTTCTGCTATCATAAAGCGAGACTGATAAGACTCGAGAAAGTACAAGGAAAAAGTGAAGATAAAAAGTGTACATAATGTACAAATGCAACAAGTTGACAGTGACACCACTTGCATGATATCACTGTTCCTAGGGTCACTTAGAGGTCACTGTTGGTTAACAGAAATTTGCAGCTGTTAAAATGCCGAATGTTTGAATTTACATTAAGTCTTTAAGTGTTAGCTGTGAATAAAATGCAAATAAGAGACTCTGCTGTGGTTTACCATAATGACAGTAAAACTGTTATTTCGTTTGAACATGTCAAAAGTCGAAAATTTACCGGACATCTCGGTAGCTTGCAGTTTATCGATAGGTAACTTCGGATTCTGTAAATATACAGCGCAAGCTAGCAACATTTTTCTGTTAAATCACTGACAGCAGCATTGTGAACAGATTTTTTTGTTATTGTAAGTTTTGTTATTGGAGCGGTCGGGTCGGTTGTTTTGTGGCGGACTCTTCGTATCGCGACTTTGAAAATGATTTTCAAAGAATAAAGTTGGTTCGCTAAGCCCAGATGTTGCAGCTATAAAAGTAAATTCCGGCCACAATTTCTATAATATTATAAATTGAACAAATTGTGTAAATTCGCAGAAAAATAAACCGTGTATTCAAGCTTGTGTTTTTTATTTATTTAAAGAAGTAAACAATAAGTGCATGCCGGTAACAGGAAAATAAATGAAAATCGTATAAATACGTTCACATATTATAAGTATATCGAGCTTGAGTCAAGTGGACCACAAGGAAATTGTCAATGTGTTTAAGAATTTCGTTCACGTTGTAATAGAATACAAATGTAAATTGCCCACGTTTCTAGTGCAACCAGAAGCAACAGTTGTTTGTGTAAATAATAAATAATCGGTGTTGAAAAAGAATGAAAAGAGAGGCAATGCAAGTTATATCCGCGTTTCGATAAAAGCTGGGCAAACAAAACGAGGGAATAGAACAGCTATTAGTATTATTGGAAAGTACAAACGTTCCCAGTTTTTGTAATGTATGTAAACTTGAATGTTTGTTCGCATACATATGCATCGGCAATATGTACATAAATGTATGAATGCGCCCATAGCTGAATGTGTGTGCACCTTACCAACACACACTCACATAGAGACTGTCACAAGCGCAGGTCTCGAGTCTGAACTGGCTGAGCAGAAGCATCGAAGTTACCAACTTCAATCCCCAACAAATCTTAAACCAGTTTTAAGATACATATTCTTGTTGGTGTCTCTCTGTGTGTGCATGTTTTATTTCGCATTATTTTCGTTTGTGTTTGGAGGTTTTGCTCCCGCTGTATAGCGAGCTTGGCTTTGTGTGTGTGTGTGTGTTTGTGTGTGTGTGTGGATCGGTATACTACTTGTAAATCTATATTAGTTTGTATGTAGAGACGACGGATACCCTTTGGCTGTTTCTCTTTTCCTTAGTTTAAACTAATCGCGTGTTGATTTTTTGTTGTTTTTGGTTTTAACGATCGTTGCTGTTGTTGTCGTGGCTGTGTTTGTTTCGTTATAATCGAATGGATCTCCCAGCTAAGTACTGCACGCCGTACCAGCTTTGTTTAAACCATCTACTACGCCTGCGCAAAACATGAGATTAAGACAACAATAACAAGTTCAGTCCAAGACCAGATCGACAACAATAACAATAACAACTTCAACATTAAGAATAACGACTCGAACCAATTTTTATGCTACTTCGTTAGCTGGCGACCATTAGACCGGGATTAATATATACGAATAGGTGAGTTGCGCTATCTTTTCAAGTGTTTTTATTTTACTGGAAAGCATTATTTAACTTACGTTTATGAAAAGAATAAAGTATGGAAAATCAATGCAAATTCAATTGTATATTGATTGTGCATATTTTATTTTCTTATAATTACAATTATTGATTGTGAAGATTTTGCTATGTAATAGTGACAAAACTAAGTTGCATTCAAAAAGGCAGTTATTAATGTAATTTTGAAAGCGCTTACAAAATATTTAAATTGTATATCGTCTTCTCAAATCATTAATGATTTAATATAATTTTCTTTTTTCGTCAAAATAATTTGTTATGTTTGTAAGCCCAAAAGTCGGGCTCATTAAGCGCTGCGGTCGATTACCACACACTACTGACATTTTGCAAACTTTTGTTTATTAATTAACGATAAAAACGTAATCAGAAAGTGCTAACGGTCTGCCAGTCTGTGAAATGTATGTTTAATTGATTGATATGAATCAATCGACAAACAAAACAAAAACTTTTCTGCCCCACAGACAGAAAAAAAAACGAGCAACATTTTAACTGTACACAAAATTTGGAAATTTCTTTATGCTGCTTGCCGTACAAGCCGCTATGAAAGCTCGGCGAATCTCCATTTAGAGATCATTTCCATGTGGTGATATTGGTTTTTTTGCATAACCGAAGACATAGCAATGCTGTCGGTTCGTTTTAACTGATCATTAAAGCCCAATGGCAAATTAGAAACCAGCCTCTTATAGGGTTGGCAAAGAAAACAAAACGTAAACTAAACTAATCGCTGAGCGCAGTTCAAACTGAGAAGAGTTTTTGCGAGTAGAAAACTGAAATGCCTGCCTAAAGAATCACACTCAGGGGAAACAGGAAATGAGTACACTTTTTCAAGTACCTCTTCATCCGCTTGGACAATGCATCGAGACCTTTTTTGCCGCAATTTGTATGGTTTTTGTATACTCTTTACTGCTTCGTATACGTAGTAAATTGATGATGTACTTGGTATTTTCGAAATACGCTTTCTTTGTGAATGAAGTTGCATTACAAGCCGGTGCCAAAATGAAAGTGATTTCAACTTGTTCTCGTCTAAATTCAGCATTGCAATTTATAGAGCACCTTCAGAGCGTGTGTGAGTTGTTAGGGAGTGTTTGGGGTTTGTCATGAACTGTTTGTACAGATGTCCCGCATTGTGGCAAACAGAGCTGGGTATGCGGTGACTCAGCTAATGCACACATATCCGTGAGATATGCATAGTAGTAGAATGCACTTAGGAACCTGCATGCTCGCCAAGCAAACATCCCCCTCATGAGAGAGACACTTGATCGGGCCAAGTCCTCGGGCACTCCCAGTTCGCAGTTCTCGTATTACATGTCGTCAACACGTTAACCTTGCAATAGTTAACATATTTGCACAGGAAATTGCAGCAGAATATATATACTTACAGTCTGCATCAAAATCTGAACCACGCATCATCATTTTGTAAGTGCTTTCGGTTTGTGGTGTGTATAATTTGAGTTGTTTGAAAAAATTCTTTGGCTTTGGTGTGGAAACTACAAACCTAAATATAAATACACCTATTTATGTGTTGAAGTGTCTGTGGCATGCACACACACATATGCACACGCGTGTGTGTGAGCACAAGTACTAGTTGTTATAGTTGTTGTTGCGGCGGCAGGTAGCGTGACTAAGGCATTCGCCATGCTGAAGTGAGTTTTCAAATTCGAAACAAATTTCAGTTTTCAGTTTTTCTTTCAGAGATGTGTTGCCATTGCCCGCTGTGCTGCGCTTTACTGCCAAATTACTGCTGCTAACAAGTCAACCAAGTCCAAAAACCAGACATTATATTATTTTATTATTATTTTTTTTACTCTTTTTTGCACACACACACACTATACTTGCTGGCTTGCTGCATCCACATTGTGGCGCAAAATTCAAAGAGTGCAAATAATTGGAAAGGCATCCCAAGATGTTCATAAGTATGTGCTCGTTTAGAGCGCGTCGAGATGCCGATGGTGGTGGCGATGGGCGGTGGTAGTGGAGTGATAGCTGCAGCGGCAAGGCGAACCACAGTCTCGCACTAAATCCCAATTGTAACGCAACCGTTAATCACATCAGAGTTGCAGAGAGAAATAATAATAATGAAAAATGTTTAGTGCAAAAGTACGACGAACACTTATGAATATGTGAGGTGTGTACGTGTGCAGCTTAGAATCGAATTAGAAATGCTCAGCGATAACGCGGCTATGTGAATTGATTCACATACTCGTACATCATTCACAATTTGATCGAGTTGCATGCACACGCAATCGGAATCAATTGCCACATTGACACACATACAAATTGTTAATACCAATTGCAGGTTCCTCCTCCCATATTACACTCCAGCCCAGCGTCGACAATGACGACGATGACGAGCTATAAAAGACCTTCAACGGTGGAAAAAACAGAAGACAGATGACGCGACGACAATGGCAATAAAAGCACTTGCACACACTAGAGGGACACAAGACAAGCCCTGGGCCGATGGCTTGGTCTTGAGACGGGTTGGGGGCTCCAATTGTTCGTGCTATGCATATTAAATAACAATGATAGAGAGAGGGAGAGAGAGGGAGAGAATAAAAGAAAAAGTAACGAGAACGTACAGAAGTTGTAATTTAATTTGCAATTGACAGCAGAAAACAAAAAACAAAAAACCGCAACAGGTTGCTTGTGGACTATCCCGAGCATTTTGAGACGCCGAAAATCCACTCATATGTATGCACTTGGAGTGGGCCTGCGTGCTGTATATAATTAATAAACTATTCACTATCAGAAGGCATCAGCTATGCTTTATGGTTATTATATAGATTCGCCGTCAATGCGACCTAAATGCGAGTTTGGCTTGCGGCTTCACATGGCTGGCGTTTCGCCAAGTAACGCTGTTAATTGGGTCAAACTGCTTCAATGTTCCTCTATGAAGCATTAGCCCGATAATCTTTGCACCACTTCAGACCAAGAGACCCCAGCCTCAGCCACAGCCTCAGTCGCAGCCCCAGCCAGAGCCAGAGCCAGGCCCATCAATGTCCGGCTCTTTGTTACTTGGCGGAGTTTAGACTCATTTTCATTGCGGATAATTTCACCTTTCATAGTTGGCAAGACGTTGGTAAAACGATTTGGCGCTAATGTTGCCCATGTTTACCATGTTTTGTGCTGCTCCTCTTTATGGCTTTCTTTTAGCATTTTTGCTTTATTAGCGTTACTTCTTTTGCTTTGTTTTGTTTTGTTTTTTGGGGCAATGCAATTATGCTCATTTTAGTCACATAAATTCGCTCTTCTCGCCCACTATCAAAGCCGTTTGATGCTCCGCTGGTGGGATAATCAATGTTCTAACACAACTATGCAATGCTTTGTCGCTCGGAACCGCTTGGACACACCCAAAACCTCTGGTCGGGATTGATTTCTGGGAGCGTGAGATTTAATTGCGATCACTGATTAATCCGTGATCGCAATTAGTTGCTGTCGCAGTCGACTATTGACGCTGATTGATTATTGGCCTCACTACTGTTTTGCTGCTGCTGTTTAATCAAATGAGTAACATTCGCAATATCAACTCTTATTCACATTCGCACTGGTATTCGTATTTGATTATCAGCATTTAATTCGCGATCGCATGTTCGCAAATTACTCAAGCGTTGCGCTATTTGTGCAATGCCTTTTTCCACCTTTGTTTTATGTTCCAATGCTGGAACAGGTACTCAGTGTACTTTTCAATACCCTACATGACAACTAAAGGTAGTTCCATTTTTAGTTGGTGACTAGGTGTAAGTTTAAATTAATTGATACTATTTTGGGGCACTTAATTTGTTTAAGAAGATTGTTTGCTATGGGTAAATTTAACTTTTGCAATGTTTACACATTTTTAAATCAAATTTAGGGAAAGTTGTAGAAACAAATTCTGTGATGTTCTTCTTCCATGGGGTTTTCATTGGGTAATTGAATAATTACTGGCGTTGTAGACCAATTGGAAGTTGCTATACAAACATCTGATAAACAATACCGGAAACATGCTACTCTGTGGTTTTCCAGGGTGTATCACAGCTGTTCGGTATGACCTTGTCTATTGTTAGGGCTGTGCCCATAACTCGCCTTTTTGCACGACGTCGAAATTGTTGTAAAATAAACAGTTGTCGATCGCAATGACGTACACGTCCTTGGTCAACGCAGAAATTCGCTGACGCATCAATAAAACGAGTGGCAATGTCGCAAGATTTGTGCCATCAAAGCGTTGTAATTTTTTAAATATTCGCACATTCGCGTATCGTATTACTGTGACGTTCGAGGCAGTTACTCGAATTATGGAAACCATTAATTCTTTAACGATTTTGCTAAATATTTTTACGACTTCGCTTTGGAAATAAGCACAAATTCTATTTAATATGCATATCTCTATATCATTGGGTGTGTTTTCTCTGTTCTTCTTTACTTCCCGCCTGGCGCACATCTAAAGCACTCCGACAAAGCAGAGAACTATCTGTGGTCAGCAATCAGAGGAAGAGTCTGTGCGCTTTATCAGACTGACTATAACAATAAATGTTGTGTAAACACATAAAGGGCTTTGAATGAGAGGAATATAAATTAACGTAGCATTTGAAGTAGTCGTCGACACGAGGGGCAAGTGAATCGGGGGGGAAATGCGAAAGAGAATAAATGGAATAAGTAGAGTTTGAAGAAAAAATGCGGAATCAGTACACTGATCTTTGGCATTGTAATTGCTGGAACCGCGACGCTGTTTTATCGAAGTCGAACAATTTCTATTTATGCCGATCCCGGCGACCCCCACTGTAGAATCGACAGCGACCATGCGGAGGTTGTTCAAGCGTCGCCGTCGCAGTCTTCGTCTTCGTCGCCGTCGTCGTCGTCGCGAGTCTGAGTGGAGTGTAGTGGAGTGCGAGAGGGAAAGCAAAAAGGCAGGCAACATCGTCAAGCGGCTTCTCAGCTCAGCTGTGCTGCGATTGTATTTGGCTGTTCGGTCTTATTTTTACTTATGAAAATCAGAAGAGAAAGACACACACATCTACACACATTCCGATATAGATAGACTGGTAGAAGAAAATGTTAATTTTATGCCTCTGGCGGCGCGCGCGCTCACGTATGTGGATGTCTGGGGCTGTGACTGTCGTAAACGACTTTCGATTCCAAAGGTATCGGATCAACGATCCACTTGTAAAGTACAATACTAACTGTTCCAATTTACACAAGTTTCAAATGCGTTTTCTTTATTCGAAAATAATGCGATGTAATGCTCGCTCTAAAAGTTTCACAAGTATCGAAAATAAAACTGTAGAGCTGCATAAGTAGAGCGCTGTTAATTAGCAGACACTTTCACACATCATTACATATTCCTTTCAGCGCTGTAAATTAACATTACATCTGCCTCCACACACAAGCTAACATTGTCCTGTCCACAGTTGTTGGTTAACATAACATTTGATGTTAGTTGTGTGGAGGCTGTTAGTGGATAACTGAGATCAATAGCATAAAATGGCGTCACCCATCTGCGTTTGATTCAAAGTTGTCGCTGAGTTCTTTAGACATGAATTTAAAGCAGCAATTTGAATAAAGAACAGATCACGGATATGCCAGCGAGGTGGCAGTACTAATGACTCCGATTGTCCAAACTTCGCACTATGCGTGGCAGAATTAGACATTGTATTTATGTGGTTTGATTTATATTTAAAATGGCAACTTCAATGACACTACACGCTTAGTCATTCACAGTTTACGGTCTAGCCATAAATTGTGATTCATTTTGGATTTCTATATAATTTGGATGCAACGTTGAAGCTCGACCTGTTTGATGTGTATCATTATTATGTTGGAGATACGCCTACAAGCATCTGGTTGTAACATACGAAAACAATTTGCATATTACAGCAAGTTTGGCATTAGCCAAGATTTACGCACGTATTAAATAACCGCAGCATGTAAAGTAAGTTAAAATGCTTTGTGCGAGCTTCGCTTTATGGTACACATTGTAAAGTTGCCGCTCAAAAGATGTTGTGCTGCCCTGCTGCCTGCTGCATGCTGCCTGCCACCCGGTTGCCAGTTTCTTGTCTAGTTTTACCCAAAGGGGGCGACACATTAGTTGCCTCTTTCGTGATTGTGTTTGCTCGTTGTGGTCTCGTGGTTTTCGGTTTTCTGTTTTCAGTTTTCAGTTGTCTGTTTTCAGTTTTACTTTTCCAAAGACAAGCGAGAGTATGTAAATAGTTAGTCGCGGTACCTTGTAGCATTCCACTTGTGGGTTATGGCATTGGGGTTTCGGATTACCAGCCATCTGTGCGCTAACATTTATCCACAACTCTATAAGTGTACACAGATCTAAGGATACATGTACTCTCTGCTCTATATCCTGTTACAGTTTTGATTAATCGATTTGGGGCTCTGTGTTTGGACAGCTGTTGAGCCCCCAAAGTTGTCACAGAGAAAACGAAATTTTGTTAATTTAATAGACACCCAAGGCTTAACAATAAATAACAAAAACGAAAAAAAAACAACAGTTGTGCCACATAAAATTAATAACAAACAAAAGCTGCCGATAAAGCGACAAAATGAAAGAAGAAAAAAAAAGCGAAACAATATAAACTTGTTTAGAACTCAAAACAAGCTTGGCTTTTGGCATCGCACTCTCAAATCACTCACAAATTATTCATGAATTCATTTAGACGCATTGTCCGAGCGCTTAAAACAAACTTTTACTTTTCATCAGCATTGTGGGCCTTTGTTGCTTTGGTGCTCGCCGTCTCGACGGCTGTGTTTATCTACGAATATGTTTTTGAGAAAGAAATCGTTTGGTATTGCAATTAATCTTCAGCGAAGTCGACCAAGCAACCAATTAGATAACCAGACATCCCTCCGCGCAGACCTAGCGAAACCTCCAATGCTGCGTAGTGTTGTGTGGGCAGCAGAGTGAAAGTTTTCGACTCGTTCTATTCCATTGGGCCACTGTCAATGATCGCAATTTGCATATCTAACAGCAACAAACTCCACACAGCTGCAGTTGAGTTGCATTTAGAAATCGGGTCACTTCGCATGAATCCCCGTCTAAGCCAAATGTTATTCGGCTTAAATAGGCGCTGACGTTGAGTGTGGATGGCGAAAAGGATTAGGTCAGGGTGGTGACCTTACACGAGCAGTTATTGACATTTCCTTCGAGCCATTCTTATGCAAATCAGTTGGCAACACGCACGCCCGCCGCCAAATAATGGTGCTGCCTTTCAATAGGGGCCTTATAGTAGTATGTATGATATGGCCATATGGATGTGGGTATGCAAATGCGAATGCCAACCAGCCTAACCCCAAAAGGCAATGCCAAGTATTCGGCTGTGGGCTTGGCTCCTTTCGCACGTGCTTCCAGCCAGGACATGACTCTCCGGAAACGAGACTTCCTGCCTTCCTACTTACGTAATGCAGTCGCCTAGTCCTTCACTTGCTGAATATTAAGTACCCGCTTCGCTCAATCGAATAATGCTAAATTAATATTAATTAAAGTGGCATTCGCTTAGCAGCCGCCAGCACTTTTATAAGATCACAGCGGCCATCATTTTGATGTTTCAATAAAGCATTGATCATAACATTAATTAAAACAATCTGTGATCTTTCTTCGATTTCAGAACAATGTAAGCGCACTACGGATGAGGGGTGAATTATTGGCGTCATAAAAGGCATTGAGGCTACTTCATTTCCTGAAGAAAAGAAACAAATTTCAAAATCAGGTAATTTATAAAATGCATAATATTGATTAATTATTTAAATATTATGGTACGGTAAAATGCGAATTTTATGGCGCGTTTGTTGAAGTAGCATTTGGCGAAACACAACAAAAGCTGTTAATCTGTGGCTGATACGTCTGGTATTTGCTTAACAAAAGCTGATCTAGTTAGTTATTTGAATAGCGAATGAGGAAACAAAGAGCTCAAGCTGAGCTAAGCAACGCTGACAGATAAAGTGTGCATTATGCGGCCAGCGCATATTAATATTTGTATTCAAATATTTTATGAGCTCAAAGTATACGTGATACTGACATAGAATAATATTGTGCGTATCTTATGATTCTTTCCAACGACGATTTAATGTTTGTTTTCCTGAAATGCTGTAGGGAAGAAAGCAGTTATTTATGTTATATCTTGACTTGCGTTTCCCTTTGTCTGGTTATCAGTGCATTACCCTAGAGAAATCGGTTCTGTTATCGACTGTGGAGAGCACGAGTGAGAACACTCCACGCGTCTGTGGTACAGTGGGGTAACATTAAAGACGACGGCTGAGAGCTCAGCACACACCCTCCACACGATTGCCTTATTTGGTTATTTGATGGGTCAACGGTGACAGAGTTCTTGGCTTCTTCGTTGACTAGGTCAGTATGTGTATATCTTGGCACTTCGTCCCCATGACGACGACTGCGCAGTGCGCACTGCAAAATGAGAGTGAGAGTGAGCGCGCTTTGGACGTTGGCAACACAATCAGTCCACATTCGCGTAAAACCCAAACTCTTCGCCAATGTTGTTTGTAATTAGTGTTAGTTTGCATTTTATGCTTCCGTTCCGTAACTCAAACGAATCTAGTTTTGTTGCTGGTGCTTTGAATTGGCTCTGGTTGCGTTGGCAACATGTTGCAGGCGGAATGTTGCCAGCGGGCGCTGTCGAACTGCGCTGATGCTGCAGCTGCTGTTCGCTCTCCCGCCCACGCGAGAGCGACTCCTTGACCTTGGGCACACATAAAATGTTGCTTCAGCTTTTTGCGCTTCGCTTGTGTCATCCCAAGTGTACAGCTCCATCTATGTGTAAGTGCGTTTCGCAACATATATGTATGTGTATGCGCGATGCTGAAGCTGTGAATTTGGAGTCCGTTTCCAGAACGAGAAAAACGCATTTCAGTCGCGTAGTCGTCGCGCATTTCGTTGGCAGCCACAAGTTGTAGCCTCGCGGCGCTTAGTCAGTGCGTCTGTCCGTCGGTTGGTCGCTTAAAAATGTCTGTGGCAGTGAGTGAATGACCAAGTGCAAAGCAGCAAAATTGAAATCATAAGCATTTAATGTATATACTTGAATATGTACATACATATATGCATTTAGTAGTATATTAATGAAATGGCGCACACGCGACAACGATCCCCCACAAAGTTGAATGCTGTCTGGGAACAGGCGACCGATGCAGGGTAGGTTCCACATACCACATATACCATATTTACCATATAGCATATATAGCATACACCACATGAACTTGGGTCCCAACTGCGGCCCAAGTGACGCAGTCATTCGAAAATAAACAACCAAATCATCAACAGCAGCAGCGTCGGCATCAGCATCGGCATCGACATCGGCATCGGCATCTGTCTCAGCACCAGTTTAGGGGCCGAGAATCTCTGAATCAGCAAAAGCAAGAGCAAGAGCAGAGCAGAGACAGTCTCTGCCTCAGTCGCTGTCGCTTCGTCATCGCTACGGCGACACTTTATCAGCGTTTTGCCCTTTTTCGCCAACCTTTTCAATTTGTTGTTTGTTTATTGATTTTTGCCATTGTTTCATCAAATGTGTTTATTAATACGCAGCAGCGCAAATTCCCTCAAGTATCTAGGGAGACACACAGCGCAGGGAATTCCAATAAATTAAACAATGTTCCTAGTCAGCTACTTATATGTATCTATAGTATGTAGTACATTCTTGTTTACAGCGCGGGTCATGCCAATAAATTCACTTTCAATGCTTGCACACAATTTCACTAAGTAACGCTGTTATACAAGTGGGCATTGTTTGCTTAAATTGGAAGTGAAATAATTGTATTTCATTTATATTATTTTATAATGCATTGTTTGCTTAAATTAGAATTTGAAATTTGAATTCGGTGAGGCAACGAAAGTGATCTCATTTCCGAGTTTGTTGCTGGCATTATTAACATTTGTTAACAATTAAAATTCCGCAATAATTGTTTCCTCTTTTCATAAATGCACAGAAAGCGTATAATACTCGATATAGAAGGCATCGTTGACATTTCCCAGTGCTTTTAGCTATATTCTTACAGTCGAGTAAACAAAGCGCCATCTATCTTTAAGGGAGGGAAATACAGTGTATTCGTAGGGTGTATGTGCTGCACAAGCCGCAACAACAACTGCTGCTATTGGCGCCATCTATGTGCTAGTATTCAACACGACATACTCAATTTGATTTAATTAATTTTAATTATTCTCCAGTGCAATTTACCGCCACATTATCAACTGTTTTAGAAATGCATATGTCGCATTTTTGTAAAGAATTGTGCACTGTATTTGTGCAATTAGTAAGCACAATACTGTTGTTGTATTTATTGCAGCCTGGCTTAATACGCCACTGCAAATTGCTGCCCTTATTTCGAGCACTTCATGTTTGATATTCGCAATGAGGCGAAAAATATGACCGAGAAACAGGCGTCAAAGTTGTAAGTCATTAAAATTAATAGCCACGAAAAGTGAATACGAATGAAAATACAAAAAAAAAACTAAAACAGAAACTGAAAAACAGCTTACATAGGGCACTGGTGGCACCACACTTAACTAAGTAACTAAGGCTTTTGAGGTCTGGGCCTGAATCGTTGTGAAAAAACGTGCAATGAGCATGCACTTTTCATTCAGTTGGCTTTTCTATCTGCTTTCCGGTCAGGGGCACTTTCCTTTTCAATTCAAGCGTTTTCTGCGCATTATGCCATATTTGCAATGACGTTAGTTTGCTCTTTGGCTCTTTTGCAGCAACAGCTGTTGTCGCTGTGTGCTGTCATTGAGATTAACGTTTTTTTTTTTGTTTCGTTATTACTTGTTTCTACTAGCGAAGCGATGGCAACAAGTGTTTGTTGCTCCGCCTTGAGAACATTTTGTTTTTGTTAAGTGCAATATTTTTCACGTTTTTTGTGTGCGGCCAAGGCGACAAAGTGTAAGCCAAGATGGAAGTAGAGTCACAGAGTAGTTTTGGGGAGGGTAACTTCCTTCTGGCCCAGAGCCCATTGTCTTGCTGTCTAATGTCTGAGTTGAATGGTACTGGCTCGGCTTATTGTTGTCTACATTGTTTGCCCCGGCACATCATAATTATGTTGGCAAATTTGAGTAATGAGCAGGTGCAATTACCGTGTGTAAGCAACAGATACAGATACTTACTAAGTAAGGCTCGTAGCCAAACATTGACGTCGGCTATGCAAATCTTATTTACGATACAAAAGCACAAACCTCACCAGTGTGTAGTATATGTAATTAAAGTTTTGTTGTTGCTCATTTGCGTTGTGTTTCACGGGGTCTTAACTTTTCAATGTTTGTCTGTTTGCAAGTACAATGTATCTGCACACACTCAAACAAATACACGCGCGTTTATATATGTAGATACCCTCTGCATCGGTTAAATGCAAATGAAAGCCAAAGTTAATTTGTAAGATTTTCACGTTGCGATATGTGACTACATGAGAGTGCAACACGGTGGCAGCTTGCAGCATGCGTAGCTTTTGCGGTTGTTTATGCTGCTCGTAATACTCAATGATCATTAAGATGCTAATGGTGCTGGTAATGGGCCAGCCCGTTAATAGTTTGCGATTTGTATGTCGCGCTGTAAAGTATGCAACGCTGTCTACGTTTTCGTCCATTAACTGTTCATTTTAAGCAGAGCAGCATTTTTAAGTGTTTATCACCTCTCTTTCTTGCACACGCTGCATCTTTGGCACTGTGGAATAGTGCGTGCGAAAGTGTAGCATACTTTGCGGCTGTTTGGTTAAATTAACAGCGGCTTAACGAAATAGTTAATAAGGTGCTAAATGAAAAATCTGATGTTTTCTTGTTACTTTGCAGCATGTCTTCCGGATTGATGTCGTGTGTGCGTGAAAACTCCCCGCCACTAGAGCTGGATCTCTGTGGACCATCGGGTCCCTTATCATTGCCGGAGGGTAATAGTCGATCCCATGGGTATCGCGGACCAACAACATCCACACCAATTGCCAGTCCTGTGGCAGCAGAAGGTGCTCACAGTCCACCGAATATGGGTAAGTCTGCGCATTGTATATTCGCATCGATTATGTGCAAGTTCAAAGGTGCTTATGCAAGCCTATGTAGGCAGATCCAAGATGTTTGTGTGGGTAAACAAATGCAAACATACGAAACATGTGTGCAAAAACAGTCCACGACTTTCCCGAACGACAAACAAACAATTGCCACAATGCGCCGCAATTGTTTATACACTTTAAAAGAAGGGTAGCTGCTGGATGAGGGCCACTTGGCGGTGCCGCACCCATGATAACTGTTCCTGCTGCCAGTGAGAGCATTAGTTTAGTTAGCTGACTTGTTCAGGTTCAGATGAGAGTGGGGACCATGTGTGTAAGTTTCTATGTGCATAATTAGCTGGGGCTGTGAATTTCGTTTTGTTGCAACCACATTCGCGACTCAGTCTGTCTGTCTGTCTGTCTGTCACATAAATCTGCAGACAAAGCCCACACCAGAGACTACTAGTATACACTGCGTACATCATCCATATGCATTTAACTATAAATACTATTGCCCATGTATATGTATGACCTTTTAATTACATTTGTTGTACTGTTGTGAAATCAAATTAAATTTCTCCACAGCGATTGAGTAAATTAATTAAATGATTTCTTGCAAACGCTTCTTCACTCAATACAGCTGATAAATGAGCGTGAAATTTTGATCTTCTTAGCTGGGAGTCGTGAAATTGAACATCATGCTCGGGTATTATCAATTACAGAAGCGACAGCCAAACAGAACTTATCACTTATTTGTTTGTTCAACAATGGAAATTTCAGAGCTTGAATAATGTTTATGTAATTGCTGATGGTAGAGCAACTTTCTATGCTGATGAGATTTAATGTGAGATTCTAAGTATTTGTAATTCTATGGCAGGGCAGCTAGTATTTGAAACTGCGCCCTTTGTTGTTGCCAGGGCACTGAAACACAGCAACAAAACAATAACATAACAAAGCCAGCTCTCACATAATCAAATGTATGTAGGTATGTGCTTGCATAAGTATGTAAGGGAATAGTCGCTGTTGAGGCTTAACAGTGCGCTGTTAACCACGCACTGCGCTGTTAGTGCAGCTATGTAATGGAAGCGGTTAGTTAGTGTGTGGTGCGAGTGCGAGCTAATCAGTTAGCCGCTAATAAGCCAAACATTTGCCGATCCGAGCCGAGGGTCGTTCGGCTTTTGGTTCGCTTCGGTCTCAATACGATTCGATTTCAATTAGTGGCTGAGTGTTTTTTTTGTTGTCTGCTATTTCGATTTCAACTTCGTCGCTGCCTTCGCATTCGTATTTGTTTTCGCGCATTCGTTTTTACCTATTCATTAATTCATTCTGTGCTCTCTGCTCCACCTGTGCAGGTGAACAATTCGTAGTACCTGGCGCGTGTCGTACTAATTGCCGTAGTAGTCATAACTACAATAACTCTGACTCGGTTTCGAATGAAACATCATCAGCAAGCGCAATAGCTAAAAAAGCACTAGCAGTTGTAATCGGCTCGCAGTACAATTACTAAATCGATATTTTTGTAACACGGTTTCGTCAGTTCGGCTAACACAGTGCGTCCAATTCAGTTAAGGCCGCGCCGCGACTCGACTGCGACTGCGACTGTATTATCGAAAATATCCAGAAAATTGTTGGCCATTAAGTGAAGTGCATAATTGTGTTGTTATTGATTTCGGAGCGATAGCATCATCAGCAGTGAAACTCTAAGTATATACATATGTATGTATTTGTACAAGTTCTAACTGGGGTCGCATGTTTACAACACTCACTGTAAACAATCGAGCTGGCGAGCGTTCAGTTAGCCCCAAAACATCTGCATCTATTTTCGTTGAATTCTATTTGAACAGGTAATATTTTGTATTTATTTATTCAACTACGAAATGCTTCACATTTTTCGCCCGTCGATAGAAAGCCATAAACAAATTGTGCCAAAACGCGATTGGTTTCCCATAATCGGAATTCAGATTATTTCGACTATGCCTGCTGATATTTTCAATAGAATTTCGGCAGACTCTTGTTCTATGCCAAGCTGAGGGCCCCATTCAGAGCAATGTAGGTTTGGAGCAAGCGTCAACTAAGCACTTATCTGGGTCAGATATTATCAAACAATTAAGCTGTTCAATGAACACCGAATTTAATGGTTCAATGAGAACAACGCGGGTCTTACATAAGCGAGTGTGAAAGAGTCTGATAGACAAACTCAGAGAGAGAGAGAGGGAGAGTGGAGTGCACACAGAAGCCAGCAAACAGTTGTACGCAGAATGTCAAAGGTTTATCAATCGATTGCTGGCTAACACTTGACAAACTAATCCCGAATGCTTACCGAAGAATTAGAGATGGCAGCGTGATTCGAGTGGCGACAGATAACAAATGGGAGATTATTTTTGAACGCTTTTCACATTTCAAAGCAGCCAAAGAGACAGACTAAATACATTTTGAATTTAAAGCAAAGTGTTATTACAAGCCAAAGAGTAAATACATTTTGAATTTAAAGCATAGTGTTATTACAAATAAATGCGATCACTTTGTTTGTTAAATTCCCCAGAGTAAATACATTTTAAATTTAAAGCATAGTGTTATTACAAATAAATGCGATCATTTTGTTTGTTAAATTCGCCAAGTAGTCCAAATAGAATATCACTTTTATATACTACAACTTATCTAATATTTCTAATATAGTAGTAGGAATTGTTTCTCTTTGATAATATTGTTTTTATAACCCTTTTGTCACTGTGGACATTCTTTCACTTTTATATACTACAGCTTATCATCTATTGTTTCTAATATAGTAGTAGGAATTGTTTCACTTTGATAATATAGTTTTTATAACGCTTTTATCACTGTGGAAATTCCTTCAAGTCGTGTTTTCACATTTATATACTACAACTTATCATCTAGTATTTCTAATATAGTAGTAGGAATTGTTTGACTGTGATAATATTCTTTCTTTAACTCTTTTATCACTGTGGAAATTCATTCAAGTCGTGTTTGCTCGTGTCACGACACGCACCCAAGTCTGCTTGAGCCAAAGAACTTGATTGTATTTGTTATATCATTGGCCGGAAATGGGAGGCAGGCAGCAAAGCAGAGCAGACGAGCATGTCGACGAAGACGAAGTCCAATTGAAGTTGATAGACAGCGGTCAGACTTAGAAAGCTCTAATTGAAGTGGCAGCAACAGCAAAGGCAACCACAAATCACAAGCAACAACAACAACAACAACAGTGGGGAATTGTGCAATCAGTTTCGTGCGTCTCGCAGCATTGTGTTTGAGTGCTGAAAGCCTTTCGATGTGCTCTCAGTTGGGCTCGTCGCTGATAAGCTTCATGTCATCGCCACGTTTGCCGCTTGATTGAAGCCAACTTCCACGAAGATTATTGCCTGCCAGCAGCGTGCTACGAGTATTGTAGGTATTGTGGCAGCAGCCTCTTATCGCGGCTGATTGTCGCGAGTGCCCCACTACTCACTTCCCGCGAGATCGAATTGATTAAATTATAAAACATACTGAACCTGTTGAGTCGCCGCACAAATATAGAATGTTTGTGTAATTATTCGCAATAAAACAGGCGCAAAGAAACTGATTAGAGCACTTGGGAGAAGCCAAACCAAAACGGCTTGAAGGCCACAAGTACGAGTATCAAACGTTGGCCAGTCGTTGGCATTTGCATTGTGAGAGCCGTGTTGCACGTTGCATGTTCGTTGCAGCCGGTTCGACGGCGATTCGGGGGCAGCCAACGCAGTGCGAATTGCGCAATTTGCAGTTAGTTGTTGTTGCCGTTGTTGTGTGTTCTCTATTTATATTCTACGTAAGTGAATTAAGCACTTGTAAAGCGGATAAGCTGCCCACACGCCAATGCCAACTGGGAATGGATGATGACGCGAGAGAGGCAGACAGAGAGAGAGAGAGGGCGTGGCAGGCAAGGGGGCGAGGCGCAGTGCGGCTCACTTGACCTTCCAAGCCAAGTTGTCCGCAGCCGGAGCCAGCAAGCCGAAGCAAGCGGCAAAGCATGGTTAACTGAACAAAAGGTTGAAAACAGAAATATATATATACAATATACAACAAGTTGGCAAAGCAACACAAACACGTATACGCACCGTACATGTGTCAAGTATCCGCTCACACAGTCGCTGCCTGAACAAAAACAATAAAAACAACAGAGTCTCCAATTACTGCAACTTGCCGCTGGCTTAAATACTGCCCCGTCGATTCGGATTTTGTCATGTCTCCGAGCTATAGTCAGTTGCCAGTTGCCAATTTGCATTTGTGCGCGCAACATTTTCAATTGATTAATTAATAAATGCGCCTACTTTAAGCCAAAGGCCGCCAAATCGCAGCCAGACGAGACAACTCGTCGCATTCGACAGCTTCGCTTACCATTTGCCATTTACCATTTGCCAGTTGGCAGTTGGCAGTTGCCAGTTGTCAGTTACCAGTTTTCACGCCTATTCGCAGTCGCACTCGCATCCATATTTCATTTAGAATTTGTGTCAACGCCACATGCCCTACTAACAACAATGGTAACAAGGCATAGCTTCATTTGTGCAACACCACACACAATGCCACAGTGAATGCTTCCAAAAGCAAACAACTACTCAATGACAATATTAAATAGAGCTTGTCTGCAAACGGCGAATAGATTGAAGGCGCTTAAATCGCAGTCAAGTTTTGTCTTCTTCACAATATTATTAATAATAGACTGTGTCGTTTTGCTATGATAATGAATGCATCTTTCATATGGAAAATAAATACGCGATTGGTAAGGTATTGTCTCCAGGTCATGCATATTATTGTGAATTTCAAAGAGCATCTTTTTGACTAAACAAAATATTGTATAATTCAAGATTAAACGTTCAATGATTTCAAATGTCAGGCAGATTAGCTTAGCAAATGTGTGAGAGTTTAAATAGACTGAGCACAAAGGATTATGTGTATTCCTGTCACTTGTTCATCAT
The DNA here is from genome assembly GCA_035046165.1 of Drosophila rubida. Taxonomy (NCBI): domain Eukaryota; kingdom Metazoa; phylum Arthropoda; class Insecta; order Diptera; family Drosophilidae; genus Drosophila; species Drosophila rubida. Next base: position 35,449,068 of record JAWNOF010000021.1, read on the forward strand.
TTCAGATTAAAGTGACTTTTGCACAAGTAGAGTTTTCACTGTACTGCCAATAAATTGGCACATCAGTTTTGATTGCATCATTGGGCATGGCCTCATGCTGCCAAATAAGCTGGGGGAAGAGACTTACAATGTTTTGATAAATTACTGAACTCACACAAAAGACAATGAGCAAATACAAACAGAAGACATGTTAAATGACTGTGCCAAAAAGCCGCAGAGAGAATTAAAATAATATGGACAACATATTGCCACACGCATCATCGGCAAATACGATGATTGTATATAGAGTAGCTAGAAGGAAATGTCTGTCACTTCAGCACTGATTCATCATGATTCATTGGGATTTGCAATTAAACTGTTTTGCAGCAAAAGAGAGTTTGTTTACAAAATTAGGGTATGACTTAAATGTTTTTGAAGTCAGCTTCGAAATTACACATATTTAGTTTGAGTCTTATCTGTATAAAGAGAGTGTGTTAAGTAGTCGTGCTCTTAGCCTTGATAGCAAGTCGTTTAGCCTTGCGAATTGATTCTTAAATTCGAATTTAATCTTTGTGAGCTTTGACAACTGATACCTACAATTGTACTACATGAATGCTCAGTGAGCGCAGTGTTCGCGTGCCGGCTGATATGCATATGGATTGAAGTACGACTGCGACTACGTCGTTGAACTGGCCCCGAAACGTGACTGGCATACAGACGTTGTTTGCTATAGACGCCGCGGCAACTAACGGTAGCACAGGCCGTGGCATGGCCCATTGATTAGAGGCGTTTAAGGGGCGGCCAAATCGCATTTCGACTGTTTCGAATTGACGGCTCTTTCATTTCCGCTGACAGCCTGCTTACGCCAACGAGCAGGCGGGAGAAAGTCGTAAATGTGTTAGCATTGCCGTATAATAGCAACTCAATGTTAAGCTAAGCAGCAGTGGGGCAGTGTTAATGGTGGCAGCGAAAGAATCTGCACAGTAGCGCTAACAGTGGCACAATTAGATTAGACAATGGCAGTAACAGCGGCAGCAACGAGAGGTGTGCAGTGGCTGCTGTAACTGATCACCTTAACAGCTGCAGTAACAGAAGCAGATGCTATGCAGAAGCAATAACAGCAACTGATTTGTGAAATCTGCGTAGGAGCGTTAACAGTGGCAGTAGCAGCAGCGGCAACGATAGATGTGCAGTAGCTGCCTGCGAACGCAGTAGCAGTTAACAGTCAGTCTTATTATTGTTCTTTCTATTCACCAATCTGCACAGTAGCGTGAACAGTTACAGTAACAGCAGTAGCAACGATAGATGTAGTAGCTGCATGCGAGCGTAACATGATATGTTATCACCTTAACAGTAGTGACAGATGCAGTAGTAAAGCTAACAGTGTGCGTATTACAAGCAGAAGCATTAACAGTAACTGAAAGTGCTGTAGTGCACTAAACCTTAACAGTTGCGGTTAATGTCAGTCTTGTTGTTGCATTCACAGTAGCATTAACAGTGGCAGTAACAGCAGCAGCAATGATAGAAGCTGCTTACGACTACAACATGACATGTTATCACTTTAACATAAGTAGCATCAATAGCAGTGTGTGCTTATTATTAACATTGTCATTAATGCTAAGTTGTAGCTTTAACAGTAACTGAAGGTATTGCAGTGCGAGAAACTTCAACAGTCAGTGTTATTGTTGTTGTGCTCACCACTAACTTTATCTAGTCGCCAGTATTCATCTGGGACCCGAATGACACAAGCTCTAATGGGAATAGGAATTGAGTCACGTCGAGAGCCATGACATCATGGCGCCCTCTCTGATTCGATGACTGAAACTGAGTGGGAATATGTAACTGAAGTACATCGTTGTACTTGGGGCAGGCTTGAAATTTAGAATTTGCACATTAAGGCACTTAAGTACATCAATCGTGCTGCGTTAATTTGCGAATTTGGCAGCTTACGTTTGTCGTGGCTGCGTAGCGTTAAATGCGACTCTAATCGTTAATTGACTAGTGAAAACACGGTGCAAAGACGTTAAAAGCATTTGCTATTTCTCTTTTATCAGCAATAAAAATAAACGTTATGAGGTTATCGCCAGCAGAGCCCTGAAGAAAAACGCTGCCCACAACAAAGGCAGTGGAATTGGTTTGGTTTCTATAATTTACAATGCGATTTAACTTAAATGGATGGCGTAGTAAAGTTGTCCGACATTTGCCAGTCTCGCTGCAACTCTATAGTTCTCGAGTTCGTGACTCTCTAGTACTCTTCCCATGGAAATAAAATTCCTGCTTACGTATTACCGATTGATTAGATACGACCTTGCCCAAGAACTACGCTCGGTAACGCGTCGCACTCTCGTGCTCTCTCCTTCATTTCCATTCAATCGATCGTTCTTTCTCTGTCTGCACAGTTTATCTGAATTTCATTTGAGTTTGCAGCGCTTTGGGTGTTCCCGTCAGCACATTGACACTTGCTTTTGCCTATTTATGGGCATGTTTTGTCGATCGCTTGCCAATTCAATTGGCTTTTTGTTTTTTGGTTTGACTTTCTTATCAGTCGTGTGGTGATTTGTGACACCAATTTGGCTGCTCAGCTCTTGAAACAATTGCCAAAGATGAAGTAAACTCGATGCGCCATAGATATAGCCAAGCACTCCCTTTGTGGAAATCTACAAGCAGATAACTTCAATAGCTTTTGACAGTCGCAAACTATTTAAAATGAAGTTTATGGTTGGGGAAGTCGTGGGTTTATTTTTAAGCGCATCAAGAGAAGATCAAGCGAGACAGTTTCTCGTTGCTAAAAATTATGTTGTTGGTGCTTAAATATCAGATTTACTACTGCTGACGTCGAGCCCTGAAACTGTCTTAATAGTAATTAAATATCCCATTGAATTATGCTGATTTCGAGCCCTGATTTGAACTCGGTTTCTCAAAATACTCGAACAAAATTTGTGGGCACACAGCAAGCTAAGTTTTATACAAATTTCCCAATGTTTATAATTGAAATTGTTTTTAATATTTTGACTGTATCCAAATTGAATTGTTTTCCTTCGTGCTCCCCTTGTCCCTGTAGAGCATCAACAGCAACATCAGCAGCAGCAGCAGCAACAGCAGCAGCAGCAACAAAAGCGCCGTCGCTTCCATCCGCTACGCAATTTACGCCGGATCTTTCGACGACGGACAATCAATAGTGCGGACAGCGCCGCCGTCGCGGCCAGGGGAGACGCAGCCGGAGTAGGATCCGTGGTAGGAGCCGGCTCGTGCAACACATTGCCGCCGCCAGCGAGCAGTTCGAGCGAGAAGAATCTGCGCAGTGTGGCACTGACGGGCGTCGCCGGCGGTGACTCGATAGCGGCCTCAGCCTCGTCGCCAGCCTCGCCTCTGACCCACCAGCAGCTGCACGAGAGCTACCAGACGCAGTCGCTGCCCAAGTCCAAGTCCTACGGCGCCCATCGCGATGAGCTGCTGAGCGTGTTGCTGGGCAAGAAGAGAGCTAGTAAACAGCAGTCGCATTCGCAGTTGCAGTCACAGTCACAGTCGGGTCCAGTGCAATCCCAGGCCGAGGCCATGTACCAGACGCAGCAGCGCCAGCAGATGGGCGTGCCAGTTTTCCCTGACATGCTGGGCATGAGTCGCAGCAGCTACTTCATGGAGAAGCTGCAGCACCAGCGGCAGCTGCGCAGCGTCGGCGACTCCTCGCAGGACCTGCACGCCGAGGCCAGTGGCGCCGCGGGAGGCGCCACCACCGACATGTCCGACAGCCAGCGCAGCCTCAGCGAGGGTCGCCTCCTCGACGTCGACGTGGACGGGTGAGTACTGCCCAGAGTGGGAAGTGGGGGGTAGACCGAAGCACTTATCGAGATACGCATCTTCCGCAGCGAGTACACACGCGAAACCCTTTCGCAGTCCCACGACAGCGTCTTCTCTGAGTCAGCCACAGCCAGCAGTCTGTCCATCGTGCTAAAGGTGAGTTCATTTCCAGTAATTTGCAAATGCTTTGCAGGCATACGCGACCTGGCCACACCCTGTCCACGTCATTCATTTATCGGGCTTAGAGCTACTTAAATTCATGCATGCTGAAATCTATCAACAATTCAGAACAATCGATTTGAAACTAAATACTTCTTATTATCTTTAGCAAGCTCTTTCTGCAACTTATAGTATTTTGAAAGCTATCAAACAATTTGAAATTATAGATTTCTTTTTATTGCAATTTGTAATACTACTTTTTAGTTTAGTCTATAACTAAAACGAAAGTTTATATATAATTGTGTACAAATAATGAATCGGTTTCATATTGCTTGGACACGCCCAGTCAACATCTTTAAGCTAATTTAGGTTGCTTAGTGCTACTTAAACTCAATAAACAGCACACACAATTTGCATTTATAGAGTTCTTATTATCTTTAGTAAACCCTTTCCTGCAATTTCTTATACTGTTTTGAAATCTATCAATAATTCCGCACATTAAATTCCATTAGTTGCTATTGTCTTTAGTAAACTCTTGCAATTTGTATTACTACTTTTTAGTCTGGCCTATAACTAAAAGGAAAGTTATGAAATTATATTTTCTGCAAGCAATTCAGCACATACAATTTGAAATTATAGAGTTCCCATTATCTTTAGTAAGCTCGTTCTTTCAATTTGTAATACTACTTTTAGGTCTAGTCTATAACTCATAAGAAAGTTCAGGAATAATTGTATTTTGTAGTATGCAGTATAAATAATGAAGTTTCATATTGCTTGGCAACGCCCTGTAAAAGTCTTTATTGTAATTTATTGCTACCCAAATACAAGTTGTGCTCTGTAAACAAGCGTAGAAAAGCAATTAAAGATTTGTTATTTTCTTTAGTAAACTCTTACTTGTAATAATATTTGGCAGTCTAGTCTATAACTCGAAGCAAAGTTCTAAAGTAATTGTCTTCTTCATTTGCAATCAGTCTAAGAAATGAAGCACTTTCATATTGCTTTTAAATTCGAAAACAGTTTAGAGAATTTACATATTTTTGTTTTTTACACAAGTGAGCAATTTGCAATTGTTTTGCTAGAGCTAAAGTCCAATATTACAATATAATATTGTTATGTACTCTGCAAGTAAGTAAAGTGCTGTCCATTTATGCAAATTAATGTATAAGAATGGGACTCGTAAATCCTGAACTGTCCAGATGTTTAGGGTATTTAGTGTTCTCCAGGCTGGCGGCAAGTGCGCTGTGTGTCAGTGTCGTGTCAGTGGACAGTTAACGCGGACAGGAGACGGGTATTATTTGTATAAGTAGCGGCAAAAATGCGAAAACTCATTATTAACCCTTGGCCCAGGGCAAACTGTTTACCTCTTTACCGGCTATTTATTTTGGGGGTTCGTTTGTATCGATCCGAATTCCATAATCCTGCCGCACAATTAGCCGTGACTCATGCTTTGCCTCCCCCTACCAGAAGCTGTTGTTGTTGCTGCCAACAATGGGACAAAGGGTCAGTTGATGATGCATGAATTTAGTGCCCCAAAATTCCCGCAGTTGTTGCGCAGTTGTGTTGCAATCGTTTCAATTGAATTTAATCAAATTCAATTCACTCGCATGTTTATTGCGCTTTGTTAAATCGCTTCGGGGGATTGCACTCGCCGTCGACCGATTGCGCAGACGACTTCTCGAGTTGGCCAAACTCTAGAAATTCTGAAATTGCCGGTTATCTAACAGCGACGCTGATGCTGCTGGCTCTGAGAGATCAGCGGTGTGTCGGGTGTCGTTGGCCGCGCTACTTTCGACTGCATAATCGGCAACGCGTTGCCACAAGAAGCCGCAAGGCAGAAGACACCGCACGCGCTGCGGCCACCGCAACGTAACTGGAAACGAAAGCTCCACACACTCTCTCTCGACTCCCCGTTTACTTTGGCAACTGCAACTGCAGCGCGTGGCGGGCAGCGCTGTGTGGCTTCTTCCAGGCCTGACCGCGCCGCCCCGCCCCCTCCCGTGCGCTGCTGGGCTGCTTCTAATGCTTCTGCGGCGTGTTTCTGGCCAAACGAGTTGCTGACTCTGTGCTGCACTCGCTTCTTGTTATTCCACTTTTTTCCACTTGACTGTCAGTTGCTTCCCACCTCGCATCTCTCGCCGCCCGTCCGACTGCTCCCGTGGAGCGTCCAGCTGGCGGCTTATTTGCCAACCTGGTTAGCAAATAAATCGCATTTCTTTGCAGTGTTTCTATGCTATTGAACTCCTGGCGAGTTTTCCGCTAAATCAGTTTGCTTTCAGTCACTCGCGCGTCCACATCGCGCTCCACGATCTCCAACGCTGCTCCAATGGCCGCCAACATATAGCCAACATATAACCACACATTCAAATTCAATAAACTCAACTTACTGCTGTGTAGTGCTGTGTGTAAACCGTGCTTGCCACAATCAACTAAAATACACCTCTGTTTATTATTACTACAATTCTTGTGCTTGTGCTTGAGATCAATAAAAGTTGCCAGTGGCTGCAGTGCAGCGCTGGTTGGATGATATGCGAGTGCTAGCTGCGAACCGGTTGCGCGGCGACAGCATAAATAATAGAAAAGGAAACAATCTAGTTGACGTCCATAATGGGGCATTCAATTTTCACTCGAGCTGCAGACTGCAGACTGTAGACTGTAGATTTGATTTGACTCGATGCGGGCAACTTGAGGCGATGTCATTTCTCACGCTTCGCTTTAATCATCTCTGTTATCTGCTGCCAAACCTGTTGACCGACTGACGACTCTCTTCCTGCCCCACCTGCCCCCACTGCAGGACTGACGACTGTCCATCTGTCAGCGCGCTGTCGCTGTCGCTGCTGCTGCCACAGTCGCATGCAAATGCATTGCATTCGAGTGGCAAAGAGAAGAAAACATTTGCCATCGACCCACAAACATACTCATATATGGTCATATTCGTTGTGAGTGGACAGCGTGGTGCGCAGACTTCCTGTTTTCGCCTGGACGACGCGTCGTCGTCTCCTGCGAGTTGCATAAACATATCGCATTTATATTCGCATTCGGATTTGTGTTTGCACTTTGGATTAAAACTACCTTTTTTGGGTTTCCGCCTTGGCGAACAGCAGCTGTCGTCGACGCGATTCCGAGTATTTTCCGATCTCTAATGCTGCTTCTGTTATCGAATCAGCTACGTGCGATTTGCATAATTGAAGACCTGCTTTGCTCTGCACTCGCTGGCGAATGCTTCTTTCATTCAGTCGCTATCGCTCCACTTCTGTTCTTGTATATGTTTGTGCCGTTATCAGGCACCTATTCAACACTTTTGATTAGATCACATTTCATTCATGTCCAATCTGTCTGCATTTTCTATCTATATTTTGCAAATTTGCGTCATCGTAGAGTCTTTTTCTATTACCTTTTTTCTTCAATTGCATAAGTTGTCTTTACTATTTTTATCATCACCTATTAAAAATATTTTTTATAAAATTAAGAATTGTGTCCAATCTGTCTGCAATTTCTATCTATATTCTGCAAATTTTCGTCAGCGTAGACTCTTTTTCCATTACATTTTTTCTATCTCCAGATCTTCATTTGGTATTGCATAATTTGTCTTTACTATTTTCGCAATCTTTATGCCTTCAAATCACTCATTCGTTTTGTCTTTATTTCTACTATATATTTATGCACTTATAAAACACCTATTGAATATCTTTATTGTGAAATTAAGGTTTGTCTTCCATTCTGTCTGTATTTGCTATCTAAATATTTGTAAAATGCGCTTTTGTAGTTTTTTGTCTATTACCCTTTGCCTATCTCCAGAAGTGCAATTGATATTGCATAAGTTTAGCCACTGTTTAGTTTTCTACTTTTGCATTCTTCTTGCCTCCAAATTACTCTCTTTTTGTCTCTCTACTTCTACTAGATATCCAATATTTTTTGTGGAATTATGGGTTGTCTTCAGTCTGTGCGTCATGCGTTTTCATGGACACTTTTTCTATCATGCTTTTCCCATCCCAAGATCTTCAACTGCTGTTGCTTAAGTTAAGCCACTTCTATACTATTTTCTAGTTTTCAAATCTCTTATTAAATCCCTCTTGTTGTCTTGCTCTCGCTCCACTTCTATATAGCTGCGCATATCGATCTGTGCTTCTATGACATCGGCTTGAATCGCTGCAATTTGATTTGCATAATTGCAGACATGGTTTGCTTTCCACTTTGTTTCCTTCCTATCGCTCTCTCGCTCGCTCACTTACGCTGACTGCCTTCGAGTCTAACTGTCCTGCTCCCGCGCTTTGTGCAACAGATGTCGGCTGAAGCTGTTGTAATCCAACGGGGGCGGTCGCCTACTGCCCGCTGCTTGCGGCACTCTGCTGCGCACTGCCTGCCGCATGCCGCATGCTGCATGCCGCAAGTGGCAGGTTGCATGCTAGGCCAGGCGGTTGGCCCACTGGCGAAGTGTGCCAATAAATCAGCGAATGTGACGAGTCGCTGTCTCGCTTCGCTTCGCCGCCAGCCACAACTGCAACTCAATGCGCGTCCCAAGGCAATCCTCCATGTGGCAGGTAGCACAGCTAGCTGGCAGCAACTAATCCAGACCCTAGACTGCTGCTCTCCGCTACCTGTGAGCCGCTCCCTCGCCGATTTCGGCGATCAGCAGCGAAAGCAGATGTGCTAATAGATTTGCATTGGCTGCTCGTCAACGATGCTCACTCTCTTCCCGGGAAGTCTCGCCCAAGCAGGGCCATTGAACTCGGAACTCGGAGTACAGCATGCTAGCTATGACGTTGTAGCTGAGAAGTGTCAGCATGCTCTAGTTGTGCGCTGCCTCAGTTGAACGACTGCAAGATACTCTAAGCTGAAGTGCAGGAAATCTATATTCATACATTGCATATTCTCAATGTAGTAGAAGAGAATACAAATCAATTGCTAACTATGAAATGTTGCAAATCAATATGTAGCATACTCGTTTTTAAATTGTATAGCTAAAATATAGTATAGTAGAAGAAGTTTTTCCTTGTTCCACTTTGCACGATCTAAGTCAAAGTAATGATAGATTATAGGCTGCAAAATGTGATTATTAAGAACGCAGATGAATTTGCAGAATAGCTAAAAGTGAAATATTGCAAACTAATATGTAGCATATTCGTTTATACTTTGTTGATTTTAAATATAGGATAGTAAAAGAGGCTTATTAATTCCTTTTTCCGTGCTCCACTTTTCACTATCTCAGTCAAATTAATGATAGACTGCTTGTAAGATATAGTTATGCAAAATACATCAATAACTAAGTATGCTGCACAATTATTGTAGAAAGAGAGGTGACACTGAAATTGAAATTTCGTCTGATATTCCGCGGATTATGAACCACATTTAGTGTCATTAACTGTTTTAGTAATTAATATTTACTCTTTTAGTAATTCATATTAGCTTTTCTAGTAATTAATATTGAAGCGCGTTCAACTCGGATGTGACATTAGAAGGGAACGCATGGGGTAAAAAGATATCCATTCGCTAATACTGAACCACTTTTCATATCGATTCAGTTACACATGCTCTCACTAAAGGCGTCGACTCGGTTTTAATCGTTGCGAGGTATAGGAGCATACTCCCACTTAATGTGCAAGGTCTTAAACTGCATTTAGAATCGAGTCTGTTACGCATGCTAAAAGCATTGAACTGCCTTTCATATCGATTCTGTTAAACACGCTCTAATTTCACTAAAGCCATTGACTCAGTAGTTACAGGGTATAAAAGCATACTCACACTTGATGTGCAAAGTCTTTAACCTGACACTTACGTCTCACATACTGCATTGATTTACATTTGGAATCGAGTCTGTTACGCATGCTAAAAGCAATATCTTCCATATCGATTCTGTTAAACACGCTCTACTCTCACTAAAGGCATTGACTAAGTGATTACTGGCTATGGGAACGTACTTCCACTTGATGTGCAAAATATTACGCCTCAAAAACTGCATTGATTTGTAATTAGCATTGAACTACGTTTCATATGGAGTCTGTTAAGCACATCCTACTCTCACTGAATGCGTCAGCTCAGTAGTTGCAGGGTATGGAAATGTGTTCGCACTTAATGTGCAAGGTCTTTAACCTGGCGCAGTCTGGCACTTAATCCTCCCGATTTGGAGGCCGAAAATAGACGCGAAGTGCAGCAATGGGCGGCGTAATTAGGTATGAGTCATGCAGTCGGCACCCGCCACTGTGCCCCCCTTACTTGCCTCACGCCTGCCCCACCCTCTAGTCATGCTCCATCAGCGCTGATTAATGCAACGGGAAGAGCAACTGGCTGCAAGTCCGGCAGGCATTTGTTTACGGTTTGCTGGAAATACTCGAGACTGAGTACGCTTCGATCTTGTACCCTTGAAATGCAAACGACGCCGTCGTCGTCGATGACAATAAACAGATTCCCAGAGCAACGAGAGCGGAGAACTGCGAGCTGAGAGCTGAGAGCGTTGCCTACCCTGCGCCCAATTAAGTTGGACTAGGTAAAAAGTCGGCGATGTCGTTTCACAGGCGGCGCATTGTTGTTGTGGCTGTGGCATGCTGCCGCTGCTGTTGCATCTGTCGAGGGTGCATCTACATCTACATACATCTGCTGCCTGCCTGCGCCTCTCTCCGTCTCCGTCTCAGTCTCTCCGTCTCAGTCTCTGCGTCTGGCTGCCTGCCTTGCCCTGCGTCGGCACAGTTTGCTCAGTTGCACGTTGCACTTGAAGCTGCGCACAACATCGCTTGCCGCACAGCGTTGCACGAAAGTGAAATCCATCAGATCGCGTGTCTGCAATTTCGAAAAGCCACAACAATAGCCCTTAGCAGCTAATTACAACAGAGTGTTAGAGAGTGAGATCGCGAGCCCAGAGCTTTTTTGTTGCATCAAGCGAAATGGTTGCCGGAAATGCGGGCACCCGCAGCCAGCCAGTCCAAGGCCATCCCTTCCAGCTGTCGTTCTCGGTAAGCGCCCGGTTGGCACTCCAGCACAAGCCACAAGTGTCGATAGTAATAACAAGTAGTAACGTAACTAATTGCGATTGATTAGCGCTTCATTTGGTGTCTCTGCCGCGTGCTTCGAGACACTCGCAATGATCGACTTTAAGCAGAACCCCTTCAAGATGCGACTGAGTGGCGCCTCCTCCGCCTCCGCCTCCACTGGCGGCGGCGGCGGCGAGAGTCGCCTCAGTCGCAGCTGCCTGCGAGCGCGTCTCGTCTTCCGCTGGAAGAGCTGGGTAAAGCTCCCCCCACCCTGCTGTAACGCATAAATATTCGCCCAACTAATTGCCGACTTCCTCTCTCTCATCTCTTTGCAGGCGGAGCTGACCGACGTGCTGCGCAAGCGTCGCAATCGCCCCGATGCCTCCGACGAGGACCTGGGCCTGCCGCGCAGTCCGGCGTCGCCCCAGCGCCACGCGGGCGCCGCGCAGAGCCGCAAGACGGCTGGCTATCAGTCGCGCGGCGCCGGCCAGGGCCATGAGGTATCCTCGCTGAGTCTGCTGAGCTCCAACAGCACCGACGGCGAGGACAGCAGCCAGAGCCATAGGCAGCTCATGTGCAAGTCCGTCAGCTCGGACCTCCTGCGCTCCCCCGCCTCCGACGAGCAGGTGGACGGCGTCAGCCTCGAGCGCCAGCGGCTCTCGCACGCGGCCGCCAAGCACAAGATGGCCATCCGGCCCGCCAAGAAGAAGGGTCCCAGTCGCCAGCACCGGAGAACGCTAGAGGTGAGTCCGAGCTGCTGTTGCCAGCTCAAATGTTTGTCTAGTATCTAGTTAGCTTTTATTGTTGCTATGATTGTTCCACTACTTTCCTAAAGTATCGATGAGGAGATTTTTCCCAATGTTTGTTTTACTAATTAACAAATTGTAACATATTCTTGGAAGAATTGATTAGCTACTCAAACTAACAGTATTTCATCTCAATGATTTTCAAGTGCTTCACACAGAATCTGCAACAAATGCATTTAATTCACTCTTTTCTCTCAACTGTTTTGCTGTGAGTCATTCACTGATCAATTGTTGCAATTCTCATCACTTTTTGCATTCTAGAATAGGCAGCATTTTAGCCATATTTCTGCAATACTTTCGTTGAGCATTGCTACAATCATTTCCTTGATCATTTCACTACTTCCCTAAAGAATCATTTAAATTCTCATTAATTACCACCTTTTTGTTAGGCGAAGTAATTAACCTGTTCAATTGTTGTTGCACTGTAGACTGGAAAACATTTCAGCTCTATATCTACAATTTTGGCAAAATACTTTCGACATTTGAGTGTTTCTTCCATCGAATTTTAAATAAATACATGTAGCTCATTTTACTTACACAAAACTTGAAAATATGCAGACAATTTTAATTGAGCTCAATGAGCATTGACATAGTCGTTTTCATTACTTTCCTAAAGTGTCATTGAAATATTCATTATTATATTTATTACCTTAAAAGATTTATTACTTGTGCTTGTTAAACTATCGTTTAATCGACTAACAATATATCAAGAAATTCACATGCTTGGTTTTCAAGGGTTTCCCCCAGCATCTGCAACAACTGCGATATCAACAATTAAGTCTCTTCAATTATTTGTAATTTAAAGCGCAGTGAGCTTAATCAAATGTTGCATTCTTGACTGTTCAGCATTTGACTCTATTTCCGGGGCTATTTCTATATATATATTCTATATTTTTGGTCAATACTGTAGCTGTTAAAGGATTGCTACTTCTTCTGATACTTAAATGAATCGCTTTTAAAATGCTTTGTAGCTAAGCATTCTTTTCACGTTTGAAATGATACAAGAACTAACTTTAGTGTCTCAATTTGAGTACAGAGCAAACGTGTAATCAATTGTGTTTTCTTTGCAGTCCTCCATACCCGAGGCCAACGAGGAGCTGGCCAAATTGGGGCAGACGCAGCTGCAGAGTCCCGGCCTGCGGGCCGTCAAAGGTGAGTGGCAATCAGATTGCAATGTGAGCGTTGCTTTATTGATGTATGCTCTTTCTAGAAACCGATGCGAAGAGCAAGACGCGCTCTCTCCCGCCCGGCAGCAGTTTGGCTGCCGCACACAGCGTCACTGCCAGCAACATCATCAGCAACTCGAGCGCCCACGTGCGCAGTCAGACAGTGGAGCAGAAGCGGACGACCGTCACCACGATCAGCAGCAGCAGCTGTCACGGGAACAGCGGGGAGCAGCACTTGGCCAGCAGCTCGAGCACAACCACATCCTCGACAGCCTTCGGGTTGCGCGCACTCACGTTCAAGGCGGCCAACACGCTGTTCGACGGCCGCGGCGAGTCGTCCACGGACGGCGACGACCTGGCCAGCCCAGGGCAGGCGGAAGCGAACTCGGAACCCGATGCGGATCCGGGCTTCCTGCGGCGCCTGATGCAGCGCAACTCGAAGCGCAGCATTGCGCGGGCCAACGACGGGCTCGAGGATCTCGACAGCAGCCACAATGCGGCCAAGAAGCTGCAGATCTCGACGTCGTGCGTGGAGGCGACGTCGCGCGAGCCGGTGCCCGTGCCCAACAAGTCGAAGAGCGCCACGTCGCACGAGCAGCACATACAGGAGACGCGCCAGATCATCCGGCGCGAGATACAGCAGGAGGGCAGGCACGGCCTCAACGCCATGGTCAGCAACTACGGCGTGCATCCGCAGCCGCCCACGCCCGTCAAGCCCAAGTCGGGGCCGGCGGCCCGCCAGCGCTACCTGCCCCAGGAGCTGGCCCAGCACGACAACGCCGCCGCCGCCGCCGCCAGCGACGTGACCAGCCTGCTCTCCAAGCAGTCGCGCGGCAACGACACCTTCCAGTCCACGGCGCTGGTGCGCGAGCAGACGACAACGACTAGTTCAGCCAGCCACTACGAGCGCAAGCCGCGCATCGTCGGGCTGAGCGCCTTCCAGCAGAAGCTGTCGCGCTCGAGCGACTCGATGGGCCAGCACTCGAGCTCCTCGAACTCGCTGGAGACCAGCACGGACGAGCCCTCGCCGCTCTACTACGAGGAGAAGCAGCGCAAGATGGTGGAGAAGTCGCGCAGCTTCCGCAACTACCAGGACGAGCGCGAGGGCGGCTCCCAGGAGCCAGCGCTGGCCATGCACAGCAACATGCCCAGCCTGCCCGACCTGTCGATCAGCTTCCGAGTGCCTGCCTCCTACTACAGCGGCAGCAGCGGCAAGCAGCAGCAGCACTCTCCACTGTCCCCTATGTCGCCGGGCGCGAAGTGCGCCTCGCTGGGCTTCGAGATCAACGACAACAAGCTGCTGCAGGCGCGCGCCGAGTCCACGGGCAAGCTGGCGACGGGCGCTAAGTTGTCGCCGCAGCGCAGCACCACGCTGCTGTTGCCGCAGCCCAGTCCACATGCCCAGCCCAGTGCCAGTCCGACGAGCATCTCGCAAATCGAGCAGAACATCGATCTGATCGTCAAGTCGCCGCTGATCAGCGTGCTGCGCAAGTCCGGCGCCGTCAACGAGCAGCTCTGCCTCGAGCAGCCGCCCCAACGACCCAAGGCACTCGACCTCAAGCAGACCACGGCCGCCAAGGAGCCCGCTAGGTCGGCGGGTAGTCCGCCCAGCACGCCCAGCAAGCCGCAGCAGCAGCCGGAGTTCATGAAGATACAGCTGAACCGCGTCGACCAGGCGCGTCTGCACAACAAGACCAACCACCTGGTGCTGGCCAAGAACGTCAAGTCGCCGACGGAGCGCAGCCAGAGCAGCGACGACCTGAGCCTGCGGCGCCTGAGCGGCGACAGCAACGCCAGCATACAGATTGTGGAGCGCAGCCCCTCGAGGCCCGCGACGGCGGCAGCGACGCCTGCGACGCCAGCGACGCCTGCGTCGCCCGCCTCACCGCACAGTATTAGGCTGTCCACGGAGCTGCTGGCACGCCAGCAGCGCGCCGTCAGCGCCAACAGCTTGCGCTCCAGCTACGTGAGCTCCAGCTCGGGCAGCAGCGCGGGAAGCAGCGAGCTGCTCGCCAGCGCGCCCAGCACACCAAAGAAGCCCGCGGAGACGGCTGAGACGGCGTTGGGCAATCGCTTCTCGCTGGAGGAGCGCAAGCGGCTCTTCCTCAACGAGGACAAGCCGCAGCCGGACCGCAAGCTGCCCGAGCTGCGCCGCAAGACTGAAACGCCAGCCCAGGTCACGCCTGTGTCGCCAGTCTCACCCGTGTCGCCAGTCAGTCCGCTGACGCCAGGCTCGCCGGGCGACCAGTCCAACGGCAACGTGGTGGTGCTGCGCAAGAAGTCCTTCGCCAGCAGTAGCAACGGCAACAGCAACAGCTTGGCGTCGACTGCAAGTGCGACGGCGGGCAGCCAGGAGGACGGCACCCCGGAGCTGATGAAGGTGTTTGCACGACGCTCGTTAAAGGTGAAGGACGACGACGCGGTGGCCATGGCGCAGGCGGCGGTTGCCACGCACAAGAAGATGAGCAACGGCAGCCAGAGCGTCGACAGCGACAAGGAGAACCATTCCAACAGCGAGGAGAAGCTCGACAAGATGCTGCCCAAGTACGAGACGCAGCTGAGCCTCGACCCGCCACGCAATGCGCCCGTTGCCACGCAGTCGACCGTCAGCAATCGCAGCTCGGTGGCCGATTTTCGCAATCTCAACAACAACAACAACAACAACGTGCAGCAGGCGGCGGGGCCAAAGCTGGCCAATCTGCCGCCCATCAAGGTGAGCAATGTGCGCAACAACAACGCGAACGTGGCCAACAACAAGGTGAACAGCCAGAGTCAGAGTCACAGTCACAGTCACATCGTGAAGCCGGCCAACGAGCGCTACTCGCTGCAGTTGAAGCAGGCGCCACTCACAGCAACAGCAGCAGTAACAGCGCCCGCAACAGTAACAGCAGCAGTAACAGCGCCCGCAACAGTAACAGCAGCAGTAACAGCAACAGTAACAGCAGCGACAGGCGGAGTTGAGGCGCAGGCAGAGACGTCGGCGGCCACGCCCAGCAAGGCCATTGAGCGGTCGGCGACAGTGGGCGAGTTCAAGGGCATACATCAGCGACGCGCCGAGTGGGAGCAGCGAGTGAAGGAGGCGCTCAAGTAGGGAGCGCTGTTAGGTTAACAGAGCCAGCGCTGTTAGTTAGCAGACAGCAGCTTGATGCAAGCGAACCAAGTGCTTTTGTCTAGTGATGCTCTCTAGTGTAATAATAAAAACAAAAAAAAAACATTCTGAATGCAAATCATCCCCAAAACCCCAAAAAATCAGTGTCCACACTCATTCGGCAGTACTCGTTAGTGAACAGCGAATGACGACGAGTGCTCGTTCCAAAGAAAAGGGGTGTGGCGCCTCCCTCGATCGATCTTCAAAATGATTACTTTAAAGGCTTTTCAACTTAGTATCATGCATAGTTCGAGTTCAAATTGTTTGTGCAAGTCAAAATATTATATAACCTGTAATAATAATCAGAATAAAATAGAAACCAGGAATCAGAGCAAAAACGACAACTATAAGATGATAACATATATGCAAATTCGAGGACTGTGAGTAACGTTTACAACAAACACCCTTTGATGATATTCAAACAATTCGATCTGATTCGCTGTAAAGTTGATATTCTTCTCTAATCTTAATCGTAGACATACCTAAGCTAGTTACATACAATACATAAATGCGAGCTTTCAAACCAGGAACAGTTTACACACAATACAAGAACTAATGAATAACTACACTATACATATACATATACATATATAATATAATATCTGTAATAGCATTTAATCTATTATTTTCATACTCGTACGCATCATACACAGAATACTATGTAAAAGCATGTATATTATTAATACCATATATGGACAATTGTTGCTGTTGGAATTGGTAAACTGTTCAAGTTTGTGCAAATCTGTTACAAATCTATTTACGAATCGTTCATCAATAGAAACCGACAACCTGTACGCTCGCTGGGGCAATATTCCAACCATATACAAATAAAACAACCCTTCAATATAATAACTATCAGCTATGAATTTGTGCGATTTAATGGTCTCGGCAATTGGGGAAAACTATTAACATCAGCTGTCCAAACGTGGACTCATTAGAGACAGCGTATCGAAAATGCTGGCAGAGTAATTGATGGCTTGATCTGGAAATTGTACAAATCGACAGCACTGCCGTGATCTTGACTAACTGAAATAAATATTTAAATTGCCCCGTGTAGATCGAGAATTGCTAAATTTGCTGTTGTAGAGGAATTCAATTCATAATCGGGAGAACTAAGAATGCTAATTTACTTAATTTGTACTTCATGGATTGACAAGCAACAAAGTAATTTGAAAGCAAATCTACTAATTAAATCAAAATCAAATCTAATTATTTTAGATCGGTCCATGGATCATAATTGTATTATTTGAATTACTTGCGCCCTTGCTACAGATGTTCTTATTATCATTACAAATATGTATATACCTAATTTAATATAACAGCCCACTTGTCCTGCAGTTTCGCTAGATTTATGTTCGCCTGATTATTTACATGATGATTTGGCTTTATCTAGGTGCTCATGGAGTTTTAGAAGGATCAACAACAACATATATAATTGAAACAACATACTCTACTACTACTAAACAATAATATTAGCTATTAAAACAGCAACAAAATACGTGCATTGAATGGCGTCTCGGGAAATCTCGTCGAATTCCCTTGATATCCGCCGCCTGGACAAATGACGTATGAGCTCCTGCTTAAACAACAGGTATGCCCACTTGCTGTTGATTTCTGTTCGCCTTCCATTTCATCAGATGAGTTGGCACTTTTCAGCCGTTCGCCGCGGCTTTGAGTGCTCAGCAACAACAACAACAGCTGCTGTTAATTATCTCGTCTGTATATGTGAGTGCGTAGTGTCAATAATATGAATGCATGTCTGCCAAAATGCATATGCATGTGTTTGTGTAGGCGGCAGACTAAGAAAGCTAAGTAAGAGGGTCAGCGCTAAGAGAACGCGGTTGGCAGGAGAGATTCACAAAGATAGCAAAACTTCTGTACGTGTGCATGTGTGAGTGTATGTGTGTGTGTGATAGACTGCTGCAGTGGAATTGCAGAAAACTATAAAGCCTACTCGCTCTAACAGAACTGCAAGCCGCGGCAGGCAGAGCTGCTGTTAATCGTTTCGTGTGCGTGTGCGTGTACGAAACGCATGTGTGTGTGCGTGTCTACACGTGGGAGAGAGCAATTAAAGGGTGGAAGTGTGCTAAGCAAGAGTGGTTGAGCGCAGGAGAGTTACACAAACACATTGTCAGCCTTGTTCCCATCTGTATGTTTGCTACTGCTGCTACTGCTACTGCTGTTTAATAACATTTATATCTCTCTTTCACACCAACTTTCTCTGTTGGCAAGCTTAAAATTGTGACTGATTTCTTAGAAGCAAACCTTCAAAATGATGGATTAACGTTACAACTGCTCACAATATTCATGAGGTCAGTTTGAGCATTTGACAATACTTTTGTAACTCAAAAAATGATATATTATTTACTGCGTAGAATAAATGTATTTGCTTATTATTTGGTGAAATACAGTTACAACTACTCACAATAATCATGAGGTGAATTTGATATAATACTTTTTTGCTCAAAAAATGAAATATTATTCAATAAGTGTATTTGCTTATTAGTTGGTCCAATAATAGGTTTTCCATTCAGCGGCAAGTTGCGATTTTGGCAGGCGGACAGGCGACTCATGAGTGTGATAAGTGTGTATATTTTGGTTTCCAAGAACGCAATTTATTCGGAGAAAAATTTAAATTTAATTCATTGGTGTCAAGCGATGGCAAATAAATGGCAAAACATTTGTACAAACAGCAATTTGTAGTTGGCCATCAGAAGCTGTTTGGCTGCTAGAAATGCTCGCTGGCTGAAATTCAAATAATTGGGCCTGATAATGCCAACAACACACTCCACACACTCTACACACTCTACACACTCCACACACTCTACACACTCTACACACAAAATCCAACTCGAAGCTAACTTAGCCGCAAGACAATAGCGGGGAAGTCATTAGGCGATCGGTGCAAAGTGGCGTCAACAGTGGCGTCGCAATGTGGTCAAACTGGTGACCTCACGAGAGGTGTCGATGTTGTGATGACGACGCGCCCGATGCCAGCTGGTGTCGTCATAGTGCTCGCTCATCGCAGCGCCGAGATTTGCGCGCCGGACACACAGAGACACATTCATGCTGTGAACATGCTGTGGCTGCCTTAGTTTCGCTTTAAATCAAGAGCGAGGCGGATGGCAGCGCTCTGAATTCGTATTCGTGTTCGTACGGCGCTAAAATCGCGATCTATAGAATTGAAAATACTACTCGCGCGAATTCGGTACGTCGGAGTGCATCGAATGATCCGCCACAAGTGCTCAAGGCAAGCACAGAGACACCAAGCAAAGACTCACAAGTGAAGTGAAGATGCAGACGCAGACACCATCGCCCAGCACGCCGCCGCCGTCGCGACGCTCGAACAGACCGCCGCGCATCAACATATACAACACACACGGCGGCGGATCGGCGATGAGCGGCTCCATGCCGCCCAGTGCCCAGCCACATCCCTACACCGCACAGACCAATCACACGGGCATTGGGCCAGCGGGTCCTTACTGGCCGCCGGTGGCGAATCCGTTCGATGCGGCCAACTTCATGGCCAAGGGCTACGAGGGCTTCCTCGACCTCACCAAGTCGGGCATGAGTTTCGGCGAGAAGTTCTCCTATGGGCTGTACAACAAGTTCAGCACTTGGTCCAAGCGCTGGTTCACCCACATGTTCCTGCTGCTCGTCCTCGCGCTCTACAGCGTGATCGGCGCGGTGCTCTTCCGCACCGTCGAACGTGAGTCCAGCCAACGAATCGCCCAATCGCTTTGCGACCTTCGTCGATGATTTGTTTGCTTATCAAGCAAGCTCTTCGGCGATTGTTTTGCCAGAAACCATAGAATACACAAATATCGAAGTGCAAGTGTGTGTAGTAGCTGGTAGTCTGTCCGATTTTTTGATGTCTTCTGACAATATACAAATTAACGAATTAACGTATTGTAGACCAGGTGAATGCATAGATGAGTCACAGTGGACACGCGAGCATCTTTCTCTTATATAAACAATTAAGGGGCATGATTAAATTTAATTACACGGAAAGTACAGACTGCAGCGGATCTTTGCACCCGTTTCCGCTCCGAGTTCAACTGAGTCAATGTCCTGTTCTTCATCACGCCCGAAATATATTCCACATCGTGCTAGACGGAACTCAAGGGGGGGCATTTACTAAAAAGTGTTTGGCTCGAGATGATTAATGACTAGCTGTTTTCTACGAAAAATAATGCGTACTTCAGCATTTCAGAGATATGAAATATGTGGATAATTATAAGCATATATTTTAATGTGCGCTGGCGCTTAACTTCGACTCACAATCTGAATTTACTATTCGCAGTTGGCGACTCCGCAGTGACGATCAGAGATTGGCAGTACGACCAGCGCATGTTCTTCAAGCAGATACGAAACATTGCCAACGATCCGCACACGCGTGGAGTAAGTTGTTATACGAGTATTGAGTTTGAATAGTATCAACTGCAACGCTTTGTTCTACACTCTAGTTGAGCGACGTGGACTTCGATGGCAAGATACTGAACGCGATGAACAACCACAAGGTGGCTGTGGAGTCGCTGATGCGCAACGGCCTGCTGGAGGAGGAGGACATCGTGAAGATGAACCCGTGGTCTTTTTGGAACGCCATGGTCTACAGCTGCACCATCTACACGACCATCGGTAAGCCACAATTGTGCCCCATATCGAATTGTAGACTAAGAGTGGTGCGGGGGCGGCATATGTGAGTACGCGGTCGGTCGGTCGGTCGGTCGGTCGGTTGGCCAGCCTATTTATATTTTTAAGAACTTGTCAACATTTTCTTCATAAACTCAAAATAAGAATGTGACACAAAAAAATGGAAATAGTTTCCGTTTGTTTCTCCTTGCGCCAGCAAAAGTACCGACGAACCGAAAACGCAGACGTACGTCTTTATTTATATAGAAAACAACAAACATTTGCATGGGAGGTGGCAAAAAAAAAGCAATGTATTTATACTATACAAGACGAGTATGCATGGTATACACATATTTGTTATGCGCGCTCGACAGACAATAATCAACACTCTTTGGAAGATTGTCATCGGTGTGGGCAAAGAATTTAGAAAGAATTTTATTCTTAGCCAAATAATTGCTTTCACTTAATCGAATTTATTTTTATTTCGATATTTATGCGCACACGTATTCGAGCGCTCGCTGAAAGATTTTACGGCCTGCAAATACGCTCCATAATGAATGAATGAGAAGTACACCGAGATGTTTATGTCCTCGTTCGCGAACTATTATGGGCAATAATCATAAACCGAGCATAGCGAGTTAAATCTCTGCGAAAGCAAACAAATGAATGAAAACGAAAACTCGATAGAATTATTCGTAGATTCAGAACTTAATCCGTCATCAAGCATATTGCGCATACGCCCCGAGTGCTCGCTCATGCAGGCACATCTTTTGCAAGTGCTCTAAATAAAATATACATTGCATATTCCCCCCATATTCTACATATTGAATGGTTTCGCATTTTAATTTTATTGTGCGTATCCATTTGCAATGGCTGCCAAGATCTCTGAGCTGACGTCACGGATCGTGATCGGCCAAAGGATCGATTTATTCTTTAATACTGAGTGTGATTTATTTAATTTAAAACAGTTTTGTTTATGGCCGGCCAGCAACAAACACATCAAGGTCAGCCGACAAAATGGGCACGTCACAGCTGAGGGAAATTGCAATTACTGTTTCAGTTTTTGCCGTTGACGTCGAACTTTTTGGAGAGCTCGCTGAACATGTTTTTAATTAGTATACAAATGGGTTAAGGGGATATTATAAATACCATACAGTTTGTCGATGTCCGAGTCTATAGCATAGTTCTTGCTTGTCGTGCTGCCTTAGCATGCGAAAATGTCTTGGGCGCTTAATAAGCACATAAATCTTCGTTGACAATGAATTGGAAGCAGTTAATCTCAAGAACAAGTTGCTCGGAAAAGGCGCCAGTCTTTTCCTAAAGTAAATATAGCGTTTTCATTTGTTTTCCCAAGCAGCAATTCATTGAACTCGCAAACTATTGCCAAGTCGATGCTAGGTTTAGCATTTCTACTACACAAAAGTGTTTAAAATGTATTCGAAAGGAAATCGAATGGCGTTTATATTTTGTCTGTTTAATGATTGAACTTGAACTTTAGGTAAATGTTTCGATTGCCAAAAACTTGTATTTCCAATTTGAAATAATTTCGTTGTACCATTTCCACTACATAAAAGTGTAAGATATTCGAAATGAAGTCGAATGTCACTTTGCATTTATTCTGTTTAATAATTGCACTAGAAATCAGGGCAAAAGTTTTGATGAGAAACCTAAATCTTTGAAGTCGAATTGTCACATATCCACAACATAAAACTGTAAGATATTCGAAACTAAACAGAACGTCGTCTCGGCTTGATTCTGTTAAATAATTGCACTTGAAATCAGGGCAAGCGTTTCTATTACAAATCGAAATCCATGAAGTCGATGCTATTTGTAACATTCACACTGTAAGATATTCCAAATTAAACAGAATATCACTTATTACGATATCAATTATGTTTAATAATTGCACTTACAATTCAAGTAAATGCTTCACTTTTAATTCGCTAAATTCGATTGTCGCTAAAGTTCAAATACAGTGCTGGCTCGCAGCTTTTGATGCTGGGCTCAACTCTGCCGCCATCTATGGCCGAGAGCTTAAAGCTTTCGCGTACAGTCGTGGGCCGCAGAGTGTGAACAACCTGTAGAAGCATTAAACCCACCGCAAAAACATTTGTTTTGATGGATGTTGGGCAATCTTTTTATGAGCCATAAATACAAATGCCAAGACTTAAGTAAGTAATAAAAGTGGTATTATTCAATTGGGCGAAACAAGCACGAAAATAGAAAATCTGGCTACAACAGTGGCGGCCGTAGCTATAGACACAGCGCAAACAGCTGTTGGCTTGCCAAGCATTTTTTTTAAAGAAAAATTCTGTTGTATACACGAATTTTGAATATTCGACGCGATGCAGAGGCAGTTGGAAACCAGACGACGTTGTAGCCGAGTGTGCGACGCGACGCGACGTGTGCTAGAATAGAACCAAAATATATGCAAAGCTGTGCGGTACATATACATATCATAAATATATAGACCAGGCATTAGTCAGCCCGTCGCGCATGATATACGACCTAACTGTCGAACTACACACACACACACACATATATATGTACGTGTGAAAGGGAGAATTCGCCAGAACGTGTGAAAAGGGTCGAGTCGGGCGAATTGCAGGCGAAAGTGATATAATTGCACAGTGAAATACTTTTCCATTTGCTCGATTGCAAAATATGAACGCGAGCTATAAATAGAGCCATGCGCTAGACACACACACACACACACTTTGGGACACACACACACAACGAGTCAACTGTAGACAGCGAAATTCGATAGACGATGGAAGCTGCAGCTGAGGCGAACGCTGGAGCACGGCAGCTGCGCCACCGACGTCGCCCGGGACGCGGGCAGCGCGAGCAGACGCCCAACGCCAGCAGCCAGCAGCGGGCGCAGGACAACGACGAGGCGCAGCCGCAGCAAGTGTGCATGCAGATCCGGCCGCCCGGCGCGCTGTCCGCCCACGAGAGCAAGATCCTGCGCAGGCGCGACAAGAGCTTCGCGGGCACGGCGGCGCGCAGCCAGTCGCAGCCGCGCGAGGCCGAGAAGCTGAGCAGCCCCGACGCCCACCAGCTGCTCAGCAAGCATCGCAGCCTGTCCTCGCCGCGCCACAAGGAGCTGGAGTCGAGCGAGAGCGAGCTAACGGGCAGCTCGCAGTCCTACACAGCGCAGCAGCTGCAGCTGCAGCGTGGCAACCACGCGCTCAGCCGCCTCGAGCAGAACATGCTGCGCTTCGAGGACGAGCGTCGCCGCTTCGACGCCGAGAAGCGACTGTTCGAGCGCGAGAAGCGCGAGCACAAGCTGCGCCATCGCCAACAGCTGGACCACGAGGAGCGCAAGCGTCTGCTGCAGAACTACCGCAAGATCAGCGACGGCTTCCAGCTGCCGCAGGACGAAGACGAGCGCCGTCGTCTCGTGCAGAGTCTGCGCCTGCAGCGCAACGAGGCGCCCGCTGTGCGGCTGCGCAATCGCAGCAGCGGCTACGAGGAGTCCTCCACGCAGTTCAGCTCCTCGGACGCCGACACCGCCGCCGAGGAGCAGCAGGCGCGGCACAAGCGCAAAGTCGCAGCGCCGCCCGTCGGCTACATAGCCGCGCCCATACGCGGCGCCCCGCCGCCGCCGCCCACGCAGCAGGCGGCACCACAGCCGCCCGAGCGGCGCTCCGTCTCGCGCAACAACTCGCTGTCGCCCGTGCGGCCGCAGCGACGCTCCAAGACGCCGGAGCAGCGCGCGCCGCAGAGCGTGCCGCACAGCAGACACGACTACGTGCCGGTGGGCGAGACGCCGCTGCCGACGGCGCTGCCGCCCAAGCTCAGCGAGCAGCAGCAGCGCGAGCAGCTGCGACGCGCCTACGTGGAGGCGGCGCAGAAGGCAGCGGCGGCGGAGGCGGCGCTGGCCCAGAGCCTGGGCGTGCGGCGCAGCAACAGTCTGCGCGTGCCCGAGAGCGAGGCGTCGCAGCCGTCGGAGCCGCAGCCGAAGCGCAGCGCCAGCCTGGAGCGGCCCAAGCGCGCCAAGCGCACGCCCAGCCTGGAGCGACCGCAGCAACAGGAAGCAATCGAGGCGCCGCCCGCAGTTGCAGCCGAAGTGCCGCCCGAGGCTGACAGCGAGCAGTTGGCGCTCGTGGCAGCAACTACGGTTGTGGCGCAGCCTGCGTCGCTGCTGCAGCGTCTGTTCAGGCGCAAGCCAGCCAGCCCAGAGCTGCAGGACGACAGCAAGCGGCTGCTGACGCGCAGCTTCCTGGGGCATCTGCGCGTGGAGGCGGCGCACGAGTGGCGGCGCCTCAAGCTGGACCAGCGCGTGCGGCTGGCGGAGCTGCGGCAGCTGCGCAACAAGTGCATTGGCCACGTCATACTGCTGATGCTGCTGCTGGGATTCGGGGGCCTGGTGTTCCGCTACACGGAGGGCGCCTCCGAGGACATCTACAAGTGCGAGGTGCGCAAGGTGAAGCGCGACTTCATCGACAACCTGTGGACTGTGAGCCACAACATGAGGTACTTGCTGCAGTCGAGTTGTTGCTTAAGCTCCTTCTGATACCTTCTTGTTGCCAGAGAGGACGACTGGAAGTCGCTGGCGCGCCAGAAGCTGCGCAAGTTCGAGGACGAGCTCAACACGCTGGCCGAGCTGGGGCTGCGCCGCTTCCCCGGCCAGAAGTCCTTCAACTTTGTCAACTGCATCATATACTGCTGGACCGTCATCACAACAATAGGTAAAGCACTGCGCGAAAGCTCCTCAAAGTTCTACGCAGTGCACTAAAGCTGCTTCGCAAGTGTTTCAAGGATTCTGCTCAATTGCACTCGCTCGTTAAACTTAAACTTGAAGTGTGACTCTCATTAGACGCAGTTTATAGTTCAGTTTTTATTGCAAATTTCTTCAAGAGTTATATTAGACTTGACTCTTAATTTCCATCGACTGCATAACTCTTTTGGTGCAATATTTAAGTCCCTGGTCGTTGCTTTAAAACTCTTAACTCAGTTTTAGAAACATATGTCTAAGCGCTTGTGAAAATTGTTTTTTTTAACTGTTTGCACAAGTGTTTGCTGGCAATATTTTTAAATGAACTATTAGAAGTTACATTAATTGATAAATGCAATGCAATTAAATTCTTCCAGTTCGTGAAAGTTTAAACTGCTTCGGCAGTTGCTTAAGTTTGACATCTCTTAAATTTGCTGTCTTCTAGGCGCAGTTTATACTACTACTATTTATATCTTATTGTAGTTTTAGTGTTTTATTTTTATTATAAAAAGTTATTTTTAATTAGTAAGCACTTAATTTCATATCGATAGCATAATTATTGTGCTGCAATATTTAATCTCTCTCTCTCTCTCTCTCTCTCTCTCTCTCTCTCTCTCTCTCTCTCTCTCTCTCTCTCTGGTCTTGAAAACTTAATACTCATTTTATAGAAACAATTTTAAGCGCCTGCGGGAAATGTTTTTCACATAATTTTCTTCACATTCGTTGCTTGAAATATTTGTACCACTTTTTTAAAACTTGAACAGCTTTGAAAGTTTGTTAAAGTTTCACATCTTTTAATTTGCTGCTTTCTAGACGCAGTTCATAATTTTACTTGATTGCTTTTACTATTTATATCTTATTGTAGTTTTCCGGTTTATTTTATTATTATTGAGATATTTTTAATTAGTTTTGGCTCTGAATGAAGAATCTCTTAGTTTTATATCGACGGTATAACTCTTTTGCTGTCACATTTAAGTTTCTGCTATTTGCTTGAACTCATTACTCATTTTTAGAGAAACAAGTCTAAGCGCCTGCGGAAATTGTTTTAGTCATAATTTTCTTCACATTCGTTGCTAGCAATATATTTACCACTTCTTTAAAACTTTGGCATCTCTTTAATTTGCTGCCTTCTAGTCGCAGTTTGTTGTTTAACTTGATCGCTTATACTACTTTTTTCTTGTCTTTATGTTTACTTATCCTAAGTAAAGTCTTTTGGTTAGACTTAGTTTCTGCATAAAGAAGCTCTTAACATTTATCGACGATATGCTGCAATATTTAACCCTCTCATTACTCATTTTTAGAGAAATAATTATAAGCGTTTGCGGCAAATGTTTTTTTATTATAATTTTACCCGCAGTCGTTGCTACCAATATTGAAAAAATGACTTTTGGAAGTCTGATTAATTGATAAATCACTTTATTCTGCAATGAGTTGAAGTTCTTTCAGTTCGTGAACACTTAAACTACTGCGAATCTGGCTTAAAGAGTGACATCTCTCAATGTGCAGTTTATAGTTTGTCTTTATACATTTATTATTGTAAATTTATTCAAGAACTGAAAGCTATTTTTAATTAAACTAAGTTTCGCTATAACGAAGCTCTTAGCAACACTTGTGCTGTACTATTTAAGTCAATTGTGTGAGCTAGAAAACTCATTTCTCGTGCTGCAGAAAAAGTAATTTATTGTAAATTGCTGCACATTCGTGTGCTGCCAATATTGTGAAATGAACTTTCATAAAATTTGAGTAATCAAATAAGAGTTTTAATTGATCGCTTTTATTATTTATTTATTTTTGTATCTTTACTAATTCTTGAGATTCTTTAATGTGATTAAGTTTTATAAGCTATATAAGCTAATTATTTTTATCGACTGTATTATTTCAGTCCTTGGTCTTTGTTAGAAAACTCATTTCTTTTGTTCACTTAGATAAACAATGCTAAGAGTTTACAGGAAATGTTTTTTATTATAATTTTCTGCATATTCGTTTGCTGGCAATATTTTGATGAATGAGTGTGTTATTGATGAATTGATTGTTAAATCATTTTATTCTTCAATGAGTTGAAAATCTTTAAAAATTGCATTCATTCACTAAGGAATAATGTTTTAACATATGGGGGGAAATTAATACAATATTATTGAACAATTACTACTGTAGAACTAATTTCAAATTGAACTGATAAAAAGGCGAAATAAATCGCAGACTTTTCAGTTCTATTTATTTAGCTACAAAATTCCAAGCGTTTGCTGAATATCTCTTTTGTAATAATTCTGAACATGCTTTAGAAATTCTAGAAGCTGAATTCATTGATTATTCCTTTATTTTTTATTCTTAACTGAAATTCTTAAAAACTCTATAATGGGGGAAGTGTTGAAGAATGTTGACAATAGTTTGATATGATAAATACGACTGTATAATTAATTTATAATTGAATTCCCGTTAAAAATGGAAATAAAACAAATGATATTTCACAGGATACGGTCACATCTCGCCGAAGACGAGCATTGGACGGACGCTGACCATCGTGTACGCCATCATCGGCATCCCGATGTTCCTCATCGTGCTGGCGGATCTGGGCAAGCTGTTCACGCGAAGCGTCAAGTTCCTGTGGGCGTACGTGCGGCGCGTCTACTACACGCGCTCCTGCCGCCGCATCCGCAAGCAGCAGCAGTTCCGGGACGCGATGACCGGCATCAACACCGTCTACGACATGGCCATCCGGCGGCCGAGCATGTTCTTCAGCAAGGCGGACGACGTGGAGGAGGACGAGGAGTCGCGCGCCGGCGGCGGCGATGCGGAGGCGGGCAAGTCGGTGGGCACGTCGCACCCGGACCTGGACCCGGAGACGCCGACGTCGCCGTACCCGGAGACCTTCGAGGTGGACGACGAGTTCAACCTGCCCATCTCGGTGGCCACGCTGCTGCTCGTCACGTACATCATCATGGGCAGCGCGTTCTACGCATTTATCCTGGAGCCGGAGTGGACGCTGCTCGACGCCTTCTACTTCGTGTTCATCTCGATGTCGACGATCGGCTTCGGCGACATGGTGCCGAGCAATCCCTTCTACGTGATGGTCAGCATGATCTACCTGATCTTCGGCCTCGCCCTCACCTCCATGTTCATCAACGTGGTGCAGATCAAGCTCAGCGACCACTTCAAGGCCGCCAGCGCCAAGGTGGGCGCCACCATCGGCATGGGCATGGCCAGCGAGTTCGGTGACGGCTCCCAGCTGAAGACGCCCTCGGAGCTCGCCTCCGTGCACGGCTCGCGCCTCGGCCGCATCGATGAGGACGGCCACGAAACACCTGCCAACGGCGCCGCTCCCGCAGTCGCCAATTCGCCGCAGCCGCCGCCGGCGTTGACGTCGATACTGCGCCCACCACGCCCCCTGTCGCCCGCTGCCACAGTGCGCGACAGTCCGCCGCCCTTGGCGCCACGACGCCAGCCAGAGCCGCCGGCAGCTGAGGCGAGCGCCAAGAAGAAGTACAGGTTCTTCTAGAGGACTCGAAGTTGATCTAATTCTAAGCAAATTCACAAATGACAAAATGAAAGCGAATTTACGCTCCAGCGCGAGCCTATTTATTTGTTTCTCTAATGACCTAGTGTAAAACCACATAGATACGTACAATAATAAATATATAATCCTAGTGCAATGTGTGTTCATTCGAAGGGCCAAAAAAGTGTGCTTAATTATTCCTGTAGTCACTTCCGATACAGCTTTAGAGTGCATCGAAAACGCATTGAACACAGTGACGATAATCCCCCAGCACGACTCGTGCAATCGATAACAGCTTAATTTTGTCCCTGTGTGTGCATAAGCGATATTCTCAATAGTTCACTATTGCTGTCCCCTTCTGCCTGCAGATCAATCAATTGCCTACTCTGCATTGACACACCTTGACACCCTTTGAGCTTTTACGACATGTGCGCCCAATTTTGTTTGTGTTTGCGATGAGTCGTAGTCGACTACAGGGTGTGTTGCCTGGAGCAACTATTCCAACTATTCCATGCATTCTAATTCTAATAAGCAGCTCAAACAGTTATTCAGTCATACATACACACAAATTTAGCTGCATACGAGCGCACACAAACATAATTCTATTATTCCATAGTTCGCGCAAAGGTTCATAGCAGAGCCCTGCACATCTGTCGCGCACAGTTCAATGTGCAGGCGAAGTCGCAGTCGAAGTTAGTCGCGTGTTTCGTGTGTTTTGCTTGTGCATTGAGTTCGGGCCGAAGTCACAAAGTAAAAGAAGAGCGGGTAATGTGGGGCGAGTGCTGACTAAGAGAGCAAGCACTCTCACTCTCTCTCACACTCCCTGCTGTGCTACTAGCAAGGAACGATGTCGTCCTGTCGCCGCCTGGCTGTTCCATTGCCAGAACGTTCCACTGGCACAGTTGTCGTGACCCACGACCGCTTGTGCTTGTGCCGCCGTCCCGTCAGTCAGTTGTTGTTTTGAAACTGTTCCGTGTGGACGCTGCGCTGTCGTCGGAGAGCGTTCGATCTGTCGCGTTGCCAAGGCAAATTACGCGCCAAAAAATTATCGCCTCGAATATAGAAAAGTACGCTCAGTTGGTGAAATAGTGCAAATATAGAGAACTAATTGAACCAAGCGGTTGGAAAACACTCAACAAATTTTATTTGCCATTGGCGCCGCGAGAGGCAAACAGAAAATTATTCGCTGAAGCGGCGACCACAACAAACCGAGCATAATTGGATCGCATGCCGGTTACTGCGACAAAAGCACGCACACAAGCAAATCCAAAAGCCGTTATTTATGGATGTGTGTGCTGTGTATGTGTAATCTGATGTCGCGTGTGGAAGAGTTTGAATTGCAACTACTAAAACTGCAAATATGAATATAAATAAAACAAACAGCGAATAACAACAAACAACAACAAGAACAGCACAAAAGTAAGGGTGCTACACACAGCTAACCAGGTGTGCAGCTTATGCCTGTCTGTGTGTGTGATGCGTGCGTGTATGCGTGTGTGATTTTGTTGTTGCTGCAGTTGTCGTCACCGTCAGCGTCGCCGTCGCCGTCGCAGTCCTTCCACATTGCGAGCTGGTTTTGCGGCATTCATGCTGCCAGATGTACGAAAACATAGCGAGACGCGCATTCTGCCTTCAGTTCCTTCTGTTTCAGTTTTAGTTTTGCTATTTGCTTTTTGTTTTTGTTTTTGTTTTGATGCATTCATTTGCTTTCAAATAAATTTCCTTTTCGACTAACATTGCACAGCAGCTGTCAGCATCACACACACACACGCGCACACACACTGACACATGTGTGTGCAGACATCACATACATAACTACACTGCACATTTGGATGTGCGTCTTAGCGCGTCATTGGGGAAATAGTTAAATGCCTCACGTTTTGTTCGCAGATTTTGCAAAGTTGAGTGCGAGTGAAACAGCAAACATTTCTCAGTTGTGCTCAAGCGTGTTAACGAGCGCATCAGCAACGTTTGCGTACTCGCCAGCCACAACGATAACATCATTATCAGCATCAGCATAATCATCGTCAGCGTGCAGTGAGGAGACTCGTCCAAGAGCCCAGCGCGAAATGTCCGCAATTAGCAGCCGCAATCAGAAAATGGAACAACAGGTAGGTGTCAATGCTCACACATTCGCTCTCCATTCAAACGCATTGAATCTGAATTTTCTGTGCGTGCATATAAATATTTATGCGAACACTGAAGGCACAATTCCACACATATTTCACCATAAACGGAAATCTGCTTTTCACAAAGAAGAACAAATAAGAAAATCAGCTGTGAAAGAACTAAAGTTAATTTACTAATAACGGAAGAGTAAGAAATATGGAGAATATATATAATGTACACTGAATATAATAAATATAATATATACTGAGTATCTATAAGTTTAATTTGGCCTTTAAGATATTGATCAAGTGCTGCAATCTGACTTATGAAAGTATATAATATACTATACTATTTACTGAGTATCTATAAGTTTAATTTAGCCATTAAAATATTGATGAAGTTCTGCAATTTGAAAGTATATAATATACACTGAGTATCTTTAATTTTAATTTAGTCATTAAAATATTGATCAAGTGCTGCAATATTGCTTATAAAAGCATATACGATGTTTTTGAAGTTATTCTTTAATTTTATAAATACTTTGACAATGATTCAAAATCACGCACTATCTTAATATTCTTGGAAAATTCTTGTTTATTGTAAGCTTTTATTTAAACGTTGTCTTACTCAACTAGAAATTGTTCCATAATTCCCAAAACACTTTTATAGTGACTCGATTTATTGTAGAGCATACATTTTCTTGCGACGAATTGGATTTTTATCAAATTAACGTTAATGTTCTTGCAGAGTACATAATGTTGTTGAACACAAATTTAAATGACGCGAAACGAGTTTTTGGCGTTAACAAGGTGCTCGCTGATTTCTCAACTTCTGCAGCTAAAGATTGTATTGAATTCGAAATCACATTTCACGGAATCGAAGTCCAAAGCCCTTAGGGCCATCGAGTGCTATGTTTTAGACTCCCACATCCAATTGCTTCCCCCCTTTGCCGCTTGCGCTGGACTGTGCCACCTGGTGTCGTGTTCCCCAGACAACGGCATCGAATTAAATCGAATTTCAACCTCGAAATCGATTGCCTTTTACTTCTTAACATTATTTCGCCCTCCGGCTGTGTTATCTGCTGTGCCCCCCTCCCAAAGGAAAACATATTAACGACGCCAGTTGCATGTTAGCGTTTGCTCCAATTCGTGAACAAATCATTTATACATCAATTATTCCAAAAAGACTTCAGCTATTGTTTGTCCTTATTTTCCTGCGAGTAATGAGTATCTACTCTAAATTTTAGATGCTATGTAATATATTGCTTGGTAGGTTGGCGAGAAAAGTTAACAAATCCGTTGACATTTTGACACTGAGAAACTTTTGGTGGCGTCGACAATTATTTAAATTTCACAGTTTCAAAGTTGCCGCAGCTGCGGAGCAGCATAATGCATTTAATCCAGAGGCATTACAATAAGTACTCATATGCGATGCGGGTTTACGCCCCAAAGCCAACACTTACTTGTTGGCTGCGTAGAGAGCCTTTGGATGAGAGCAAACACTCGGCAAATGAAACAGTCTACGAATAAATGAAAGCAAACAAACGCAAACGCAAATGTAATGAACAACAATCATGTGAGGAAAGAGCAGAAACAACAAAGAGCAAAGTGCAGAGAGAGAGAGGAAGGGGAGAGAGCGGAGAGCTTGCAATTTGCAGTTAACATAAATCAGCTACAATGTTTGCGCTCGTGGCAGTATAATTCATGATTAAAATAAAAATACACAAAGGATTAATAAAGAGCAGCGCTGAGAGCTCAAATGCGATTTGAGGAGACTAGCCGAGAGCGAGGTGGAAGCAACCTTTCGGTGTTGTGGTGCCCAGCGTAACTAGGGGCAACTATCGTAAATTATATTGTGTAAACACAAACACGAGCACACACATGCGACACACACACACACATACACTTGCAGAGATATTTTGATTGTTGGACTCGTCGGTGTCTGGAATGCTTCGAGCTACTCAAGCGACACTTGCAAGCGCCAAAGGAACAAATAATATCGATTTCGACTGCGAGTTCGATGTGTAAATTAATCCAAGCTGGCGAGCAATAAGTCACCCAATTATTTGCCAGCACTCGTGACTTATCGAGCATATGCGACGACTCTCAGCCAGGCCACATTAGCTACGCTTGCTTAAGTGGCCACACAGTGTCGTATTGCTGTCAGAAGTCACAACACCACCCACTTAGGCGGAAGGGGGCCATCAATGCCATGGGCCACACCTCAGTGTTCAACACGTTTGGCGAATGTGGGCAACACTTACGAGTAATGGTTGCCCGACAACCCCACAAAATACCAAACGGAAATGACGCATCGCTGTGGCCTTTGTTTTGTGCCGCCTTTTCGGCATTTCTTAGTCCAGTTGGCAGGGTCGTAATTTGGGCGGGGAGGATACGCCGGGGTTCTTGACCTATTGCTGCCGAGAACGTACCGTTTGGCAAGCGAACACTGTGCTGCACTAACAAGTTGGCCGCAAACATCGTGTGGCACAGGAACGCAAGAGGCAAACCGCAAAATTGGAAACTTTGCTCCATTGCACTAAACAGCCAGAACATCAAAAACATGCTAAGCCAACTTTTGGGGTTTTGCCGGCATGTCCTCGCTCGTCCTGTCTCGCACTTTCCACGTTCTGTGGGGGATTCCTGCTACTGCAATTTGCGACTACAAGCCGTGAAGCACAGGCACACCAAAGTCTTGTGTTAGCTACTTGTTACGACCAACATAAGCAGCAGCTTGCCATACCCTGTAACTGACAACCGTGCGACAGTCGCATAAATTATGCAAACTTCAAACTTTCGCTGACTGCTGCACTGGGTATGCCAGAGTCTAGCACGCTTCACACTTCGTTTTTTTTGTTTTTGTCACCCGTTGGATGCGAGAATAGAACAAAGCAGCAGTGAGATGTGTAAACAGGGCAGGAAAAAATCTCGTAATACGGTAACGTTTTGTCGTAATTTGCAATTTATGCAATGCGAGCGCGCGTCCTGCTGCGAGGCCTCATTTCAATTGCAGATTCCGTGAATTGCAATTTGCCAGCGAGCGGCAAGTAGCTGTAGCTAGTCTGCTGCGGCAGCGCTGCCAACTTGATTCAATTTAGCCGACCGACGGAAGAGCAGCGGCAAAAGTTTCACCTCAGCGGCATCCGAATAAAGTGGCTTCACAGCAGGCTTGAATTTTAAAGCGTTTCCATTGCAGCGTGGGGGATCAGCTCGACTAGCAAAGAGATATTAAACATGAAAAGCTCTACTGCTCATTAGCCTAACTATTCGACTGGCAAACTAATACAAATTAATAATTAATAAAAGTAAAAGAGTCTGTTGCTCATCTGTAAAACTATTCGGGTAACAAACTAGTGGAGATATTCAAAATAAAACAAGTCTGTTGTTCATTTGACTAACTATTTGACTAGCAAACTATTTGAAATATTAAAAATAAGAGTCTATTGCTCATCTTTCTAACTATTCGACTAGAAAGCTTCTGGAAACATTAAAAATAAAAGAGTCTATTGCTCATCTTTCTAAATATTCAACTAGGAAACTATTGGAGATATTAGAAATGAAAAGCTCTATTATTTATTATATTACAAATTAAGAGCTCTATTGCAGAAGCTCTGAGAAGCTGGGTTGGGTAAAGTGAGATATTGAAAAAAAAACTAGTGCAATCGTTTGCCCATCGTTAGCCCATGATTGCCCAAGAACAGTTTTGTTTGCCCACCTTTAGTTTCAAAATTACAAAAATTTTCAAAATTTTCAAAAACACTAAAATTTTTTTTTTGAATTTTTTTAATTGAAATCGCTTAATAATCGTTTGCCCACGTTTGCCCATCTTTTAGTTTTTTGAAAAAATCATTACTTTAAAAAATATTGAGATTTGAAAATTTCGAACATTTTTCATCACAAATTGATCGACTACGACCAATTTTAAACCTCAAATCGATTCTTCATCGTATATCTGACAATACCAAGAAGTCTCCTCGTTTGCCCACCCATAGTTTCAAAGATATAGAAAATATAAAACTTTTAGAAATTTTGATTTTTTGATCGAATTTGTTCAGATTATCGTTTGTCCATGTTTGCCCACATCACAAAAACCCAAAATTTTTCAAAACTTAAATTTTCAAACTTTTTTCAACTCTAATCGTTTGCCCATCGTTTGCCCACGTTTGCCCACCCCATATTTTTTCGAAATTCTCAAAATTTCGAACGATTTCTTAACAAAAATCGTTTGCCCATACATCGCCTACGTTTGCCCACTTCACAAAAACTCAAAATTTTTCAAAACTCAAATTTTCAAACTTTTTTCAACTCTAATCGTTTGCCCATCGTTTGCCCACGTTTGCCCACCCCATATTTTTTCGAAATTCTCAAAATTTCGAACGATTTCTTAACAAAAATCGTTTGCCCATACATCGCCTACGTTTGCCCACTTCACAAAAACTCAAAATTTTTCAAAACTCAAATTTTCAAACTTTTTTCAACTCTAATCGTTTGCCCATCGTTTGCCCACGTTTGCCCACCCCATATTTTTTCGAAATTCTCAAAATTTCGAACGATTTCTTAACAAAAATCGTTTGCCCATACATCGCCTACGTTTGCCCACTTCACAAAAACTCAAAATTTTTCAAAACTCAAATTTTCAAACTTTTTTCAACTCTAATCGTTTGCCCATCGTTTGCCCACGTTTGCCCACCCCATATTTTTTCGAAATTCTCAAAATTTCGAACGATTTCTTAACAAAAATCGTTTGCCCATACATCGCCTACGTTTGCCCACTTCACAAAAACTCAAAATTTTTCAAAACTCAAATTTTCAAACTTTTTTCAACTCTAATCGTTTGCCCATCGTTTGCCCACGTTTGCCCACCCCATATTTTTTCGAAATTCTCAAAATTTCGAACGATTTCTTAACAAAAATCGTTTGCCCATACATCGCCTACGTTTGCCCACTTCACAAAAACTCAAAATTTTTCAAAACTCAAATTTTCAAACTTTTTTCAACTCTAATCGTTTGCCCATCGTTTGCCCACGTTTGCCCACCCCATATTTTTTCGAAATTCTCAAAATTTCGAACGATTTCTTAACAAAAATCGTTTGCCCATACATCGCCTACGTTTGCCCACTTCACAAAAACTCAAAATTTTTCAAAACTCAAATTTTCAAACTTTTTTCAACTCTAATCGTTTGCCCATCGTTTGCCCACGTTTGCCCACCCCATATTTTTTCGAAATTCTCAAAATTTCGAACGATTTCTTAACAAAAATCGTTTGCCCATACATCGCCTACGTTTGCCCACTTCACAAAAACTCAAAATTTTTCAAAACTCAAATTTTCAAACTTTTTTCAACTCTAATCGTTTGCCCATCGTTTGCCCACGTTTGCCCACCCCATATTTTTTCGAAATTCTCAAAATTTCGAACGATTTCTTAACAAAAATCGTTTGCCCATACATCGCCTACGTTTGCCCACTTCACAAAAACTCAAAATTTTTCAAAACTCAAATTTTCAAACTTTTTTCAACTCTAATCGTTTGCCCATCGTTTGCCCACGTTTGCCCACCCCATATTTTTTCGAAATTCTCAAAATTTCGAACGATTTCTTAACAAAAATCGTTTGCCCATACATCGCCTACGTTTGCCCACTTCACAAAAACTCAAAATTTTTCAAAACTCAAATTTTCAAACTTTTTTCAACTCTAATCGTTTGCCCATCGTTTGCCCACGTTTGCCCACCCCATATTTTTTCGAAATTCTCAAAATTTCGAACGATTTCTTAACAAAAATCGTTTGCCCATACATCGCCTACGTTTGCCCACTTCACAAAAACTCAAAATTTTTCAAAACTCAAATTTTCAAACTTTTTTCAACTCTAATCGTTTGCCCATCGTTTGCCCACGTTTGCCCACCCCATATTTTTTCGAAATTCTCAAAATTTCGAACGATTTCTTAACAAAAATCGTTTGCCCATACATCGCCTACGTTTGCCCACTTCACAAAAACTCAAAATTTTTCAAAACTCAAATTTTCAAACTTTTTTCAACTCTAATCGTTTGCCCATCGTTTGCCCACGTTTGCCCACCCCATATTTTTTCGAAATTCTCAAAATTTCGAACGATTTCTTAACAAAAATCGTTTGCCCATACATCGCCTACGTTTGCCCACTTCACAAAAATTTTGAGAATTTCGAAAAAATATGGGGTGGGCAAACGTGGGCAAACGATGGGCAAACGATTAGAGTTGAAAAAAGTTTGAAAATTTGAGTTTTGAAAAATTTTGAGTTTTTGTGAAGTGGGCAAACGTAGGCGATGTATGGGCAAACGATTTTTGTTAAGAAATCGTTCGAAATTTTGAGAATTTCGAAAAAATATGGGGTGGGCAAACGTGGGCAAACGATGGGCAAACGATTAGAGTTGAAAAAAGTTTGAAAATTTAAGTTTTGAAAAATTTTGGGTTTTTGTGATGTGGGCAAACATGGACAAACGATAATCTGAACAAATTCGATCAAAAAATCAAAATTTCTAAAAGTTTTATATTTTCTATATCTTTGAAACTATGGGTGGGCAAACGAGGAGACTTCTTGGTATTGTCAGATATACGATGAAGAATCGATTTGAGGTTTAAAATTGGTCGTAGTCGATCAATTTGTGATGAAAAATGTTCGAAATTTTCAAATCTCAATATTTTTTAAAGTAATGATTTTTTCAAAAAACTAAAAGATGGGCAAACGTGGGCAAACGATTATTAAGCGATTTCAATTAAAAAAATTCAAAAAAAAAATTTTAGTGTTTTTGAAAATTTTGAAAATTTTTGTAATTTTGAAACTAAAGGTGGGCAAACAAAACTGTTCTTGGGCAATCATGGGCTAACGATGGGCAAACGATTGCACTAGTTTTTTTTTCAATATCTCACTTTACCCAACCCAGCTTCTCAGAGCTTATTGCAGATCTGTCTAACTATTCGACTAGCAAACTATTGTAGATATTAAAAATAAAAGAGTCTGCCACTCATCTGTAAAACTATTCGGGTAACGAATTAGTGAAGATATCAAACTAATCGACTAGCTAATTATTTATTGGATATATTAAAAATAAAACAGTCTGTTGCTCATCTGTCTAACTATTCGAGCAAACTATTGGAGATATTAAATGCAAAAGAGTTTTGGTTCTCTGTCCAACTATTCGAATAACTAACTATTAAAATTAAAAGATATTAAAATTAAAAGAGTCTATTGCTTATCTGTCTAACTATTTGACTAGCAAACTATTGGATATATTCAAACTGAGCATCAATCTAACTATTCGACTAGCAAACTATCTATATAAAAGTGTCTGCCGCTTATCTGTCAATTCACATATCTAAATAATAATATAATATTTAAGTGGAGACAGATTTAAATATTAACGAAAAACTTTGGAATTTCTTCTTGTCACTGACAGCAGTCAAAAAAGTTGTTGAACAGTTTCCAAAGAAGCATCGTAAATAATCAAATAGTTTTCACAAATTCAGAGACAGACATTAAATGCGCTGTTCTGGACAGACGCACACAGAGTCGCAGATGGACAGTCCCAGGAGTAGTTGGAGGAGTGTTATTGATTGACAGCAGTTTATTGAATCATTAATCACGCAATTGTTTCAGTTTAATTCGCCTGAAACTATCTGCCCCGTCCGCACGAACAAATTGGTTGTGTCACATCCATTTATCGAATCTACGAATGTGATTTAAAATTAATGCAAATTTGTGCGCTCAGCAATGCTCATTGGATGGACCGCATTAAACATGAATGAAAATATAATGAGTACAAATTCGCTTGCAACATTATTGCATTTTAATTGCAGCATAATTGCAGCGACTGCAGGAGCAGGAGGCTGGTTAATTAGTGAGCACTTGTATTGAAATGTCGTGAATACTAATTGAAATCGAGTGGAAAGCGCCACTAGAACACACTCTATATTTTTACTAATAATCAAAGGCAGACAGTCGGATTAATCGAATGTCTAATGAAATGGAATTACGACTCTGTTAATTGAATGCTTGTCAATTCTATAATTCTTATATACAAAAGCAATTTAGCGGAGTGACATTTGTGCCTAAATGAACTGAGCTGATCAGAGCTCAATATTACATTTTTAGATACCGTATTCCACTCTAAGCAAGTGAGAACGGCTACAGTCGATATAGCCCGACTGTGATATACCCTGTACCATGTAATTTAGTTCCAATTAAAATAATACATGAAACCCAGCGAATACTAAAGTACAACCAATTTAAAAGATATCACATCACAGGACATTGATTTCATTTCATTCAATCCAACTTTGTTTGGACTACGCATGTGTATATGTATGCATGTGTATGAATATGATAGCAGACAAATACTTGTTGTTGTTGTGATTGCTACTGCGATTGTCAATAATAAAGCTAGTTTTTATCCAATTTCAACATTCTTTTGCATTTTAATTTATATTACGAATATCTACATATTGTATTTTACTTTTTAGCCATAAAACTGTTGTTGGGGGAGGAAACAGAAACTCCATCTGCGTATATACATATTACACCTAAATCTAAAGTTTGGTTACTCTAGCTCTCACCATCTCTGAAATCTAGGCGTTCATACGGACAGGCGGACAGACGGACGGACGGACATGGCTAAATCCACTTTGTTTTCAATACTGAACATTTTGGTTGCAACAACATGTGGTCTGCGACGTCTCCTTCACCCTGTTACATACATTCGAACGAACTTAAAATACCTTTTTACCTTTAGGTACAGGGCATAAAAATACTGAGTATTTAACTGACAAGAGCAAAATCACCCTTGCTTTGCCAGGGCGTTGAAGTGTGCATTAAAGTCTTAACTCATTGAATGTTTAATGGGAATATTTGAACACTTGAATTTCAATTAGAAGCATTAAAATTTCATTAGCAGTGCAGTGTACCTCGAGTGGGAGACCTGGCGCAATTTGTGTGCTGTTTTTGCTAAATTAGTTTGCTTGCCTACTTAATGGACTGTCAATAACAGGCACAAACACCGGCCAACTAACTGACATTGGTACGGATATTATCTACTTGGCCAAAAGCACAGCGAGGACACTCCAAAGCAATCAACCTGCTAGCTAATTGGGTCAAAATTAAAGTAGTTTTGGCAACCAAAAAGAGAGAACAAAAAAAGCACGAGACAAGAGCAAAACGTGGCCAGCATCTGCTCAAAGGTTGCCCGCAATTAGCCAAGAGAATGCCGCAAATTAGAAGTATCAACTGTGGTGCAAAAGTGGCTCGATGAGGGCTCGTGGTGGGTGGCCAAACCACAGAGTTTAGCACGCGACAGGCAAAACAGTGGCTGGCGAGTTTTCGAGAAAACTTCTGAAATGAAACACGCTTCACGCGAATTAATTATTGCTGCTTTATTTTTCTGCCTCACTGGCCCAAGAATAACATTACAAGTTTGGCAGCGAGGCGAACTGAAAGTTGCGAATAAACAAATTAATAAACGTGTTTAACTTTTGCCGCCCATTCAATTTAAAAGCCAATTCTGAGACGCATCGCATTTGATGGGCAATTACGGAAAGCTGCATGGAAATGCAACGGAAAATCCAACATAAACCGTGGCAGAAAAGCAAAAAACAAACAGTCAGTCGACGCGTGGGTCGCTTTGAGCAACAGGAATGCAGTAATAACTTGGGTTTTATTACACGGCCAGAAGAAAGGGTTCGCAGCTGCTGCAAGGATATTTATGGAGTATACGAAAAACACGCAACTTGTGGCCGGAATAAAGTAGAAAAGAAACGGCTTAATTATTGCTCGTAAACATGCCTCGCATTGCAGAAATAAACTCGCCCTCAAATAGATTATGTATTTCTATTTATAAAAGCGGCGGGAGTTGGCCCAGCTTTGTGGTTAACTTCGCTGCTTGATGCAATTACCAAAAATTAGCGCAAACTTTAAAGTGAAATTCCTGGCGTGCCATTTAACTTGTGATTTACGAGCCGTGCTGCTGCTTCAGCTCAGTAGACGCTCTGCCACTTGCAGGTGTCGAAATACAAGGGAAATCAACTTGCTGCCATCCGATGTAAATTCTGATTTATAACGCAGATATTCTTCACTCGAGCGACTCCAACGCTCCGCCGTCGACATAATTATGTATTCGCTTCAAGCGGCAGCTGGAGGGGATCGCGGACAACGGGCGACGGGCGACTGTTTCATTTGAATGCTTGTCAGCAGCGCCAAAGAGTCGACGGCCATAAAGTGTGTTTGTTGTGGTGCTTTTTTCGGTTTTGTAGGTCACAGCGAGTTCTTGCTCGGCACGCGTCTACTTTTATTTTTGCCATTAAAGCGTAAGCGTATAGCTCTCGCTGTCAACAAGAACATGGCTCATAATATGCAAAATATTCCAGCTCGCCACTTGGCCGCGACCATTGATTGCTGCTGCTTATACAAGTTTCCAATTCGGAATAATGGCATCGCTGCGACGCTGCCAACGACAGCCGCCAGAAAGTGCCAGAAAGTGCTCAACAAGTACCCAACTATGATGATCTTTTAATAATCTGTCGCCGCGGCCATTTTTCGTTGAGTTGAAGCACAAAAAAGACACGCAAAAGAAACGGCGACAGTAACTGTGCCAGCCACTCGGCATCCTTGGCAAATTTGTTGGGCCGTCGGCTTGCGCCTCGTTCAGCTGCACACCTGTCAAGGCGATGGACGAAGGAAAGTGATTTTGTAATAACGCAAAGTGGGATAAGCGAGCGACAGACAGGGGCTTAGGGCGGTGCGCAAAAAAAAAGTGACGGCATAAGCGCAGCCGCTGTCGCTGTCGCCGTCGCTGTCGTCACTTTAGGCGGCCAACATGACGTATGGGCGATATGAAATAAGCCGTGGTGTGAACGCCAAGCAGTGGCGCCTCTCATTTGCAATGCAAGTGCCACTTGTCGCCTGCTGCAATATTGAATTGTAATCAGTTTGTAATCCACTGATTTGAGTGAATATAATCGATGAACCCAGCTCGACATGCGCCTTAATTAAAAGACGACCATGTGGCACACGAAGTGCCATTGTCAGCTGCAAACTGCCACACGCACCAAGCTGTCGTTCCATTAGCCGAGCTGAGCCATTGATCTGCAGGACATGTGAGTAACATAGAACACGCCTGCCACTCTGAAGTAATGACCAATGTCCTTGTTCGCGTTCCCATTGTCCTGGCCGGCCAGTCATTCATTCAGTTATTTGGACAGCTGCGTGGGCGGTTTTCTAATCACCGACGGGCGCTTTGCGGCTGTCCTTGCACCTGCATTTCATTTCAATCGACTCGCCGCCTTTTGTCAGCTGGCAATGCGCTGTTTCTGTTTTTTATCGATTGCGCGCCGCGTTTGTGCTACTTTGCGACTTACAATAACAAAACGCCCTCCTATGGAACGGGGGCGGGCAGCATACACGTCGTATACTTGCTGGCAATTAAATTGCTTCGCCCTTTCGCCCGCCATTGTTTTTATCGCGGCGCAAAAAGTGGAAATTTAATAAATATTTGTATTGAAATTCCTGCTCATAAATCTTTCATGACAATTAATAGCTTACGAGTGGCATTCTCTCGCTCTCCTCTCTGTATCCACGTATCAACCTTTGGCACGTCTGCTGGGCCATTAATTATAGTGCAAGGTCTTGACTTCTGTCAGAGCGACGCGCTTTAATCTTTATTTAATGGATTTGATTGAACATTGCTGATATCAATGTAATTAGGTCAATGGGAAAACGATTGGACGCCAAAATTATGGGTTCAGCTATCCAATCATAATTATCCGGCACACGTGGCGTATGCTTGATGAGCAGCACTTACCCTTCCTGTACTAACCTTTTCTATTTATACCACTGCCATGATTAGCCTTGGAGTTGGAGTTGCATAGATTAACTAACAATATGCATTGCTTTTCATAAATTAGCCGCCTTATTAGAAGCGAATGCTTTCAATTGGAATTTCATTAGTGCAGAACAAGTTAATGCTTTATCGATGTGCGCTATCGATAAGTCGCATTATCGAAAAGCTGACAAATTGCATTGCGTGCTTTGAAGCGCATTCGGCTCGTTCAAGGAGAACGTGTCCTTTAATGCAATTTGCATGTTTTAATCAAATTGCTATGTTTGCTTTTAACACACACACACACCTGACTCACACACATACAGACGTAGTCGTTGGCGTCCCTTAAGTATTGAAATCATGGTAACAAAAAATGGGTACCTCGCTCAAGGACACGAATGTCG
Organism: Drosophila rubida; assembly: GCA_035046165.1. Classification (NCBI taxonomy): domain Eukaryota; kingdom Metazoa; phylum Arthropoda; class Insecta; order Diptera; family Drosophilidae; genus Drosophila; species Drosophila rubida. The sequence continues at coordinate 35,492,284 of JAWNOF010000021.1, forward strand.
ATTGGAAACAATTCAAAATGTGATATTGGCGTGCCATTCCACACACAAACACACACCCCTCGCCTGCCCCCCTGGCCTCGCCACTCAGTTAAAGGCTATTCGCGTTAACTCGCAACGAGCGCTAAAACTGCAAATGAAATGGCGAAGTGAATGCAATTTAAATGGTGCTCCGGCGACAACAACAATGAAAACCATGACAACGTTGTTGTACTCGAAAATCCTTCGGCTTCTTTGGCGCTTGTAGAAAGGGCAGTGCAACAACTCGACGTTGTTGCAGCCACATTAAGCAGCACTTTTTATTGATAAAACTTTTCTTCTGACGCTGGCGCAGCCAAGGCAAACATGTCCGCATACAAAGCTTGCCTTCTACTCGCCGCCCCCAAACCATAAAGCAGCGCCCTCTATCGCAAGGTAGTGGCAGTCGGCAGTCGGCTGTTGGGTGTGCCCGTGCATGATGTATTATGTGCTCGCTGCGCACTCTTGGACTGTTTACTCGACTGACACCTGTCTGTGTCTCCTATGTGTGTGTGTGTTTCTTATCTCTGTGCATGTCTTGTGCAACCTGACAATGTGCAGCCGAAGGTCGCAGACGTCTGCCGCTCAACTGTGCCAGCATTTCCGCAACAATGGAATGCAAATAAAACACAAACGCAGAAGCAAAATTGCAAATTGATATTGGCACATCGAGTCTGCATACGATTATGTTAGACAGGCAAAGCACAGTCCCAATGAAAACTAAATCCTATTAGAGGCACAGACCAAATGTCCTTTTTATGCAAATACTCAAAAAGTTAGTGTGCTGGTAATCAAGAAAAGGACCTCGACAAAGTAATTTAATGCGTGTACTGCAGGAATTCGAAAAACATTGAATCAACAAGGCGAGAATATCGTTCTCCAAAAGGTACCAAATAAACTGTTGTTTGATTGCTGTTTTCGTCTATTATGCAAACTGTATTTGAGTAAGGTTCGTCTGAATTCATTATAGGTTATAGATTGGGGGCAACTGCTGAAAAGGTTGCCAATTACCGTTCCAGAAACTTTCTATATTTCCCTAGAATTGTGAGTAACGCATTTAAATTAGTTTTGTTTTTATAACTCTACAACGCAGAGAATTATTTACACTTTACACAAATACGCTGCACCATTTTCCAAGAATTGATTTTGGTGCTTTTAATTAAATGTTTCTTGGATTTTTGGGCATTTGCGCTGAAGAGCAATTCGACGAATGCTTGGAATTCATCTGCGCTTGGAACGCAATCAAAATGACATCCCAAGGAAACTGGCAGCCAATTACGGACTTGATTTGGCTTCCCACTCCAGCTGGTTGCCATTTAATCTCCGCAACTTGTAGCAGCTTCAAGCAGGCAATCGACGTAATTAAAGCAATTGTTGCATGCAACACAGGCGCCGACTGTGAGTCGTTTGCTGTCGCCAGTTGTCACTTGCTGCCACTCGAGAGGGTTGGCCAACCGCACCTCAGTGGAGACGACTTAAAGACCCAAGGACAACGTCAGCACGATTATGAGGATGCTGCAAAAAGTTGTGCTCGGCTTTTAAGTGAAACACTTGACGCAACAGCTCTGGGGCAGAGAGAAAGCAGTGGAAAAGAAGTGGCGTAAAAGCTTTTGATTAGTTTTTGCACATTTGGATTAATTTGAGACAAGCGAGGCGGACTTGTTGCCATGTGGCGTAATTAGCGTAATTAAATGGCAATTTGGACAATCAAATGAATGCGTTAGCAATCCACAACAGAACTGCCAGCCTTGTCCCTTGTCCTTTAGCCTTTGTGCCGCTGCGAGTCCTGCAGCAAACACTCGCACGTAATTGCACGTGAATTATGAAAATACCCGAGGGGTCAGTTGCCGGATACGGCTCTGTCATTCCACTCTGATAGCCGGAGGTCTGATGAAATGCAATTCTCAGCCTCCCGAGGCTTCCCAATCGGCAGCCCGTGCGCCTCCTGCACGTTGCTCGTTGTGCGTTGTTCGTTAATATTAAATCAGTTCGTATTGCCGATGACAAGGTGAGCATTTAAGGGTTTAATACGGATGTGTGGGAACGCAGCTTGCGAATGCGAAGCTGTTGCTCGTTAGGAGTGAAACCAAACCACAGGCTAAATTGTCAATTCCCCCATGTCCAATCCAGCCAACATCCATTGCTATTTGTCATTTACCTGAGCCAAGCCGGGATAAAAAAGAGAGACGGAGAACAGTGCAGCATCGGATAGGACTTCCTTGTCTTTGTTATTGTGCCGCTTGAGCAGAATGGGACTTTGCAGTGATTTGGTTTTCAAGGAAATTGGCAACAAGCAGTTGCGAGTTTTCTAAGCGGATTAAAGGCGGACATTCAACAGTGCCGTCACGTCAGGTTATTACAGCCAATAGTTCCTGAACTGCAGTTGTGCATCCTTTCTGAAAGCACTCAAAGTCGAGCAGCAGCAACTTTACCAGGCCATAATAAATAGCAAAAGCAGAAGTGAGTGAGAGCAATCATAAAATAAAGTCTGTGAATTGCCACTGAAAAAGTGTTCAACAAAAAAGTAAAAAGTGCGCAACGTTGAGATGTGTTTTAGAATATCGCAAAAAGTTTGAGACTGTCATAGAATACTAATATTTAAAGTATCATTAAGTTGCATGCTACAAAATGTATAGCTTCAACTTAAATAGCTAAGCTAAGCTAACTATAAACTGTACAGCTTTAACTTAAGTAGCTAAGCTGTATGTAGGCAACTTGATTGCTTTTGAAGTTTGAAAGTTTGCATGAAAATATTTAGATTGAACATTCCAAACTCAAACTACTAAAGATTAATTTAGACTGCAACCAAACGCATTAAGTGATTATAGGTTTATTTCATTTACGTATCAAATGCTGCTATTTCATTGGTGTGCCAGCATACCTCGCCAGAAACCTCGCTAAAGGGTATCGGATGTATAAATCTGCGAGTAGCTCGATAGAATATGGAATGCCTGCCGAAATTTGAAATGAATATGTGAATTTCTGTGGCTAGGCTGCAGCACGTATTCAACACAAACACACACACACTCACGATGTTTTTCGTGCGTTTGTGGTTGTGGAATTTTATGTGCGACTCGTGGCGCTTTTAAAGCCTTTAAACCAGCATCGGAAAGCGAAGGAAAACGCAGTAATTGCAATGCTCAGCTAAGTTTCACAGTCTGCGCTTTGATGGCGCGAAATAGAGGAATAGAGCAAAGGATTGGCGAGTTCAGGGCTGGCCTGTCAGCAGAGTGAAATGGCTTAGCCTTCAACTGGAGTCCAGGTTATTTGCAATAACGTGACTTAAGCTGCGTCGCCTTAAAGCGTCTTATCTTGCATTTGGCCATGTTGCAGCTGTGCAGCTGGGCAGTGTTTCTTATTAAAAGTATCGGGGCAAGCGTTGGGCCATTAATTAAAATAGTTGCCAGCGCCAAAGTTTTGCTGTTAAAGATCGCAAGTTTCTGTCGGCAAGTTTATGCCTGGCCAGCGTTCAAGTCGCTCATGCAGCACTAACGATGCACCGCAAGTTGCGGTTATACTTGTATGTGGCAGAGCACTTGTTCTGTCGCTGGAAGCTGGCAGTGAAACAAATTGCTGTATTCGCTCACATTGTTATGCAGCGTCATGCGGCCTTATCGGCGTGCTCGTCGAGCATCCAAATGAACCCGTATCGTGCTGACGACTTGCCACATATTCGCTGCGACCTGCCGCATAAATATTAATGGCAGCACCTTAGCTCGTCTAGCGCAGCAGCTTCGGGCGAGCGCACAGGCGGACAGACGGACGGACCGAGCTTTGTTTATTCTACACAAATATTTCCGCACAGCGCTGTGGAACGTTGACCACAGCAACAGCAGCGGGAGAGAGCTTTAGGGACTTGCCAGCGTCGCGATGGCGCCTGCCAGCTCCTGTTGCTGTTTGACTTTGCCTTTATTGAACTGTCAGGAGTGCTGAAGAGTCCTGCTCGCCGCATTCGCACGCTGACGAAACGACTGATCCGAGGCTGACCTTTCATGGCAAACATGTTGCCGTCATCCAAAATGGGGTGCTAACGAGTGAAATCCACGGACTCATTGTTACCCAGCTAGCATGCAAAAAGAGTGTTCATCTCTGTGTGTGCGTGTGTGTGTGTGTGTCAACATAACAAAGGCTGCCTTTGGCCCGGAGCTCTGCCTTTGTGCCGCGTGCCTTTCTCACATGCCCCAGTCACTTGCCACTTGCCGCTGCCAACATGCCAGCTCGTCACATTTTCACTGCATACTTTCAGGCGCGCCCAGCAGCCGACGTCGCTGCCGCAGTCGACGTCGCAGCTACAGCCGACGTCGGCCATTGTTATTATTGTTGGCTCGAAATTTGCATACAAAGTGCAGAGGCAATTGAGCCATTTAGGCCACTACAAAACGCGGCTAATTTCTGCCCAAGAGCCATAAGGATTCGCAAATAGTATTACAAGAAGGTGCGCGCCGTATTCTCAAGAGCTCAACCGTAAAGTGGCATTCTTTTCTCCAGTTATTTTCTAATCTTCAATGCCAGCCGAAGCCGCGTCGGCCTTCGCACGGTGCGACAAACTTTGGCCCAACTTTTGTGTCATGCCTCGTAAAGTGCTCCGGAAAATCAACTGCAAAGTCTGCGGAGGCAAAGCCACAGCACATTCTCGTTGTCTGCCGATGCCAGGAAGCAAGAAGCTGACAAAGAAATAAAAGTACACGGTACATACGACAAGTAAATAACATTTTTGCATGCGAGAACTCACTCGTGTCTCCTTTTATTACCTGGAAGTCCCAAAAATAAAAAACAAGGAGGCAACTTAAAGCCTTGAGCCGGATATTAAACAATGCTAGACTGCGTGAGCCGATCAAATGGCCCCCAAAAATGTGCCTACGATGTGAGCCGAGCAGTTTCCCATTCAGACTTTTATGTGTTTCAGATTTGCTGTGTGGAGTCAATGCAAAATCCTGAAAATGAATGTCAAGAATTCGCTCGCTGGGTATGCTTTGAATTTGGCAACGTTTCTCCACATAATATAACCTATTTTAAAGTAATAATTCTTACATGATATACTGCTTAGTGCGTAGAATTTGCTAGAGCAAACAATTTGATATACTCATGATATATATTCGAGCTGATGCCAAATACCCTGCAGCATGTTTGCCGACAGTGTCACAGCCGAAATAAGAATTCCAGATATTTTAATTATGTGTAACAAGTGCGCAATTTACAACGAATGCAAAGTGTGGACAGCTTAAATTTAATTCCGAGTAAAGCGCGTTTGACATCATTAAATATGTGCAAAATGGAACCTGGTTATTGACATTTTGTAAGCTCTTTGCTAAACTTAATTAACACCAAATTGCAAAGCGCGCAAAATTGGGGATTAATCAGATTTAAGTGTAAGCTTTTGAAATTTGCCGAAATAAAGTTAAAGCGCAAGAGAAACGTGACTGCAAGTCTAATTTAAATGCGAGTCGAAATCAACAGACTTCGTTTAGGAGCTGAACGTGTTTGACATATTGAATTAAAGAGCATCAGGCTTATAATCAGATTTGTGCTGCTTAATGGCCAGCGAGTAGTCAATCCTTATTGCAGCCGCATTGTGGTAAATAAGCTTTTTGTTTGCCGGCCAAATCGTATGTGGCATAAATAAGAGAAGCAGCAGCAGAGTCTTTAAATTGAATTCACAAAGCTGGGAAAACAAAGCACTTAGGCCGGGCAGGACGAACAGCAGTCGCAATCAGCGGCACAGACAAGGTGGTAAATTCATTTAATCCGGCTTTAAGCTTATGGCAAGATATGTGACGCACATTCCAATGAAGGACTCATTGTGAGTGGCGCAAACAGAGAGGCAGACAACAGACAAATGGCCAGGACGGCGGAGACGCAGGCACAAACAGGACATGACATGACAACATGGATGTACTCCAGCAAAAAAGGTGGACTGGGCTTATGGCTTAATGAAGCGACGGCTAAATGGATGCCAAATAAAAAAGGCCACCACACACATACGAGGCGACACACGCACGTTGAGAGGGCAACAGCCGGCGTCAAAGACGGATATAGAAGCTTGTAATAGTTTGCAGCTAACCCAATATCCATTTTATGGTCGCCTCTCCCACTTTTTTTGTGCTAAGGTTAATCGTCAGCTCATGCGAGTTGTCGCCCAAATCGATGAGTATTTTTCCAAGCCATTGGCCATTGCTTATCGTCAATACGACAACGGGACAGACAGTAAGTCCTTTGGCTGCTGGCTGCTGGTTGCTGGCTGCTCATCGGCGCATTCATTATTCAATAGTGAAGTCAGTCTGAAGCCTGAAGTCTGCAGGCGAGTGCGAGTGCGAGTTTAACGGCTTTGTTTTCGCATTGCTCGGATTCAATTTAAATTGTGCCTGTATCAGCCACATTTGTGCCTGCTATCCACAAAGTAAAGTACGTGATCCTTCAACCCTAGCTAGGTCTGCTTCTCGTTGACTGCGGTTGATTGAAAGTCGCGCAATTAAAGCGCTTAGTCAACCGCAAAATTACGATTGTGTTGACGTAGGCGTGGGACTCTCGCTTAGAGTATCAGCAGCAGCCGACTTTGCTGCTGACTTTATCAATTTGGTCGTGCCACGCGGCGTATGAGTAATCATTTTATTGCACGACCCCAAAACATTACACACTCACTAACTTGGCGCACTGAAGCATGTGTTGTGCGTGCCCATGTGTGCGTGTGTGTGTGTGTGTTTGAGGCAGCACATGCTTTTTATAGCGCACTGTAACGCCCTTTAATTTTACGCAAATTTGTCTGGCCAAATGAGAATGAAAATGAATATGAACTCAGACGAGGGCGCGTTAGGCCAAAGCCAAATTCTAAAAGACGCAAGGAAAACAAGCGGAAAAACACCGAGCTGCATTTTTGATGTTCGACCATTAATCCTGCTTATTTTTGGCGAGAATTTATGTGTGACATTGAATTTAATAACCCGTATCAAATATGCAGTCAGCGGCTGTTGCTTCCACTGCACGTACCCCGCTCTCCCCCGCTCCCTCCCCGCGCTCTGCAGTCGTAACGTGGCTGTAACCTTGTGACGCGTACTTCGCGTTTAGTGTTATGATTATTTCAGTGACGTTGTGTGGCAATTCCCTCGCAATCATCAACTATCTCTCATGCCTGATGATTTTAAAATGTCCATATATTACAGCACGCAGTCGTAAACTTTGCAGCCGAAATTCGCGCATCTACCATAAATATGCAAACTTCTTGCTCTCCCGACTCTCTGAATTGTCGACCAACCACTGGCTGAACTTTAATACCGACTAGCTTTATTCGCTCCCGCTTAGAAGCGGTTCCACATAATTCCTTTTTGCAACTGCATTTCAATTAATTTTATTGCCAATTGCTTGCATGCGAGCAGCAAGTTCACGTGACACGCGCTGCTGCTTATGATTGGCAAGTTGTCTATCGACCACATACAAACAACTACCCACAAGTCCCATATCGATCCTGCTTTCTACGGAAACTTGGCAATTGAGTGCCGGAGTTCACGGAATCCACACGCATCGCAGCACCACACAATCATGTCCCGTACTAGGTCAGCAAATTGAGAATCGCAGAGGAGGGAGTGCAATTAAGTAGTCAATTCAGATGGCAAATCGAAATTAAAAGCCAAAAATGGTTAGTTTGTCAAGGAAGGATTTGACGTATCAACTAGTCCAGGATTGGCATTTATACCTGAGCATGTTATAAAATTATTAATTATCATTAGCAAGTTGCGAAATCTTAATGCGCAATATGTCTTTTTTTTGACAGTCAGTTGAATACTTAAGGAAGTAGACAAAGTAGGAAGGAGTGCAATTATGTATTCAATTCAGATGGCAAAACGAAATTAAAAGCCAAAAATGGTTAGTTTATCAAGTGAACGCTTTACTTAACATTGATATGGTATTCAAAATATAGTCTGACTTTCATTAACATCAAGTACTCAATTCTTAATATGCAATTCGTGGCAAGTAGACAAAGTAGGAGGGAGTGCAAGTAGTCAATTCAAATCGAAATTAAAAGCCAAAAATGGTTAGTTTGTCAAGGAAGGATTTGATTATCAACTAGTCCAGGATTCGCATTGATACCAGAGCATGTTGTATACCTATTAACATTGATACAGCATGGAAAACTTTGTGTGACTATCATTAGCATCAAGTTGCGTAATTTAAATGCGCAATTCGCAGCTTTTTGAGTTCTTAAGGAAGTCGACAAAGTAGGGGAGAAGATGCCTGAGCTGGCAATATTTTAATGAGAATTTGATTTTCATAGCGTGTCTGTGTGCTTGGGTAACTAGCAAAGCTGATTACATTTTAAGAATGTTTACTTTAACTTGCCGAACTTGGCTCTGTCACACACCAAGAACTGCTTTAATTTATGACTGTTTCTCATTTCTTTTTCGCAAGAAGATTCAATGCTATCGCTGCACTTTTCCCATAGCTATTTCGCAGAATTCCCCCCAAATGGGTTTCCGAGTTGAAAAAATGCGCAAACAGCGGCGCACCGCAGAAGCACACACAGAGAGTGTGGCAGCCACAACAACGACCACAACTACGACGACGACGACGACAACTCGCAGTGTGTGTGTGTGTGCTCGTGAATGGGTAATTGCAGATGAATTACGCGACAGTTGACAAAGTTTTGGGCATTTGAATGGGCTCTGAATGAATGGGAGGTCTGAATTGACCCCACTCTGAATTGACTGTGTGAATGGTTAGGCGAGTGAGTGCCTGAATGAGTGAGTGAATGATTGACGAACCCCAGCAAGGCGAGCGAGCGCTTTTGCGCAGCTCGAAATCATATTAATTTATGTATGACGTCGACTGTTGTAGTTGTGTGGTGCAAGTGCTGCGGCTACTCAACCGAGATGCACGCGGCAACACGTGCGAAACTGGTCTCATTCCACTGCCACTTGAAGTGATAGCGCTGATCGCTGATAGCGATTGCGCGTCTATCGCGCTGCCGTCGTCCGCCAAATCTCGCTGATAACAGCAGCGCGCGCTGCCCCAGCTGCCACCAGTCGCGACGCGTTCGTCGCCCAGTTCACAGCTCTCGCAACGAGTTAACCCGCTGCCACTTACGAGTTACCGCCATGCGCCCGACGTTCGTGGCGCTGAGCGCCCTGAGCTTCTGCCTGTGCCTGTGCCTGCTGCCGGTGGCCACGCACTGCGACAGCGACAGCTACTACGAGAAGTACTATGCGGCACGCCGCTTCGTGCCGCCCAAGCGCAACGCGCCGCTCGAGTTCAACGTGACGCTGACCATACTGCCCGAGGACCGGCTCGCGCCCGACGAGCGCCCCGCGCTGACCGGCAACCTGGCCGCGCTGGGCGCCTGGCAGGCGGGACGCGCGCTGCTGCTCAACCGCACCGAGCTGCACAACGTGTGGCGCGGCACGCTGCTGCTGCCGCAGAACAGCAGCGTCGAGTACCGCTACTTCGTGGCCGCCGTGGCGCGCTCCGGCGCCGTGCACATACGCCGCTGGGAGTCGCACGTGCTGCCGCGCCGCCTCAACACCACCAAGACGTCCCTCAACCGCACCGAGGTGCTCAGCATCATCGACGGCGAGCGCCAGCTGACGCGCGGCTGGCTGCAGAGCGCGGGCAGCCTGCTGCAGCTGGGCGTCTACCGCAACGCGCTGCAGCTGGAGGAGCAGACGCTGCCCGCCGACGCCGCGCTGCGACTGCGCGTGCAGCCCGTGCAGCCCGACAGTCTGGCGCCCATCGTCAGCTCGGCAACGGCCAGCGTCGAGTACGTGCGGCTCGTCTACAGCGACAGTCGACTGCGCGCACAGCCGGAGTACGGCGCGAGCTACGATGCCACGCAGGATCTGCTGATGTTCCACATTGCTGTGGATCAGCTGGAGGAGGTGGCCTACCAGCTGCAGCTGTACGGCGAGCAACAGGACGCCGTGCGGCTGCTGGGGCATGCGCTGCTGCGGCCGCAGGCGCTGGCGGGCAGCGCGGGCAACCTGACGCTGCAGCTGCTGTCGCCGCTGTGGCAGCGCGTGGTGGGCACGCTGCAGCTGCAGTACCTGGTGGTGCGGCCCATGGCCAACGGCAGCTCCGACCTGCGCACCAGCTTCGTCAACTACTGGCGCAGCAACTGGACGGCGCTGGAGATCGGCCATCGCGGCCTGGGCAAGAGTCTGACGCTGGCGGCGACGGCGGCGGCGCCGCTGATCGAGAACACGCTGGCCACAATGCAGGCCGCTGGACAGTTGGGCGCCGATCTGGTCGAGTTCGATGTGCAGCTGACCAGCGACCTGGTGGCCATCATACATCATGATTACGCGATACGCGTCTGCATCGACTCGAAGACGCCGACGTCGGCCAGCGACCTCACCGAGGTGCTCATCAAGGACATCACGTACGAGCAGCTGAAGCAGCTGAAGACCTACCAGATCGTGAGCAACAAGATCGTCGAGTATCCCGCCCACAACAACGTCGAGCAGCTGGAGCAGCGCCTCTTTCCCACGCTGCAGGACCTCTTCGAGCAGGTCAACCTCACGGTGGGCTTCGACATCGAGATCAAGTGGCCCCAGCTGAAGGCCAACGGGCTGCCCGAGAGCGAGCAGACGATCGACAAGAACCTCTTCGTCGATCGCATTCTGGAGGTGGTGCAGCGACACGGCTGCGGGCGGCTCAACCTCATCAAGAGCTTCGACGCGGACCTGTGCACGCTGCTGCGCTTCAAGCAGAACATGTACCCGGTGCTCTTCCTCACCAGCAGCAAGGAGAACGCCTTCGCCGACCCGCGCACCGCCACCGTCGAGCAGAGCATCAACTTCGCCCAGGCCATGGACCTGGCCGGCATCGTGCCCAACGCGGTCTTCATCAAGGCCGACCCCGGGCTGGTGCAGCGCGCCAAGTCGCAGCTGCCACTGCTGCTGTTGTGGGGCGCCGACCTCAAGGACCGCGCCTCGATCGACTGGTTCAACCAGCTGGGGCCCGACGGCGTCGTCTACGACCGCATGGACCTCTGGCTGCCGGCGAACAAGACGAGCGCCTTCGCCGCCGAGCAGGACCTGCCCGACTTCTTCCAGCTGCAGTGTGCGCCCGGCGCCCGGCACCGAGCGCACAACGCCACCGTCGAGAGCATCCTCAGCAACGTCAACTTTCTGTAGACTCTGTAGCCCCTTATGTCGTGCAAAATAAACAGCTAGCTAACTTCAGTTTCCGATTTCCAGCCCATTGCCTTTTCCTCGTTGCAGCAGTTGCCAGAACTTGAAAAAGTAGCGCAAAGTAGTCAAAGTAGCAGCGTCGCAGTTGCGCCAGTTGCTGTTGTTGTTGTTGTCTTTGCGCTGAACTTGAATTTAAATGTTTAATGAAATCATTGCCACAGTCGCAGTCCCATTCGCTGTCACGTCATGTCAAAAGCGACAGACCCCAGGCAAGCTGACCACTTGCCCTGCGGCGCAGCATGTAAAGCAGTTGATGCTGCCGCTGGTGATGCAACTGCAACAATCACCCAACTACTAGGGGGGGAGGGGGTATTAATGGTTGTGCGCTTGAATTGGGATGTCATAGTGTCGTATACTTGTTGTGGGTATCCATGCACATGAGCAACTCGCTCGACCAGCTCACCAGCTATCTGCTCAATTGTGTGCTGGCAATTATACGAGTACTATACTATATTGCATATATTGCATTAGATATGCGCTCGCAATTGCAATCAAATGCTAATTAAGTACAACTTATTTATAATTAGCTTGCTCGATTTCGCATATTTTGCCGCCGTCCTAGTTGCCAGTCCGCTACTTACTTCGTGTGCTCGCTTACGTAATACGTAACACGTAACGTAAAGCTCGACTCAACAGCGAGTCTAAGGAGACTCGATCAAGCAGCAGACTTATCACTCTCGATTCCGCTGGCAAATAAATTAAGTTTTTGCCATAAAAACCCCACTGAATTGAACTTTAAATAATTACTAAGCACACGTTTGTTGTTCCTCGTGTGCAGCCATAAAGATATCGCCACTCTTGTCGCTCTAATCGCATGTGTGGTTGTAAATCATTTCTATAATAACAATCATCAATGAGCTTTGAAAACAAGAAAGGAATAGGCGGCAATTTGTGTAGACTCATATGCACATTGTAATTTATTGTATTTGGCACTTGAACAAAACCGAATTCAGCACTTATTGCAACGAGTTATTTACAGCGATTGAAACGCAAATCGAAGTGGAAATTTCGAATCACAAACTCATTGAATTTAAAGGAAATTGATGTGAAAAGTAAAGCCAGAGAATGCAAGCAATAGAGAGAGCAAGTTGGCAATAGTAAAGCTAGTTATTATACCATGTACCTATAGGTACAAAAGTATATTAAGTTCGAATGTATGTAACAGTTTGAAGGAGACGTCGCAGACCACATGTTGTTACAATCAAAATGTTCAGAATCGTCTGTCTGCCTGCCCGTCCGTCCGTCTGTCCGTATGAACACCTAGATCTCGGAGATGGTAAGAGCTAGAGTAACCAAACTTTGGATTTAGGTGTAATATGCAACTACGCAGATCAAATTTATGATTTTTCCACCCCCGCCCTTACCCTTCCCTACAAACCGCAAGAAACTCTGGCATCCTTAGAGCTGGAAAGTTCATTTAAAGTGCAATATGTATATATTTGTCATATTAACCGAATTCCAAAAGATGGTTGAAATCGAATAAAAAATAGCTTTGTTATAAACAAAAGAAGTTTGACATACTCAAACTAAGCGCAAGTGGCGGATGCAAGAACAACAACAACAACAAGAACAAAGCATTATTCATCTAGTGTCTTCGTACGCATACATACACACATGTAGGTATGTTTGCATGTGTGTATGCTTGCATATTCGAACAACAAAGCTGGACTGCTGCTTTTCCAATGAAATGTTATGAATGTCGTTTAATGTGATTTCTTTTAATTTCCGAATACTATTCGCTGGATTTCGTCAATTATTATATTAAATAAATAAATTAAGGCAATGACAATTTTGCATATGTTTTGAATTTTATTTTGTCAAATGGTACATGGTAGGTATATCACAGTCGGGGTAGCTCGACTGTAACCGTTCTCACTTGTTCTACTTGTTGTTAGTACTATAAGTTTACCTGCAATAATCGCTTACTCAATACAATGAACTGTTTTTGCAGCGCCAGCTGATGGACGCCTACATCCGGCAGAAGCGCGCCTCGCCGGGCATGGTGCAGGCCAGCGACCTACAGATCAACCGGCCCATGTCCGGCATGCGCAGCAACAGCCGCGAGCTGCACGCCTACGACGGACCCATGCAGTTCATGGGCTCGCCCCAGAATCCCGATCAGCTTCTGAGCAACAACAGCAGCGGCGGAGGCGGCGGTGGCGGCGGCGGGGGCATCAACCTGTCGAGCCGCAACAACTCGAACAACTTGCGCAGCCTGAGCACGATCAACCAGGAAGGTGAGTCTCCACACAAGCAGCACACAAAACGAGCTGGCCACCAATCTGCCGTTCATTTAGCCGACTTGATTGAGGAGATCTCGTCGCACGAGCTGGAGGACGAGGAGAGCAGTCCGGTGACCGTCGTGGAGCAGCCACTGGCGCCGCTCAGCGCCAACTCGACGCAGTCGCAGCGCACGCGCTTGCGCCAGCAGAGCTTCAACGACACCCTCGACGAGGACGACTACGCCAACCGTAACATCTCGGGCGTGGCGGCCGTGCGTCCCGCCGGCATCGGCATCGGTTCGTCATACAAGGAGGACGGCGAGCTGGAGGGCAGCAACGGGGCGGGCAATGGCAGCGGCAGCGTCGGCGGCAGTGGCGAGTCCGAGGGCGACGTCATCGGCAACATCGATCAGTTCGTCATGCAGCCGGCGCCGCAGGGCGTGCTCTACAAGTGCCGCATCACACGGGACCGCAAGGGCATGGATCGCGGCCTCTTTCCCATCTACTACTTGCACCTGGAGCGCGACTACGGCAAGAAGATCTTTCTGCTCGGAGGTGGGTTTGGCTTGGCGTTGAAGCAGCTCTTGCAATTTAGTTAGCATTCGATTCTTTTGGCAGGTCGCAAGCGCAAGAAGAGCAAAACATCCAACTACATCGTCAGCTGCGATCCCACCGATCTGTCGCGCAACGCGGATGGCTTCTGCGGCAAGCTGCGCTCCAATGTGTTCGGCACCTCGTTCACGGTGTTCGACAACGGCAACAAGGAGAGCACGGAGAGTCCTCGTCTCGACCTGGCCGTCATCATCTACGTAAGTAGCCACCAATTGACGCCCCAGTTATCAGTCATTAACTCCACTGTCTTCTGCCACAGGACACCAATATACTGGGCTTCAAGGGACCACGCAACATGACTGTGATACTGCCAGGCATGACCGAGGACGACCAGCGCGTCAAGATCAGCTCGGCGGATCCCAAGCAGCAAGGCATACTCGACTTGTGGAAGATGAAGGCAAGTCCAAGTCAATCTCGCTCTTTACTCTACTAACTAGACCTTCTTCATCTGCCAGAACATGGACAACATTGTGGAGCTGCACAACAAGACGCCGGTGTGGAACGACGAGACGCAATCGTACGTGCTAAATTTCCACGGCCGTGTCACGCAGGCCTCGGTGAAGAACTTTCAGCTGGTGCACGACTCCGATCCGGAGTACATCGTCATGCAGTTCGGCCGCACCTCGGAGGACGTGTTCACCATGGACTACCGCTATCCGCTGTGCGCCATGCAGGCCTTCGCCATAGCTCTCAGCAGCTTCGACGGCAAGATTGCCTGCGAGTGAAGAGCGAACAGAGACGTTGTCCTGCCAACGAGGACTGCTCGCAACACTTGCGATTGCCTTATTTAAACCACAAGTTTCACAACAAGCAAAAGGAAGATCTAAAGCATTAATAAAGTCTGTGGGCGGCTGGCTTGCTTCTTGTGGCAAGCATTTAAGAGTCGCTCTCGACTTGGTCAACAACTTCAGCCAGCCGCATAGACTACTTACTTATACTATGTATTCTCTAACTGTATATCTGTCAATTCAGAACTCGAATTAGAAGTCTAAATGTTTCACCGCTCAAATGTCAAGCGTATGTGTACTATATTCAAAGATCTGTATTTAGCTAATCATAGTACTATAATCCACAAATCTAGTCACCCGGCCTGATAGATAACAAACCAAACGTAAATGTTTAGAAGTACATATAGTAAATTTATGAGATATTGTATATTGACGGCTAACTTCATGGTACCATTTAATCGACAAAACAAAACAAAAATGTGCTCACCGATTTTGTAAAGTGGACATAATGAACGAAATCAAAAATGCAAAATGCAAACAATTTTATAATTTGAATACAGCTGGAGAGCGAACTATTTATATTTATACGTATTGATGTGTATCATAAACGATTACTATTAGTCCATAAGAGAGCATTACTATTTGTGCCGAGCTCTTCTTACGATTAAGTCAAGTTCTTACTTACCAAATAATTATTTTTCAACATATATTTATGTATGTATTACTTATTAAGATATTGTCAATAAAACTCGAAATGCATACTAAATAAATGGAATTTATTTAAAGTCAATCATAGCTGTGATTGTTATTGTTGTTTTCATTTAAAACTGACGAAAGACTAATAAATCAGCCATACATTCAATTTCAATGACTTAAAAACTGTATTTGTAAGCCTAAAAGTATGCACTAAAAGCAATGTATTGATATAAAAGTGACACCCTAAAAGTCTGCAATACAATTATGTGGATCATTGCTCGCATTTGCGCCAAAATTAATATTTGAATGCAAACAGTAAACAGGAATGGCATTTTACATGAGTTTTCTGTTGATTAAATTAACAAATTCTAAAATAATTTGCTTTTTATAAAAACTGGTAAAATAATGTTTCCTTGGAACTAATCTGTCAGTTGGGGAGTAATTAATGCAACCATTCAATAAATTCAGATTACATGATTTAAAATTCACGCGCATGAAATATTTGCACTACCATCTTACAGTAACAACACTCTGCCATCAGTAAGTACATTTAAGTTTATTTAATGCCATTAAGTACAGTTTCATTTGTATACAATAAATGCAGTATTTCGGCGTACGTCATTTGTTTAAAAACAACAATTGAATATTATTTACAAAACGAAGTTCAGGTTGAGATTACGTAGTTTGTTACCAGCTAGTATTTAATAAAAACGCGACCGCAGTAATGAAGTACGATCGAATGATCAAACCGAAAATGTGACTACACCTGCAACTTAATTATCTCACATTTACAAGGGCTTAGAGCAAGTGTTGCTATGATCGCGTACGAGCCTTATGCATGCCCCGATTCTCCGGCAACTTGTACTCCAAAGGATCGTAGTCCTCGTAGGCCAACAGCCGCTCAGGCGATGTATCAGGTAACTTGTTGATTTTCTGCAGGCGTGCAATGACAATCTGCAGATGCCGTCCGATGTAATCCTCGCCAGGTGCGAGTCGCTGGGCATACTGCAGGCATGCGGCCGCCTTGGCCAGCCACTTGCGCTCCACGAATACCACACAGAGATTGTGCAGGCCCTGAGTGTTGTGTGGCTCGTTCTTTAGTATGCTGCGATAACATTTCTCGGCAGCATCCAGATCCTTCATGTGATTAATGTAAATGTCGCCCAGCAAGATCAGACCCTTCACATGCGTTGGATGGTGGCGTATCAGCTGGTTGAGAAACGGCACCGCATCCAATGGTCGCTTGGTGTCCGCCAGCAGCAGTGCCAAATTAAACAGCGCGCTGCGAAAGTCCGACTTGAGGTGAATGGCGCGCTTGAAGAACTGCTCAGCCTCATCAAAGCTGGACTCGTCCATCGCCAGCATGCCCAGGTTAAAGTACACCTTCTCGTTGTTGGCATCGCGCGCCAACACCTGGTAGAGACGCTCACGCGACAGTTGACGCGCCTCCTCGCCGCCCAGCTCCTGCAGCAGTATGGCCGAGTTAAGCAGCGCCTGTTCGTGTTCCGGAAACAACTCGATGGCCTTGTTGAAGTACACGTGCGCCTGCTGGCTCTTGCCCTGCTCGAGAAACACCACGCCCAGGTTGTAGTAGATGTCCGCGTTCTCGCTGTCGTAGAGCAGCGCCTGCTCGTACACCTCCTGCGCCTGGGCGGTGCGATTCAGCTTCATCAGTATATCCCCTCGATTGATGTAGGCCTGTACGTAGTCACTGCGCATGCTGATGGCCTGGCGATACAGATGGTCGGCTTCTTCCAGCCGTGTTTGGTTCTTGGCTATCAGGTTGGCGAGATTGATAAACACATTCAGATGGTTGGGTGCAATGCGCGCGTGATAGCTGACGCCAGGCTTGGCCTGCGGAAACAACGCCTTGGCACGCACATACGCCTGCTCAGCCTCCGCATAGCGCTTCAGGTTGTTGAAGGTGCGACCCACGTTGATGTGGGCGCCAATGTCGTCCGCCTGTATGCGCACCGCCTGCTGGAAGTACAGCAGCGCCTCCTCGTACTGTGCCTCGTTCTCGAGCGCATGGCCCACGTTGTTGTACAGCTTGGCGTTACGCTGATTTACATGCACGCCGGACATGAACAGCGAGTACTCGCTGCGCCAGTCCCAGTTGCGCTGTTGCGTCTTCAGCGCATGCGACGCCAGCAGTGCAATCAGCGCCAGCTGCGCCACACGTCGTCCACCACGGCCCAGGCAGGACTGCAGTTGCTGATAGCCATAGGCCACCAGCAGGCAGTAGCCCATCGAGGGCATGTAGAGTATGCGCTCGGCCACCACAAAGCCCACGGGAAAGAAAAGATTCGAGGCGGGCAGAAAGGGCAGCACCAGCCAGCCGAGGCACATGAGGAGTATGCGCGACTGGGGCAGATTACGCGTGCAACAGGCCTTGGCGGTGAGTGCAGCCAGGCCGAGGAAGGTGCACAATGTGGCCACGTTGCGCACATCCGTGAATCCTTCGAGCAGCGGCACAGTGCCTGCAAAAGGTAAACATTTGAGACGAGTGCAATCAATTGATATGCGTGACATGCGCTTACCCATGGTCCAATCGCAGCAGAGCAGCGAGGGGCACAACAGCAGCCAGGAGTTCAGATAGATGAGGTAGCCGTAGGTGAGCTGGCGCACGGGCGTCGGCGCCGACGAGGCGGGATTGTCGAAGCGCGTGAAAATGGGCAGCTGGGAGCCCATCACATAGACGCGTCCCACCAGCAGCGCCACAGTGATGCTGGCCAAGAAGGCGAGGCGCTTCCACAACAGCGACGACCAGCGTCGTGTGCCGCTTGCGTTGGGCGATGTTGGCTTCACAGCTGACGACGGCTGCTCCTCGAATAGACGCAGCACAAAGTTGCACAGATGCAGCGGGCGCAGTTGTTGCACCACAAACAGCTCGTAGACGGCACAGATGCCGGCAACCGTGATGCCCTGCTCCTTGCACAGCATCGAGGCTAGCAGACAACTGGCGAAGCACAGACAGAGCGCTGGCCAGTTCGTGCGGCGCGACGCCGTTGCATGCGCGTAGCTGAGAAAGGCGCCCAGGTAGCAGATGGAAGAGAGCAATTCAGCGCGACCGACGACGCCAGTAACGGCCTCCGTGTGCACCGGGTGTGTGGCGAATAGGAGCGAGGCAACGAAGGCGCATGTGTTGAGCGAGCTGCCCGACAGCGTTGGGGTTGAGTGTGCGGCTGGCGTCGGCTCGTGGCCGTTACTGGGCTGCAGCGCAGTGCACTGGCGCAGGAGGAGGCGGCAAACACGACGCCAGAGCAGACAGACGGCGATGTGCAGCAGCAGGTTGACGAAGTGATAGCCGAACGGCTCCAGAGCATGCAGCAAGTAGTTGAAGCGGAATGTGAGCACTGTCAGCGGCCTATACGATTTGTGGGACTGCTCCTTGCGCATAGGCGTACCCCAGAAGTCGTTGAGGAACACATTACGCAGCGGCGTGCTGGGTCGCAAGTCCTTGTTGTCCCTAATGGCGCTGATGTCGTCAAACACCAGGCCGCACTGTGTGCTGTTGTAATAGCAGACGATGCACGCAACGCAAATGCTTAGAAACTCCAGCAGATTGCGTTTTGAACTGCTGCAGTTCGCCGTTTTGCTGCCCCTGCTCCTGCTCCTCTTGTTGTTGCTGTTGCCTCCGCTGCTGTTGCTACCTGTGCGCTCTCTGGTTGTCGTTGTTGCTGCTGCTGCTGTTGCGTGTTGTTGATGTAACTGCTGCTGTTGCTGCAGCTGCTGTTGGTTGGGGTTCGTTGACATGGTTAACTCTCGTCTCTATTTCGGCCTCTGCCCTTCCCGTTACTAGCTGCGCTTTCCAGTTCGTGCGGCGCCTCAATTCATGTATCCATAATTACTGCACCAGACCGAATTGGAATGCAATGTTGTAAGCCAAAGTTTGCTACGAATGTGTGTGTGTCCTTAAATCTTAGAAGAAAGCTTCTACATTGTCTGCAAAAATAGAAAGAGGAAAATCTATTTTGTCATTAAAGTTTACTAAGAGATAAAAATAAAACATTATTTAAAGTAATAATAATTGCTATTTTAAGTCGTACGTTGAAATACGTTTTACGCAGTTAATAATTCTTTGTTCATGCCTGCCACATGCCATCAATTACGTACCGCACTCGCCACACTTGCAACAAAGTGCTTACAATGTTTCCTACTTTCTTTTTAGCACAGATTTTTTGTTGAATTTTCCTTGGGTGCGACAAAGAACCCGGAAAAAATCAATTAATGCGCAACAAAGTAACTTCGACCCGGTTACTGTCCTCAATACCAAATACCGACTGCAAACAGCAACGTCCCGAAGTTAACAAAGTTGTAACTGACGCAGCAGCAACGTCGCAGCCGACGTCGGCAGAGGCAGCAACAGAAGCAGAGAGGCAGCTGCTACGGCCGGCAAAAGTTGCACAGAGAGAAAATATGGGAGTGTGAAAATCACATCGCGAACTCGAGCAAGCGAGAAAAATGTATTACTGGCCGTAGGGCGAGGCCAGGAAAGGTCAGATCAGAGCAGGACGGTGCAGGACAAGCTGCAGTCCATCGGTATGCGGATGTGGATGCAACATTTCCAGCAGCAGCAGCACCAACAATGTTGCACTCAATGTCATCGATTTTGTGGTGACGGCGACAGTCAAAACAAAGCACCACCAAAGTAAACGCAATCACCGTCGAGAGAGTGAGAGAAACAGTAAAGCAGAAACAAAAAGAGAGTGAGAGCGATTACACAGGCACAGACACACACGCACTTACAGTGTAGTGAGAGCAATTTTGTTGCCCGACCGACATTTGGCACGAAGGAAACGAAGGACGACGACCAATCTCCATATTCATTGGGCACGTGTGTCGTGTGCCGGCAACACAAGAAGCTTGTTGATTTTTCCCGCCTTTTGCAGCGCCTGCGCATTACAACCAAACCTTGCACTTTCGTTTTTGGTGACAACAACAGCTAAAACCACACGCACACACATATGGGCGCTCTCACGAGGCGCTCTTTTCAAATTGTTTTTGTAAAATTACTTTGACCGAGATCCCTGCAACTTCGTTCAAGAAGTTGGTGGAGAGATGATGCTGTCAGCCACCCCCAATTTATGCCGCGCGTGTTCTCTTCCACACATTGCCATTTTTGTGACGCCATTACATCGCCACAACAACAACATATCAGAAAACATGCACAACAACAACGAAACCAAAAGCAAAGCTATAAATGTACATAACACATGAACACTTTGTTGCAAATTATTTCAGTTACTACAATGTTGTCACTGATTTATAAATTACATCGCGCACCTGTGCACCTTCATCTTGACTTCACACAACTCTTACCGCATTAAATCCGCAAGTTATGGAGGTAGTTACAGCTAAATTAAATAAAGTTACATTTTAACACAAAATCAAACTCGGCTTTAGCCAATTTGTCTTTCCTAGCAGCGTGACCACATTTTACAACGCGAAATATACTGGAAACTTAATTACTAAGTCGGTCACACTGCTTAATTGACTGCTGAGGCTTTGAAAATGGCGCAACTTTTTAAACACACTTTCGTTAAGTGTATTAAGAACGAAAATATAAAAAAAGATTGGCTAAACAAATATATTAATAAACATAATAATATTAAGCTCGCAATAAACTCATTAGTGGACCCTGTGATCCACACTGACATGTTTATCGATGTGCAAAACGATTTATCGAATATTTTCACTTACCGATACCGGCAAAAAGCGCAATGTGACCATTTTGTGATACAGTATAAAGTACATCTTAGTGTGTTTTCAATTCCACTTGCGGTCACTCTGTTAGACGGCAGCATTTTTCAGAGAAATCGGCTATAAATAAGGATTTACGCGGATAAATTTCATACGACAAAACAATGTCAACAGAGGATTTCTATTTGCGCTACTATGTGGGCCACAAAGGCAAGTTTGGCCATGAGTTTCTGGAGTTCGAGTTTCGGCCAGATGGCAAGCTGCGCTACGCCAACAACTCCAACTACAAGAACGACACCATGATCCGGAAGGAGGCATTTGTGCACCAGTCCGTCATGGAGGAGTTGAAACGGATCATCATCGACTCTGAAATAATGCAGGAGGATGATCTGCCGTGGCCGCCACCAGATCGCGTCGGCCGACAGGTGAGAACATAGCATGGCCCGCTTCCATAAATGGTACTCAATGTTGTTTCTTTAATTTTTGTTGTAGGAACTGGAGATTGTCATTGGTGACGAACACATTTCGTTTACTACCTCAAAGACAGGTTCACTGGTGGATGTCAACCGATCAAAGGATCCTGAGGGCCTGCGCTGCTTCTATTATTTGGTGCAAGATCTCAAGTGCTTGGTCTTCTCGCTGATCGGTCTACATTTCAAGATCAAGCCCATATAATATCGAATACTACACTATTGCCCGAATGTATTCAACTCATTTACTATATTAAACACAAATATGTACATTAGCTGACTCATTAAATTTTGTAATGCTGAACGACAACACTTGGAATTCCATTTTTTACCTTTTAAAGAGTCGATTCGATGAAATTGTTGTAATATCATTTATTGAACAACATATTAAAAACGTATGGATAAAAAATATTTAAGTCCTTTACATTTGTACAATCTGTAAGCTATGATTATGGTATGCGTGTATAGAAAACTCTTATTCTTATGCTACATTCATATATGTCCTATATATGTTTGAAACCCGAGGGTATATGTTACATCAGATTCAAGCTCGTTTAGCAACTAAATAAGCTCATAAGTACATTTTGATTATTTACTTAATGACCTACAATTAGTTTGTAAAAGAAACTAAACTAAGCCCGAAGCTTCCGGGAGATTCGCAAATTGAATGTGTAGAATATGCTGCTGTTTGTTTGCTTACTAAATTCAGTCTTTGGGGTTACTTAGCAGTTCTAGACGAAGATTACGGCACTGCTAAATGCACGCTTAACATTTAACTAACTAGAGAAAGCTCTTGTAGAGCCGAATGCGCAGATCTCAGAGTCATAACTGTGGCTGCTGCTGGTGCAGGGCAAGAGTGGCCGCAATATTTGTGCTGGGGCGCTCCAAGTAGCTGCCGGGCATCGGACCCAGTCCCGGCATCTCCAGTTGCTGCAGCTGCTGAAGTGGTTGCTGCTGTTGCTGTGGCGTCTTCAGCAGACTGGGCGACGCCTGCAGTGGCGTGTTGGAGCCGAGGCCGGCGCTGCTGCCGCCGGGACTTGGACCGCCCTCCTTGAGCGGACAGCCGATGGTGAGGCGCACATGCAGTCCCGACTCCTTGATCAGATTGACGACGTCGCCGTGCGACATGCCTGCAATGTCAATGCGATTGACGGCAATGATGCGATCGCCCACCTTAAGCTCGCCACAACGATCTGCCGGACTGCCGGGTATCAGTTTGCCTGCAATTAAATACAGTTACATACAAGTTACTGATTCATTTACACGTGCAAAGCACTCACCTATTGTGGAGCCGTAGTAGTGGTTGGACGACGAGATGATGACGAAGCCAAAGCCCTCGTTCTCGTGGCGACTCACAATCACATCGTAGGGATAGCGACGCAGCTGCGCCAGGGGAGGCGCTTGTTGCAGCAGTGGAGCGCGACGGCGACGCAGTATCATCGTGACCTGACCACGAACCGCCGACTCGCCCACCAGCGAGACGACTTTGTGGTGCGAAGCGTTGAGCTAAGGCGCAAATGGACGGGCATTAACAAGAATCATTTATGTGCAAGTCGCAGCTGCACTTACCACATTAATCCCGTCGATGCTGAGTATCTCATCGCCAGTGGCGATGCGCTGATCATTGTCGGCCGCCCCGCCGGGCACAATGTGGCCAACTGTCACCTGAGAGCCCTCCTCGGTGCCGCCGACAATGCGAAAGCCAAATCCCATGGCCTTCCGCTCCAGCGTCACCTCGGTCAGCTCGCACTGGTCCGCATCCTCGGAGACGTCGAGCAGGGCGCCATTCCGCCAGCTGGGCGAGTGCTGCATCTGCAGCTGCTGCGTCGGCGGGTCGAGGTTGGCGAATCCCACGCGCCTCCTGTCGCTGAGCAGCTCGTTGACGCGCCGCTGCATGCGCTCGTTCTGAATGTGCGCCGCCTGCAGTGGCGAATATTGACCGGGCGCTGCAGCCGACTGCGGCACATAGTAGCCCAGCTGGGAGGAGGCGGCGGCGGCGGCCGGCTGCGGGCGCTGGTAGCGCTGTGCCTGGCAGTCGTAGCAGTAGCAGGACTCGTGGTGTGCTAGCGGCAGGGGCAGTGGTTGCATGCTCGGCGGCAGGCCGTAGATGGGATTGTAGTTGCCGCCTCCGCCGCCGCCATCGACGTCGCCTTCCCCGTCTACGACGCCCTGGAGCGTGGCCTCGGCGAGGCGCTCGCTCAGTCGACTAACCATCTTGGGGTAGGGATCCATGAAGGGTATGTCGTCCAGCTCCTGCAGACTGCTGTTCGACTTGCCCTGTGCCTGCAGGTGCAGTGCCTTGCTCTCCGCCGTCGTCTCCGCGTCCACGTCGCTCGCCTGCTGCTGCTGCAGTTCGTTGCTGGGCGTGAGGACGCGCGCACGTCGTGTGTCCACCAGCGGCGTCTTGGGCCGCATGGGCAGCACCTCCTTGGGCTGGGTGCTGTACAAGTCCGCCGTGGGCGTCTTGCTGCGGAACAAGCCGCCGCCAGTGCCGCCCACGAAGTTCTTGCGCAGCTTGGCCACGTTGCCCAGGCCCAGCTGGCTGCTCTGGCTGGCCGTGGGTTGCTCGGGCGGCGTGCGCTGTATCTTGAGGGCGGTGGGCGTCGTTTGGCTGCACTCCTTGAGCAGCTCGACCACGTAAAAGTGCGGCTTGTTGCGCACGTTGATGCCGTTGATCTCGAGCAGCACGTCGCCCTCGAGCAGTTGTGTGCAGCAGTTGCGATCGAGAATCTTCTTCACAATCTGGCCGCACGCCGAGTCCGCAATGGTGAAGCCGAAGCCCATGGCGCCCTTCATCACGGAGAACGTGTAGAGTTCGGGCTTCTTCATCAGTATGAAGCCACTGCCCGCCGCCTTGCTGACGCCCTCGCCGGACAGATCCAGGAAGTTGTAGTTGCCGTCCATGTTCAGGTCGACGTTGAGGCGCCGCTGCTTGTCCGCCTCGCAGGGCAGTCCGTCCACGGCCATGGTGGTCACCACCTCGGTGTTGGGGTCGTTGGGATCGAAGGGCAGCGGGTAGCCGCGACACACCTCCAGCGCAGCCGTCTCGCCCGGCAGTATGGACTGAAAGATGTTGACCATGTCGTGGTGCGTGTAGCCCAGCACACAGGTGTCGTTCACGTAGACCAGCACGTCGCCCGTCTGCAGCTGGCCGTCGAGCCAAGCGGGTCCGTTCGGCACCACCGTCTTGATCTGCAGGAACTCCTCGACGTCGCTGCCGTTGCTGCCGTCGCTGCCCACAATGGTGAAGCCCAAACCCCGCGTCGACTTCAGCAGCGTCGTGTTGATGCGCTGTCCCTGCAGTTCCGCCGGATTGCGTGTGAATTTGTACGGCAACTTGCTTGGCGATGCCAGCGACAGGGATGCAGTGGGCAGCGTTGTTTGCATCGTCGCTGCATCCTGCGCAGCCGTGGGCGTCTTGGAGCGCTGCTGCGGCGGCGGCTGCTGCTGTGGCAGCTGCGACTGCTGCTGCTGTTGCTGTTGGAGCTGCAGCTGCTCCTGCTGTTGTCGCTGCTCGGCCGCGCGTCGCTTGGCCTCCAGCACGGGATTCTCGTACTGCGTGCGGCGATTGACGTGGTCGATGAAGTACATGCCGTACATGGAGTCCTCGATCTTCTCCCAGCCGTAGGGCAGCTCGTCCTCGCAGCAATCCTCCAGCGACTTCTTCTGATACTTCGACAGCCGCGGATCCAGCCAGTGCGAGGTGCCCGTGTTGTGACTAAGGGAATGTTCAATTAGCTGCAGTTCAAAACGAGTTCAATCGCTCAGTACTTACTCTATGAAGTAGAGCTCGCCGCGCTCCGTGTAGGCCGTCTCCCATTTGGGCGGCAGTGGACCCAGCCCGTCGCCGGGATCTTCGTGGTTCGTCTGACTGATCTCTGGCCCGCCGCACTCACTGCCCATGCTGCTGCCTCCGCCTCCGCCCTCGCCGTTGTAGTATGTGTTCTGCAGCAGGTTTTCTATAGAACGAGAGAATGGTTTATTGTAGTTTAAGTTGATTAACATATAGGTAAGGGATTAAAGTATCTGTGCAGCTGACGATCTCAATTTACTACGACTGTTGTTTTTATAGTCCGATCATTAGCGCTTCATAGAAAACGATTTGTTCGCCCCTCGTAAAAACACAATCAAACTGTAATCACAATCTCTTTTCGAATCACAACAAACCTTAAACAACAGTGAATTCTAATAAAACTCACTGCTTTGTAATCTTAATCGCTTAGGAGAAGCGATCTATTCACAATAAAAAAGTAATCATTTAATTGCACTAATTTCTTTTATTAGATTTGTCACTTGTCAGTTATTAGTAGAATCCCAAGAAACCTATAGGCACGTCACATTATTCTAATTAGCTAACTTGTTTACGGAAATGGCTTCCCACGAGTTAAATTGACAAAACTGCCAGAATTCACAGCGCACTCAACTATTCACCCTAATGAAGCGAAGTCGATCATTGAACCTGACCAATAAAGCCAATAAAACTAACCTCAAGCCGGATATGTTTGTGTTTCGTTTACAATCAGCGCTTGGTTGACTGATTCGTCGCCCTTCGTCGCCAAAGAGTTTTGCAGTGTGCAGCGAGCCGAAAATACTCGGCTCCATTCTGGCCAAAGGGTTGTAGGAGGACTGCTGCACTGGACTCGCCCTCAAGGGCCGAAGCTACTGCAGTGTTGAGTGAACCGTGAACTGTTTGATGCCGGCCAAATAGACAAAGAATTCGCTGTTCGAGTATTAGGAACCAAAGGGGGCGAGAGTGGCTTGGCTTAATTGCGCTTCTGACCTAGTTCTAGCTGAACGGCAGCAACCGTATTGATTAACTGCGCACCAGGAACAATCAGTCAAGTGACCCAGACTCCCGGGCGATATATAGTTGGAGTACTCGAACATAGGAAATGAATGGTGAATGGAGAAGTCATTGGACTAATGACGACTTAATGCGATGCAAAAACATGTTGTCTCGCGATGCTCATTAAAGCGGAGGCAAGAGCTCTTAATGTAACTGCGGCGATCGCGATCCGATGCGATGCGACGCGACAAGAAAGCTGTCGAGTCAGCTCAGCCGTCGTTAGCCCATTTATAGAGAACTGTCCCATATATAGTCGCATTATTCATATTCATATCGTTCGCATCGCATCGAAACGCTTCGCAAAAAAGTAAATTTTCGTAACGAATGCGAATCATTTGCATAGCAAAAGATAAATATTTACATGTGCCGTTTGCCAGCTGCTGCACAAGGGACGAACAGAGAGGGGGCATAGGGCAGGCGCACACAGAGCGAGCGCGACAGAGATGGCAATGGGAGTCTTATCAAAGGCGAGCGTCGGTAAAATGGTAAACGGTAAAAACGCTTCATGTTCGATTCACTCGGACGCAGGGAGCAATCACAGCGGTGCGAGAGGGAGGGGGCAACTAACGCAAATAGAAGCTGCCATGTATGTGTAAGAACTTCACATACATGTCCATCTCTCTTCAGTCTGCATCGTAGTATGGGTGTCTGAGTGTGTTTGACTGGAGGCTGCATAATCCACAGAAAGTGTGAACGAACGAACGAGCCCAGGCACGGAAGTTGTTGGCGCTGCGCTTCTTTTTTGCTGTGGCACAGTTTGCTTTAATAGTTGCGTCCCGCCACACTGCCCTCCCACCCGCTTGTGTACATATTTGTGGAGCAGCCCCGGAGTTGGACCTCCAGATGTGCCACAAAAATACAGTTCTTTTTACTACCTAGGGCTCAATGAAAGCGAGCCAGGTAAATGTACAGCATGAATCCGATAGCCGGCTCGTGATAACGTATTTAAAACAGCGTGCGCTGTTTATGTCGTGACACGAACATTGCGACGAACGCGTGCACACCTCAAAATTACAGTCATGGCAAAAATATTCAGAGCACGCTCTTTAAAATATAGAGTTAAGGCAGGCATAGCGCGGATAGCCATATTTATTTGAATATGCATTGAAGATTATACTACTTTCCAAAAAAGAAGAAACTCAGAAGAAATATATGATGATTAAGCATCACTTTCTTCAAATAGCTGAAACATGGTAATCTTATACAAATATTTGTAGAATATTTATCAGTCTCAATCGTTAGCTCGTTGCAAAGATAACAGCAACTTGGAACAGCGAGCAATTATCTTTTAGTTGAACTGTTTGCATTTCGTGTTTGCGCATCTTTGTGAGTTCAGAAATTTCGATGTCTTCGGCTACTGTTCAGTTTGTTCAAGCTATTTTCTTCCTTGTTTTTGTCTCTACGCAAAATAATACTTATCTTGCATTTGCATAAGATAAGAATAGAGCACAGAACCTTGAAAGCAACTTCGTCAGCATAAATCAGCTGAGAAGAGCTAGAAACTAAACACGTACAAACCAAAAACAAAAAAAAAAAAACAAATGAGATAGAAAGAGCAGTCGACTCGTCTAGTCGATGCCAATCTAAAAGACATTAAAAGTTCTATTGTATTTGGGCTCGATTACGAGCACTGATCTTCTGTTTAGTATACAAGTTTAAGAGCGCGTTCCTTGCTGGGACTTGCTTTCTTTTGGAAGTCAATGAACTGTTCATAAACAACATGTTGCCCCAGCTGCATGCCCCAGCCGCGGAGATTCGGGCGTGCCTGTTTATATTTAGCTAGTCAGCTTGAGAATGCTGCTGATCTAACAATGAGTCGCATATGGGAACGTATTGCAATGTAGAACTGCAGTCGCATCTCAAGCTGCTGCAATCTGCAATTAAGCGTGATTATCGTTTCGTTGTCAATCAGGGACAACAGCAGTCGACTCTTCAGCCAGTCGTCAGACGAAAGCCCTCATTATGAGTAATGGATGGATGTGCTTTGGAGGCACAACGAAATACGACGGCGAAGCGCTCGAGTGCAGAGTATGAGTCACTTGGCAGTCGTGCCAGCTTGTGGGAAATTCCATTATAATTTCAGCAAAGAGCAGCCAGCAACCTTGACTCATATGGCAGATACCTGGTAAGCAAATCTAATCGAAAAGATATAATCAGCTTGACAAAGAATTTCGAATTTCTCTAGTTTTAATAGTGTTTGAGTTATTAGACGAATAAGGTAGTTGATGTTTCTGACAGTAAAATATGACTTTAGACAGAGCTAGCCCTTTATTTTATTTGTGAAAAGTCTCACGCGGGAGGGGCACGAACAAAGAGCTGTATTTCTATAGGCATAATCAATTTGTGAGTGAGTGCACTTCAATTAAGTGCAACTAGCAATATAGTGATGTCTGCCTCTGCGGCAATCTATTGGGGGAAGAGAGTCCATCGCGCATGTGCGCCACATAATTAATGTCATTGAGCCGGGCCAAATGTGCCCCACTTCAGCGGAGAAGGCAGTGGCTTTGTTCTGCGAGACGAAGGGGGGAGTGGATGGAGACTGCAGCTGATTCATCATTGCTGGGTCGGACGGTTGGCAGTCGCCTTAATGATTGCATCTAATTGGCTGTGCTGCTTCGTTAACTTGGCTTACACGGCACGCCACGAGTGCGAGTGCGAGTGGTGAGATGGCGAGGTGGCCAAGGGCTTTTTGTTTCCTTTTGCATGTCACAATGTTGTCGTAATCAAGAAATTAATAATCGCATCATATGACGCGAATGCCAACGACTTCGTTGTCGTTGTCGGCGTCGCCATCGCCGTCGCCGTCGTCGGTTCTGCTAATTGAGTCTGACGTGACGCGTAAATGATAAGGCGCAACGTAGCGCGCTGTTGCAAGGTGTTTCCTCGTGGGTGACCGCCAAGTTCATTGCCATCACTGGTGCATACAGTGGTGTCTCTTTCAACACCACCACCAGCACTACGATCGCCTGCAACCACATTAGCATAGATTCAGTTTCAACTCAAGCAATAAATTCACACATTTTACGGGCCGCAGCAAGAGGAGCGCTAATAATTAAGCTTAAGTAAACTCTTGAGCTGTTAGCAAAGCCATAACAATGGGATGCCGCCAACAAAAAACAAACAAACAGACAGACGGATGGACGATTGAGTCACTCAGCAGTTGGCCAACTTCCGAGTTGAAATGCCTTTTTCGCTTTGTTGCTGTTGCTGCTCGTCGTTTGTGTTTGAAAATTGCCCTATTTTGGCTTTGTTTTACATCGTCGTTTGGGCCACTTCCCGCCTTGGCATTGTGATGAAGGTGGGTGGCTGCTGCTGCGCAAAACGCTTTGTTCAACAAGTTAATCAAAAGCGTTTAGCCAACCAATTGCCCACTCCACCATTCGAATTAGTTCTCCAACTATAAATATCAATCTGCCGCCACGCCCAGCCGCCCCCAGGCGTCGCAGCGCGCAGCTGCTGAACCCACTCGTATGACATGTGGGTCGATTTGGCTGTGGCTTTGCTCTGAACTCGTTTGGCTTTGGGTTTCATGAATGAACAGAGCTGTGTGGATGTGTCGATGTGTGGATGTGGTTAACCCACTATCACTATATAATTTACTACGATGACGCCTTGCGAAGCTATTAAAGTGGCAAGTGTGCAGGTGGATTAGGCGACAGTTGCTGCAAAGAATGTGCCACTTGACTCGCAACTAGAGCACAGTTTACTCCGCTATTCATCTGTGTCAACTGCGCGATTAAAAGCCAGCTGAACGAAATTGACCGCAGAGTTCAATTCTGAGTGCAAGTGAAAGCGAGAGAGACAGAGAGAGAGAGAGGGGGAGAGGGAGAGACGTCGAGAACTGAGTCGGGTCGACAAATAGATTGAAAGCGAGTTGTTTAGCCGTCTTAGAAGAAGACCCACAAGCAGAAGTGAGAAATGGCTTTGTCTCACAGCTGACCCTTTGTCTTGGCATTTCTTTTTATTTATTTTTAGTTGAGCATGACGTCCGCACAGCCGTGGCACGTGTCGGCTGAACCAACAGGCGGACGCAACAAGAGCATAACAACAACAGCACAACAAAAGTAAAAGCAACAGCAAGAGCCGTAAAACAAGCCAAATCAATTGAACTTTTACGTTCACACTCATTGCTCAGCCGCCCCGTTGCGCCCAGAAACATTGCGACTTGAATCGATTCGACGCGGCAAGGCGAGTTGCACTCACTTCTTCCCCATCTGCACTCCACTCTGTGGCATTCGAAGTGCATTAGTCGAGATCGAGTCATGCGCCTGCCATGTGGGCGGAAATGGAAAAAGATGGGCGCTGATATTTGGTCGTTATTTAGACCGGAATGATTAACAGAACTCTGCCGCAAAGGAAGCGCAATCCAAACAAGTCATTCTGTTGAGCAAATGTTTGAGGTCAGCAAACAAGAGCAGACTGCACGACTCTCGTGTAGAAATAGAATGAAAAACATTTTCAAAGTTTGTTGCACATTTTAAAAATGCAAGCAGTTCTCGTTGACCAAGTTGATTAAGATAGACATACGTTTGAATTGGTTGCTCAGCAAAATCTCAAATCAACTTGAGTTTCGTAAGTAGGTCTTTAAGATCTGACTGTTGAAATGAATGCAAGCACTTGTAGGGGAATGAAGAAGTCAGAAAGATTTGATTTTCGTTAGTTGATTTTTAAATATCAGAATGTTGAAGCGAATGCAAGGATGAAGGTGAAGATTGTAGCGGGATGAAGACGACAGAAAGATTTGATTTTCGTAAGTTGATTCTTAAATATCTGAATGTTGAAGTGAGTGCAAGGATTTGATTTTTGTAATCTGAATGTAAAGCAGGCGCTTGATCACATTCAAAAGCATAAATGATAACATTCCTGCATAAATGGAAATGTTTAGAAAATAATTGCGTTGTGAATTGCGATTTTCCTTTATGCAATATGTTTTATTCGCCTGCCTCACATTCAAAATTCTTGATTCTTGCATAAGTGGAAATAGAAATAAATAGAGTTCACAGTGCACTCCTTCTCTTAGCATTTCCATCCCCAAGAGGGAACTTGTTAAAAGTCTGTAGTAAGCTATAGTGAGTGCTGTCAACAAGTTTGTTATTAGTGAAGCTTTTAGTCTCTCGGAACTAGGTGCTAATAGGCAGGGACTGAGGGGTGGTCAAGTGCACTTTGAAGCAGCTAATGTTAGTCATTTAGACACTCTAACGTTGCAACTGCTTGCTTCTAGAATAACATCAAGTGAGGCCTGCTTACCCTTGCTTCCCTTCAGGATGCTGCGTCCGCTGACTGCGCCGCCGTTGCTGGGATTGATGCTGTTGCTGCCGTTGCCGTTGCCATTGCTGTTGCCATTGCTGTTGCCGTTGCCAATGAACTGACCAGACACTTGGCTGTTGACCGACGAGGTGCCGCCCAGCGAGGCGACGTCTTCGCGTGAGGCGTGCAGCGATGCGGACTGCGACTTCTTGATGGCGGGCGGCGGCAGGCCGATGGGCGGGGCGGGAGCCGCGGCGGCCATCGGTGGCGTTGCCTTGTGCAGCGCGTAACCGTTGCCATCGCTGTTGTTGTTGCCGCTGCCGTTGCCGTTGCCCGTTGCCGTCAAGGGGTCAACGTCGTTGCAATTGAATTTGCCGGCGGCGCTGCTGCTGCGGCCACTTCCGTTGGCAAGGTTAGAATTTAGACTTGAGTTTCCGTTAAATGCCGCAAAACTGGTTGACGCCATAGCTACGGCAGCTGTTGCCGCTGTCGTGGCTGCCACAACAGGATGTGGATGTGGATGTGCATACGAGTGTGTGTGCTGGTGGGAAGCATTCAGCGCCACTGACGATGGCGCCAACTGTTGCTGCTGCTGCTGCTGCTGATAGTAATGACTGCTGAACTGTTGCTGATGTTGCAACATTAGATAATCGCCCGACGCTGCCGCCGCCGTCGTCGCCTTTGCACCGCTTTTAATCGCCGCAGCTGCCACTGCACCATTCGCTGCTGCTGCCGCTGCTGCTGTGGCCGCTGTTGTCGTCGTCGTCGCTGTTATTATTGGCATTTTGGCCACGCTTTTTGGACGAGGTCGCAACTTGCTTTTTATCCGTCTGCCGTTTTCGCTTTCAGCTCAGTCCGGCCATTGCCATTGCAATTAGAATAGTTTAATGTATGTCTTTTGTTTTTTTTGGTTGTTTAATTATTATCTCGTGCTCGCTTTGTCATTGGCACTTCATCAAGCGAACGAGTCTCGCGCACACAACATCATCACATTTTATTCACTGGGCATTGGAAAAGCTGCAAAGAACGCAAAACCGGATGGTAAAACACACATTATGCGACGACTGGCGAAAGCTGCTCGACTGCCAGATACCCTGCGATGCAAACCTAAATGCTTAAACTGCGTTTGTGTCCCAGACAGTGTCTCTGTGTTGCACCAAAGACAACTTTAAAATAGTGCTGGTCTTATTGCAAAGTTCTAGATAATTCTCATTCAGACATCACTCTAAATATTAGTGAAATGTATTCAAGCAAATATCTATAACGATTCTTTGCGCTGCATAACAAACTTGAACTACTCTAATGATTTATCTTCTTTATATAAATGCCATCTTCAAGAACTGGAATATGAGGTAATAATCGTTATTTATCTATAAAAAGCGATCGTTGAAAATAACAGCAATTTAATATGCATTCATTAGCACTAAATGTAGCATCGATTTGAGAGAAACCATTGGTGAGACGATCACCTTCTAAGGTCTGCTCGACAAAGTTACATAATTCCCTTAAGTTCTTCAATTTCCGAACATGGAAATGTAAAACGAAAATGCTAATGTTGAAAACTCGAAACTTTCGAGTCATGCAAAACGATTATGAATTCGGCCACGGGGAATGAATCACGAAAATGAAGAAGAAAATTAACTGTGCGAAAAAAGGGGCAACGAGCACGGAATAACATTAAATTCCTCAAGCGAAAAATTTACTCCAATAATAATAAAAGGCCCAAAAGAGAAGAGAAGAGAGAGAGAGAGAGAGAGAAGAGAAACATAAAGCTGAGAGGGAGAGGCACCACATCGCCGTGCAGGGAGTGCAGGGAGCTGGCTGAGGTAACAATCACCAGCAAAGAATGCCAGCCACACAGAGAACAACAAAGGCGAGAAACGAGTTTTCAGGCCATGCCACCAGATCGACCAGTCAGACATGATGCCACAAGCAGCCGCAGCAACAACATCAAAGGTAGCCCCCACATTTGAACACGCGCGTGTGTGTGTGTGTGGTTGAGTGTATTTGTGGCAAGCGCACTGCACTTGCCACCAGACGTAGACGCAGTTGCAGGATAGTTAACAACGACAACAATGTACTGGGAAAACGAGTCGAGGCCGCGAGACGCGCGGCGATCTTACGGTCAGCGGTCGGCACGCTCTCCACCTGGATCGCGGTGGCGTTGCACGCTGCACGCTGCTGCTGCTGCACGTTGCTGGCCACCTGTCGCTAAACCCGAAAGCCGAAAAGGCGAAAAGTGCACGTAGCACGTAGCAAGCGAGGAGTGTGGAAAAGAGGTGCAAACTTTCCACTGAAGCGGCGCCCGAACGTTGCAAGTTGCTGTTAAGCGGCAACCGCTACAGCGACCGCAACCGCAAGCGAAAAAAAACACGAGAAACGAGTAAAAAATATAAACAGCGGACCATAATTTCACTTCATGGGAGAAATTCATCATTAACGTTTTATAATTATAAGCGTCGTTTACTTTGCTGGCTTTTTACGTTGACAATAACTTTGCCGTTGTTGTTGTTGCTGCTGCGAGATGATGCGCCAAGGTGCCGCTTTATTTATATGGGAATTAGCGGTGGCCGTCACTCAAGTCTATGATTATGATTAAGTGGGCAGTCAGCTAGCACAAAAAACCTACAAAGTTTGCATATTTAACAAACGTGTACACTTAAATTTCCCTCGTGTGTGTTCGTGTGTGTGTGTCGGTGTCTTGATAATTGCGATCAATCACAAATGTAATCCACTTTTTATGGTACAGGTATGGCAATTGTGTGGAATGCGTGTGGATTGTGAAAATGTGAGTGAAAATTGTTGTGACAGCCAGCGTAAACAATTTGCAATTTTGTTGTGTGCTCGCCAAGACAAGCAAAGGCCAGCTAGCAAAACAACAACAAATCACTTTCATTCTTCGCACCTCTCTTTTATTTACTTCAATTTTCGTCGCGATCGATCACAACAAATGCAGGAGCTGGAACAGCAGGCAAGCACTTTCCATTTCGGAGCATTGAATACCACAAACAACCACACAGACGCGTTTCCAAATTGAGCGGACAACACACACACACACACACAAACGCGCGCGCGCAGATACAGAGACACTGCTACAGACACCAGCTTGTTAAATGCGATAATATGGATATGTTTGAACTTGTTATTGCTATTTCTTGTACCTCCTGAGGAACGCGTTACACCTGCGCCGAAGATAGTGCTACACATAGATTGCCTGCGAGTTGTTTTGCGTTTTCAAAAGCACACCAATTTATTCAATAATTGTTAAATGCCTTTAATAAACTGCAGCGCATTTTTTCTTTGCATGCACATACACTTAATTGTATTTTTCCCGCTGTAAAGACTCTAGTGTCCAACACGCGCGGCGCGACCGTTTCAAGCGAAATCTCAACAACAACTAAACATCTTTTGCGCGATACTATCGCGACTTAACTGCGTGTATACCTGTTGCTTCGCTCAAATCACCAACACACAGTTGTACAAAACATTGGGTGAAAGACGCAATTAAATTACTGAATTAAAAACTGAGAAACACAAGACACACACAATTCGTGTAAGTTCACAATTTTACAAATGTAATGTAAAAACAACCACAAGTGCTATAAATGATCTGCACGATACAAATGCATTTAATATTTTGGTCTATCGATACATTGCGTGCATATGCACTTATCGATAGCCATTCGCCCCGAATAAATTTCCCTCTGCAAGTCGTAAATTGTAAAGCAGTCATTTCCAGTGCCTTCCGTTATTGCTGAAGCAGTATATACCAAATCGTGATTGCGCGCTAAACGAATTTAAATTAAATGTTGTGTGTTAATCTCGTAAATACAAGAGTATGTTAACAATGATGCTTGTTTAACATTCGTAATATTTGAAGAAAAATAATGTCGTAGCAAGCATGTATCTAAATTAATTTCAAAAGTATTCTTTACTTTTTGAATATTCAAGAATAACAATTTTAATGAAAAATTCTCAGTGTTAATAATAAAAAAATTAAAATATAAAAAAAAATTAAAAATAAAGTAAAAAATCTTTGCTTCTAATATGGAAATTGGAAGTAAGCTGAAACGCCATCTAACTACTTCCCGCGTAACTTGCAATTCTTTACAGTTGCCCTTACAAATGAACTAGAGGTTCGCATCTCAGAAGCATTCTGTATTTTCGATCATCATGGCGATAAATATATGGATACTCGTAATATAGGCAATGTGCTTAGATTTTTGGGATGCGTTCCAACAAATAAAGAAGTCAATGCGATCATTGCCGCAACGGAATCCGCAGAAAATCCAGGAGAGACTCATTTGCCGAAGTTTATGGCGCACGTTTCCCAGCTGCTTATGAATAGAAAGTAATGCTTGTTGATGGTTTATTTCTTTGATATATATTTAAGCAATACTTTTACTCAGAATGGAGCCAGCTAGCCCTCAAAAACTTTTGGAGGCATTTGAAGTTTTAGATCCGGAAAATAAACGATATCTGACGAAAGAATATTTTGGCAAATTAATGAGTGAAGAAGGAGAAGCTTTTAGTGATGAAGAATTGAGCGCGATTTGGCCAGTAGCCATAGATCCAATAACTGGAAATATACCCTATATTTTCTACATTAATAAGCTAATGGTATGTACATATTTTTCAGTGTTGATCAAATATATATCCAGCAAATTATGTTCTAGCACAAAACCACAATATACGACGTTGCAGAGGCAGTGAAGGAAGAACTGGCTGCTAACGAAAAGGAAAAGAAAAAATAAAGCAGTTCCAATTTTCCAGTTGACATGCAAAATTCATGGTATATGATAAAATTAAGAAGTTAATTTATGTGTTGTAATAGTAGTAAATTGTGAGTTGTATTTGATGGTGAAACCCATCTTTCCTCGTCTGGACTAAATATCATATGGACATACATGCAAAAACAAAAATATTAATATAAGTTGTTATGCTACTCATCATATGGACATACATGTAAAAACAAAAATATAAATATAAGTTGTTATGCTACACAACGTTCGATTTATTTTTGGTTTCGATATATCGATAGTCGCCAGCTACGAAACGACGCGATGTGCGCCAAACAACAGCTGATTTTGAATTCAAAGCAAGTGTACAGTAATTTTCTGTAAACTTATTAATAGATTATTTTGATTAGTTTTGTGAGGAATGCATAACTAAATTGAAACATATTTTTATTCCTTATTAGATTTATCAATAACTGGATAACATAGTTTAATTTTCTATTCGCAAAAATATTTGTGTCATAATTTTCGTAGGAATAAACTTATGGATTAAGTTCAATTAACCCTTAAAAAATATCCAAAAATACAGTATATGATATCAGGCTCGCCTAATCTACATACATATCAAAAGCATGCTGCAACGTTTTTTATATGAACCATCGAATGAAATCGGGCCATAATTAGTATTTAATTGACCATTTTACAATCCGCAATTTTTGATAAGTAAGTATAAAGGCGGCCTACTCTTGCTGTACAAAAGTCAGTTCTCATTTGGAATTGCTGGCGGAAACATGGGTGACAAGGAGAAACTCGTAAGCTCTACATATCTTTCCAATATTTAATCGCCACATACAAATGCTTATCTTTTAATTAATTACTCTAAAAAGATTTTGGACGACTCGATTGAAGCTCCACGAAATGTCGGCGCAAAGCAGATTACGCGTGATGCAAAACTGCCCTGGTACTTCGCCAGCGGATTCCTGATGTTCTGGGGACTCCTCTTCTTCGCCGTAGTATTACCATATTTTTACCGCTTGCCAACTGCACTGACAGTGGAGGACGCTGGGAAAAATGTGTTTATAGCCGAGCGTGCATACAACAATCTATATACTCTATCTAATATAGGAGTTAAACTCAGTGGAACTGACAAAAACGAAGTTGAGGCTGTCAACTTTCTCTTAACTGAACTGGCAAAAATCAAAGAGAATTTACAAACCGATCTTTTTGATATGGAAATTGACCTGTCGAAGGCCTCAGGTCTTTTTGTCATCAAAACTTTTCACAGAGTCTATCAAGGGGTTCAAAATATTGCTGTCAAATTATCCCCCAAGAACAGCACTATTGACTCCTACCTTCTCATCAATAGCCACTTCGACTCTGAATCCGGTCCTGGTGCCGGCGATGCTGGATTCATGATAGTCACGATGATGGAAGTTCTACGAGTTATTGCTACATCGAAGCAACCCATCGAGCATCCAATTGTCTTCTTGTTTAATGCAGCCGAGGAAGGCGGTCTTCAAGCTTCGCACGGATTTATAACAACCCACAGATGGGCACCGTTCTGCAAGTGAGCTTCTAAACAAGAACAATAAATGTAAACAGTAATTTTATCAATCCAAACACAGGGCCGTTATTAACCTTGACGCCGGAGGCAGTGGAGGTCGAGATATTCTATTCCAAACTGGTCCGGATCACCCATGGCTTGCAAAGGTAACTTTCTTAAAGACTCAATAAAATTGAGGCCGAGTTAATAATTGACTATTTGCCAGTACTACAAAAAATACATCAAACATCCTTTCGCTACAACCATGGCTGAGGAATTGTTCCAAGCAGGATTAATTCCATCTGATACGGACTTTCGACAGTTCAAAACTTATGCCAAAATCCCAGGTAAGTATCCTTGAAATTCATTGTACATTGAATACAGCTTTGTATATTTTCAGGATTGGATATGGCTCAGTGCATTAACGGATTCGTATATCACACTCGGTACGATACAATCGATGTAATCCCGCGTGAATCCCTGCAGAATACAGGAGAGAATCTTCTGGGTCTGGTTCGAGGGCTAGCCAATGCAACCGAACTAAATGACACTGAGGTAAGGCATTAATTTGATGCAAGTATTTAGAAAATTAATCTATGATTCCCAACAATTCACAGGCTCACAAGACTGGACATGCCATCTTCTTTGACTTTCTGGGAATTTTCTTCTTCCACTATTCCGAGTCTACTGGCAAATATTTGAACTTTGGAGTCGGTGGAGCTGTTCTTATTCTGATATTCATTTCAATGTGGCGAATGGCAGCGGTTTCGAAAGTCTCAGTATATCTCGTGATCAATTGGTTTATCCTTGTGACTGTGATTCAGGTTATTTCGGTCGTGCTCGCAATAGCACTTCCCATAATTGTAGTAAATACAATGGATTCCTTCGGACTATCACTGCCTTACTATAGCTCGCCCGTGCTGATAGTTGGATTGTACGTGTGTCCCTCACTCATCGGCCTAAGTTTGCCATTGACCATTTACTACAGTCTGCAATGTAACGTAAGTACTTCATATCAAATTATTATGTATAACAATGTTAGTTTATTGGTACTTGTCAGAACAAAGTCTCAGCGCCATACCATCTGCAGTTGGCATTGCATGGACAGGCTGTCATATTGGCTGTGCTTTCCATTGTGGTTACATATTTAGGCTATCGCTCGGCATATATCTTCGTAATTCCTTTGGTTTTCTATGTTGCTGCGCTGGTGCTCAACTTAATGACCATAATGCATGACCTGGGCTATGCCTGGACAGGTCTGCTCAAGATCAGCCAAGTTCTGCCTTTCCTGTATAGCAGCTATCTCATCTATACGTTCATCGTGGTGCTAATCCCTATGGCTGGTCGTTCTGGCAGTAACTCCAATCAGGACTTGTATATTGCAGTCTTGTCAGGCTTGGGCACAGTACTCTCCTTTGGCTTCCTAGTAAGTCACTTGGTGTCAATCTTAAGTGCTTCACTTATATTCTTGTTTGCTTAGGTTCCGCTGATCAACACCTTCCGTCGGCCAAGTCTCGTCATCGTCGCTCTGCTGGCGATGACTGCCTTCACAGTGTTCTTGGCCAACAACACACAAATAGGATTTCCGTATCGACCAAAAACCAATTGTCAACGCATTTCTTACTTGGTGAGTACTCTCTGCCTGTAGAGAATTCAGTGTTAATAGATTTCGTATCTTGCAGGATGTGCGAAACATATACTATGACTACGATGGAACTGTCAGTAAGGACGAGTCGGGCTACCTAATGTTATTCCAAGATCGTCGTCGAGAACAACCGCTTCTAGGCACTAACGTCAACCTTACTAGCATGGTTAGTTTGAAGTCTGCTTGCGACAAACACATGATGTGTGGCATGCCGCTGTATGATAATCGCTTTGTGACGCAGCGATATGAGAGCTCATGGATACCACGCTCAGAACCCATTGAGCCACCAATACCAACCACTTTGGTGTTGTTGAGTAAAACCATTCTGAACGCTACAACAGTGCGGTTTGAATTCAGTCTGGCGGGGCCCACTATAATGCGATTGTTCATTAAAGCAGAGGAGGATGTGACGATCAGCAATTGGTCATTCCTGCGCACATATCTCGAGAATCCACCGCCAGCTCCGATACCACATCAGATCTACTTGAAATACTTCACGGATGACACTCCATTCAAATTCTTTTTTGAATTCTTTGTAAGTATTTGCTTTATAAAACTTAATGTGACTCGTGAATTATTTTACTAACAACCAAATATTTTAGAAAACAAATGGTGACTTCAAGGTACCTTTGTTCGAGCTGGGAGTGTCCTCTCATTTCACTGCTTATAAAGTCGATGCCAAGAGCAAGGAGTTCGAATCCTCTTTCCCTTACTTTTCATGTGTTGATCATTGGCCAGCCTTCTATCAAAGATACTACTTTTAGATGTATCCAAATTAATAAGCAGTAAATTTTTACTTTTGAGAGAAAATAAACATGGTTTGACTTTAAATAAAAGCTGTTGAAGATATGCATTACGAGTTGTTTTTCTTTTTTTTTTAATGAATCCGCTTTCAATTAAGTTGCAAATGTCTTTATCTATTTTGATTAAATCTATTAAGGGTGGCTACTAAATGAGTGTAGCAGTTTAGTACCCAGTGTTATCGGGTTTATAGCTCCATATAAAGTGAGTTGCTTATTTTTATGCCGAATTCATTTTTCGATAAATTTTGAGTAAGTTTTACGATATGATATCATTATTGTTATTTAATTGACCAATTCGCAATCTCTGTTTTCATACCCAATACCCTAAGCTTTAAGGGGTATAACTACATGCCGTAGATTTCAAAATTAAGTAGAAAAGTTTATCATAAAAAATATTCATTATACGTACACTTAGCATCAACTGCATAGACGTTGCAGTGATTTCAGTCTGTCTGTTGATGTGACTACCGAATAGTTCACAGTTCTCATATTCATTTAGTTCTATCATAACGACAATTGACTTACATACTGTACTCAACTAAGTGTGTAAAATACACCGGGTATTCCATAATCGACTACATTCCATGGTAGTTTTCATGTTGTCCGTTCACTAGTATAAAAACGGTCAATATTTGCTTTAGAGGGCCGTTTGCCATAGCTTGCTTAAGCACCGTTTGTGAAGAACATGGTTGAAGAGGACCACCTCGTAAGAAATTATACTAATAAAACAATGTTGATTTCATAATAATACCGATATTGTATAGATATTTAGCAAACTTTTGGAAAGCCCTAATAAAAATGCCGCCAAAAAGCACGTGACAGAGGTTCCCTGGTTCTTTGCAATCGGATTTATATTGTTCTGGTGCTTTCTATTCTTTGGTGTTGTAATACCATATTTTTACCGCTTGCCAACAGCAGTGACTTTGGAGGACAATGGAAAAAATGTGTTCATTGCCGAGCGTGCATATAATAATCTATACACTTTGTCTAATATTGGTCTCAAATTAACCGGAACTGACGAAAACGAGATTGAGGCTGTGAACTTTCTTTTAAGTGAACTGGAAAAAATTAATGAAAGTTTACAAACCGATTTCTTTGAT
Organism: Drosophila rubida; assembly: GCA_035046165.1. Taxonomy (NCBI): domain Eukaryota; kingdom Metazoa; phylum Arthropoda; class Insecta; order Diptera; family Drosophilidae; genus Drosophila; species Drosophila rubida. The sequence goes on from JAWNOF010000021.1 coordinate 35,533,827, forward strand.
ATGGAAATTGATCGTTCACAAGCTTCCGGATCATTTCTAATTAATCCCTCTCTCAGAATGTACCAGGGCATGCAAAATATTGCGGTCAAATTATCCCCCAAGAACAGTACTAGTGAGTCCTACCTGCTCATCAACAGCCACTTCGATTCAGCGACAGGTCCTGGTGCCGGCGATGCTGGATTCATGATAGTCACCATGTTGGAGGTATTACGAGTTATTGCCACATCGAAGCAACCCATTAAGCATCCCATAGTTTTTTTGTTCAATGGAGCCGAGGAAGGCGGTCTTCAAGCTTCGCACGGATTTATAATGACCCACAGATGGGCACCGTTCTGCAAGTGAGTTTCTAAGTAATACATAGAAATGTAAAAAGTAAATTTATCAATTGAACGATAGAGCCGTCATTAACCTTGATGCCGCAGGAAGTGGAGGTCGGGATGTTTTATTCCAAAGTGGTCCCAATCACCCATGGCTAGTCGCTGTAGGTAGTCTACAACAAATTCATTCAAGTTTTTATTAATAATGGATTATTCATCAGTACTACAAAAAATACATCAAACACCCGTTCGCTACAACTATGGCTGAGGAAATTTTCCAAGCAGGAATTATTCCATCTGACACAGACTTCCGGCAGTTCAAAAATTATGGCAAAATACCAGGTGCATACCACAAAACTACTTGTTAAATTGATCAATTTCTAAAGGTAAATCAATTATTCAAGGATTGGACATGGCTCAGTGCATTAATGGATTCGTGTATCACACTAAATACGACACAATCGACGTAATACCTCGAGAATCATTGCAGAATACTGGTGATAATATTCTGGGCCTGACTCGAGGATTAGCCAATGCAACTGAATTAAATGACACAGAGGTAAGAACCTAATATATTGCATAATTCGATTTTTAACTAATAAAGTTTATTCACAGGCACACAAAACTGGACATGCTGTATTTTTCGATTTTCTCGGGATTTACTTCATTCATTACTCCGAGACAACTGGCGAATATTTGAACTTTGGTGTAGCTGGAGGTGTTCTCATTTTGATTATTGCTTCGATGTGGCGAATGGCATATGCTTCTCAAGTCTCAGTTTGTTATGTGATCCGTTGGTTTATTCTGGTACTGGTAATCCAAATTATTTCATTCGTGCTTGGTATAGCCTTACCCATTGTGGTCTCGTATGCAATGGACTCCTTCGGACTATCACTGACTTACTATAGCACCCCTTTGTTGGTAGTCGGATTGTACGTGTGTCCCTCACTTATAGGCCTCAGCTTGCCCATAACTATCTACTACAGTCTTCAGCGCAACGTGAGTTGAACTATATATTTTTGGAAATCATATTTTATAATCAATTGTTTTCTATATTTCAGAGTAAAATCACAATGCCTTATCACCTGCAGTTGGCATTACATGGTCAAGCTGCTATACTGGCTTTTGCAACGATTTATCTTACATTACTAGGCATCCGATCGACGTATATTTTTGTAATTCCTCTAGTATTTTATGCAATTTCATTGGTTATCAATTTAATGACCATTTTACATGATCTGGGATATGCCTGGATAGCATTCCTGAAGGCTAGCCAAATTATTCCTTTTCTGTATAGCAGCTATGTCTTTTACATATTGATTGTGGTGTTAATACCGATGGGGGGACGAACAGGTAGTTCCTCGAATCAAGACATAATTATCGCAGTTTTGGCAGCTTTGGGAACCGTTCTCTCCTTTGGCTTTTTGGTAAGTAAACTCTCGACGATCGTGAACGACATTTATCAACTTTTCCAATAGGTTCCACTGATCAATACATTCCGCCGACCAAGTCTAGTGATATTGACACTTTTAGCATCCACAGCACTTACAGTTTTCTTGGCGAGCAGCACACAATTGGGATTTCCCTATCGACCGAGAACCAATGGACAACGTATTGCATATTTAGTAGGTATTTTCTATAAAAATGTTTCAATAACTTCAATGATTTCGTTATGCAGGAAGTGCGAAATAAGTTCTATGATTATGATGGTAAGGTAAGTAGCGACGAGTCGGGTTATCTAATGCTATTTGAAGATCGACGTCGAGAGCAACCACTTTTGGGCGCCAACGTTAATTTGACTGGTATGGTTAGTTTGGAGCCGCATTGTGAGAAGCACATGATGTGTGGAATGCCTTTGCATAATAATCAGTGTTTGGTTCCCTCCCAATGTTCTTGGATTCCTCGAACGGAGCCTGTTGTTCCACCAAGTCCAACCACATTGGAGTTATTGAGCAAAACAGTTATTAATACTACGACAGTGCGCTTTGAATTCAACTTGACGGGCCCCATTCAGATGAGATTGTTTTTTAAAGCTGAAGAAGATGTGACGATCAGCAACTGGTCATTTCTGAGGTTGTATTTAGATAACCCTCCCTCAGGAGGAAGACCATACCAGATCTACTTTAAATACGGATTTGATCGCTCACCCTTAAACTTCTTTATTGAGCTTTCGGTATGAATTGAGTAAAATAACGTTAGGCTTTTAATTTAATATATTTGAAATTGCAGAAATCAAATGGCGATTTTAGTGTTCCGCTATTACAAATTGGAGTATCTGCACAGTACATGGCTGATGAAGTAGATGCTCAAAGTAAGCTACTTGCATCAACATTTCCATTATATTCAAATCTTGAATACTGGCCTGCCTTCTATCAAAGATTCATATATTAGAATTCATTAAAATTGTTATATTCAAATAAATTGTTGATCAAAATAAAGTTTTTTTGGAAGTAGAAAATGCATACAAAATTCATCTGAGTAATATTTATTTTTTATCCAGCTCTTTATTATAATCTATGAGATCTCGATGATAATTCTGTTGAACAAACAAAGAAGTATAAATTTATAAATAACTTTTTTTTACGGTTAAAAAAAAACTAATAAAACAAATCATTAAGTATACCAAAGTTTTCGATTTCCTGCGAAGCCTCCGCCCAGGCATATAAATAGCCAACTCTGCTTGTAGAAGTATTGTAGTATTATAAACACAAAAATTTAGCAAATATTTATAAATACGAGCATCAAACAACATTTCCCTGATTGTTGATTGTTTGTTCAAAATTGTCGGAGATTAATATTAAGGTGTTAACAAGAAATAGATTTATACATATTTATTGTTCTATTATTTTTGTTTTCAAATAAGAAAACAACTATAAACACACTTTTTGGTGAATGTTTATTTTTCTGCATCAAAATATTTTGCATACACACTTCGATATATAATATAAACAAGAGTGATGGCATCAAAAGTGAATGATTATATAAAGTAATATTTATTTCTTATTTAACCTGTTAATAATAATACATTTTTGTTCAAACTATATTTGTTAATTGCCACGATTATGTAAATTCATAACACTTAAATTTATCAATTGGAAACTATAGATTCTATATAGTGTGATACTACAATATTTCAGCGGACATAATTGTTTGAGACCATAATTGAAGTACATTTACTGTTATCACAGTTTTGATTAACTAAAGAGCTAAAAATAATTGAAAGCGCTGCATCAAAAATAAACTATATAAAAAGCAAAAAAAGTAAAGAAAAGGTGAAAAAGGTGTGGAAATATACAAATGAATTAAGCGTGTCTGCACTTGCTTTGCATTTACGCCCATGAATTCATAAGAAATTCGAATACAATCAAAGCAAATAGAAATAAATATAATATAAATAACTACAAGATGAAGTGTACTGAATTATAAATAATTAATTATTAAATTAAATTATAAATATTTGTAGCACATGTTGTACTCGCAAATAACTGTTGACCGTTTTAACTGCGGCTAACTGCGGGAAAAAATGTGATTTGCGGGAATTGTAAAAAGCGGGAATTCTAGCTTTTTTAGAAATTCAGTTGGCTTTTTCCGGCTTTTTTTGTGTTGTTAACACTTAAGTACAAAATATGAAAAAGTGCCAGTTTTACGATAGTAAAAACCAGAAAATGTGGTGGCGTTTCCATTGTTTTTCTTGATATACGCTAATGTCATCACCCGCTCACAGAAATTTTATAGCTCCTCCAATGCAAGTATATTACTGAAATTGAACGTCAATACAACAATTTGATAAAGTGGGACAACATCAGCGACGCAAACAAATTTTGGTTTGAGGTGCTACAGTTTAAAGATGCTGGTGGAAACCAAAGATTTTTTGAGTTGGCAAGGGTGGCTATCCTAATATTGTGTTTGCCCTGGTGAAACGGAGAAATTGAAAAGATCTTTAGACAGATTAACCTAAAAAAATTTAAATTAAGGAATTCAATAGGTCTTATCACGATTAACAGCATTCTAAGCATTAGGTAGTGTTAATTTCAAGAAAAATATGTTCTGTATTCATTTTTATTTTAATATACAGATTCGGATTGCGAAATGAGGAAGTCTAAGAAGATGATGATAAAATTAGGGAAATCTTTTAATCTTAATAAATTGTTATTTTTTTTTTTACATTTTTTCGATTTTTTGATACATTTGTTTTTAGCTTTTTATTGGATTTTTTTTAGTAATTTTTTTTTAGCTTTTTCTCCATTCTTCCCGACAAAAACAGCTCAGTGCAGTGCTACAGCACTGCTGCATAACCGAGCACAACTCTCTCGCTCTCTCTCTCTGAGCAAGAGACTTTTGCTCTCTTTATTTATGTTTTCTGTTGGGCACTTTTCGTTGAGCTGTTTGTATGTCGGTCTTTCAATGAGCAGTGCGAAAAGAGCGGAATGAGAAAATAAGAGTCAGGAACAGACCGATTGACCGAAAAACTCAACGCAAACGGTCTTCACATTTACTTTCGTTCACGATCGCGATTAATATATTTCGTCTGCAAAACATCTCTTAGCGATTTGCTTGCCTATGCGCGTGAATGTATACCATGAATGTATAAACAATACACAAAACTCGACAAATTGGTCTTGGAATAACCAGAACAGAACAGAATAGATAAAAACGGTTTCGCTCTGAGCGCGAGCGATATCATTCGTGAACCCATAAATCGATAAATCGGTTACTCTCTGAGTCTTTTCGTATAGAGTCAGGAAAAGACACTTATTTGCAGACAACGAGAAACGGTCGACAGTTATTTGCGAGCTCTGAGTACAACACAAGGGATAAAGCTACAATCGAGTATGCTCGCTGATATATATCCTAAAATATACCAAAGAAGTCGTTGTGGTATATTTCAATATATTACATTTTGAGATTTGAATATATGTTTATTCAAGAATGAGAGCATTTTACAGATATGAAAATATTGATCACTCAAAAGATGTATTTAATTAATTTTTCACTTTTACGGTAAATTTTATTTGTTGTAATCCTACAAATGATATAAATTGCAATATGGAAATTTGTTTGAATGTTAGAAATTATTATTAGAATTATTATTATTGTTATTGTACCGTTATCAAACCATCCATACAATTCAGCAAACTCGCATATACATAAATAAAAACTACTTATTTTACATAGCTAAAGTGCAAACTCTTTTGATGGACATTTATTATCATTAATGCAGAAATTGTTTTTTAATTTTTCGACAAATGTTGTATTTGTAACAAAATAGCATGTTAGTTTTAATAGAAATAATTTAAATCAACAACAATCAAAAGTACTGTAAGTATTTAACACAGTTTCTTTCTTATTGCCTAAAAGACATTTTAAGGACATAATTGTCGTTGTTGCTGAGGGTAATCAGTCGCCAATTTTATATGATTGACTGAATGATTAATTGCCACACACGCCAAACTTGCATATCTTAATCAAATTTTATTCTCTACTGATTATTTCGGCAATCTGATAACGATTTTGAAATAAAAAATGGTGTCCGTCGTTGTAGGGAAGTAGTTGTCGTTTAGAATTGCAGGATTTCACTTTAGCCGCCAAATAATTCTTCTGGAAAAGAAATGGATGACAAGGAGAAACTTGTGTGAATCACACTCAAAAGGAACTATCCTTTATATAACTAATGTTCTATTCATCACAGATCTCTGATGAATCGGTTGAAGCCACGAGGAATGTGGCCAAAAAGAAGAGCTCCTTAAAGCTGCCCTGGTACTTTTCAGGTGGATTCCTGGTGTTCTGGGCACTCCTCTTCTTCGCAATAGTAATTCCATTGTTCTATCGCTTACCCACGCCCCTCACAATGGAAGACGCTAAGAAGAACGTTTTTATTGCGGAACGTGCTTACAACAATCTTTACACCCTTTCCAACATTGGTAACAAATTGATTGGCAGTGTTGAAAACGAAGTTGAAGCGGTCAATTTCATTGTTAATGAACTGGAGAGCATCAAAAGTGTGTTATTGACCGATTATTTTGAATTGGAATATAAAGTGACGCAAGTCTCTGGTGGATTTGCCTACAGCACATTCCTGAATACTTACCAAGGAGTTCAGAATGTTGTTGCGAAGTTGTCTCCCAAGAATAGTACGAGCGTTACGTGATTGCAACCACGAAACAGACTTTGGAACATCCTGTGGTGTTCTTGTTCAATGGAGCAGGAGACTTTACATGCGAGGTGTTGAATAAAACCAGGATAGATTTGAGAACTACGCGCTACGAGTTTACGATGACGGGTTCGAAACATATGAGTTTGTTTTTCCAAACCTACGAAGATTGCAACATCACCAGCGTAGTAGTTATCTCACGACACAGCAATTATATCACGTCTACCTCACACATGGTATTGATGCAAGGCCTCTCAATTTTAGTGTGGATGTTTCGGTAAGATCACCTATGATTTTTCATGCGTTCTCGATGACATAACTTTGAATTTCGTTTATAGAAACCGGATGGAGATTTCAATGTACCCGCACTTCAAATTAGTGTCTCAAGGCATGATATTCAAGACTCTAGCGATCCGGCAGCAGTGAAATATGCATCATTACTCCCATCATTTTCAATCCCGGCCCAGTGGCCTGCTATATACAAACGATACTTTATCTAGGTCAATACATTGCTGTAAACATTGATTCTTATAAAGTAATATAATTATTCAATTTAATTTGCACATTCCTATACGGCAATAAAACAAGTTATAGCTTTGTACGTTCAGTAGAAATATACTACAATAATCAAAAGCTTAGTTGTGATATATTTGGTATTTCATTACGTACGAAATATATATTGAGTATAAAATATACCGCACACGGTCACATTGTGCACTAATGCAACTAGCACGTGTAGTTCTGCCTAAGGGTTTTCCAATACAAAATTGTTTGTTGAATAATTTTCGAGATTTTTATTCGCGTGCAACCAAACTAAATATTATATCAAGATTAAGGGCGGAAAACAAGCGATTATAAAGAATATTATTTTGTGTTTTTGTTTTTTAATTTCAGTTTAAATCGATTTGCGTATAATAATAATAACACAGGTATTATCACCAAGTTTGGTTCTTTTGGTTCTTGTAGTCTCTGAGATCATCTCGACAGTTGATGCTCAGCAAGAATAGATATTCTTTATTGGGTTTTAAGATGCAAATATGATTATTCTGCCTTGTTACATACATACTATGTACATATACTGGTGCCACAATACATACATATGTATGTATAATACCAATAGGGTAATGACATTACCGTAATGTTTAGCGTTTATACAAAGGTGTGAGAAATACAGAAAATAATTGCTTGGGTGTGCACTTGCTACGCACACACGCCCATTAAGCCATAATTAAAGCATTGATAATAGAAAACAATTTTTTGATAAAAAATGACATAATCATTAATTGATAAAACTATAAATATTTGTAGTAGTAAAATAGTAAAATAATAAATGTGTTCGCTGCGCATGTCTCAAGCAAACTTAAAAATAAATTGTATTTTCACGCAGATAAAACAAATCACTGACGAAATTAAATTGTAGAGTCATGATACACAAAACATATGTAGCTGCAACATTCACCTGATTGTTTATCGTTTGATTTCAAATATCAATGGCTTTTATAAAGATAGACATTAAGGAAAGATGTGCATACGTATTCAGTTTGTGTACATATAGATTGGTTTTTTATTTGCAAATACGAGAAAAACTATAAACACTTTTTGGTGGATGTTTATATTTATGAATCAAAACATTTTGTTTATACATATGTATGTACATCCCGATTTGAACGTACATATATCCAAGCATGAAAGCATCTCTGCTTCAGCAAGTAAATGATTAATTTTAGTTGATTTTAATTTCTATTTCAATTTGTATGAGCATAATTTAGTTGGAGGCACTTAAAAATCGATTGTAAAAAGATAAAAAGATACTCTTAAAGTTATATATTATATTCATTATATATAATTAATTTCTTGTTGATTACCCTAGATAAGTATATTTTAATTACTCGGGAAGTTTTATTTCTTGCAGTCCCATAAGTGATAAACTACGATACCATTAGAAATCGAAATTAGTAACAATCATTTGAAAGCTATTTGTATGCTCGAAATTAAATGATTGTACCGCGCTTATCATACGAATCGTACATTTCAGCAAATTATGCTCATTTACACCCCAAATAAATAAACAAAATGTACAATATGTACTGAGAACTGAACCGCGTTTCCCATACAAAGTTTCTAAAATAACTTCCAAGATTTTAATTCGATTGAAACCAAAGTTTTAGAGATTATTATGTCTATTCATGTATGTTCAGAAGACGGATAAACGCATATTTCTATATAGCCTCGGCATTTAAGGCTGAGCAAGCACATAGTAAAAATAGTTTATGGAATCGGCGATGCTTCCTTATACCTGTTACACACATATCCTGCGCGCAGTATGTGTAACATAAAATACCTTTCTATCCTATGGGTAGTGAATATAAAAACTGCCTGATACGAGTAATAATCATAAGTTTGTTATCAAGCTTTATTTGATGTCAATACTGATTGTTAAACTTGATTATTACCACGACACCGTAAATTCATAAAATTTAAATTTATCAATAGTATACTATATGTGTTATACGACGTGAATATTATTTCAGCAAAATTTTTCTTCGCTAAACTTATTAAATCAAAGCCAATATTTCGCTACTTAAGAATATATAACTTGGAATAATTGTGTAAAGATTCTTTACAATTCCTCCTGACCATGTTATTTATTTCCCTTCTTTAAGTAATTCATAAATAGAATATAAACAGGTGAATACATTTTTAAAAAGAATCAATTGTAAAATGATAGTACACTCAATCAACAGTCAGTGAAATAGGTGTGGAAATTATTGGTTGTGTGTGCACTTTTTTTGCTCGCCTATTACGCTATAATTAAAGCATTGATAATAGAAACGATATTTTATTGAATGAAGTGTGTTTCCAAAAAAGACAAAATCATTATTCGATAATTAACCCATAAAAATTTGGGTAATAAAATAATAAATGTACTCACTGCGTGTGCCTCACACGAACATGGATATAATGACTTTCGCGGTGACACCGTCGAAATAAATCAAATCACTAACTTCTTAAGCTTATAATATTTCCTACGCCATCAAATCAAAGCAGCTAGCGCATTGGGATGCGATTCGTGTATGTATTTATAGTATTATAAACAGTAGAAATCCGCAAAATATTTACAAATACCAGCATCAAACAACATTCACCCAATTGATAATTGTTTGATCTAAAATATTGGTGTATATAGATAGAAATTCATATAGATAAATACTAAGGACAGATTTTTTCATTTCTGTGTTCACCTATAGTTATTCTTTTCATTTTTAAATAAATGAAAGTTTATAAACACACTTTTTGGTGAATGTTTGGTTAGCTCAAAACATTTTGTTTACACATTCCGATTTGAATGTAAACTTTAGCATAATAGTATATCTATACCAACAAGTGTTTCAATTTAAATTGCTTTGAGTAGAGGCACTTTCTTCTGTATCCGCTATTTTCAACGTCTTCATATTAGAGACTAAATTAGATATAATTAATTTCTAGTACAATTGCCTATATACTTTTTTTTACTTTCTCGGGAATTTTTTTTCCTTGTACTCCTATAAATGATAAAACTCGATACCATTAGATAACAAAATTATTAACAATCATTTCTTTGTGTACTGAAAATTATATTATAGTACCGCTCTTATCAAACGTATCATACATTTAAGCAAATTATGCTCATTTATACCCCATATAAATAATCAGAATTGTAGACGCATTGCATATTTTATATATTTCTCCAGTCATTCTAACAAAATTTGTTTGGGCTGACATATATTGTCTTTAATAGAATAATCTAATTTAATCGATATTATCATTATATAAATGACTCGTTAATTGTACTCTGCAAGCATCATTTGTTTGAGCACATTTTGGTTATGCATTGCTTAAAAGACATACAATGGGAATAATTGTCGTTGTTGCTTAGGGCAATCAGTCGGCAATAATATGATTGACTGAATGATTAATTGCCGCACACAGACGTTTGCATATCTAAATCGTATTGCAAATGAATTTTGGGCAATTCAAGAATTAGTGTCATATTATTTTATTTTCTTCTGATTAATTTGGCAATCTGATAACGATTTTGAAATAAAAGCTAGTGTCAGACGCTACAGGGAAGCAGTTCTCATTTGGAATTCCTGGATTTCACTTCGGCCGAAAAGTAATTCTTTTGGAAAAGAAATGGGTGACAAGGAGAAACTTGTAAGAATCACACTCAAAAGGAACTATCTTTTATATATCTAGCGTTCTATCCATCTCAGATCTCCGATGAATCGGTTGAAGCCACGAGGAATGTGGCCAAAAAGGAGAGCTCCTTAAAGCTGCCCTGGTACTTTTCAGGTGGATTCCTGGTGTTCTGGGCACTCCTCTTCTTCGCAATAGTAATTCCATTGTTCTATCGCTTACCCACGCCCCTCACAATGGAAGACGCTAAGAAGAACGTTTTTATTGCGGAACGTGCTTACAACAATCTTTACACCCTTTCCAACATTGGTAACAAATTGATTGGCAGTGTTGAAAACGAAGTTGAAGCGGTCAATTTCATTGTTAATGAACTGGAGAGCATCAAAAGTGTGTTATTGACCGATTATTTTGAATTGGAATATAAAGTAACGCAAGTCTCTGGTGGATTTGCCTACAGCACATTCCTGAATACTTACCAAGGAGTTCAGAATGTTGTTGCGAAGTTGTCTCCCACGAATAGTACAAGCGATACGTATCTACTTGTCAATAGTCATTTCGATTCGAAGCCATATACGAACTCGGCTAGTGATGCTGGATTTATGATTGTCACAATGTTGGAAGTCTTACGAGTGCTTGCAACAACGAAACAAACTTTGGAGCATCCTGTGGTGTTCTTGTTTAATGGAGCTGAAGAATCTGCAATGCAAGCTTCTCATGGTTTCGTAACACAAGATCCATGGGCAAAGAAATGCAAGTATGTTTTTCGCTCTTTAAATAAATAAGAAAAATTAAAATAACAATTTAAATAATATTTTAGAGCGGTGATTAACTTGGATTGCGCTGGCAGTGGAGGCCGAGATATTCTATTCCAAACCGGTCCAAAACACCCCTGGCTGGTTAAAGTAAGCAATGAAATTAAACGAAGGTAAAAAACCATTAAACAAATTTCTATATATTAATACATTTTACAGTATTACAAGGCATACAGCAAACATCCTTTTGCTACAACTATGGGAGAGGAAGTCTTCCAATCGGGAATTATACCATCGGATACAGATTTCCGCCAGTTCACTATGTTTGGAGACATTCCAGGTATACACAGAATTATGCAGAATTTGATTTTGATATTATTTCTAAAGTACTCGAACATAAACTGTAGGTTTGGACATGGCACAGATCAATAATGGTTACGTTTATCACACCAAGTACGATAACATTGATGTGATTCCTCGTGGCTCATTGCAAAACACAGGAGATAATCTTCTTAGCTTGGTTCGAGGTTTGGCGAATGCCACTGAATTATATGACACCGAAGTAAGGGCTTCATTTTTCCTTATCGTCTATCGCTTGTAACTAATAAGCTTACCTTTTAACAGGCCTACAAGGATGGACATGCTGTATTCTTTGATTTTCTGGGACTTTACTTCATCCACTATTCGGAGGCGACTGGAATATCTTTGAACTATGGAGTTGCCATAGCCACTATCATTCTGATTGTTGTTTCGATCTGGCGAATGGCAGCTGTTTCTCAAGTTTCAATTTGTCATGTGATTCGCTGGTTCATTCTCGTATTTATCATTCAGCTTATCTCCTTCGTACTTGCATTAGTCCTTCCCATAGTGGTCACGTACGCCATGGATTCCTTCGGATTATCACTGACTTACTATAGCACCCCTTTGTTGGTAGTTGGATTGTACGTGTGTCCCTCACTTATAGGCCTCAGCTTGCCCATAACTATCTACTACAGTCTTCAGCGCAACGTGAGTTCCTCAACAAAGTTAAAAGAATTGTTTCTCATAAATATATTTTTTCTTTACAGGATAAACTGTCAAATCCTTACCATCTTCAGTTGGCATTGCACAGTCAAGCCATCCTTCTGGCGGTTATCGCAGCTGCTGTTACTTACCTAGGATATCGATCTGCATATATCTTCGTTATTCCACTTCTTTTCTACGTTGCTTCCTTGGTCATCAATCTATTGACTACTCTGCATGATCGTGGCTATGCTTGGTCTGGTCTGCTAAAGGCTAGCCAGGTTGCTCCCTTCTTGTACAGCAGCTATCTGATCTATACATTCATCATTGTCCTTACGCCTATGGGTGGTCGTTCGGGAAGTGGCAGCAACCGGGACTTGTATATTGCTGTCTTGGCAGCTGTGGGAACAGTTCTGTCGTTTGGTTTCTTGGTGAGTCTATCGTAAAACAGTTCATTGCACTTGATTCAATAACATTAAATATTAATATTACAGGTACCGCTTATCAACTCATTCCGACGACCAATCTTTGTGGTTCTCGCCTTATTGGCGACCACAGCTATCGCTGTATACTTGGCCAGTAGCACACAATTGGGTTTCCCTTACCGTCCAAAGACCAGTGGCCAGCGCGTTGCATATTTGGTAAGTGAGCTGCAAAGAGAGTTTACAAATGGAATTTGCCAATGGTATATTTGATTTGTGATATTTCAGCAAGTGCGCAATATCTTCTACGAGTACGATGGCACTCTCTCTAAAGATGAGTCTGGATACTTGTTCTTCCCTCAAGACCGACGTGGACTAACACCATTTGCGGGTACAAGAGTTAATCTAACTGGAGTGGTTAGCATTGCACCCAGGTGCGAGACCCACATGATGTGCGGCATGCCGTTGTACGACTACCGCTATTATACGAATCGTTTAACCCTCAAATGGCTGCCACTTGAGGAGCCCATTGTACCACTAGAGAACTTCACATTTGAAATGTTGAACAAAACCAAGATTGATTCGACTACTGTGCGGTATGAGTTTACGATGTCGGGATCCGACCACATGAGCTTGTTTTTCCAAACCTACGAAGACGTCAACATCACCAGCTGGTCGTTCTTGAGTAGTTATCTCACGAAAGCGCAACCATATCACGTCTACCTCACACATGGTATCGATGCCAGACCTTTCAATTTTACTATTGATCTTTCGGTAAGACCAATTTTAAGTATTTAAGAGTTTTTCATTACATAAATTGACCCATTTTTCTCTAGAAACCGGATGGAGATTTTAATGTTCCCGCACTTCAAATTGGAGCCTCAAAACATCTAATCAAAGCTCCTGGCTCAGAGGCTGCAATAAAATATGCATCATTACTGCCATCATTTTCAATCCCGGCCCAGTGGCCTGCAGTATACAAACGATACATTGTGTAGTTCAATACCTTGCTGTAAATGTTGCTTCTATAAATAAAATTTCATAATGAGCATTCTATAGTAAATGGTGCAAGAAATATTAATAGTAATAAATTTTTCGACAATAATATGATGTGACTAAGCTAGCTTAAACGCTTAATTGTCACCTTTAAGATAATAATAAATGACAACTGTTTTAATCGGTCATACTTAATAATAATGAGTAAGCAGTAAGCAGTAAGCAGTAAGCAGTGAGCTTGTTTTCCTCATCATAAATAGAAAGTCCGTTTAACGGTATAAAGGAAAAGTTACTATAGGACAAATATGACCTTTATAAAAGTTAAACGAGCGAATTGTTGTAAGGAACCTTGTTTAGCTGTCCATAGAACACATTTCCCCTGCTGATAAAATTTCGTGAGCAAGTCCATTAGGACACGACACAGTATTGGTAATTTAATGGCCAGACAATTAATAGTGTGAATGTATGACAACGTGCTAAATTTCAACATAGAGTAATAAACATTGACTATACAAGTTCAGAGCAGACCAGTCGAGGTAAAGCGAATTACGCAATCAAGATACGCAAATCCGAATGCTCTTCATTAGACAAAATTAATAGATGTGAAGAGAGCGGAAAATGGTGAAAATATTGAAGATGTGGAACCGAGAGGCTGCCGTAGACAAGCTACGTGGACTTAGAGATCAGTTGAGTTGTTCTCGTCTGGCTAAGATGTTGCGCGCAATCCGAACTCGCTTGGACTCGTGGCAGAACAAGGTGTGCAAAAGTATAGCCATAACAATTGGTGAATTCGTATAGAGTCTCGGACTCAGTCATAAAGTGATAAGCAATTCAAATACAAACCCAAACACTAATTATGTTGTTAATAATTACTTAATAAGCGTCTCTTAAAAAATTAATTACTTTCGGTCAAAAAATGTGGAAACACAACAAAAGAATAAACATATGAGAACGAATATAGTCGTCTTCCTAATTTACTTCTACTTAAAATAATAATACATTAAACCCAGCGAATACTAAAATACAGCCAATTTAAAAGAAATCACATCAAAAGACATTCAAATCATTTCATTGGAAAATCAGGTGTTCAGCTCTGTTGTTGGAATACGCATGCGTGATTCTGAACATTTTGGTTGTAACAACATATGGTCTGCGACGTCTCCTTCAATGTGTTACATACATTCGCACGAACTTAATATACCTTTGTATGTTACCTATATGTATGGTATAAAAGTGTGTTTGACAAATGTACTGAACTATCGGATACCCTATTGGAAAATTGCAGGCATTGACATGACTCACAATCTTAGATAATCTTAATCATTGTATACAATTGGAATGTGCGGAATATTTTGTTTACTTTTTGAACAGAGCAATAAGTATATACATAATGCTTTATTATTTTTAAACTGCTTGAAAATGGTCTTTTTAAAAAAATAACTAATTAACATTCGTGCTAATATCACACTATACAGATATCAGATGAATCAGTCCAAGTGCCTGAAAATGCCACAGTCGAAAAGATTCATGGCAAGCTTTCGTGGCACTTTGCTGGAGCCTTCGTAGTGCTTTGGGCAGTACTTTTCTTCGCCATAGTAATTCCATTGTTCTATCGGTTACCAACACCACTGACATTGGAACATGCTGAGAAAAATGTATTTATTGCGGAACGAGCATACAATAATTTATACACATTGTCTAACATTGGCAACAAACTGACGGGCAGTGTGGAAAACGAAATTCAAGCAGTCAATTTTATTTTCGATGAATTGGAGAACATCAAAAGTGATTTATTGACAGATTATTTCGATCTAGAATACGAAAAATCGAAAGTCACTGGTGGGTTCCCTTACAGCACAACGCTAAACTTTTATAAAGGAGTTCAAAATATTGTTGCGAAGTTATCGCCCAAAAACAGTTCCAGCCAGAATTATATCCTTATCAATAGTCACTTTGATTCCAAGCCATTCACAAACTCGGCTGGCGATGCTGGATTTATGATTGCCATAATGTTGGAAGTCTTACGAGTTATTGCAACAACCAGGCAAACTATCGAACATCCACTGGTATTTTTGTTCAATGGAGCTGAAGAAGGGATGCTGCAAGCATCTCATGGTTTCATCACTCAACACAAATGGGCACCGTATTGCAAGTGAGTTAACATTTTTTTATTTTAGCTAACTAACACAATGGAGATTGAATTAATCAAAATAATTCTAGAGCTGTTCTTAATCTCGACGCCGGTGGTAGTGGAGGGCGGGATATTCTATTTCAAAGTGGTCCCAACCACCCATGGCTTGTTGATGTAAGTCATTTGAAAGACCGAAATAATTAGCAATTTCTGTACAAGTTATATTTTATAGTATTACAAAAAATACATTAAATATCCTTTTGCCACAACCATGGCAGAAGAAATCTTTCAATCTGGAATTATTCCTTCGGATACGGATTTTAGGCAATTTAATTTATACGGAAATGTTCCAGGTGATTAACAACAACCAAATGTTCATCTGAGTTTGTTTGTAAAGCAAATGAATTTTAGGTTTGGACATGGCGCAATGTTTTAATGGTTTCATTTATCACACCAACTACGACAATATCGACGTAATCCCTCTTGGCGCGTTCCAAAACACCGGCGATAATGTTCTTAGTTTGGTTCGCGGCTTGGCTAATGCATCTGAATTGCATAATACTGAGGTAAGCACTATATACTTATTTAAAATAAATGATAATAACATATTACCAACCAATTCGCAGGCGCACAAAACTGGACATGCTGTATTTTTTGATTTTCTCGGTATCTACTTCTTCCACTATTCTGACACAACTGGAAAGTTTTTGAACTTCGGAGTTTCTGTAGTGGTGTTCGCTTTGGTTTTCATCTCAATGTGGCGAATGGCAGTTGGTTCCCAACACGAAATTCGCCAGGTGATCCGACTGTTCTTCATTGTATTTTCGATTCAGATTACTTCCTTTGTACTTGCGTTAGCCTTTCCAATGGTGGTTGTATTCGCGATGGATGCATTCGGACGATCATTAACCTACTATAGCAGCCCCTTGCTAGTAGTCGGATTGTACGTGTGCCCCGCGCTTATTGGCCTCAGTTTGCCCATAACAATCTACTACAGTCGTCGACCCAATGTAAGTGTCAGTAAATATTTGTCAATTTCTATGGTTTTAAAGAAAATACTCGTATACCCGTTTCAGGATAAACTCGTCAGACCTTATCATCTGCAGTTGGTTTTACATAGTCATGCTATCAATTTGGCTATTATGTGTGTTGCTGTTCAAGCTTCTGGATTTCGTTCAGCATACATCTTCTTTATTCCACTTCTTTTCTACGCCATTTCCGTGGCTATTAATCTATTGACCAAACTGCATGATCGCGGATATGCTTGGTCTGGTGTTGTCAAGGCTAGCCAGATTGCTCCTTTCTTATACAGCACTTATATCATTTACTTATTCATTGTGGTATTAACACCTATGGGAGGTCGATCAGGCAGTGCTTCAAACCGTGACTTGTTTATCGCAGTATTGGCCGCATTCGGAACGATTCTCTCGTTGGGTTTCATGGTAAGTCTTAAACTGTTGCTCGCTTGAATACGTCACTAACAATAGTCACTTCTATAGGCACCATTGATAAGTATATTGCGACGACCAAAAATTGTGATTTGGGCATTCGTGGTAACAACAGCAGTCTCTGTAATTTTGGCCAGCATCACTCATTTGGGATTCCCATATCGTCCAATGACCAGCGGCCAGCGTGTTGCATACCTGGTAAGTAATGCTCTTTGTTAGTCAATTTATTTGAAATACAATCTCCTGTATTTCAGCAAGTGCGTAATATATTCTACGAATACGATGGCAGTCTCTCTAAGGACGAGTCTGGATACTTGTTCTTCCCTCAAGACCGACGCGGACTAGCACCATTTGCGGGCACAAAAGTCAACTTAACTGGCCTGGTTAGCATTGCACCCAGGTGCGAGGCTGAAATGATGTGTGGCATGCCGTTGTATGACTACCGCTTCTATAAGAATCGTCTATCCCTCAAATGGTTGCCACGCTCAGAGTCTATAGTCTCACCAGGACAATCGGGTTTGGAGCTTCTGAATAAAACCATTGTTAATGCCACAACCGCACGCTACCACTTTGAGTTTTCGGGACCGAGTCACATGAGCTTATTCTTCCAAACTTATGAAGATGTAAAAATCATCAACTGGTCGTTCTCCAATAGTTATCTCAAGACAGCACAACCTTATCATGTCTACCTCACTTACGGGCTTGATAACAGCCCCTACAAGTTTATTGTTGATGTTTCGGTAAGATTTCAGACGCATAATTATAAATGAAACATTAATTGAATTTACATTTGTTTTCTATAGAAACCTGACGGTGATTTCGATGTACCTGTGTTTCAATTAGGCGCTTCAGCCCATTTTATTGGAAACCCTGGAGATGCCGAAGCTGCCAGATACGCTGCATCATTCCCAAACTATTCCATTTTAGCCCAGTGGCCTGCTATATATAAAAGATACATTTTTTAAATGTAAGTGTCAGTAAATATTTGTCAATTTCTAAACAACAACCCCTTTAAGGCGCTTGCATTTTTTGCTATTTTTGAAAATAAAAACATGAAAATTACTTTAATTTGGTAGATATTATTGGATTTTAATATATAGCTTATTTTTCAGCATATTTTTCTGAATTTTAGCCTATTCTAGCCTATTTTTATCCAAAATCTAGCCTATTTGCGAGCTCAATACCTGGCAACACTGCTCTCACGTTCTTTCCTTGAGTTCTCGTTACTTTTAGATCAGTTGAGTTCTTCTCGTCTAGCTAAAATGAGCTCGTGTCAGAACGAGGTGTGCAAAAGTATATGTAGCAAAGTATATGTAACAATTGGTGAATTCGTATAGTCTCGGACTCAGTCATAAAGTGATAAGCAATTCAAATACAAACCCAAACACTAATTATGTTGTAAATAATTACTTAATAAAATACAGCCAATTTAAAAGAAATCACATCAAAAGACATTCAAATCATTTCATTGAAAAATTACCCACTCTTGGAATACGCATGCACGTAACACATAGCATGCATGTGTGTTTGACAAATGTGCTGAACCCTATTGGAAAATTGCAGGCATTGACATGACTCGCAATCTTAGATAATCTTAATTATTGTATATGTCGGAGATTCACCATTTGTTTCCATTTTTAATATAATTGCACAGCAAGTTCTGTTCGTTACCAGAGATGCGTCACAACAACTGCCTGCCGTAACGCAGAGTTCTGTCTAAGTTCACAATTCCTGCAATATCTATTGCCCTCTCTGTTTCTCTCATGCAGTCAGCGCTCTACGATCAGACCATGCTCAGCAGCAGAGTCCGTCTCTTCTCTCGGCTGCTGTGCATTTTAAAACTACTAGCGACAACGTGTCGCCACACAAAAGTTGTACGCATATATACAATGGGCAAACTAGCCATTCTACGACATATACAATTGGAATGTGCGGAATATTTTGTTTACTTTTTTAACAGAGCAATAAGTATATACATAATGCTTTATTATTTTTAAAATTGCTTGAAAATGGTCGTTTTAAAAAAATAACTAATTAACATTCGTGCTAATATCACACTATACAGATATCAGATGAATCAGTCCAAGTGCCTGAAAATGCCACAGTCGAAAAGATTCATGGCAAGCTTTCGTGGCACTTTGCTGGAGCCTTCGTAGTGCTTTGGGCAGTACTTTTCTTCGCCATAGTAATTCCATTGTTCTATCGGTTACCAACACCACTGACATTGGAACATGCAGAGAAAAATGTATTTATTGCGGAACGAGCATACAATAATTTATACACATTGTCTAACATTGGCAACAAACTGACGGGCAGTGTGGAAAACGAAATTCAAGCAGTCAATTTCATTGTCGATGAATTGGAGAACATCAAAAGTGATTTATTGACAGAATATTTCGATCTAGAATACGAAGAATCGAAAGTCACCGGCTGCTTCCCTTACAGCACAACGCTAAACTTTTATAAAGGAGTTCAAAATATTGTTGCGAAGTTATCGCCCAAAAACAGTTCCAGCGAGAACTATATCCTTATCAATAGTCACTTTGATTCCAAGCCATTCACAAACTCGGCTGGCGATGCTGGATTTATGATTGCCATAATGTTGGAAGTCTTACGAGTTATTGCAACAACCAGGCAAACTATCGAACATCCACTGGTATTTTTGTTCAATGGAGCTGAAGAAGGGATGCTGCAAGCATCTCATGGTTTCATCACTCAACACAAATGGGCACCGTATTGCAAGTGAGTTAACATTTTTTTATTTTAGCTAACTAACACAATGGAGATTGAATTAATCAAAATAATTCTAGAGCTGTTCTTAATCTCGACGCCGGTGGTAGTGGAGGGCGGGATATTCTATTTCAAAGTGGTCCCAACCACCAATGGCTTGTTGATGTAAGTCATTTTAAAGACCGAAATAATTAGCAATTTCTGTACAAGTTATATTTTATAGTATTACAAAAAATACATTAAATATCCTTTTGCCACAACCATGGCAGAAGAAATCTTTCAATCTGGAATTATTCCTTCGGATACGGATTTTAGGCAATTTAATTTATACGGAAATGTTCCAGGTGATTAACAACAACCAAATGTTCATCTGAGTTTGTTTGTAAAGCAAATGAATTTTAGGTTTGGACATGGCGCAATGTTTTAATGGTTTCATTTATCACACCAACTACGACAATATCGACGTAATCCCTCTTGGCGCGTTCCAAAACACCGGCGATAATGTTCTTAGTTTGGTTCGCGGCTTGGCTAATGCATCTGAATTGCATAATACTGAGGTAAGCACTATATACTTATTTAAAATAAATGATAATAACATATTACCAACCAATTCGCAGGCGCACAAAACTGGACATGCTGTATTTTTTGATTTTCTCGGTATCTACTTCTTCCACTATTCTGACACAACTGGAAAGTTTTTGAACTTCGGAGTTTCTGTAGTGGTGTTCGCTTTGGTTTTCATCTCAATGTGGCGAATGGCAGTTGGTTCCCAACACGAAATTCGCCAGGTGATCCGACTGTTCTTCATTGTATTTCCGATTCAGATTACTTCCTTTGTACTTGCGTTAGCCTTTCCAATGGTGGTTGTATTCGCGATGGATGCATGCGGACGATCATTAACCTACTATAGCAGCCCCTTGCTAGTAGTCGGATTGTACGTGTGCCCCGCGCTTATTGGCCTCAGTTTGCCCATAACAATCTACTACAGTCGTCGACCCAATGTAAGTGTCAGTAAATATTTGTCAATTTCTATGGTTTTAAAGAAAATACTCGTATACCCGTTTCAGGATAAACTCGCCAGACCTTATCATCTGCAGTTGGTTTTACATAGTCAGGCTATCATTTTGGCTATTATGTGTGTTGCAGTTCAAGCTTCCGGATTTCGTTCAGCATACATCTTCTTTATTCCACTTCTTTTCTACGCCATTTCCTTGGCTATTAATCTATTGACCAAACTGCATGATCGCGGATATGCTTGGTCTGGTGTTGTCAAGGCTAGCCAGATTGCTCCTTTCTTATACAGCACTTATATCATTTACTTATTCATTGTGGTATTAACACCTATGGGAGGTCGATCAGGCAGTGCTTCAAACCGTGACTTGTTTATCGCAGTATTGGCCGCATTCGGAACGATTCTCTCGTTGGGTTTCATGGTAAGTCTTAAACTGTTGTTCGCTTGAATACGTCACTAACAATAGTCACTTCTATAGGCACCATTGATAAGTATATTGCGACGACCTAAAATTGTGATTTGGGCATTCGTGGTAACAACAGCAGTCTCTGTAATTTTGGCCAGCATCACTCATTTGGGATTCCCATATCGTCCAATAACCAGCGGCCAGCGTGTTGCATACCTGGTAAGTAATGCTCTTTGTTAGTCAATTTATTTGAAATACAATCTCCTGTATTTCAGCAAGTGCGTAATATATTCTACGAATACGATGGCAGTCTCTCTAAGGACGAGTCTGGATACTTGTTCTTCCCTCAAGACCGACGCGGACTAGCACCATTTGCGGGCACAAAAGTCAACTTAAGTGGCCTGGTTAGCATTGCACCCAGGTGCGAGGCTGAAATGATGTGTGGCATGCCGTTGTATGACTACCGCTTCTATAAGAATCGTCTATCCCTCAAATGGTTGCCACGTTCAGAGTCTATTGTCGCACCAGGACGATCGGGTTTGGAGCTTCTGAATAAAACCATTGTTAATGCCATAACCGCACGCTACCGCTTTGAGTTTTCGGGACCGAGTCACATGAGCTTATTCTTCCAAACTTATGAAGATGTAAAAATCATCAACTGGTCGTTCTCCAATAGTTATCTCAAGACAGCACAACCTTATCATGTCTACCTCACTTACGGGCTTGATAACAGCCCCTACAAGTTTATTGTTGATGTTTCGGTAAGATTTCAGACGCATAATTATAAATGAAACATTAATTGAATTTACATTTGTTTTCTATAGAAACCTGACGGTGATTTCGATGTACCTGTGTTTCAATTAGGCGCTTCAGCCCATTTTATTGGAAACCCTGGAGATGCCGAAGCTGCCAGATACGCTGCATCATTCCCAAACTATTCCATTTTAGCCCAGTGGCCTGCTATATATAAAAGATACATTTTTTAAATGTGAAAAATTAAACAAAAACAGTATATGCTAACAGTAAAGCCCTAATCATATAAGCTTAATGTTGTAAACTAGAATACTCAATCAGCAAATATATTAATCAAACAAAAACTATCACGTCTATTTCATAAATGGCTTGGATGGCTCGAACATCAATTCCATATTGGACTGTTCGAAATGTGACATATACAAATCAATTAAAGCATTATTTTGCTAAAACTGAATGGTGATGTTGATGTACCTCTAATGCAGTTGACTGTGTGGCAGCTGGAGATTAAAAAATCAAGCAGTTGACGTTCACCTTTCCCTTGTTCACAATCATTTTGCAATGTCCGGCTTTGTAGATCCATATTTTAAATACTGTTACATTTTGAACAAATAACATTTAGTAACGATATTTTAATTTGATGTACAAACATTGATATTTTATGCATCAAATAATATATATTCACTTATTATTGAATAAACCTCTTGTTTAGTTGAAATACAGACATATTGTAAAACGGCAGCTTTAAAAAACTGTTGTGTTTATCATATGCTTACGAGTGTGACCGTAAGCTAAAAGTAAAAAATACGTTCTAACTATGTAAGATATACCAACCAAATAGTCACCCTGTTGAAAATTATGTGGTTACACTTCTATGTAGATTCTAATAACTTTTCAAAACGCAGCGCGTGACTTTGAACTGCTTATTGTTTCATTGCTTTTTTTTTCTATAAATCTAATGAGTACAATTTTCCTTACGTAGAGCGAATATTGGTTAGTAGAGCTGTAAGTATTGTACACTGCTTGCCGTCTTTATAATTTTTATTATTTTAGTTGTTGTAAATTTGTTTAAATATCGTTGTTTCTTCAGCGCATTTCAACAATTCAAAATGATTAACATTTGCGCAAAATGCTCTAAGCATAAATTAACAAGCTCTGTTAAAATGTAAATGGTAGTGGTTAGCTTAACATATTGCTGAAACGACGGCGTTGTTTAAAAAATTGTGGCTTCGAAGAGCGCGCGAAATTTAAATTTCAATATGAGTAGATGAACGAAATGTGTGGAGTTTTAATAATTACTTAAAATAAGAATAGGAAAGATAATACCATTAGTTAAATTCATTACGAATATAATAATGAAATTAAGAAGAAATAATGCCGAAAATCAATTTAATTAGAATTGTATTATTATTAAATCTCTTTATTCCATTAAAAACTCTCTTGTCGCAGCCGTCTCCTTGTCATATTTAATGTTATCTTATTGAATCGAGATTCGAATATTTCGTATGGTTTTGAAAATACTCGAAGTCGAATTATTGGAATATTCATTTGGTTTCACGATTTTAGTACACTCTTATCATTGATTTCCTGAATCATACTGGCGAGTCAATAAATTTTAATAGCTCGCGGTTATAAAGTGAGCAAGTACTCGAGGATTTCGAATGCTCGTGAATTGTTTTGATTTCCCGAAACGTGCATGGCAATATATCTGATTGGGTATTACCCAATAACTACAAGCGTAATACATTTATCGAAATAGCAATTACTTCTATAGCTTTGAACAGTTACGAATGTAAGCGACATTCCCTTTTAAAATTAAGTAAAAAAAAACAAAATGTGTAGTTCACTTATCACTAATCGGACATGGGTTATACTAATAATTTAGATAACATTGTCCACTTGGATATCAATTGACCACAAGCTAGACTATACCTCAATTAGGCAGCCGAAAAGGTTGGCAAACTTCAAAAGTGTGCAGTTGTTGTTTTTATTTTTGTAGTCGTTTTATATCACACTTTATCTTTATATACTACAAAGTACAAATCTGTGTCGATAAAACCAAACAACCGTAGCGCCTAATTGGCGTCCTATTGCAAAAAATTGGTTAGTTGCCAATAGTCAGGCAGCGAAGCACCACGATCGCGGTATAACACAATGTCTTTCAATAAAATGGTTGACAATGTGAGTAAATCTGTAGAGTCCTGTCGGCGCAACTTGCTTATAGGCATATTTTCTCTAGGATGGCAATGTGCAACTGGATGTGGCCCTCATTGATGTGCTTAAAGCGCCCAAAAATCGGAGAACAAAGGTGCCATGGTTCTATGCACCCGCCTTTCTGCTCTTCTGGCTGGCGTTGTTCTTTGCTGTCGTTATACCGCTCTTCAATCGACTGCCAGATGGCGTGACGATCGCTGAGGAACCACAGAAGCCCGGCCAATTTGTGGCCGAACGTGCACAGCGTATTCTATTGGACTACGATCGCATTGGTCCCAAGGTCGTGGGCAGCATTGCCAATGAGGAGATCACAGTTGCGTTTCTGCTCGACGAAGTCGAGAAGGTGCGCAGCTCAATGAGAGAAGATCTCTACAGTCTCGAGGTGGATGTGCAGCAAGCATCCGGTGCCTACATGCACTGGAACATGGTGAACATGTATCAGGGTGTGCAAAATGTGGTGGTCAAGCTGAGCACTCGCGGCTCACCAAGTGAATCGTATCTGCTGGTCAACAGTCACTTCGACTCGAAGCCCAGCAGTCCTGGCACTGGCGACGACGGCACCATGGTTATTGTGATGCTGGAGGTGCTGCGTCAGATATCCATATCGCCGCAGACCTTTGAGCATCCCATTGTCTTTCTATTCAATGGCGCCGAGGAGAATCCTTTGCAGGCTTCGCACGGCTTCATCACCCAGCACAAATGGGCCAAGAACTGCAAGTAAGCATAAAGCACTCACAATAAGAGATAGAAAGTATAGTAGGATAACAACGTTGTGGTTGACAGGACGCTAGTGAACCTGGAGGTGGCGGGCAGCGGCGGTCGCGATCTGTTGTTCCAGGGTGGCCCGAATCATCCCTGGCTGATGGAGGTAAGTGTGAATCGTGCTTTTTTCACTATCTACAGATTGTACGCGGCTGCTCTTAGAAGTTTATGGCACCGTAAAAATCGCATAAATGCGTTGGCTCTGTTTATGGCACAACGATAAACAGACTGTTGTTCGGAAGCGTGTCTCTGACCAAAACACTACAATATAGATTTGCTTTGTGCCATTTACCACTTGCCATTTGGTTCGATTTCAGTACTACAAGAACAATGCCAAACACCCGTTCGCAACAACAATGGCCGAGGAAATCTTTCAGTCTGGCATACTGCCCTCGGATACGGACTTTCGCATATTTCGCGACTATGGTCACGTGCCAGGTATGTGAATGAATGTGATGCGTATGCATGACACATAATGCATATGTTCTTGTTTAGGTTTGGATATCGCGCAGGTGAGCAACGGCTATGTGTACCACACCGAATTCGATAACTACGCAGCCGTGCCGCGAAACTCGCTGCAGAATGCTGGCGAAAACGTGCTGCCCCTGGTCAGAGCCTTTGCCAACGCCAGCGAGCTGCACGACACAGAGGTGGGTGTGCTACAAACTAATCAAAGTGCAATATAAATTTAATACTGTTACTTCAATTGCAGGCACATGCAGAGGGACACGCCGTGTTCTTTGACTTTCTGGGCCTGTTCTTCGTCTACTACAG
Source organism: Drosophila rubida (assembly GCA_035046165.1). Classification (NCBI taxonomy): domain Eukaryota; kingdom Metazoa; phylum Arthropoda; class Insecta; order Diptera; family Drosophilidae; genus Drosophila; species Drosophila rubida. The sequence continues at coordinate 35,559,873 of JAWNOF010000021.1, forward strand.
AGCCAGCACTGGCATCATTCTCAACTCGTGCATTGCCGCTGTGAGCATTGCGCTGGTCTGCGTCTCGTTGTGGCGCATGGCCAAAGTCTCAGAGCTATCCTTGTGGCAGATTTCCACCTGGTTTGGCATTCTGCTGGCACTCCATGTGCTCGGCATGATACTCTGCCTCGGCCTGCCGTTGCTGATGGCGGTCGTGTTCGATGCCGGCGATCGATCGCTCACCTACTTCACAAACACCTGGCTGATGATTGGCCTCTTTGTCTGCCCGGCCATTGTGGGACTCAGCTTGCCCACAACAGTGTACTACGCTCTCCGCAAGAACGTAAGCAATCGAATGAGTCGTCAACTGTCGAAGTGAATTAAGATCTGTCGCTCTTTCCAGCTAAATATCAGCCACGCCTACCATCTGCAAATGAGTCTACACGCCCACTGTATTGTGCTCTCGCTCATCGCCATCATACTGACTTCGATCAGTCTGCGCACACCTTATCTCTGCATGATATCCACTTTATTCTACTCGGCGTCGCTGCTAATCAATCTGTTGAGCAGCTTGCACGATCGAGGTAAATTCCCTATATATTCCGATTTGAAAAGTACTTAAATTAATTCTACATTTAATTACAGGGTATTTCTGGGTGCCGATCATGCAAATATTTCAGCTGATGCCCTTCTTCTACTTCTGCTCGCTCTTCTACACTTTCCTTGTCATTTTCGTGCCCATGATGGGACGCAATGGCAGCTCTATTAATCCAGATCTCCTGGTCTGCATATTGTGTGCCGTAGGCACGTTCTTCGCCTTGGGATTTGTGGTAAGCTACCAACGTTTGCGCATTGTAAATTGACTTGAAATTATTTATTATTTTATTTGGACAGTCACCATTAATCAACATGTTCAGTTGGTCGAAGTTTGTTATGCTCGCACTGGGAATAGTCACCTTTATATTCAGCATGATTGCCGTTTCTGACGTGGGCTTCCCCTACAAAGCCAAGACGAGCGTAATGAGGGTCAACTTCTTGGTAAGTTTGCACTTGACCCCCGCACTTCTTTACACTTTACTCTCTATTTTACATTGTACTCTGGCTCTACTCTAGCTCTACTCTAGCTCTACTCTAACTCTACTCTAACTCTACTCTATCTCTACTCTATCTCTACTCTAACTCTACTCTAACTCTACTCTAACTCTACTCTAACTCTACTCTAACTCTACTCTAACTCTACTCTAACTCTACTCTAACTCTACTCTAACTCTACTCTAACTCTACTCTAACTCTACTCTAACTCTACTCTAACTCTACTCTAACTCTACTCTAACTCTACTCTAACTCTACTCTAACTCTACTCTAACTCTACTCTAACTCTACTCTAACTCTACTCTAACTCTACTCTAACTCTACTCTAACTCTACTCTAACTCTACTCTAACTCTACTCTAACTCTACTCTAACTCTACTCTAACTCTACTCTAACTCTACTCTAACTCTACTCTAACTCTACTCTAACTCTACTCTAACTCTACTCTAACTCTACTCTAACTCTACTCTAACTCTACTCTAACTCTACTCTAACTCTACTCTAACTCTACTCTAACTCTACTCTAACTCTACTCTAACTCTACTCTAACTCTACTCTAACTCTACTCTAACTCTACTCTAACTCTACTCTAACTCTACTCTAACTCTAACTCTACTCTAACTCTACTCTAACTCTACTCTAACTCTACTCTAACTCTACTCCAACTCTACTCTAACTCTACTCTAACTGAACACTCTTCTTTAATATACTTATAGCACGTTCAACGTACTTTCTACGAATATGATGGAAGCCTTAGTCTCAGCGATTCTGGCTATTACTTCGACTTTCAGGACAGACGTCTACAATACCCACTTGAGGACACAACTGTGAATTTGACAGGCCTGCAGAGCATAAACGCTGATTGTGATAAGCTCTTGATGTGTGGTGTTCCCTGCTTCAATCATCGCTGGTGCAAAGCACGCTCCACTGGCCACTGGATGGCACGCGAGGAAGTGACCATACCCGGCAATGCTTCTATAGTACTGCTGGCCAAAAGCATTTTCCCAAGTAACGCGACAGCACGCTATGAGTTCGAATTGAGTGGACCACCGCACATGGGTTTGTTCATTCAGCCGCTGGGGGACGTTAGTGTGTCAGACTGGTCCTTCATTCGAAATATGCTGGACGAGCCGGAGGACTATAAGTTGCCCTATCAAATATTCTTCTCATACGGCAAGGATAACTCCCCCTTAAAGTTTCACGTTGATTTTGTGGTAGGTAAAACGATCGATCTGTATTCGGAGGTTAACTAATTGGCTTCTTTTCGATATAGAAACCGGATGGCAACTTCGAAGTTCCCATCTTTGAGCTGGGCGTTGCGTGGCATTACGTCAGCTACGATTATAAAAGAGACGAAGCGGGAATCAAGTTTATCAACAGCTTTCCAGATTTTGTGCATGTTATGGAATGGCCAACTTTATACAAGCGATATGTTCTCTAACACGCATGAACTATATACACTTTATTATAAAAGAATATTTTAATTGGAGTTAGTTGAATGAGAATATACTAAGTAGCATTAAGTCTAATTTATAATATAACGAATAAAGAAGAATAATAAGAGGAATATAAGAACTGCTTTTTTATTTTTAGAAAAATATTGATCTTAAATAGTAATACAAATATATATAAATAGATCGATTTACATGCTTGCATTTATACATTCCTAATATTAAATTACTCAAAGGAACAACAAAAAATTGAAGTGTAAATGACACTATTATTACTAAGGCAGCTAGGTTATTGTTAACCGTTTTGAGAAGAATAAGAATGATACTCTTCTATACCAAGATTGCGTGAAGGAAATGAATCTTAGAAAAAAATATTTTATTCGTGTTTTACACACTTAAGGAAATAAAGCAGAATACATTAATTGTGCTTGTAGTTGACCACCACTGGCCTTGTGATAGTCCTGAGCTAATTCCCTGACTCGTCTATTTACTCGTAATAAATTTTAATTGTCGCTTTACGATTATTAACCTATTCGCGTGGGATACGATAAAGAATTGGAAATTATAGACGCTCTTAGCACACTCTAATGCCAATACTAAAAGTCAACCGTTAATTGGTTTACAGATGCGAAGTAGTTGGATCAATAAATCCACCTTATTAAGGATCGATAACCGATATAATCACGATGGAGATCCATCAATTGAGGATAGCAACCCAATGCGGACCCGAACTGAGTTCCAAAGTACCCCGAAATTGATTTACTCAAATATATGTTGGCATTGATATAGAGTTCCATAAAGGTATATTGGTATTCGGGCCCATAAATATCTTTATCCTATCAGCTGTATATACGCGAATATACAAATTATGGCCACGTGTACATATAGTTAAAGTCAAAGATATGAAATCACGGCTGATAAGACTGATGTGAGTACATAGCTTGGTACATAGCGAATTTTGCTTTAAAATTGAGACAACTGCAGTGAGATTGCCTTAGTTGTCGCAAAGAATTTGGCCATCGCTGCTGCTGCTGCTGCCAACATGGAGAACGGAAAGGATCACGACGTAGGATGCGCTTGGATAACAGCTAAAGAAATGTGTGTACTAAACTAGTGTTCTTGCTTCTTCAGGATTCGGACAGGGATATAGATAAGAGCAATACGATCATTGAGTTGATCGAAAAGGATAAGCGCTCAAAGCCGCTGCCCTGGTACTATGCTCCAAGCTATTTGCTCATCTGGGTGGCGCTGTTCTTTGCCGTCGTCTTTCCGCTCTTCAACTACTTGCCGACCCCCGTCAGGATCGAGGAGGAGGCCAGCAAGCCGGGTCAGTTTGTGGCCGAACGCGCCCAGTACGTTCTATTGGAATTGGATCGCTTGGGTCCCAAGATTGTGGGCGATGACATGAATGAGAAGACTATGGTGGAGTTTATGCTCAACGAGATCGATTCAGTGCGTCGCGTCATGCGCAACGATATCTACGAGATGGAGGTGGACGTGCAACGCGCATCGGGAGCTTATTTGCATTGGGAGATGATCAACATGTACCAAGCTGTGCAGAACGTGATAGTCAAGCTGAGCACCAGGAGCTCCAACAGCACATCCTATCTGCTTATCAACAGCCACTACGACACCAAGCCAGGCAGTGTGGGTAAGTGGGGAGTCTGATGCAGCTGCGCAGACTGGCGCTAATATTGGTTTGCTCTGCAGGTACTGGAGATGCTGGGTTCATGGTTGTGACCATGCTGGAGGTGCTGCGTCAGTTGGCCACGTCAGAGGAAATCTTCGAGCATCCCGTCGTCTTTCTGTTTAATGGTGCCGAGGAGCAGCCGCTGCAGGGTTCGCATGCCTTCATCTCGCAGCACAAATGGTCGGCCAACTGCAAGTGAGTGCGAATTCAGGAAGCCGCAGAATGTGTAGACTTCAATCTGAAATCTTTGTAGAGCGCTCATCAATCTGGACTCCTGCGGTGCTGGCGGTCGAGAGATTCTCTTTCAGGGCGGCCCCAACCATCCCTGGCTTATGCGCGTAAGTTCTCTGCGGCTCACGTAGTCCGTCTTTTATCGGTATCATCCGAAATATATGCATATCTATGCCTGTATACATGCCCCTTTTTTACGGCTGTAATAACCGCTCAGCCTTCTTATCAGCTTATCTTATCGGCTCCACTTTCACCTGCAGCACTACCGGGAGGCCGCCAAACATCCCTTTGCCACCACCATGGCCGAGGAGATATTCCAGGCGGGCATTATTCCGTCCGACACAGACTTTCGCATCTTCCGCGACTTTGGTCCAGTGCCAGGTGAGTCACTGCTTCAGTTAAACCCAAACCCAAATACTAATGAGTCTCTTTGCTGATCAGGTCTGGATATGGCGGGAGTATACAACGGCTTCGTCTATCACACCAAGTACGATCGCTTCGACGTCATATCGAGAGCATCGATTCAAAATACTGGCGAGAATTTGCTCTCGCTCGTGCGCAGTATCTGCAATGCTGAGGAGATGCATGACACTGAGGTAGGTTCGGCAATCGCATGTCTTTGATGGTATTTAATTGGTATAGCATTCCAGGCACACTCCGAGGGTCATTCGGTGTTTTTCGATTTCCTGGGCCTGTTCTTTGTCTACTATCTGGAGTCGACGGGCATTGCGCTGAATCTCAGCTTCGCGTTTGCCGGCCTAATCCTCGTGTGCGTTTCGCTGTGGCGCATGACCAGGACAACAGAACTCACCGGCAGCTCTGTGTCCAGTGAGTTTGGAATATTGTTCCTCTTGGAGCTAGCCGGGTTTATTCTCGCGCTCGGCCTGCCGCTGCTGATGTCGGTGTTCTACGACGCCGGCGATCGGACGATGACCTACCTCACCAACAGCTGGCTCGTGCTCGGACTCTTCGTTTGCCCCTCGCTCATCGGTCTCGTGCTGCCGTTCACGCTCTACTACACTCTGCGACCCAGCGTAAGTGCAACATCCATTTGCGACCACACAAATATAATGCCGGATCTCTTTATGCTTGCAGAAGAGCATTCCTCACCCGTATCACCTGCAAATGGCTGGACATGCCCACTGTGTGCTGCTTGCAGTGCTGTGCATCATCATCACGGCAGTTAGCATTCGCAGTGCCTATCTCTGCATGATATCCCTGCTCTTCTATGTCGGTGCACTGATCATCAATTTGCTGACCAAGTTGCACGATCGCGGTGGGTATTAATTGATCAGTTTGTCTTTGATGTTGATTAAAATGAACTAAACCCTTAGGTTACTACTGGTCGCTCCTGATGGCCGTGTGCCAGGTCATGCCCTTCCTCTACTTCAGCTACTTGTTCCACTCTTTCCTGGTCATCGTCATTCCCATGACGGCGCGCAAAGGCACCGAGGTTAATCCGGACATGCTGATCGCGTTGCTGTGTGCGATGGGCACTATATTCGCCTTTGGTTTCGTGGTAAGTTACAGAGCATCGATATCTACTCAAATAGAACACAAGTAGGATCGGTTGTTTTCTTAGTATTAGTTAAATGCAACAGCCTAATACTGTTATTAGAACTTGAAAAGTTGACATTGCTGTAGAATGTCAAAGTTGTTCAGTTAACTGGAACGTTGAGTGTTAATGAATCAATCAATGATTGCATATTAAATGCTGAATTGATGTTTCTAGTTTTTATCTCATTGACACCAAACTTTTATGCATATTGTCGTTCTTAATATGAATTCCTTAAATACCCCAGCTTTAGCTTATTGCTAGCTTCAACGACTTATTTTCTTTCTGAATTCCATTACAACCAAACTTTTATCTATATTGTCTCTAGCACATTCTTGTTATTTCCCATATTTTTATCTCACTGCAACCAAACGAGCTTGTATATTGTAGTTATTAATATGAATTCCTAGAATACTCGAGCTTTAACATGTTGCTTCAATGACTTCCCTTCTTTGTATTTCAATAACTTTCTAGTTATTTTATCTCACTACCACCAAACTTGTGTCTATATTATCATTATTTATATGAATTACTTTGAAAACTCTAGCGCATTCTTGTTATATGCCATTATTTTATTTATTCATTGCCACCAAAACACCTTTGTGTTTGTATATTGTCATTATTAAATTGAACTTGTTACTGCAATAACTTCCAACTTTTTTATCCCAATCAAACTTTTATTTATAAGAAAGAATTCTTTGAATAATCTGGCTTTCACAAACTTCGCAATATCTGAATGTCTCGCTCTTTCAGGCTCCACTTATAAACATTTTCCGTCGACCCAACTGCATGATTGGTGGTCTGGCGCTGATCACCTTTATCTTCTGCATGATATCCGTATCCGAGGTGGGATTTCCCTATCGCGCCAAGACGAATGTGATGCGTGTCAACTTCTTGGTACGTTGAACGACTGCTTACTTTAAATGCAAGACTTATCAGAACAATTGCAGCAAGTGCATCGAAGGTTTTACGAGTACGATGGCTCGCTAAGCTTAGACGACTCGGGCTACTACTTCGACTTGCAGGATCGTCGCCTGGAGCAGCCGCTGAGTGACAAGATGGACTTCAGCGAACTGATCAGCCTGGAGAGTGTGTGCGACACCCAAATGATGTGCGGCGTGCCCTGCTTCAATCATCGCTGGTGCGAGGCACGCAAAGCAGCTCGTTGGCTGCCACGCAAGGAGAAAGTCGAGGTGCCTGGCACCACGACGCTGGAGATGCTCAATAAGACAGTGCTGGACGATGGCTTTACGGTGCGGTATCAGTTCAAACTGACGGGTCCTGCACGCATGAGTATCTTCCTGAAGCCAATGGCCGGCGTGAAGATGCTCGACTGGTCGTTCTTGAAGGGAATGCTCGACAACCCGGGCAAATTCAAGCCGCCATATCACATCTTCTTTGCCTGGGGCGTGGACGATGCGCCCATTGAGTTCTATCTGGTGTTGGCGGTGAGTAAATGGTTGATGGATATGCTTTGTGGACAATTTCTTAACCTTCTTCAATCTTGCAGAAGGCGGACGGCAAGTTCGATGAGCCCGTGCTCGAGATGGGCATTTCGGGTCACTACCTCAGCTATGTGCACAAGCGAGATGCGGTGAGCGAGCAGTTCATTGCGGATTTGCCGGACTTTGTGCACGCCATGGAGTGGCCCGCCTCCTACGATCGCTACATCTACTAACACCGCAGAATAATAGAATATTGGGGAATTATATTTACGTATGTTATAGGGAAAGCACATTTTTGTACGTACACCCATTCCATTAAAATGTTAGACACACACACACAATAAGACACCTACTGTTTGCTTATCGTGGTATTGCGCCCATCTGCCCAAAAGACGAGAGAACAGAAGACAAGTCAAACAAAGGGCTTTGAATTGGGCTGCATTTCAAAAGGCACTTGGGGCAAACATTTGTGGATTGAATACAATTCTTGTTAGGGCCAGGCGAAACATTTGTGTAAATACGAGCTGCGATGCTGCCAGACTTTTCATTCATCGCCGAGGGGTATAAAAAGTGGTGTCAGGGCACATAGAAAGACACACTTCGATCTGAGCAACAGTCAAACAAAGCACAAAGCCAAAAAAGCCAAAACATGAAGTTCCTGGTTGTATTCTTCTTTGCCGTCACGATGCTGGTTGCAGTTCAGGCCCAAACGGAGAGCATTGACGAGATCATCAGCGATATCGAAAATGAGCTGGCCTACGATGACTATTATAGCGACTACTACTATTCTGATTATACACCCAACACCGACTACTCCAGCTACTACTACTACGATGATGTGACGACAACCAAGCCCTTCAAGCAGCAAATTCTGTCGATGCTCTTCAACAAGAAAGGATAAGTGACTGGCCCCAGCAATCGAAAATTTCTTCGTTAAAATGTGAAAATGTAAATCCTATTTATCAAAATTTAAATTAAAAATTAAACATAAACAATTTGCGAGTGTTTTACATTTGAAGCGTAGCTGGCATATATGCCGCATGTCAATTGCCCAAGAATGACCCAGCTAAGTCAGGGCTCATTAACGCCTTTGGTCAAATTGTTGCAACTGAGCGCCTCCCTGAAAGCACGACTAGCATCGAGCTAACCGCATGCCACCTCCAACAAAGGTCACGAGACAGACGGACAGACAGACAGACGGACGGACGGGCAGAGAAGCAACTAGCAGCTAACAGCTAGACATGATCATGGTCAGGTGGCGTGGCAGCTTCACTACATAATCGTATAATGGTAATCGTATAATGATGTTGTGCCGTTGCCGCCTCCACTTGCGATGGCTATTGATGGGACGGCATCAGATTGCGCAATTTCAAATGGCTCCAAGTCTGGGTCTGAGCATGCAAGTGAGTGTGAGTGTGGATGTGGATGGCACATTAGAACGCAGCTAATGCTAAAGTTAAACGTCTGAAAATGTAGCTGACAAATTGATTTGAAATGCTATACGTGTTCTTTGAATGCCATCATACAAGTTTACCACTCCATCACAACTGACCAAAGTCTTTAGATATGGCACATCGTGAGCGATAAACCATGCCTCTGATTTGTGAGAATATTTTATAAGTACATAGTTAATTCATAATGCAGCAAGTGGGAAATGATGGTGCAAATAAATCAAAACTAGTAAGATCTTCTAATAGGTACTGTTGTTAAATAAATTAAATTCATTTGTCAATCTTGATCAAATGGCATGTTGTGCAAAACCTTTTCGAAATATATATACATTTTTATTTATAAATATTAATTTTAAACTATTTAAATTGACTGACCTTACTTAACTAAAAATTGCAGTTTAGGTTTTCTAATTTAAATTAGCTCCGAAATTATTTGATATTTGCATAATTGTTTTGCCATAAAATAGTTCATAAATTATGCGATTCGAGTGCACTTAATTATTAATATAATTGCCGCAATGGTAGTGAGCACCTCCTAGTGCGCAGCTGATCATGTTATAAGTTGTAAACAATTTACTCGACAAATTGCAGATTTGCTCATATAGCAACAACACGCGAACAATGCACTTGAAGAGTCTGAAGAAGATTTAATCATTTGGGCAGGCTGTGAGCTTGGCTTCTGATCTGTGCAACTGCAAAATGCTAAGCACTCATCAATGGTCGCTCTGCTGCACTGTGGCACCGTGGCACTGTGGCAAGAGGCAAATGTAAAGTTCAAACAGCAACTCGTACTCAAATGCTGTGCTGTGCCACTCATTCAAGTTTTGCTATAAAAATGCAAACCTTTGCAGTTGCCAGCCACAGTTACAACCCGAGACGCCGACAGCTGCCACGCTAGTGCCCCAACAACAAAAGGATACATCTCAGCCCATGCAGAACCTAGTAAGTGAATTCCTATCCCATGCCATTGGTGGTTACTTTGTTGTTCGTCTGCCCACAGCAGCTGTTGAGTGTTGCAGCTTTGCTGCTGTGCGCATGCTATGCACTTGCGCGACCACAAGGACCTGCCACAGAGCCGATCAAGATCTTGCGGCAGGAGCAGGAGGTCAACTTCGATGGCTCCTACAAGTACGGCTACGAGACGGAAAATGGCATCAATGTGGAGGAGGAGGGCTATCTCAAGAATGCGGGCACCGACAACGCAGGACCGGTGAGTCAACTCCACTACGTAATGCGACCTTAGATCGCACAGCCATTTGACATTTGCAACTGGCAACTGGCATCTTGCAACTTGCAACTGCCTCACGAAATTGCCCCGTGGCTGACAAATTGCTCAAGCCTTGTAATTAGCTGCAACTGTGCAATGCACTGTGCTCTTTCTGCCTCTCTCTGTTGGTCACAGGTGGCACAGGGCTTCTACTCCTACACTGCACCCGATGGCACACCCATCCGGATTACCTATGTGGCCGATGAGAACGGCTTCCAGCCGCAGGGCGATCATCTGCCCACAGCTCCACCCATTCCACCAGCCATTCAGCGGGCCTTGGATTACATTGCCACCGCGCCACCACCGCCAGCTGAATCTCAGAGTTACACCGCACGCAGAGGCTAAATGACCACGTTGCTAGCAAATTGATTGCGGCAGCGACAACAACAGATATTTGTTATTTAAAGCTTACTGCACACATGTACATATTATGCAAAATTAATAAATTGTATAGAATGAATAATTATTGTGTTGACCAACCTCTCGGAAACAAGCTCAGAGCTCTATGCAAAGCGAGGCAACAATGTAGTCAGTGGGTTGATGATTTGTTGACCTCTTAGACGTCAAAGTAACACTTCATTATGTCTTTTTCAATCGCAGACTATAAGATACTCTATGCGTATTGATTTAGTAGAATGAGACTCTCTTTTGCCCAAAGTTTGCACATCAATACATCAATCCTCACGACATAAAATGCGTTGCATACTTTCAGGTAGTTGCTGAGGGTGCAGTCTGTTAAATATTATGTTGTCAGCTAGTGAAAAGGCAAAAGTTAAGCAAATGCCTTCGATCATAAAATAAAATCATCTATAATAGCCACTCTTTCCATTACACTCTTTAGCCCAATTCGAATTCATCACATTAAGCACTGCGCGATCAAAAAAGCATTGCATACTTCTAGGCAGTCGTTAAAAATGCGTTGGCAACTGGTTTTGGGCATCGCTTTGTGTGTGGCCACTCGATATCCGTTTATTTGTTTTGTTTTTGGCAGGCCAAGCTCGCAAAAATTTGTCATTGCCTAAAGAAATGTCAGCGTTTCCGTGTCTGGGACAATGATCGCATAATTAATTCAATTGATCGTCATAAGAAGAATGGCCCATCTGTTTACGACGCGGTGCTCGGTGCGTTGTGTGAGGCGCAGCGCAGCGCTGCCTTCCAGAAAATATGAAGTAAACGCCTCATAAATCACAGCAGTTAATGGATCTAGTTTTGAGCGCTTCGCAAATAGTTGTCGCATCAGCTCCGAGCTATCCGGTTAGACGGTTAGCCATATAGCCGTATAATCAATTGGCCACTTAGTCATTTAGCCAGTTGACCATAGCACACATACACAGTCACAATAAAATGAAGATCGAGTGGCTCTTTCGGCTGGCCAGTGGGCGGTGTGAATCGCACGTATATAAAGCTCTGATTATGGCTAGAACTGCTCATTGCTGATTAGTGAAGATGCTGCGTCTAACGGTAAGTGGGACCTCATAAGCCGCAGACGCTGTGAATAACTCGACGTCTCCACATAGATACTCCTGCTGATTTGCGCTGCGCTTGCGTTGGCCCAGAACGATGGGCGCTATCGTCCTGATCCGAAACCCGTGGTCAATGTCAGAGCTCGCCCAGGCAACAACGATGGACGCTACGTGCCCGTGAATGATGGCAGATATCGCGGTGGTAACGACGGACGCTATGTACACCAGGACAACAAGTACGAGCACGACAATCGTCCTGGTGGCGACTACACTGGCAGCAACAATCCCTACATCAACGACAAGAACCGCTTCGGTGGCGCGGGACGTGGCGGCGGTGCTGGTGGCGGTCAGAATGCCAACGGTGCCAATGGAGCAAACGGTGCTAATGGCGGAGCCAGGCCAGCAGTTGTGCAGCCTCGTCCTACTGTTCCGCGCGTGGTGGTCGACCAGCGCCCCAACTTGCCACAGGGAACTGGCACGGGCATTGGCAAAGGTGGTTTCGCTATAATACGCCAAGAGGGCGAAGTGCAGACCGATGGCTACAACTATCTGTAAGTAACCACATAAAAGTTCCCTCACTTCTCTCATCTTTAACTCTTGCTTGCAGCTACGAGACGGAAAATGGCATTCTGGGCGAGGAGAGCGGGCGCATTGAGAAGCAGACGGAGGGCGATGCCATTCGGGCCAACGGTTTCTACCACTACACCGGCGACGATGGCCTGCTCTATCGCGTGGACTACGTGGCGGACGAGAACGGTTTCGTGCCCGTTGGCGAGCACATTCCCAAGGTGCCCGAGCACATTCCCAGGCTGCTGGCCTATCTGAAGGAGAAGGGCGCCTTGTAGAGTTAAGCACTCGCTTTCATTGTTGGTTATTGCTATGAAATAAAATATTTGTGCCGTATTTGAATCTACAAATTAACGTTTTGCTTTCGACTGCAAATGATGGTGATAAAAGTCAGAAATTAACATTTGCTTTTAATGTGTTTTCGAGTGTTTGTGGTTAATATATACGAGTATGCAATTTAATATTGTTGTATATACAGTTAATTTATTTGCGAAAACAAATCAAGAATTTATTACAAAGTAATACAAGACATTAGTTTTTAGTCACGTATACAAATTCAGTTGAGAGTTGGCAGGATGCGTTGTTGTATATACTCCAGCACATTGTTGATGGTATACTGCACTTTGGCGGGCTGTAAATAATCGAATTAAAAGCCTGAAAGACCCTTGCGTAATACTTACATCTTGCTCGGAATCGATAGACGAGTGTTGCTGGTGCTGCTGAGCTTCCGCCTCGTAGTTCGTCTGCTGCTGCTCCGGGGTGCAATCGGGATCAGCTGGCTGCTGGTAGTCGTAGGAAGGCTGTGCTGCTGCTCCTCCTTGCGACGCCGCATCCGTGTCCCAGAGCTTGTTCTCGTTCACGTACTTGTACTGCTGCTGCTCCTCGTTGCCGCCGTCGCCGTCGCGCACCCACTCGAACTGGATGATCTGCCAGCCCGTGCCGTTGTAGTTGAAGTCGATCATGAAGCGCAGATGGTCGCGCGGCCCCAAGGCGAACTCGTCGTTGGCCTGCTGCACACTGGCCACCAGCTGCTCCTCGGCCTGCCTGAAGATGCCGCGCAAATCATTGGCGTACGGCTGGCCACGATCCCCGTAGCCGCCGTCGTACGGTCGCGGCTCGTGTCGATACTTTCCGCTGTTGTCCGGCACGTACCAGCCGCCGGCGCCGTGCAGCTGATGCACATAGTGTCCTGGTCGAGCTGCAGCTGTGGGCAGTGGGGCTGGCTGCTCATCGGCTTGTGCTCCTGGGGCCGAGTGCTGGGCCAGTGCTAGCAGCAATGCAATGAACAAGCTTCTGTGCATTTCGACGCGTTGAATGCGTTTAACTGCAGCCAATTCAATCACTGGCCAGGTTAGTTTCAGCTGCACTATTCAGCACACTTTGCATGTGGGTAACTAATGAATTGTCTAGTTTTATTAAGGCAAGATGTCACTGCTTAATTATTTAATTAGCTGCAACAAGTTGCTCTCCACGTCAGTCAAGCGTCAGTGGCTTGAGCGCCTACGAGCGGATGTCAATTGAAATTCTTTGCATACTAACAAGCCATAAAGTGACTTCGCAGATGCAGCAGCGAGCAACGCAACTTGTTTTCGTTGATGACACCAAATTGCTTGTGACCTTTTGAACGCCAGCGAAAATGTCTGAGCGGAACACGTTAAAGCATTGACAGTGCTGTGGTAATCTGATGCGATCAAACTAAATTGCAACGCATGTAGAAAAAAACTCTAATAGAGTCGTATTATTAAAGTTCTCTCTTTCTTCTTTGCAGTTTTCTTGGCTCATCGCCACTTCTATTGAAATTCCCGGCCACACCTTTGGAATGTCCGTAATCGTCTTCAAAATGTCGGAAGTGCGCGAAAGCAGCCGAGAAATGAATTAATCTGTTGAGTTTCCGCTGTGGGGCAATTTGTTAACATTTCATCAGATTTGATAGGATTATAGTTAATTAGTGTCGTTTAAATCAAATTTAACGCTCATCATAAACAATGAAATGATCGTTTGTCTTGATGGGCATTAATAATAACTGGCGATCAATCAAAACGTGTGGTCAGCACTCATCAATCATCAGCCAAATTTTCGGTGCCCCGACATAAACAAAAAACAGCATGATGAAAACCAGTCAAAATCGAAAGTGGTTACGCCCTCAAAGTTGGTAGCTGAGGCGATGTTCGACTCTAAGCCTGTCTTGAGAACTTTAACCTATCACCTTGCATACCAGTATTACGAATCATATACTTGATAGACTATATAAAATGCGATGAGTCGAAACGCAAAACAATATCAGTAAAGATCTAGAAATAGTCTATATCGATAGCGGGAAAACCTTGAGAAATTCTATCACAATAGACCCAAAACAGGCACTAAAAATACTATAAAACTGTAACATACAATTTTTATCACTTGGCAGTTTCCATGTGTAGCGATATTGATGTAGAACCAAAGTAATAAAAGCATTCAAAACAATGGTTCAATGCGAAACACGCTCAGCAAACAACTGATAGCTAAATTGTTGTTTATGTAAATGTTAGTCTGGAATCTTTTTCAAATAATAAAATATTCAAAACCCACACACACTCAGCACACAGCGCCAGAGAATCGTAAGTGCAAATGTAAGTATTGAGATGTATTCGATATTAGTATTTAAGTCTGTTGATTTTTGGGCTGCGTTAATCCAAACAAGATCGTGCGTAATTTGGTGCTTCGCAATTAATGAATTTCAAATTGTTATGAACTCGCCTTCCACTCATTATAATCAGCTAAATGTGACAAATGCTAACAGAATTCACTGGCTGCAAAACAAATCGAAACAGGCGCCAATTAAATTATGTTTTTTCTTTTTCGCTGACAGATGACAATATATTTAATTGGAATTTTGCGGTGGCGCCCAGCGGCCTAGACGCTGGTAGCTGATTTCTGATTTCTGGTAGCTGGCAGAGTAACTGGGCCATTAAAAATACTACAATGCAGCCTTGAACTTAGCTTTACATGAGACCGAAATTCCTGTAGGGTGACACAACGGAATTGCATTTCATTTAAATAAGTAAGTACAACAACAACAACAAAAGATAAATAAAACAAACGGGCGAATAAAATAAGGTAAAAAACACTTCAATGTTTCACACTGCGAGCACACTGTGAATTTATTTAGATGGGATTTTTCCTTTTTATCTCATAAAATACCAGATAACATTAAAGACAAGATAAAACATTAATATTTAATTTATTTAGCACCTACTGATAAAAATCATGCCCAAACCGAAAGCACTCAAAAAATTTATAACAGTATCGGATTACTTCGGTGCTTTGAACTTCTCTGATCTTTCGAAGTGTTTTCTACACGGCTCTACGCCCACCACCGGCATATAAATTTGCGAGCGAAAATTATAAATACAAGTATAATGCAATGTATATGTAAGGATACACAGTATTGGACGGCATTTGTATCTAATTAAGCGCCAAAGCGATTGGTAATTTGTTGTATTGTTCCAAGTGCGGTTCGTGTGACGCCTTTTAACGAAATTTAAGATCGGCGTTTACATCGCATTTTGTATTTAGTAAATTAATTTGTTGCCCAAAACAACAAATGCGAACAATTAATGCCACAAATCATTTCGTTTAATTGAATCAATTAAATGTGCATACACCAAGTGCTACCCAAAGTCATCCATCTATTCGCAATCAGCTACCACTTCGCATACGGGCGGCAAAGGCAAAACTCGCTTGGTCCCGCAATATTTATAGGCATTGCCGACGACCGAGCTGGGAACTCTAAAAATGAAATGAATTTGAATATGTAGACCGACCGAGTGATAATTAAGCAGACGTAGGTGAACTCCCCACGGGCTGACTTGCTGACTGGATGAGCACAAACCTGTTGAAAAGACACACATCAAACAGAGTTTTACTTATTCAGAGATTGCGACTGCGACTGCGACTGCGACTGCGACTCGAAATTCTGTCATCGAAGCTGCAAACCCACGCCTAAAAGTAACGATGCCAATTTATGGGTTAAACCTCAATACCCGCCCTATAAAGATTTCAATTGCCGCGCAATTGCCGTCAGACGGCAAAAGTCCAGGTGAAAATACCCCTAAATCATAAGTGTTTAGAGATGTATTGAAACCGGGATTTAAGTGCACGGAACGCCTTGACACTGACATGCACGAGGTCATCAAACATTATCACAACAACAACAACTCAACGAACGCAACAGTAATAAATAAATCAAAATTTATAACAGACATAAAAATATTTATATTACAGTATGAGAGTCAAATTTCAATGCAAGAGCATGAAAACAATATGATAAGCTGACTGGAATAAGTCTCAAAGTAGACGATACTTTGAATGATTAATCGATTTGAATGAAATTAACAACTCGCAGAAATAGCTAAAGACGAGAACATTTTACTTTATAATTATTATTAAAATTCAAATAAAAACTTGTACAAAGATTTGTGTTGCGATTAGTCGGCAAAAAAAAAGGGTTAGTAAGTGCGCTGTATTTATGTAAATCATTTACGTAAATTATGTGGAGCAGAGTCTCCAGAACTTTCTGAAATTTTCAGAGCAGCAGCAAGATTACAAGTGGGACCCATATAATTATTGTGGTGCGAGCGAATAATCGCAAAACATATCGTACAAAATGTTGTGGAGTAACGCTGTGAGACTAAATATAACTAAAAAGAAAACGAAAATAAAATTAACGCGACTCCAACCGGACGTTTACTCATGAGTACAGTGCAGTAAAGTTTACGAGTAGAATGTGAAATTCGTGATATGCTGAAGTCGCGCTCTCAGTAGCTAGTTCTTATTCAGACTTCAGGCGGGGAGCGCGTACTCGTAGTCAATGTATGTACTCGTATTGCAGCCAAGCATTGCATAGTAGTTGAGCATTATGATATGCAGAGGTCTCGGGCTTATCACTGGCTTCACAGTACTGACGACACTTGCGAGCAGCTGTCGAGCAGCTGAGCCACTGCAGTGCTACAAGTGCTTTGAGGACGGCGTCACCGGCGAGCATGGACCACTTCCGCGGTGCTCGAGACTGAGAAACGCGCCCGAATTCAAAGTGCATTGCCCCAATTCGACGATGTGTGTCAAAGAGGTGTATAGCATACATTTGATGAACGGCAGCACGAGGACGACGGAGCGGCGAGGCTGCGCTAAGCAGCTGAGTGTGGTGCAGGTGCTGAGAGGCAAGTTCTGGGAGGACGTGGCTGTCATCAATGAGCCCTACAAGGAGGAGTGCATGGAGACGCCGACAAGCCGACAATGCTACTGCCGGGGCGACTTGTGCAACTCGTCAAGACGGCTCAGCAACAACAACAGTCTGACTAAGTTGGTGTGTGCGATGTTCCTGCTAAGCAACTTACGGCTAATCACTGTGATCTAAATGTCCGATTAGTTGGACTTATATATGCCATAGTCATGTGTACGTTAATCGCAAGGAAATGTCACTAAGAACTCGATTAAGCACACTCAACAAGCAATTCCGTACTCTAGCAATAATTAATTTAAAGAAGATTATAGATAACTGCCGTATAATGCTGAATAAACTAAACAAATGTTACGAGTAGGACAACAGTCGATGTGTATTGTGTGTTCGATACATCTGAGCGAATGCGTTGAAGAAAGTGTGAAATTCTTTTGGCCAGACTGCGACTCAAGGTCAATGCCAAGGCGAACTCAAATGTGAATCAGCGGGAAGCCAGCCGCATTTTGTCAATACAGGCTGCATTCCGAACGCCCAATCAAATCGAACTTGTAATTGATTAAAAGCCAGCATATTTGAATATTTATCAAGCATTCGCGATTTTTATGAATGTCACAATTATACTTAATACACGTACGCATATGATTCAAAGATCATCTGAATAAATAACGCCCAAAACAAAAACAATAACAAAAGCAAAAGCAAAATAAAGCAACCACTAAATAAAATTCCAGCCACGCGACGTGATTCACAGTGATTTTTGGGATTCGAGCGCTTCGGCAGCGGAACGCTGCAGATCGGCTCGGTTCGTATCGACACGGTTGGGATCTCAGTCTCGTACGCCGAGTTCAGTGTACGACCTTTGCAGTGCAGTGACTGCGACGCCCCGATACCAGAAACCCGCCGCCATTCCGCAGGACTGCGGACCGAGCTCTGGCTTAGTCTGCGATTCTGACTGCGATTCTGTCTCTGGCCGAATCTCTGGCTGTGGATTTTTAATCACTGTTTATGTTTATTGTTGCAATTAATCGCCTTAAGCCGGCTGACAATAATAACAACGGCAGCCATAAAAGATATGCTTAGCAACGGCAGGGCTGCGTTTTGGGCTATGTGCCGAAAATCCCGTTAAGAGCAGTCAAGTTGAGGACACATTCCGAGCCCAACCTAGCCACAATGCTACAGAGATTTAATTCAATTTTGTCAACATTTTTCTTCGCCGTCTGTTGCTCTTGTTGCCGTTGCCGATGCCGATTTCAATTCCGGTTCCACATAGTACATACATATGTATCATATATGCTCATATCGAGGGAGACCAAGCCCCAGCAGCAGCCACAGCCGCAGCTTCGTTTAAATTAATGCATTTCGAGTTGTGGCAGGCGCGCGCTATATGCTTTTTATTCGACTTGTTGTTGCTGATGCTGATGTTGATGTTGATTTTATTTGTTGTTGTTTCCGCGGGCTTTCGTTAATTTATGATTTCATTACGGCACTTTTATGGCGCTTCCGAGTGCCTCAGGTAGTTGTTGTCTTGGATACGATCTGCCACAACAATGTTGTCATCAGTTCCAGTCCCCCAACTACAGCAATGTGCTACAATTAAAAATGGCATGCCTCGAATTTCGTAGCTGACATTAAATATGTGCATCTGCATATCCTGTAATTAAGCTCAACCAAGGGGCACAAAAAGCTGCTTTAAATCATGGGCTATAGTTACACATAACTAAACCGTTACCTTTAAGTTAATCGCATTATTTTGCAAATCTATAAATAGCTTCGCTTGCATTGATACCAAGCAATTTTTTGAGAATATATGCTAATTATTTTAGCTTAAATTTGTTTAGCACAATTAAACGCATTCCTTCACCCATTTATTATTTTTTAATATATTTAGAATTTAGTCACGATAACAATATAATGCTTGTGGCATATTTTACATATATCATATTGTAGAAATAGTTTATTACAATTTTTAATGCATTGTTATTCATAAAACTTTATGAAAAATAACTTTAAAATAAACATAAAGTTAATCTCATTTGTATGTATTTATTGTTTTAGTCAGGCGGTATTAGCTTTAAAATATGTTAGTTACAAGTCTGTTTGAATAAAATCTACAGGAATTTAACTTATTTGTGTCCCAAATCTAGCAATGATTAGTAGACGAATCTGTCACATTGTTGAGTCCGATTAAATTGCCAATTGAATGCGTCAAGCAGAAAAATGGCGATGTTTTTCGTTAATCTCTGATTTCATTGAAATGCGCAAATTGAACTGAGATTATCGATAAAAGCAATTAAAAGCAATGATTCGCAGCTGGCTATTCAGACTGATTCAGGAGAATGTAAATGACGTCTTTTTGGGGAACTTGTAAGATAACGAAATGATTCATTCATTGAGTGAATCTTGGAGTCCTTGATTGGTTCTTAGATGCGTCAATGAATCGCAGACGCAGCCAGCAATGCGTAATTTATGGAGCGCAGATGAATGCCAAAGGTGCAATGGCATTCAGCACAATAAAATTTACGAATTATTTAATTGAATTAATTAGTAATTAAAATTATTGGCGAATATCCAGTCACTTGAATAAAGCGCAAAGGTGACACCAACAAATTTCGAAATGAATACATAAATAAAAATGCGGTATACAGATGCATATAACAAATAATAAAATGCGAGAAGCAACAATAACAATACGCAAATTAACAACAATAAGAAGCAGAGATCGTCATGTGTCTAAATTAAAGGGAGCGCAGCTGAAGACGTTTTTCGAGCACTCATATTCAGTCGCATTCGTGTTCGTATTGAACTGAACTGAGTTGAACCGAATCCGAAACAGAAACCGAAGCAGAGCAGAAGCAGAAGCCGAACAATCGAATCGTATTGAATCCATAGCCGAGCCGCTCTCAAATCGAGGAGTAAATGAGGCTAACTACCTCTCCCAGATGATGCGAGAATTTAGGCGCAGCGCGGTGAGAATACGAGATGCGTGATGCGAGATGCGAGAAGTGCGATGCGAGAAGTGAGAATCAGAGATCGGAACTGCGAGATGCGAACTGCGAACTGCGAACTGTTGCGAAATGCGCTCACTGCGTACTTGGCACATTTCTATATAAATCCGGTGTGCCGGAACGGAAACCAAACATTCCTGTTGCAGCAGCAGTAGCACCAACGACACCAGGACTTTAACGCCAGAGTCGCATACTCCAGGATCTTAATACTCAACACAACTTACCAATTTATATCAAACACACAACCAATAATCGTCGCAAATATGTTTGCTAAATCAGTGCTTAGCGTTTATGTGATTGTGGTGAGTAAGAAGTGTGCGAAAAAAAAAGAAAAAAGGACCTCAACTCGAGTCCTACGTGCAAAAGTGACAAAGTTACAAAAGACATTGAGCGATTTAATCTGCATATTACGCATACGCCAGGCTGGCGCCGAAATCAATTAGGAACTTGAATCAATTCGTGCCAAGTCAGTTTAAGCTTCGTTGTTTCATGGCAATGCAGGCAAGCAGCGTTGTTGCTGTGCCGCGCTTCAGACTTGAATCCGAAATCAATGCTTCAATATTGACGAACCTCTGAGTTATTAATAACACTTCAAATGTCATAAAATACCATTTTTATTAGACACCAACCAACCAACCAACGAAAAACGAAATAAACTACAAAAAAACCAACCAAAATATCAGTAATAACATTAAGCAAAAAAACGTTTCGTACTGCGTGTGTTCATTGGCATTTATTGCGGCGACTTTGCGGCGTTTTGCACTTCCGGCCGGGCTAATTGAACTGTGAACGAGACTTGCTGAGTGTTTGGCAGGTGTCGGTTTCGCTTTAGTACACCGAATTCCATATGCGACTCGATTTATAACGCTTCTTCCCGTCTTCCCCCCGCAGGGTCTTGTTGCAGTCAGCAGCAGCAATCCCGTTGAAAACAATGGCAAGTATACGGTTTCAGCGCAAAATTCTAACGACGGCAGATACCATCCACAAGATGATGGACGCTATCATCCGAGTTCAGACGAAGGTATTTCGGCATTGCAATTGTGTATCTAAGTACCAGCTGTTGTATCCGCCTACTGCATGTTGAAGCCGCAACTAACCACAACAACAACAACTACGTGTCCGTTGGGACGAACGCAACCAAGAACACCAACAGCAAACAATACTAACGTCAACTTCGATAATATAACAATAACAACACACACACACACACACACACACTCACACATATTAATGTATTTGTTTCCACTGATAACCCAAATTATTTATTGTACTCTGATAACAACAAAGTTCAAGCTCAAGCTGAGATTTTCGGTTGCGTTTTGAACACGTCTCAACTGCGCTGAAAATCTCCGCCTGACTTTTTTGTTTGTGTAGTTCGCTAACCCACATAACCTTCTTGAATCACTTTCCTGTACAATGTATATTAAAATTCTATTTCTTATAGGCAGAGGCTCTCAGGATAGTTTAGGTAAACATTGAAGTGTACAAAAACAAACTCATAAAACACACATAACGATATATATAATATGTAAAATTAATGAAATTAAAAAAGCAAAATTATTGCACAATTGAGTTGCACTTAAATTACTCCCGTGATGATCTGCTATCATAACTTTCCTCTTTCGATAACAAATTTGTATATTATTGCTGTAAACTGTATTGTATATACTTATTGATATAGTAGTTTAACTATTATTTGACCTTCTGCACGAAGTACTTAACTTAATGACAACACACGCATTACTCACACAATCGCACGTCTATCCATTGACCCTCATTTGTAAGACTTGTCTGCCCTTCTGCTCTTCCATTGCGCACAGGTCGCTATCACCACATGTCGCAGCCTTATCAGCATGTAGGCGATAACCGTGAACTTGGTGTGTACCACCACATCCCCTACCCATACGATGGTGGCTATGGACCTTACGCCGGTCTCAATCTGCCCTACATCCACGACGCCAGACCATACAAGTAAGTGCATGATCAAATTCGATACTATATATCACAATTCTTGACGCGTTTCTCGTTCCAATACAGCCACGATTTGTACACAGTAAGTAAAGCCGAGTTTAAAGTACCAGAAATCCGCTTGGAATACGGCTTCCCCGATCATGAAGCGCAAATCGAAACACAAGCAAACACTCATTACCAACCGAATGAATACTAAATCCCACCAAGAATCCCCACCGACAAAAAGGAATGCGGATAACTTAGCCGTGAATCCGAATCCTTTTGCTTTCATCACTAAATGCAACATAACACTCCCGACTTCCCGATAACTCCCCCAAAACAAAAAAATACTCAATGCGTCTGCATGAACTACACACCACACAAACCTGCCTGCACATGCATGCGTCCACCTAGTCCCCGACACCACCAACACCACCACCACAACACTCAACACACACCACCACCACGCATACAAAACGCCTGCCAATATGATGAGCCAGTAATTAAACAAGTACCAATCAACACACACACTCGCACATGCAACACAGTCGACGACTACCACCACCACCACCACGAAGAAGCCGACGACGACGACACCGCGCACCACCACTACAACGACAACCACCACGACCACGCCACGGCCCATTGTCTTCAACTACGACGACGAGGGACGCCACAAGATCCTGCACCAGGAAGAGGTCCGCAAACACGACAAATACGATCATGCGTAAGTCTTGGCACGACTCTCATTCCGCCACTCAATCTAACTCGTTGCCAATCTCAACAGTTTCCTCACCGAGAACGGCATCTATGGCGAGGAGCAAGCGAAACTGCATCACACCGGCGGCACCCACGCCAAGGGCTACTACGAGTACACCGGCGACGATGGCAAGCTGTACCGCGTGAACTACGCCTCCAACGATGGCGGCTTCATGCCCGAGGGTGAGCACATTCCCACGCCGCCGCCAATTCCCGAGGCCATCGCTCGTGCTCTGAAGTATGTGGAGGAGCAGCACAAGGCCAATGGCGATAAGCCACTCTTCGATCATCGCGGCTTCCGCATCAATCACATGACCAAGGAGATCAAGGCGCAGCTCAAGTCGATTCACTTGGAGGAGATGCCCAAGGAGCTGGGCGACCAGCTGCGCATGCTGCAGCACGAGGTCGAGCTCGCCGAGGAGGAGGAGGAGCGCGAGCTCGAGGAGGAGCGTCGTCGTCACTCCAAATAGATGCGGATCCCTTTGGATTTGCATTTATCACACACTTGATTCGAGTGTGCGAATGTTCTCACAGCGCGGTGTACTCATCAAAACAGCCATAAGGATCGTGCTACTCCCTAGCACCCTCCGCACTCCCCCCACTCCTCCGCCAACACACCCTAAGTCCCCCCTCGAGAAGGTGCCCCCTCCATTCCCATGCATTTGCCGCCTGCAACTGGCAAAAATATAACAAGCCATCGAAAAATTGAAAAAAAAAAATTGAAAAAAAAGCAAACCTAAAGTGGACAGTAATGATTTGGTACTTGTATAGCCACGCCCACATATGTTAATCTGTTAATACTGTATTTATTTATCACCATATCGGAAACTAAGCTATTTAATTTGTGTTATGAATTTACAAACATTTTTATTTTTTATGATTTGAATAAACATTTGTTACAAAACACCCCATGTTTCAATGCTCTCTCAAATTTGAATGAAGAGCTTACAAATCTTTAGTAAACTGGCACAATGGCCAAAGATCAGATTGATAATAGCATCGAATTAGACAACAAATACAATCAGTTCGTTGAACCCAAACAAAAATCTCTATACACTTCAATAAGGTATTTTGATTTGTACACGAAACTTAGCATTATTTTGGTTCCACTTTCGTTGCTAAAATAAACAAATATTTATATATAAAGATATTGAATATTATAATATATTCGGCGATATCGCCGCCTGCCAAATTTATCAGTTCTCGTGACGCAGAAACAACACTCACTTTAAACTGTAAGTCAAGAAACAAGTACTCTGCCTATATCAGGTATATTCTAATCGGACAATTTTGACTGAGGATCTTTTAATTGATTTTCGCTTGACTGAAATTCAATTTACAGGGCATTAAATCTTCAGCGTGTCAAAGCATCTATACTCGTACGTACGAAGATAATATTAGCATTTGAATACAATGCCAATTAATTGCGTTTATTTTTTTGGCGTTAAGAATGTCAACGGCCAGACGCGGGTGAAGTCTGTTCTGCATTCAATTAAAAAGTCTACTTAATAAAAGACTTGCTGCTAACTGAATTAATACAGTAAATATTCTCAATACGGGGCAATTTACTAGTCGAGCACACTCGATTAGATCATTCTCAACACAACTATCAATTAGCTTTTCTGTGTATTTGAAGCACACTTTTGTGCTCAACTATAAATGTGAATAGTTTGATTAGCTTATAGTCAACTTTAATTAATACAGTATATATAATAATACAGGGATTAACTAGTCGAGCACACTCGATTAGATCATTCTCAACACAACTAACAATTACCTTTTCTGTGTATTTGAAGCACACTTTTGTGCTCAACTATAAATGTGTATAGTTTAGCTTAAAGCAAACTTTAATTAATAAAGTATATATTAAAAATACAGGTCAGCAACTAGTCGAGCACACTCGATTAGATCATTCTCAACACAAGTATCAATTAGCTTTTCTGTGTATTTGAAGCACACTTTTGTGCTCAACTATAAATGTGAATAGTTTAGCTTAAAGCGAACTTCTCGAAAAGCTTTACATAATTTGGCCAAGAGACAAAACGAGATTTCTATATACCAGTAAGTATGTAAATTCGAACTGGCCAATAAACTGCCGCCTGTCGATCGCCATTTTCCATTCATTGGCTTTTGTGAGAGGTTGACGAGTACACGATATTTTTGTGTAGGTTGCGACTGTCAATTTACCAAATTACCCATTAACCATTACTCACTCAGTTTATCTTATTTTTTCATTGTGTTTTTGTGGGTATTTTATTTAGATTCGTCGCATTAATATACATTACTTTAAGTTCAATGACTAGCCAATGACTTAATGCCTTGTGTAGACCACATTGGCAGGAGCAGGCTGGTTGGCGTAGAAGGCAGAATTCGGGCCATCGTCTGAAAGTCGAAAATCCACTTAGATGCCATTCCACACAGAAGTAGTGTTTGAGATACTTACATGTGATCACGGGACGGAAGCCATTGGCATCCGCCAGATACTTGACACCGACTCGCAGACCTTCGGGCGACAGGTAGGAGTAGGCGCCCTCGACCTGCTCCTCCTGCTGGCCGTTGCCAATGTAGACTGGTGTGCCCTTCTCCTCGCCGTGCAGTCCGTTCTCCGTCTCGTAGCTGTAGGAGTAGGCGCCCGATCCGTAGTTGGGCTCGTTCGTCTGCTCCACAGTCCGGGCCACGGCATTGGCAATGAAGGGATTGTACTTCTTGTAGAAGTTGTCGTAGTAGCGGCGCTGGTTGTACAGGTCGCGATTCTTGTAGTACAGATCCCGGTAGTACGGGTTGTTCAGGTAGGGATTGTACTGGCGCTGTGCACTGCAGGCCACCAGGACGAGAGCCAGCACAAAGAGGCAAGAGGACTGCGCAAAGAAATATGGATTCGCATTAGACATCACATGGTTATCCTTTCACTACGAACACTCGCACACCACGATCGCGTTTGATTTACCAATTTCAAAGACATTCTGGATGAGTTCGCGTACCGCTCGCAACTTCTTCGTTGATCTATTAAATGAAACTGTAGCAGAGCTAATTTTGACAGCACTATTTATAACAGCTTGTGAGTATTTCGGACCATTTTATTCAGTCAGCAGTCAAAATTCAACAGTCCGCTATAGCATTGACAAACGAAATCCAATCTTGGCAGATGCTGAGCGCTTTTTTTTCCATCGCATTGGCTAATTTCCGTTTAGAATTTTGATTGTTATTTAAATTGGTAAGCGAACTAAATTGGCAGTCACTTATACCGCGTAATTGCTGGCCATATAGGGTAGCATAGACTACGGAAAGTCTGGCCAAAATTGTAAATTAGATATACATTCATTATTGTCTTCATTAAATAATAAAAGTTGAACAATGTTAATGATAATCATTTTTACAGAGTATCTGTCAGTTAGTTATGCAGCCGTTTAGATAGTGAGGCATGCTTAAAATGCTTGCATAAATAATTATAAAATTAAGAGCAGTTGGAGGTGGTAGCACAGGAAATCTGCGGCACACGCGGAATTCGAATTCAAGCGAATAAATTATTCGCGCTGCTCGCCAAGCTGTGGGGCGTAGACAATGGGGGGCGGGTGCGTGAAGAGAAATATGAATGGGCGACAGTTTAGCATATAGATGAAACGTTTGCTGATTAGGGAGCATTCTTATTAAATTGCAAATTCATAAATCCGAAATTTGAGAAGCAAATCGGCAACTGTAATAAACTAGAATGCTAAATGGTCAAAATATTTCACAGTTTCACCGACAAAGATCCAAAAAAGGGGATGACTCAGCGCCATAGCATAATTAAAGACAATAGATAATGTGTCTATGTAAGGTAAAAACTATACAATAAATGCGGCCACAAAACAAACAATGATATTGTTGAAAATTATATACAATAACAATAAATACGTTGTTCTATTGACAATATACACATGTTCTCTAAGTGAATACAATTGTGTGTACAAAAGAATCAGCGATCAATTCGGTTTCTTCAGAACCTTCTAAGTTTATTCAGCAAGTAATTGAAAGAAGAAAAGTTTAGAAAAAAGAAAACATATAGTAGCTTATTACTATTGCGTTTCATTTCATAATCAATAGCCTGCAGTAGTAAATAATTCAACAGGTATGATATCTCAAGTGAGTTCATGCATTAGCCAGTTGAATGAATGCATGTCAATATTGGCAATAAATACTTTAACAACAGAGTGCACAACAATTGTAAACGACTAAAGCTGAAATCGAAAACTGATTAAGCATATTACTTTGATACACAACTAATGCATGCATTTAAATTGCCATGAAAATAGCACTCAATGAATGGCACGGTTACTGAATGAATGAGCAAACACAAGGAACGAATCGCTGAGGGGAGGTTAGGGGGGATGGGAAGTGTTGTGCTGTTGTTGCCATCATCGCTGGCCTTCACATTTCGCGTGTGGCTGCAACAATAGCGTAGTAGTATTGCAACAGCGCTGCAGCAGCTGAAGCGCTGAATGCCACGCGACCCAGAAGCGCGGGGTGCAAAGTTCTAGTCGTTAGATCAGATCGGCGATGGGTCAAATGAGTATATAAAATTAGCAGCATTTTGGCGTCTTATCACATTTAATGGTCGCGCATTAGCATAGATAAAGAATAGTTTAACAAATTGAGTTCAGTAAACATTTGGAGTCGCAGAACCGGCCATTTAGATAGCACAATCGACACAATGCTGAATTATGAGCCGTCTGTCTGGTATTGTGTGGTAAATCGATCTTAGATCGAGCAAAGATTCGGGACACAAAAGACCAGTGACAAAAACTATCAGAATAAATGGTCTCGTAACCAGAATGTGAACTCTATTTTTCAAGCGGCGAGCATTGGCAATTTTATGGTCCTAACTCGAAAACTGGATTTGGGGGCAACGCGGAATGTGTTAAACAGATTAGTCAAAGCTTTGACAATGCAAACAAAAAGTTTTATGAACCATTTGCATAAATAAGCAGTTGGAAAAAATTTTTTTTAATTAATTGGTTTGAATTTATTTTTGCTTTTAGAGGCGTCTTTGATTATTCATTGAATAATTATGGTGTCTATAAATTCGTTTCAGCTGTCTCACAACATGAACGTGTTTATTTGCTCAGCTGAATGAACATGGATTGCTTCTTCGCCAAAGAATCGAAATCCAATACTAACACTGTCAATTCAATTCATTTGACACGATGTGATAGTTGTGTTATATAAGCTATGCAAACCCAAATTTGTATTGCATTAAGTATTCAAATAATTTTGAACAGCCGATTTACATATTTAATCAACATCACGTGGACTACATAATTTAATTGCTCGTAATTAATCACACGTCTTCCCAACGAATATAAAACACGCCCACTCAACGTGCCACAAACCAGTTCACATACGAAACCCTTCAAACGACGAACATGAAACGGGAACGGGAACGGAAACGCGAGCCTGAGCAGGAACCACAGCGGAACTACAGCGACTTCACCCACATTCCCAACATGATACTCAAGTCGCTGGGCATCGACTTCCTGAACAGCCCGAAGCCACGCTGGCTGCGTCTCCTGCTGCAGACCTACGCCACGATTTGCTTTCTCAGCCACTGGTATATAGTCTACTACTTGATACTGCGCACCCTGCAGTGGGATCAGCTGGCGGGCAATCCTGTGGCCATCATGCGATTCGCCATCGTCTACTTCTTCACAGCCAACTCGGATGTGAAATTCTTGATATTTCTGTATTACCGACGCCGTCTGCGATGCCTCAACGATCAACTGAAAGATCTTTATCCGCAGGGCGCTGAACAATGCAGAGAGTACAGAGTGAACGATTTCTTCTGGCCACGCATGGCGCGTTATGGATTTTACTACTACTACTTTGTGGTCCTGTTTGTTGTGCTCGGACCGCTGACACAGTCCATTATAGCGTATCTGTCTGAGTACTTTAAGGTGGGCAGTGAAGCCCAATTTGTTTTGCTTAGCACATTTCCAATGAAACGCTTTGAGACCATGTCGATGTGGAAGAACTTGTTCACGCTACTCGTCGACTTCACATTCAGTCACCTGATCATGAACATCAATCTGGGCACAGACGCCTGGATGATGTGCCACTCGGGCCAACTCTGCATGCACTTCGCCCACCTGGGACTCCAGCTGGCTGAGTACAGACCCCAAAGGCAGCGGGAGCAGGAGAACTGTGAGTTTCTGGTCAGCTTTGTGCGCCGCCATCAGCGTTTGTTTGAGTGAGCTTGGGAAAGTATTCGCAACGCAATGAGCGCTAATTTAAACGCTTTTAGATTGCACAGAGAACTGAACGACATATTTGGCATCTTGCTGGCCTACAACCTGTTCTCCACGGCCACCACACTCTGCTGCGTTGTCTTCTACACCATTCTGCAGGGCTTGAATCGGGAAGGCATTGGCTTCTTGCTGTTCTTCTTTAGCTCATCCGCTCAGTTCTACATGGTCAGCTACTACGGCCAACAGTTGATTGATCTGGTAAGCAATCGTTTAACTCATTTCAATTGGTTGTAGTTTGCACACTCCTCTTCAGAGTCAGAGCATTGCGCTGGCTGCCTACACACACAATTGGTACGACGCCTCCATCAAGTATCGCAAGTACTTGCTGCTGATAATGCAACGTGCTCAGCGACCAGCTGAACTCTCGGCCAAGGGCGTGATCATCATATCGCTGGACACCTTCAAGCGGGTAAGTCTGCAATTACTGTAAACTATCTGTTTGCTTACCGTCTCTAATCCACAGATGATTGGCATAACTTACCAGTTCTTTGCGGTCATACGCAGATTACTTGGCAAGTAAATGCGACATTTTAATTAAGTTGCACTCGAGATGAATGTGGACTGATTCAGCCATCAAAAGCACCTACAGATTTACCTGTACTCACTTCTTTGGTTTGACAGCCAGCTCAATTTAATTGGCCACAGGCAAATGAGGAAATACATTTCGGTTGGTCAAGACAATAGGTTGGGGCGTAAATTATTCATCACTGATATATATATATACATATTTATTTATATATTCATGTTCATTTGGCATGCAAATACGCAGCTCTCTGATTAGCCGCCGCGCCGTCAGCTTTAAGAGCTACAAATAAATTCGAGGCACAGCTTGGGACCGCCTTAATATAGTCGTCGCAAAATCGTTGTACCCACTAAGTGGCAGCAGCGAGGGTAGATTAGCAACTCTCTTAGCACGCTCAGTTGATTGTTGCTTAGAGTATCTTGCCGTCGATTGCTGTTGTCGATTGTAATTTATTCAGCAAAAACAGATATTAGAAGTAATGCATATCTTCATTTGATATTTATATTAATTTGTATGTCATGCATTGCCAATGCATTAATTTTGAGCAATGAATAATTAAATGAGCCGTCTGTAGGGAGGAGGTGAGCTGAGCCGGCGGATCCATCGCTGGCCTTCACATTTCGCGTGCTGCTTGACAGAATTGCAACCGAGTCAAATTGTGTGCAACAATGGCTGACAGCGATTGCAACAACGCTGCCCGTCCAAAGCGGCTCATTCAAGTGGAATCAACTTCACTTTACACTTTACACTTTACAGTTGTGTTAACAGCGCTAAATCAATAGCAGATATAGATACTCTCCAGTCTACTCCCACATAGCGCCACTGAGTCCCACAGCCGTGCAATTAACTATGCACAGTACGCGCCCATAATAAATGCTGGTGTGAATAATTATATATACTGAGAAACAGCGCCAGAGGTTGAGGTATGTGGAGTATGGGGTGGACTAATTGCTGAACTCCAGAGTGTTTAGCAAGCGTGTCGCATTAAATTATTGTGCACTTAGGAAGACATTAGCATTCCGGATGCGATAATAAATCGCCAACTACTACCACAGTCGAAGACCTTGGCGAGTGCCCATTAATTATTATTATCTTTGAGTAGTTTATAGAAACATAATTTTGTGTTTAAAATAGGGCCAACTTCGCGGGTCCTGTTGATTTGCGCAACAGAACTTATCGATGTCTGTCATTCAAAGTCGAATTAATGAGCGCTGCCATCGTAAAGAGCTTAACAGTGGGAGTATCATAAACGATACTTGATAGTATTTACCACTAATTGCCACTAAGTATGTATTACGCCCACATAGCTCGGCAAACACACAGACACACATCACGCTGTGAGTTCCATTGACATTTAGCATTTGAGTTTATTTGCATATGGATAATTAAAGAATACTCACCTTCGCCTTCGTTATGACATCCGAAGATGCTCAGACGGATTAACACTAATGCGAATATTATGCCGTAAAGAAGTGACACATTCTTGGCGCTAGCTCAAGGTTCACACACACACATACTAGATGTGTCTAACTTTAATTAAAGTCGTTGCGGGGTTTCGGCTGCAAGTTCAATACCGTACTCCAGTTACAGCGCGTAACCAAAGCGTGGCAATTGGAACGGTTCCTTGACCATGAAACGCAGTCCATCATTACATTTGACTGCGTCTAACATTTGCTACGAGCCAGCTATGCAAGCAGCTGTGGAGCCAAGTCAAGCCGAGCCGAGCCATGTAAAACCTGAGTGTCACTTGCACAGAAGCCAAGATTCTACACATGACCAAAACCACTGACATTTAACCGCACCAACTGGTTCGACTGCTGCTCTGACTCCGGCTGCGGCGGCTGTGGTGCGATGTCTGTTATTTGCAATTATTTATTTATGCCTTCATTGACATTAGCATTAGGCATTAGCAAGTCGATGTTGCTGGGTGCCGAAAACTATGCCGGCCATGTCCGTTTGGGCGACGGCGACGGCGGCGTCTTGGGTCTAGACTCTAGACGAGCAGCGCGCCACGCCGGTTTGGGGCGACGCTTGGGCTTACGCAATGGCAAGAGCCAATGGTTGAAACATTTTGTAAGCCAAAGGGGGGTAATACAAATTGCGTTTGGCACACCATAAAGAAGATGGCACGACCTTCAAGGCCAACGAGACGTGGTCATAAAGCACAAGCTGCACAGCGCGTGTCAAAGTCAGTGGACGCCGATGGAGATGAAGATGGAGCTGAAACTTAAACTTTGACTAAAGATAGCTAGGCATGGCGTAGAGTAGGCATCTATCTGTTCTGTGCTTTATGGCTTGCCGGACAACTGACATTTTGCAGCAAATGCTGCTTAGATTGCTAATTAGAGAACTCATGCGTAATGTTTCAAGGTTTGCATTTGTCAAAAATGCGGCGAGAGCAACGGCTGGAAACAAGCACACAGCCCAATCATATAATAAAGTAAAAAAGATGAAAAAATTAATTCTAATTTTCATGTTGGGCACTTAAAAATCGAAAGACTTAGGCAACGAACGCGCGCGCTGGCTGAGAATCGCTGCGACGCAAATGCCGGGCTGCGATTGCCGCTTGCGTAATTTAAAATAAAGCCATTAAAAAAATAGTATAATAAATATTAAAATTAATGCAGTTGAATGTCTTCATAATTACCAAGCGCTGTGCTTTACACTAGCCACCAGGCACAAACAATAGACCAGGCCCAAAACTAGAAGGCAGCAACTTTTTCAGAGCTTCCACTAACTGGCAATTGTTTTGTTGATTGCCACAGTCTGAACAACGGCAAACAGCAACAGCAACAACAGCAACAGCAACAACTACTTGCATACAATATGGCAACAATCTTTGGGACAATCTTGTCACGAAATTCTGTCGCCGTCTCTGTGCCCATGTCTGCGGCTGTGTCTGTCCCTGTGTTTGTGTCTCCATCTCCATCTGCCTGCCGCAGACCCAAGCCGACCCAAGCTATTCATTAGACGCGCCTACACTTTGGCAGCAGCAGCAGCGACTGCAGAGGCAGCGGCAGCGGCAACGGCGGCCTCTTCGCGTTTAGCAATTTTTGGCATTTTGACCCCAGCACAGCACAGCGCACACAAAGCCGAGTCAGCCAGACGGCGGGACGGCGGGACGGCGGGACGACGAGACAGCGGCATGCCCTGAGCCCAAATTTGGGCGCACTGTGGAGCTATTAAATGCACCAGTCGACATTTCTCTACAATTAACTGCAACTTAGTTATGCTCTGGTTGCAAATATTGGACACTTGAGCGCACACAGATAGAAATTATTGTTGCTATTGTAAAAGTCAGTTTGCATTCCCTAGTAGTAATAGTTATTTACTACTTATATTATATGTGTCTATTACTTTAAGTTCACACTCTGACAAGAAGAACTTGGGAAACTGCAAGAGTCACAACCACTGTGCGCTGGTGCTGTTATGTTATTGCCTGACTTTGATTGCATTTGCCGATTATGCGCCACGTATTTAAATGCAATGTTTTCTCTCCCCCAACAAAGAATAAAATATTGGCAAAGCGGCCATAAATAAATGTGGCTCTAAGGTGGCGACGCCGCGAGGCCGATGTCAATCGGGTTCGCTTAGGCTGAATGAAGTGAGCTATTTTATTGCTTCCGCTACTGTGCGAAGCGTTTGCCAAATGACAAATGGGCTACACAACACCTGTACCTGTATTTAATCTTGGGCATAAACTTATTGCCAGACCTGTGCCTGGCTGTGGGCTAAAGGGCGCGCTGCTGCTGATGCAACCGTTGTGGCTGGTAATCAATACAGAAATGCTGAAACAATTGCATGAAAATGCTTTGCATTTGATTCTCGACTGCGCACAGAACAGCTGAGCGCAGTTGGCCAGTGGCGTGCGCGCGGCGGGGGGTGGGGGGAGGGAGCCTGCCTGGGAGTAGTTCAATTGAGTTGCTGCCATCACCTGTGCAGCTGCTGCCGCTGCTGCTGCTGTTGTTGTTTGTTGTTGCAGTTTTCCACAGCAACAAATGTTTGCTGTTGTCGCTGCCGCCGCCGCCGCCGCCGCTGCCATCGACTGTTCAGGCTGCTGCTGGTGCTCTTTTCAAACACCGCGAGCGTCGACGCTGACAGCGACAGCGACGGAGACGGAGATGGAGACAGCGACGGCAGCAGCAGAGGCAGCGGCAGCGGCAGCGCAAACGACGACGACTACGACGAATTTTTAGTTTAGTTTCTATGTACATCTATGTGTACTTATATATTTATTTTGTTTGTTGTTGTACTTTTTGCATCTTGTATGTGCGACGCTTTGCCCGCTGAATTTGCAGCGTCGTCGACGACGCGTCGTCGCGGTCTTCGGCGTTTTCGTATAAATAGACTCACTTGCCGGCAGTTGGGCATCATTAAAAGATCTTTTGTTCAATTAACAACAAGTGTGAAGTGTGCTGCTGCGATAGCTGAGAAGGATACAACACATCTTTGGATTACATTAACCAATCAATTCTTTTGCTATTCAAAATGAAAAACGTAAGTGCCTGCGGTCAGTGAGCTCTCAAGCAAATAAATCACAAACACTTTCGACTTCAGAGCAGTCCTTAAGAAAACAATTTGAAATTAAGCAGAAGTGCTTAAAGCTGGTTTGGTTTTTTTGTGCCGCTTTGCGAAGAGCAGCTCGAATATAAAAAAGTCTGAATTTACACTTTAAGCTCTTGCCTAAAATCCTTAAAATTCTTGGCTTTAATGCCCCATAAATCACGGTCCATAAATCCTTCAGTCCGCAGAAGTTCTCGGCTTTTATGGCCGTTTTATCAATAACAAGACTGGTTCTCGTTGAGTCAACGACAGAGTCCAGAGTGCTGTGCAGTGCTAACCAAATTGCGCAATTAACAATGCACATTTAAATGCGTAAAATTCGGCCTTTCCAGCAGTCTAGCAGTAAATCAATCAGCAACGAGTTTCGGCCATAAAAATACTCAGTTTTAGGGCGCAAGGCGTCTGTGTCAGTTTAAAGCGCTGCTTCCGCATTGGCTTGTTTGGCAATTGTTATAGCCACGTTTAGCAGCAAATGGCCGCAAAGCCGCCGCCGAAATGGCAATAGCAATTAATGAATGCTGGGCGCAAGCAGCCACTTAAAAGGCTCGAACACGATGCCAACGCCACAGCCACAGCCGAAGTTAGCCAAACAGCATGCAGCCGGCATGCAATGCAAAGGTCAGACAACAACAACGACTCGCTCGAGCGCTGGACAGACCGCGACTGAGACTGAGACTGAAGCTGCGACTGAGACGGCGACATTTGGCTGCAGAAGAGCAACAAAGCGAGGCTAACAAAGTGCAGGCAACGAATGTTACGCTCAGCTGGCAGCTGTCCGTCCATCGTCCGTCTGGTGGCTAAAAGCACAAACTAAACTGAAACGCCAGACACGTAACCCACTCGCCCATTGGCAATTGCTCAACGCTCATCAACCAGACTAAACATAGGCCGCCAAGCTGCGGGTGTCTCTGGGCCGCTGGTTTCAACACCCAACCTAACACACACACACGCGACAAATTTGCAAGCCAACAACAACAACAACAACAAGAGCAGCAGCAGCAGCAGCTCGAACGACACACAAATCAAAGCCAAACAAGTTAAATTAATCTAATTCCATTATTCAATAAACCCTTTATGCAATCCTCCTGCTCGCTCACGATTTTCCAAGCCACGAAAAGCCACACGATCCGTGCTCATCTCCTCTGAGCGCCGCCACGCCCCACAATTCTCGAATGCTCTATGCACTTGAGTTGTTGTGAGCTCTGAGGTAATTGCCAACAGCAACAACAACAACAGCAACGACAACAGCAATTGCATACGACTTGCAACGAAAAACGAAACACGAAAAACTCTGAATATAAACTTAATTGGCGTCTAGTTATTTGACGACCTTAAGAAATATGTGGCAAATTGGCATATGAGTCTGTACTTCCCTTCTCCCCCACGCTTGTTTCTACACATAATTTATATGTGAGAATATTGTAAACAGCAGCCATAAATCAAACAACTATGCGAAGCGACGGCTTATTTCAACACAACAATAAATTTGCAGGCCGAAAAAAAACACAGTGAAAAACAAACGGAGAGAAAACACAAATCACGATCTTTCCACTGTGTTTGTGTTTTTTAATTGCGTTCGTTTTTATTGTAATCAATTGTCAATTTACGTAAATTAAATGAGATTTCGTTCTTAACTCGTTTGCAGTTTGCACTTTGCCTGATCGCCACTGCGCTGCTCTGCCTGGCCGAGGCTGCGCCCAAGCCACAAGGTGGCGAGCAGATTGCCATTATCAGCCAAGAATCCAACATCGAGCCGGATGGTGCCTACAATTATGCGTAAGTATTCCAAAATTAAATTAAACCAATTGGAACTAGTTGCCAGCTGACAGTTCAAGTGATTCAAAAGAACGCAATCGCAATTGTGTTGCATACTTTTGGGCATGCCTTAGAAATGTTATTAACAGCGCGTGGGGCTGTTAAGTACAGGTTTGGAAGAGACTGTTTTGACATTTGAAATTAATGCAAAGAAATCACCAAGTAGTTCTAATTTGGTTTTAAATGATCTGCATAAAATCACATAAATATTTCATCAACGAAATTGATTGTATTATTTGTGTTTGTTTGCTCAAATAATCCCATCATAAATAGATAAATTAACTAGTTTTCAAAAATAAATGAAGCACATTTAATATGAATTTATGAACCATCTGCAAGTTATAAACGTTTCCATTGGATATCAAGTCCGCGCATAAATGTTAAATGTTAATAAATACATAAATAAATAATTCAACTGGCGCCAGTGACGAATACGAACCAGCGACCACAAAATAAAAGAGAAACAAGAAAACAAAAGAAGAAAACAACAAAACAAACAGACCAAAAATAAATATATGTATGTACATGCAGAAGAACTATCTGCTGGTGGCCGAAGATCGAATACTCTGCGCATCGCTTATAATCGATAATCCATTTAGTGAGCTATCAAACAAGTCCAATCAACTTTTATAGCGATGGCGCCCAATCAAGCGATTTCCAATGAAATTAGTCTACTTTTGGCTAGGGTATAAAAACCGCTAATCAAGTCTTTTCACAGGTTTCAAGGTGACTTTGATTTAGCTGTGTGTTAAAGTAGTATTGTATTTAATATGACTGCAATTGCCAAACAACATATTGGTAAAAACCCTCCATATTATTTGCAGCTACGAGACTGCTAACGGCATCAAGGCGGAGGAAACTGGTACCGTGAAGAAGGCTTCGTCACCTGACTCCACTGACGTGATCATTGTCAAGGGCTCCGTGTCGTACACTTCGCCCGAGGGAGAGGTGATCACCCTGAACTACGCCGCCGATGATGAGAACGGCTTCCAGCCACAGGGCGCCCATCTGCCCACTCCCCCACCAATCCCACCAGCGATCCAGAAGGCTCTCGACTACCTGCTCAGCCAGCCCCCAGCACAGCGTCGTCGTTAAGATGCCAGCCGATCATGCCGATCATGCCGTTATATACCGGGTGTTAAGAGAAATGAAATGAATGTGACCATGCAACCGATTCCGATATTCCATACTCAACGAAGCAAACTTGCTGCTTAACCAACTTAACAACCAACAAACAACAATCGAAGCCTTTAAGCGAACACCAACAACATCGAGCAGCTGACTGAAGAACACCATTTGCACACACAAACACACACACAGATACACGCGCACACCAAGACGCAGACGAAGACGAACACACATCTCGATAACAAATGCATCTGAAATATTTCCGTTTCTCACACTCAGATCTTGACTTCTTTTCTCTGCTCTTCTGTGTCCTGTGACTAACTTTCCGTCTTTATTCTTATACTGTGCTTAAGATCTTTTAGTCGCCGGAACTTTGCCATTTTCGGACTCATGTGATATCATCGATTTGTTAATGAAATCAAGAAGAAAATGTTAAAAAAAAAAACACAATTAAATGAAATATATAATATGAAGAAGGAAACAAGAAATATGTATATTAATAGCATAATAATCGAAAATATTGTGCAGAGCAATTCTTGTGTAAATAGTCTATGTAACTGTAATCTTTTGCACGTAATACGAGTATAAGCGATGATGGATGATGATGGATGACGATGAATGACGATGGATGACAATGTACCTACTTATACATATACATACGAATACCAATACATACATATACGAATCGTTGGTCAAGTGACGTAAACACATGAGAAGAACCTAAATATCTTTAGCCTTAGCTGCAAATAAAGAATTAAAGATTCTTTACCAAAAATCCCAAAATGCTTTTCACTCCCTCGATTTCACTCGAGCCATCATCAGAATTGGAGCACGCAGTTTTGAATGGGTTTGTGTGTTTGGGGGCACTATAAATAGCACAGCAAATCTATATATTTCATTTGCGAGTATCTTTTGCACTTCAAGGCAAGGCTGATAAATTTGTTGTATGCAAATGAGCAGGCTAGAGGTAGCCAAAAATGTGGTCAAGTCGGTTCCATGAAGAACCAGAATTCGATGCTGACGTTAGTGACAAGTGCTATATAGACAGATATGCATATATGATTCTGATATTCTTCTGCCTTATTGTTTATACATATTTCCAAGCAGAAATTATTAGGCTCATACACACACTATCCGAAGTAGCCATACCCTTAAGTTAAGCCATAGACCATCCATCGACAACAATTCCTAAAATTTTCTCGAAAATCTTGCTAAACTTCTACTTGCCATTTACATAAAAGTGAAGGTTTAAAACCTTAAAAGGGTGTTATATTGAGAGATATATTGCCTATTACCATCATCGCTGTCAGGTTGTTCAGGTTCGTTGAGACTGATGTCAACAAAAGGGGCTGCGGCGTGTCTGCCCCAAATTTCACACCCATTCCCCCAAAGGCCAAAGAAGACAACAGCAGAGAGCCAAACAAGTTCAATATTATTTATTGCTCTAACTTTAATTTCATGTTAAATATTTTAGTACTGGTATTTTATTAGTTTTGTTTCTTTGTTTATCGTTTGTTTGTTTTTGTTTTTTCTTTGAGATTTCTTTTTTGGATTCGGATTTTGGATTTGTGGCTGGACTGGAAGCGTATGCTATATAAGGCTGTTTACTTAGCACAGGAGTTGTCAGTAGTCTCTAGACATTTGCAACGCGTGGATATTAATTGACTTGCTACTGCTTTACTAATTAACAAAATGAAACTAATTCTGGCCTGTGTTCTTCTATTCGTGGCAGTGACGACGGCGTTGCCCGTTGACAACGATGATCCTATCGTAAATGATTCAAATGTCGAGTACAATGGGAAATTCCACTCCCAGTAAGTGTTTGAGGAGCGAGTCAAGCGGCATCCCCACCACAATAACAACTATTTCTTTTCAAAAGTGTCGAGCTGCGCGACGGCTCAGTGTCAACGCAAGAAGGTGAACTCAAGCAAATACACGACGATCAATACGGCGAGGCGATCAAGGGACACTACTCCTTCGTGGGCGATGATGGCCAGACCTATGCCATCACCTACACAGCCGACGAGAATGGTTTCCGTGCCGTGGGCGATCATCTGCCCACACCGCCGCCAACGCCAGAGTCGGTGCTGAGAACGCTGGAGTATCTGCGCACTCATCCCCAGAAAGCCATCGAGCAACATCATTAGGCGAAGTGAAATAAGTCAACCATATATGTGATTATTAATACAAATTCAATCAACTGTGAACCAAAAGAACTGAACGAGTCAAGTTAATTATACTGATTAACAAAATATACACAAAATTAGCGAATTCAATTAAAGAACGTTTTACGAGTCTTGCTTATTGTTTATTGTTTGTCTCCATCTCCATCTCCATTTCTGTTTCTATTTCTATTTGTGTTTCCATTTCTCGTTCTAGAGAGTGAGAAAGGCATTAACATAATTGCGATTTTCAAGAATGCTGATTACTTTCTCGATTATTACGTGTCTCGCATAATTGAGCTCTTCACTTTTTTCGTTGTTCGCCACTTACGTAATGTTCTACATTCGCATTCATTTTGGGTGCCTCGCCCAGACGTTAAGCACGATTCAAGTCGACGGACTTGACCAGATCTTTAGCCAATGTCTATTTACCTGGCGTGACCCGATGTGTGTGTGAAATTTGTGTTAACTTTGACTTGGTTAGCAGCTTTGCTCGGCTGCAATTCTGCATTTGCAGAGGCCACACAATCAACTTGTTAACAATTTGGTTAAAGAACGCTAATTGGCAAATACGTGATCATATGTATATACGTATTATATACTTGCTTGGCGATTGTGAATTCAATTTGTGGACAGAAGATTTGAGAGTTGGCAACTTCTAATGCCTCCAGTTTAGTTATGCAATCTAAGCAGAAAACGAAAGTGAGAATTCCGTATTATATCAAAATATTAGACAGCAGATGCTAAGTTCGAGCTGCAGTTCCTGAAACCAGCACTAATGCAGTAAGAAATTATTAAAATATACTGATAGACTGAATGTAAAACATGCAAATATTTGGGCAATTAGGCATTATAAGTATTTGAATCGTCTCTGCTCGCAGTGCAGGTTCATTGACCCACG
Organism: Drosophila rubida; assembly: GCA_035046165.1. Classification (NCBI taxonomy): domain Eukaryota; kingdom Metazoa; phylum Arthropoda; class Insecta; order Diptera; family Drosophilidae; genus Drosophila; species Drosophila rubida. The sequence continues at coordinate 35,600,369 of JAWNOF010000021.1, forward strand.
CTGCGTATACGCAATCCACGCAACGTTATGATTTCTTTTACAAAAGCCGTACTCTACATTTTTTATTACCCCTTTGTTCGTGTTCCGTTAGCCCAGCCGCGAATTCTAATGTTATCGCCAAATTGTTTCCATAATTGAAACGTGTCTCGCCTGCCAATTTCGATATCTGCGACTATCTGCGAAGCACGTCACGCCCATGGAAAAATTTGATTGATCGCAACTAGTGCTCTAGTCACTGTTGTAATTTTAATAACTTGAATCCTTAACGGATACTGCTTCGCTGGAAGTTGCCTGGCGGCGGCGGAACTTGCAGTACGTGGCAAAGAGTTATGTTCTGAGCAGGCAAATCACGTAGCTGCCAACTCCGGCTGGCAATGCCATCAACATCAGCCTGGCGACAAACGACAAACGGCGAACGACAGACAACAGATGACAGAAGACAGAAGATGTAGACACACATATGTCACAGCTCCGTTTTGCTCGGCTCCGCTCAGCTGTCGGCGTAGCACCAGCTTCGGGTATCAGTATCAACATCACCTGCTGACACCGACGCTTCATCTCCATCTCTTTGGCGGTGCGGCGTTTACTCATCGGCCAGACGCGCGAAACGGACAATAAAAAATACCTCAAATGATGGTCACAACAAAACGAAGTCATCAACATGTCTCTTAGGCTATGCACGACCATGCGATACCCTAATGAAATGCTGAATTAAATGACTACAGACATGCAATAATAAATAATCGAGAATACGCAATGTTTATTGTTTGTCTCTAATATTCCAATAGACTTTAAATCTAATTCAATATATATTTGGGAGTGGACAAAACTGGTTTTTAGAATTGGCAATACAATGATTTATACTGTACGCTCTGTTCGATAGATATACCTAAAGAGAAGCTATAGTTATTAGTCGAGTACTGTGATTAGTTGTAAGTAGTAACTCTTCTATCTGCAACAGAGTTCCCTATAGACGCTAATTTGGCTGCAGGGTATTACAATCTGAAATGAGACGAAGAAGCGCCCGCTCATCACTGTTGTTGTTGCTGCTGCTGCTGATGTGCGGTGAAGTACGAGTGCGAGTACTTGTACTTGACGCTCTCTGCTTCTTATCTAGTGCGCCCATCGTAATCGTTAGCTGTGGCAACCGAAGCTGCCACGGTGCGTGCGAGTGCGAATGCGCGCGTGAGTGTGAGTGCGAGTACGAATGAGGTGCTCGCCCTCGCTGGCGAGATGGTATATAAAGGCCAAGCTGCTGCTGGGAAGTCAACAGTTGCGCATTAACTCGCTGGAACTCACTTGCCACGCCCAATCGGCCAATCGTAACGCAGGATAAACCCAATTGCCCACAACTACAAATCATGTACAAGTTCGTGTGTGTTCTGTGCTCAGCCCTGCTGCTGTCCTACGTGCTGGCTCGCCCCCAGGATAGCCGTGCCGGATCGGCAACCACCACGACCACACCGGCCAGCATTGTGCAGCAGGAGAATGTGAACAACGCCGACGGCAGCTTCAACAGCAGGTGAGCTCGATCAGCCAGTCGCTGAAGTAGATAGAAATCCTACAACTGTCTTCCCCAACAGCTACGAGACGTCGAACGGCATTCGCGTGGAGAACGTCGGCTACCTGAAGAAGATCATCATCCCGAAGTCGGAGACTAGTGACGGCCAAGTGATCGATGAGCACGAGGAGCTGGTCCTGGTGCAGACGGGCTCGTACAGCTACAGCGATCCCGAGGGCAACCTGATCACGCTGCGCTACGTGGCCGACGAGAACGGCTTCCAGCCCGAGGGCGATCATCTGCCCGTTGCGCCGCAATAAGCAGCTGATTTGTTGACGTTGCCCACTCGGGGGCGTATGTGTAATTAAGTAGTTAACGTTAAGCCGTATGCCGCGCGTATATCGAATTATATCTTACATATCTATATATATTTTGTATAAAGTATTACGTACTGGAAATAGCACAGCACTGCCCATATGCCATACCAGCGAAGCGCACTCTGTTCTTATGCCATTTGGCACCTACCAACACCAACACAACCACGAAGACACAGCAACACTTCTACACACACACACACACACACAGCTGCACACCCAGAAATGGAATGAGACGGAGAGAAGCAAGATGAAGAAGCAAAGACATTATAAATAAATGAATAAATATTGAACAATTAAGTTTGTGTCTCATTGCCACTTATCGAGTACTCGCACTCACAGTACTGCACAGCATTCACTTATGACTATTTGAGTATTTCTCAGCCTCGTGGCGCTTACAAAATTACCAAACTGCCCTTCACGCCAACTTGCGGTTGCGGATGCGCTTCAACTCAGCTACAGACGATCTACAGACTCCGATTCCGATTCCGACTGCTGCCCATCATCTTCATGATGATGATGATGTTGATCTCTCCAAGATTATTTACCCACACGTCAGTCCTCAAGCTGACGCTCGACTGACAGTCAAAGCCAAAGACAATGGACAAACACGATACCCAAAAGCAAACCAAAAACCGATACGAAAACCATTTCCAAAAACTAAATGCTCTAATCGCTGCGCAACCGCGACTATTGGCATTGATACGATCCCAACTGATTTGTTTACGCATCTAAGTTGCGTTCGCCTAAGTACACAAATCGCAATCGATTTGGATATATGTATGAACGAGTATATCGCCATGCTGCGAGGTGTGTGCAAATCATTGTTGTCATTACACCTATTGCAAGTTTGCTAAGCAGTGTTCGAATTATGTCCAATTCATTGATGAAGTAATAAACGCACCTCGCCCATTAAAACCGAGCGCATTTACAGATAGCGCACTAACCATTTAATTGGCCTCACACAGTTCCGACAATTAAACAATACAAGCATCAGCAGTAAGCCACTTCATTATCGGAAAAGGCCAATGCCAGCGCCTGTCCGATCACCGTTTGTTCAATTCGAGTTCGAAAGGCCAACGTCATGATGAAATTCAGTCTGCGCATCTTTCTTATAGTTAATGCGTGGCGCTTGTGTCCCGCCGCGCGCCTCTTGCCGGTAAGAAGCAGTAGTATATCGCAGTAGTGCTCGAAATGGAAGTAAATTATTATATTTTGCAGAGCCTGGGATACTTTATTGTGGTGCAGCAGTTTCATTGCGAAGTCAATCCGCATTTCATCACCAAAGCCAGCTGCGACATTGTCGCTCCACGCAACAGAACCATCAGTGCCGAGCTCGTTTTGATGCGGAACGTCAAGGTGTTGGGCGGCATTGTCAAGGTGTCCATTCCAAATCCAAAGACGAAAGCATTCCAGCAGATTTTCGACATCACCTTCGAGCTGTGCAAAGTGCTGCGAGAGCGTAAGCGAAAAGCGCTGATCGATATTCTGCACAGTCTGGCGAACATGGGAGACAAGAAAATGCACTGCCCCCTCTTGGAGGTAAACTACCTGCACTTTCCAATACCGAATTGCACATGTTAATGTCTATTTATTGTTCTTAGGGCCACTACAAAGTGGAGAACGTCACCATAGCCGACTCCTTGCCGCCACTTCTCACAGAGTCGCCGTTCTTGCTGACCTTCACTTGGTTCATGCCACGTGTGGCGCCTGTTATGAACATCACAGTTCACGCTCATTTGTACGATCTCGCCAAAGAGCACAATCGCAGAAAGAAGTATTTGTAAATGAACACACGCATAACCATTTAATCTAACAACGATACAATATTTATTAATGCTACTGACCCGAATCGTTCCATTGAATTAATAAAAAGGGTGACAGCCCATGAAATAGACGCCAAAGAGTTGACAGACGTTTTGCTAGATTAGTTATACAAATAATACCAATCGAATTCAAATTATATCCGCTCAAAAAGCCATCAAGAAAAACCGACTGCCAAAAAGTATGCCATAAATTATGCGGCAATGCTCAGTTTTTTCTGCCGTTTTATAAAAAAAGAAGCATACATAATTGTTGTATATTAAATACATACTCTCGTACATTTGCATAGCAACAGAAAACGACAAAAAAGTTATTCAATTAACTTTATGTTTAAGATATAACACCTTAATATTGAAAACAAGTAAAGATGATAATCTTCGGCTACAAGATTTACAAGAGGCACTTGTGACTTTTATTGATGAAATGTATTACAATTGTTATGTTGTTGTGTCTGCAATTGTTATGGCTGCCATCTAACTCGATGGCAAGGTCATTTGTAACGATCGAATTACAAGTATTTACTGAGGAAAATGCATTGTCAGTCTGGAAGCTTCGCATTAAATATCAATTAAATTTATAAATAATTAGGTATCACAAAAATTCCATTTGCAGCACTTAAAAACCAATAACTAAATTTGGGCTCAGCTCGAATTTCGATATTTAATCATTATGCGAACTACACGAGCGATCAGTTTGCCAGTCATCACAGAATGAACAATTTTTGTGGATTGTTTCTGCTACAGCTTCTGGTGGCAATTTCAGAGGCCAAGGCAAGTACTGAGATCAGTGTGATTTTGATTCATTCATAATAGCAAAACCATCTTCTAACAGCGCATGCTGATTCAATGGAAAAGCTTCGAGTGTGTGGTGAATCCAAGCATCGTCACATTTCACAAATGCGTAATCGTTGAGCCTGCCAAGAATCTAATTACGGCTGAAGTCGAGTACAATCGTGCTTTTCAGAAGTATAATGCTAAATTTGTATTGTATATGCCGCGACCGCCATTCAATGAATTCGCCAAACACTTCGAAATGGAGCTGGACATTTGCAAGTTCTTTCAAGGAGCATATGACAACAAGTTCGTGGGCACCGCCTACAAAAGTATGCTGAGTTTCGGCAATCTACCAAGTAGATGCCCACAGCCAAAGGTCAGTTCGACATTGAAGTTATCTTGACATCATACAAAATTTACCATATAACATACATATGCATATGCATTTCCAGGGCTTTTACTATTACCACAACATGAGCATTGGAGACAATTTGCCAGCGTTCTTGCCGAAATATCTCATCAAAATACAGCTGGACTTCTATTTGCCCCAAACACCTTTTTTCAATGTTACACTAGTCGGTCGTTTGGCACATCCTACAAAACAGAAAGGTTGAAGCTTTGAGTGCTCGATAACAAATAAATGAATTCCAATCATTACAGTATTTGTTTTATTGTAAATCATTAATGGCATTTTTTGCACTATTATAGGATGACAACTGCAAATTTGTATTCCTCCTGGCATCATCAATAATCACTCAATAAGTTCCAAACTTACTATAATATCTAACATTGAGTTCGATAATTTATGCATAATCATTAAGCTAATCATATGTACATTAAACAAAACACGCAGAGAGCATTAAAAAACAATTACATATCTTGTTAACGTAAACTAAATTCCATTCCACATTTAGTCATTGTTCTAACCCCAATCGAGTGAATAACAATAAGTCGGGTTCAACATGCGAATGATATATATTTTGACGTTTCTTCTGTCGATCACTAGTTTCGTTGAAAAAGTAAGTATCTGATTTTCACTGAAATGTTTTGATATTTTAAATGAATTCACTCCACAGTCCTCACAAAAATTGGTAGTATACTGGGACACCTTTAATTGTTTAAGCAACCCAGAAGTCGTTGATTTCAAAAAATGCAACATTATAGGGCCAGAACAATCTCTTTTATCTGTGGAAGTCAAATACAATCGTGACTTTGCCCAATTCAATGGAACCTTCATATTACGACTGCCACGCCCCCCGGCCAACGAATTTCATAAGATCATGGACATCAATTTTAGTATGTGCCAGTTTTATAAGTCTGCAAAGCGAAACAAATTTTTAAATATCGCGTATAAAAGCATGTTGAAAGACAGTAATTTACCCTCGAAGTGCCCTCAACCCAAGGTTGGTTTCTAACTGGCCTTTGTAAACACACCAAGTGGTATACAAATTTGTGTTTTCCAGGGACTCTACTACTTTCGGAATATGGACATTGGAGCAAATGTGCCACTATTTTTACCCAAAACTGCTTTTAAAGTAGAAATCAATTTTTATCAGCCAAATCTATCAGTATTAAATATTTCATTAAGTGGACTTTTGACGGAGACCAGACTTTAATTGGTAATGAAATAATAAGCAAACAAATATGAATACAGCGACTTTTTGTAAACTTTGAAATATAACTTCAAAAAATGGTCTACAAATGGATTTCATATCACAATTTATATTTATATAAGGCAGAGTAGAACTCTGGAATATTGAAAAACATTATATTTTGACTGTGATATTCATATATTCTTTTCATTGCTGAGCATTGAAGTCTTTTATTGCACTATTACAGATTGACAACTGTACAGTATTATCTCACACGGTATCATCAATAACTACAGTTACTCAATGAGTTAATAACGTGTCTATTATAATATAATATAACATCGATTTTGATAATTTATATACAATTTTAAATCTAATTGCAGTAGATCAAACTAAACTGTATGCAGATAAAAGTAAAATCAGGGAGAACATTTATAAGACAATTTCATTTATTGTTCAGGTGAACAGAATTCGCTCCAACATTTAGTTATTGTTCGATCTCCAATACAGCGAATAACAAATCGGGTGCAACATGCAAATGCTATATATTTTGGCATTTCTATTGCCTATAGTCGAAAAGGTATGTATCGGATTTTCACTTAAAATTGTCGGATAAAATAATTAAGTTATTTCACAGTCCTCGCAAAAATTGATAATACATTGGGATACCTTTAATTGTTTAAAAAATCCACAAGTCGTGGATTACAATAAATGCAACATTATAGGGCCAGAAAAATCTCTTTTATCTGTGGAAATCAAATACAATCGTGACTTTGACACATTCAATGGGACCTTCATACTACGACTGCCACGCCCTCCGACCAACAAATTTCATAAGATCATGGACCTCAATTTTAATATTTGCCAGTTTTTTATGTCTTCAAAGCTAAACAAATTTTTAAATATCGTGTATAGAAGCATGTCGAAGGACAGTAATATGCCAATCAAGTGTCCACAACTCAAGGTAGGTTTCTATCTCGTCTTTGTAAACACCCCAATTGGTATACATATTTGTATTTTTCAGGGAGTCTACTACTTTCGCAATATGGACATTGGAGCAAATGTGCCACTATTTTTACCCAAAAGCGCTTTTAAAGCAGAGCTCAATTTTTATCAGCCAAAACTGCAAATATTAAATGTTTCGTTGAGTGGAGTTTTGACAGAGACTAGACCTTAATTGGAAAAGAAATAATAAGCAATGAAATGTGAATATAGCGACTTTATGGAAAAAGTGAATTGTTACTGCAGAAAATGCTCTATTTCAGACAAATTGATTTAAAATGATAATGATAAAGGAATGTGGAAAAACTTTGTATTTTTAGACTTTGCTACTGCTATTCATTTAATATTAAAGTCTTTTATTGCACTGCTACAGATTGAAAACCACATATTTTTATCTCACCCATAAACATTAATAACTCCATTATCCAATAATAACACAACACCATCGATTTTGATAAATTATGCACAATTTTGAAGCGAATTGCAGTAGATAAAACCAAACTGACGAAGAGCACTTATAACACAATAATATTTCATGTTCAGTTAAACTAAATTCCCTGCAACATTTAGTCATTGTTTGATCCCCAACCTAGTGAATCAGATTCAACATGCATATGCTATATATTTTGGCATTTCTATTGCCGATAGTCGAAAAGGTATGTATAGGATTTTCCTTTGAAATTATCGGATAAATTGAATAAAGTCATTTTACAGTCCTCGCCAAAATCGAGAATACATTGGAATACCGTTAAGTGTTTAACTAGCCCACAAGTTGTGGGATTCGCTAATTGTAACATTTTCGGACCAGACCAATCTCTTATATCTACTGAATTCCAATTTAATCGCGACCTTACGCAAATCCGCGGAACCTTCATAATGCATCTGCCACGTCCTCCGTCCAAAGAATTTCATAAGATCGTGGATATCAATTTTGATGTGTGCCAGTTTTGCAAGACGTCAAGTCAAAACAAATTCTTAGCAATCGCGTATCAAAGCATGAAAAAAGACAGTAACTTTCCGTGCAAGTGTCCTATATCCAAGGTCGGTTTCCACCTTATACTCATAAACTCTCTAACTAGTCAGCATATCTTTGTTTTTCAGGGATTCTACTACATTCACAATATGGACATTGGAGCAAATGTGCCTTTATTTATACCCAAAAACTCTTTCAAAATAGTGATTAGTTTTAGTCAGCCTGAACTATCGATATTAAATATTTCATTAAGTGGATTTTTGACAGAGACCAAACATTAACTGGTAATGAAATAATAAGAAAAGTAATATGAATATACCGACTTTTAAAAACATTTGAATTATTATTTCAGAAAATGCTCTATTTCCGACAAATTGAAACCACATAATAATTATATTCAATAATTTTATTCCATTTCGGCAATCATAAATGAACAATTTTAGCTGTATTTTGCTTACCAACTCGAACACCAAATATTAAAAAAAAAATTGTATTTTGATCGTGTTCCTGCAAACTGTTTTTGCTGCTACTTAAGTATATTTATTATTCATATATTCTTCTCCTATAAAGATCTTTTATTGCACTTTAACAGGTTGACAAATGCAAATTTGTGTCTCACCCTGCTTCATCAAAGACTACAGTTTCCCAATAGTTCCAAACTTATTTGTATAAAATTTAATCTTGATTTTGATTATTTATGCACAATTATTAAGTTTATTATAGTAGATAAAACTAAACGGCATATAGATAAAACCAAACTGTCGAAGACAACTTATAAAACAATTACATTTCTTGATCAGGTAAACTGAATTCTCTCCAACTTTTAGTCACTTTTCGACCCCCAACGCAGTGAACAACAGTCAATCGGATTCAACATGCAAATGCTATATATTTTGGCATTTCTATTGTCGATAGTCGAAAAGGTATGTATCAGATTTTCACTTGAAATGATCTGATAAATTAAATAAAGTCATTCCATAGTCCTCCCAAAAATTGGTAGTACACTGGGATACCTTTAACTGTTTAACCAACCCGCTAGCCGTCGATTTCAATAAATGCAACATTATAGGGCCAGAACAATCTCTTTTATCTGTGGAAGTCAAATACAATCGTGACTTTACCCAATTCAATGGAACCTACATATTACGACTGCCACGTCCTCCGACCAACGAATTTCATAAGATCATGGACATCGAGTTCAACTTTTGCCAGTTTTGCAAGACGTCTAATAGAAACAAATTCTTAGCAATCACGTATCAAAGCATGACTAAAGAGACTAATTTACCTTACCTCTAACCAAGGTCGGTTTCCATCACACATAGTACTCTTAAACACTCCAATTAGTAAGCATATTTCTATATTCCAGGGACTCTACTACTTTCGCAATATAGACATTGGAGGAAATGTTCCACTATTTTTACCCAAAACTGCTTTCAAAGTAGAATTACGTTTTTTTCAGGCCAAACTATCAGTATTCAATATTTCATTGAGTGGAATTTTGACAGACAACAGACATTAAGTGGTATCGAAATTATAAGAAAAGAAATGTGAATATATTGACTTTTTATAAAATTCATCAATCTAGAAAATGCTCTATTTCCGACAAATTGGTTTCACATAATAATTAATAATTATATACGGCAGAGTAAAAATCGGTGTTCATTATTTTTATTATATATCCTATCTTCAGTAATTTTATGTGATTACAATTATTTTAAAAGGTAAGTTTGTCATTCCAAATTGAAGAGTTTTAGTTGTATTTTGCTTGCCAACTCGAGCAGCAAATATGGAAAAATGTTGTATTTTGATCGTGCTACTGCCAATTGCCTTTGCTGCCACCAAGGTATATAGAATATTTAACTAATTTTTCGAGATGCTCTGCATAACACGAAATTATTGCATAGCCAACATCACAAGGGCTGGCTGTGCGATGGGAATCGTTTGAATGTGTTCCAAATGTGAATCTAATGGATGCACTGACTTGTGTCATTATCGAACCGGAAAGAACCCATTTAAATGCCGACATGACTTTCAGCTTGGACATGAGCAGGCTGAGTGTAATCTTTGCATTGTTTCTTGCACGGCCCTCGTCCAACGACTTTCATAGGATCGCCTATGTAAATGTGAATTTGTGCAAGGTTTATAAGAACTTGCGAAGCAACAGGTTCTTCGAAATCACCTACAAGACGATTTTCGCGGACACCAATCTAACCACAAAGTGTCCGCAGCGAAAGGTGCGTGTGCCAATTGCAACTTCAGCAAAGCTCGAGAATTCTGCCAACTATAACATATTTTCAGGGATCGTATTACTTTCGCAACATCGACCTTGGGGCCCATATACCTCCAATGTTTCCTGCAAATAATTTCAAAGTTTTACTGAACTTTAAGTCCGAGTTCGACTGGTACTTGAACATCACGCTGACCGGACACTCTGTAAAGTACGGCAGGCCAAAAGAAAAATGATTGAATCGAAAGCAGCTTAATTGTTTGCATCTTTCTTTTGTTTCGCTTTCGATCGGTCAACAAACCTGAGCTGTAAGTTTCGCTGAAATGATAAAAAAACGATGATTATATGGAATTACTCGTAGTTTTGCATTCAAAATCAGTGCAGATGATGATATCATGCGGTGCTGCGATCGGATCAAAGAGAATCTCTTTAAGAATATGCCTGTTAGAATTGGCAATTACGATGCTCAGATACGTGGTCTGTCTATCAAGTGGCGTTGATTGGCGATCAGCCAGCGGGCGACGGACGACAGACGACAGACATCTCCATCCATTACTAGAGCATTATTTACGATTCAAGCTCAAGATGCCAGCGAGCTGACAACAAATTTCACAACATCATGACACTTGAAATTGCCGCAAAATTTATTGCCTCGCCGTCAGCCCCTCGGACTTTTGTAAACCAGTCTGCACTCATCGCTCGTCGGTCGTCGCTCGTCGGTCTTCGGTCTGCGGCCTGCTGTGTCTTCTGTTGTGCGGCCTTTAAAACTGCAGTCTCCAGCCATTAGGCTGCAGTCTCCAGTCTCCGGTCCCCATTCAGTCTAAATGTCAAATGCCGCACGAGCTAAGAACACAATTCGCCAGCGCCGACAACTGAGATGAAACCTACACCAAATGTGAACTAAGAATGCATGCCAAGCATGCAATCGTTTGACATTTTCAGCGGCCAACTTCCACAACTACTGTGCAACCAGTGGCCATGTGGGTCAGTGTGTGAGTCGGTTGCGTGGCGAGTGTGGGGATCTGATGATCTGGAGCTAACCTTGCCAGCTTTCGTTTTCATTGAGACAGCGCAAGTCGGTCGGGCAAGTTGCGAAAATTGCACAACTGCCGCTGACTGATGCTGGTGACTCAGCCACCGACAACAGCAACAGCAACAGCAACTGGTTGCAACTCGGCTTGGCGAGCTGTGAGCTTTGGGTGGGCGACAGACGAAGACGGCACAACAATTCGCTTGGGGGTGTGCCTGTGAAGGCGGCCTGTCCCAAAAAGTTGTTGCCTTAGTTGTTGTCGAAGTTGTACACGCCGTTGTTGGCATCGACAACACTTGACCAGTTTTCGTTTTCGCCGACTGGCTTTGTGGCAAGCCGAGCTGGAGCCGGAGCCGGCGAGCGCGGTTGTTCAACTTGCGGCGCGCTATGTTGCAAGTGATTCTCAGCGCTGCAGCCAGCATTGGCATCAAAATTTATTTGCTTTTTGTTTTTCTCGTTTGGCCAGAAATTGACAAGTAAGCGGTATAATCGTTTCTGCATGATACGAATATATTCGTCGCAGCCCAGCACACAGATTGACCCATTTTCCACAACTAATTAACATTTGCCAAGAGCCGTCGCCATCGCCGTCGCCGTCGCCGTTGCCGTTTTGAACTCAATTATCGTCTTGCCTCATCTGCAGCATCGCGAACGAAATAAACAAATGCGAAAAAGAGGCAACCCCATGCAACGCTGCTGCTGCACGAGTCTTGCAGCGATTTTCATTTCAGTCTGTGCCACACACATACATTGTATGTCACTGTCCTACCGCCTGTCCCCCCCCCCCCCCTGCGACGTTGCTCCCCTTAAACCACTCCCGTAAATAAGCGCTGCTGCAATTACAAGAATTCAAAGCAGCAGCTACATCTTCTCCGCTCTCGCTTGCCATCTTCGCCACACCGAGAGCACACGCTGACAGAGCGAGAGAGAGCGAGAGCGAGAGAGAGCGAGAGCGAGAGAGAGCGAGAGCGAAAGAGCGATAGCGATAGCGAGAGACTGAGAGCGATTACATGTTCGGCTGCATTTTGGCAAAGACAACGCCGAAGCTTGCAGAAAAACTCGTTCTGGCTTATTTCTAAATAACGGCATTACGAAGATGAACGACCGGACGGACGCAGACAATGCGCAGACTTTTACTGTGCCTATTACCATATCTAATGTATGCAAGCTATGGTAAGGCCGCCTATTATACGAGCATATGTATAGAAAATCAAAGCAGTCGATTCCAAAGCAACAATCTGAAACCGTAAAATATGAATTCAATGTTGAATACACCTTCTATCATTCTATCAGCCCAATTAAATGAGTACATCAAGGTAAAGCAATTTGCGCGATAACATTTCTAACGTTGCGACGTTCAGCAAAAATCTTGGCTCAAACAGCAGCTGAAGCGTCGACAACTATGGCAATTGCAACTACTCGAGTGTATCTGTATGTATCTGGCAGCCAAGAGTCGGCGCATTAGTGTGGGTTCGGGCTGCGAACTGCGATCTGCGCGCTGCTCGCGGCGAGCGCAGGAGACAGAGTCGTAGTCGCGACTAGTATATAAAGCTCTTAAATAGGGCCGCCGCTGCACAGTTCGATCCGTTGCAGCTTTCACTTACCACAGCCAAACGGGCAACGGAGCAATCGCGCAGCTGCAACTGCAACTTAGAGTCGAGTGATCAAGTGGCACATCTCAAACAGTAAACTGTGAATGACAATTGCAACACAACACAGTTCGCAAGTGAACAATCTGTCGACATTACATAAAATGAAAGTGCTCGTAAGTCAATCCCTCGACAAGTGCTGCGAAATCAAAGCAAACGAAATTCAAAGTTGATCTTCAAATGCAATTGACGAACAAATAAAACACAAAATTGAATTAGAATCGCGTTAAGCGAGGCGGCTCAGACAACTAATGAAACCGAAATGAATCCTCAAATTGCAGATACTTCTCTCGCTGCTCGCCCTGTCGTGCCACGCCCAGCATCAGCACCAGCACCAGCACCAGCATCAGCACCACGCACACCTCAACGCGAACAACATTCCGCGCGACGAGAAGCCGGACCACCGCCATGAGGATCCGCGCGAGACCAGCACCTGGATCCCCATCCTAAAGTACAACAAGGAGCAGAGCGAGGACGGCAGCTACAAGACCGAGTACGAGACGGGCAACAACATTGTGCACGAGGAGACGGGCTTCCTCAAGGACTTCGAGACGAATCCGAACGGTGTGCTCGTCCAGCACGGCCAATACTCGTACCAATCGCCCGAGGGCACTCTGGTCAACGTGCAGTACACGGCCGACGAGAACGGCTTCCGCGCCACTGGCGACCACATACCCACACCACCCGCCATACCCGAGGAGATACAGAAGGGACTCGACCAGATCTACGCCGGCATCAAGCTGCAGCAGGAGCGACTGGAGCAGCGGGCCAAGAGCGATCCGGCCTTCGCCAAGAAACTGGAGGAGCGACGCGTTGCCAATCAGAATGGCCAGTACATTGGCCTGCTAGAGAACCAATAGAGTGCTGGGCAGCCAGGGAAGCCAGGAGCTAGGAAATGATGTGCTGCACACTCCGAGAACTCTTCCAAATTGATTCCCGTTCTATGCGTAACCCACTGAAGGACAGACAGACTGTGATTCGAACTGAACGATGAAATTCATTAACATATTCCTGGAAATTCGCAAGCGAAAACTAATCCAAATGCTTCAGCACAAATATTTATATTAACGATCGTGAAAGTTTTGGCTGAGAGCGCAACCAGCAGCAGCAAGCAAATAAAAAAGATTACAATAAAAGCGGAAAAGCAAAGTTTCCGTCATGCCAAACACACACGCGACCCTAAGCAAACATTATTCAACGCTTTTCCATTTCCATACCAATCCACCACTTACTACAACATTATTACCCCTCCCCCGTCCCGACGACCTCCCCAGCTCTCTCTCTCTCTCTCTCTCTCTTGAATGCTCACAAAACGTGACAATGCGCTGTGGCGTTTGTTGCTGTTTTTATTTGAATTTTTTTCACAGCCTCAATTACCTCATGTGCTGTGTGCACATTTGATAATTCAATTCCATGCATTATGCTCGTAAGTTGCCATTTTTTCTCGAATATCTCGCATTTTCTCAGCTTCGATTTTCCATATGCCTCGCAGCCTTTTCGACAGCCCCGTCAGACCGGCTGTTGCATAATTATGACAGCTTTTCTCTCTTGACGTCTGGACGTCTTGACTTCGTTTCGATTTTCGCGAGTGCTCCTTTCCATAAACTTCAACTTTCAGTTTCAGGCGAGGACGTGTTACGATGAGCTTGCAAGACAACATAAATGCTGAAGAACATTATCTTTTCAATAAAAACAAAAATGGAAAATATGTAGAATTTATGGATTGTACTCGTAGCTCTCATTAAATCTATTTCGTGATTCGAGAGGAACTTTCTAGGGGCAACATAAAACTGAAGCTCATCACTGTCTGCTGATTTCTTCTAGCATAGGTTAGAGTACAGAGCTATAGTGAGTAATCCAGTAACTTTCATTACCTCGCATTATAGACGCTGTTGACTTCCACGTCTATACGGTCTGGCCGCTGAGCATTCGGCCTACAACTGTTTTACCGTTGCCCACGTTGAACCAATCAATTTGGTGAAAAGTTTTGCCCTCAGCGACAGCCATCGGCAGCTCTAGAGGTATTTCTGAATTGAGTTTAGTCAACTCGCCTCGACCGGAGAACAAACACTCGGGTAAACGGTGCCAAAGTAAACAAGCAAAAAAACAGCGACCTGGCTAGAAATTTGCATAAATAAATCTATAAGATTATACGATTAGATGTGTGCCTAGGTGTATGTAATATTCTCTCTCCATTGATTGCCGGACAGACAGACCGTCATTAACAGCAACAACAACTAGATAAATCATATGTGCTGCAAGGCAGCCAAGAAATGTTTATTCGCCATTAAATTGTTGAACGCTCTTGCGCATAATTAAGCGAAAAGTGAACAAAAGAAAAGTTTCTATGGCTTTATAGTGATTAAGAATGCTTCTTCACATACTCGTATGTGTTGCCACTACACTGTTCTTGCTGTGTTTTTCGGGAACTCACCGCGCATGGGCAGCGGCCGTTGAAGCAGCCAGCTAGTCAATGGATGTGGCACGCTCGAGTCTGACGCTGACGTTGAAGCTGAAGCCGAAGCGGCCGCAAATTGATTTGGCCAACATCAGTTGCCGTTTAGAAGCCGCCGCGCTTAGACCACAAATCGTTCGCCAAGAAAACGCGAACTGAAAATTCGAAAACCGATCGAGCAGCCAGCAACAAAAACAACAAAAACAACAACGATAACAGTGACGAGCGATTCGCCGGGAGCATTCAACTTGGATGAGTGCGAATATCGATGGGCAAGTGGAATTTGAGAACAATGCGCATTGTTGTTCTTGTTGTTGTGTTGTGAGCTGTCAAACAAAACCGAAATGAAACAATAAAACGAAGCAGCTAACTGTGAACTGAAGATACGATACAACAACAACAACGAGAGGCACTTCAAAAGTGGCACATCATTTCAGCAAATAGAAATCGAAACTGAAACGAACTGCGACGAACTTTTGCCAAAACAAAACCCGAAAGAGCCACAGACCGTGTTCCCATTTGAACATGGCCAGCAAGCAGCATCTGCTACTCATCCTCTGCCAGCTGTTGGCCCTTGGCGGCCAGCTGGCGCTCGCCCAGGACGAGCCGGAGGCCCAGCAGCTGCAGGTGCCCCGTCCACGGGGTCGTATACGTATTGCGGACATGAAGCCACCGCCGCCTCCCGGCCACGGGCCACTGAGCTGGCCCACTTACGGCACTGGCCCAGCGCCAGCTCCAGCCCCAATGCCTGCCACATCCACGGTGCACGCGCACATTCCGCTGCTGCGCGAACAGCTCGGCAGCAGCACTGCCAGCGTGCCGCTCGCGCTACCCGGCGAGGGCGGCGTGCAGGAGTCGGTGGTGTACGGCAACTGGAAGTCAGACCAGTCCCCGGAGGAGGCGCAGCCGAAGCAGCGTGTCTATGGGCGTCTCGAGGCCATGCTGATGGGCCTCCCAGCCGAGGGTAAGTTGCCCAGTTCTCGGGCTTGAAAGCGTGCCCTCACAGCTTTCGCTTTGCATTGCAGCCATGGACAGACTGGCGGAGTCCAGCGAGGAGCTGGAGCAGCAGCAGCAGCAGCGCACAGCAGCCGCGGGCTATCACAATCCCTATGCACGCCAGGACAGCCTCGAGCGCGCACAGGACACGCACGGACGCTGGCGCCCGCCCACGCCGATTGGCTTCCAGGAGTCGCAGCTGCAGCCAAAGCCAAAGTACCAGCCACCACTGGAGCAGATTCCCTTTAAGGTGGTGCACTTGAACGCCACGGATCCGCTGCTGAAAGCCATGGCCAAGCAGATCAACGAGTCCATCGAGACGACGACAGCGCGTCGCCAGGTTGCACACACCACCGAGGACAACTGGATGCCGTTGCCCTATCCGTATCCCACGCACAGCTACGAGAGCACGCAGCCAGTGCCGAGTCCAGCTGTCAGCCGCGTGCGCAGCACAGAAGCAGCCACGCTCCAGCCCACACATGGCGTGGAGTCCACCACTATAGCGCTTAATTGGCCCACCGACTTTCTGGATGCAACGCCCAGCAGCACGCCGAGAACGCACACGGATCCGGGCCTCAGCATCGATCGCGTCGACCACATCGACAGCATCGATCGCATCGACGACGACGTCGTGGATCAGGGCGAGGATTACAAGTACTACGAGGACAGTCTGAGCTCCGCCCAAATGCACAGCGAACTGAGTGTGCCGGAGACGCTGATCCCACAGCTGCCACTCAACATAACGCGCGTGGGCATTCCTTACGAGGACCGCAACTCCTTGGAGGAGCCAACCATCTGTGTGCCGCTCACCGTCACGGAGACGGCCTCGGAAAGCGCCAGTCCGCTGCTGGTCGAGGTGGAGCGCGTCTACTGCTTCCCACTGCCCAAGGTGGAGGTCAGAACCGGCCACATTAGGCCGCAGCTACAGCCAACAGTGGACCAAGAACGAGACCAGGAGCGGGAGCGTGCCACCAATGCCACGTCCGTGCCGGAGGAGCAGCCACCAGCTGCAGCAGCTGCTGCAGGGGCTCAGTACAATGTCTTGGCAGTGCTGCTCCTTGTGGGGAGCAGCTTGTTGGCTCGGTTATAGGCTAGTTAGAGCGATGTCACATTGCTTAAGTTCGAACTCAGGGGCTACTTGTAATTAGGAATGCGCGTTAACTTATTGAAACGATTAAAGTGGAATCAAACTAACTCACGAGTGTATTTCGCACAAATAATTAATATTAAATTAATATTGATAAAACTCGCATTGCTGTTGTACTTGATTATTTGCGGAGCAGCGTCGACTATTCAACTCTTTCAGAGATCAAAAAGGAAACCAAGTACTGTCCTTAGACCAGGCAACTAAACTAACTAGATGTTTCACATCAACACTACACAAGGTTCAACGCATAAAGTCTTCCCACAATGCCTTTTAAGTACATCCATAGAAAAGCAGAAATGACTTCCAAAAAATACAGTATGAGTATATTTATCTTAGCCTAATTGAACAATTTTTTAATCTAGAATTTTAGTTGGGCAGCAAACTCATCACGCGCTGCCTTCCTCAGGATTTTCCCATTGTGATTGGCTGGCAGCATTTTCGTGAATCGCACTCCGGCGTTTAGTTGACGCTGCACCCCACTCAATGTATTGGCCACATGCTCAATGATCGCCTTCTCACTGATCTCACAACCCTGACGCTTCACGACCAAAGCTCCTGCGGCATCTCCATGTCGCTCATCGTAGATGCCCACGACGCACACGTCCTGCACCTCAGGTAGACTCAAAATGGCATTCTCGATTTCCGTGGGCCAGTAGTGCAGACCCTGATACTTCAAGACCTCCTTTTTGCGGTCGACAATATAGAGAAAGTTCTGGTCATCAAAGTAGCCCAGGTCGCCCGTGTGGAACCAGCCCTCGGAGTCCTGTATGCGCTCGGTCTCCACTGGATTGCCATAGTAGCCATTCCAGGTCTGTCCGGTGTAAACGTTAATCTCGCCCACCTGATTGTGACCCAGTCTCTTGCCATCGTCATCAAGTATGCGGATTTGAATGCCCGGCAACAGTCTTCCGGCTGCAGTATTTTTCGTGGTGCCAACATTACCCGTTATAATGCCCACTTCGGTCATGGCGTAGGCTGAATTAAAGACGGCCGACGTGCATATCTGCTGAGCCCTCTGCAGTGTAGTCAAACTCACGAGGCCGCCACCATAGCTGAGCATGCGAATGGGCGACAGAGCCTCGGGGGTGGCATCGGGGCAAGTGATCAAGGAAGCTAGATGCCTAGGCGGTAATATGACGTAGTCGATCTGATAGTCCTGCACTAACTTCACAAAGTATTCGGGAGTGAAGGGCTTGTTGGATATGATGCGTGTGCAGCCAGAAACTGTGCTGAGCAGAAAACCCCAGACGCCTGTGATCCAATCCAAGGAACTGGCCAAATAAACGACCGATTCGCTGGTAGTCAGCCTGAAAATTGCAATTGGCTTAGAGAAATTTGTGGCAAAGACTAGAAGAGACTGGTTAGCTTACATGTCGACCAACAAGAGATTACTGTTTGAAATGCAAACGGCTTTTGGCAAGCCCGTTGTGCCAGAGGAGCAAAGGATCGCCACAGTTTGGTCGCCGTTTTCAATAGGCTCAGGCCTGCATTAACAGATTACACGATTACACAAACTTTGTAGACATTCCATAAGCACTTGCTACTCACTCATAGGACTTTTCTGTGGTTGTGACTTCGAGAAGGGATTCAATACTGGGTGCAGCCTCAGTATGATTGGTTATTGTAAATATTTCAGGACTCCATTCGCGAGTGGCCGACACTGTCTTCTCATAGTGCAGTCCATCACAAAAGATAATCTTTGGTTTGGTTATTCCGAAAGCATATTGCACAGTCTCTATACATCGAAGGAATATTCAATTATCAAAGTGAGGAGTGAAATTCAGGTGAGAACATACCTTTGTCGGCCATTGGATTCACGGCATGGAACGGCGTAGCATTCATCAGACAGGCGACACCCAGAGGCATCATATAAGTGGAGTTCGAGCCGAGAATGCCAATAATGTCCTTGCTATTAAGTTCTCTCTTCTTCAGGTGCTGTGCAATCCTTATGGCCCAAGTGAGTGCCTGAGCATTTGTCAAAGTTACCGAATCTTCGACCATGATCTGTATTTATTTAATATTATATCACCAATTGAAAACTTTTCTCACAACAATTCTACTCACTTGACACACGTTTTTTGGCCAATTTCTCATGACATTAAACATGATCTTGCCGACGGATATGTCTTGGTTATACATGGAGCACCGCTTCATACCCCTCCAGGTATTATCCTCCTTATTGTAGGTGGTGGGAAACTGAGCCATATTAGAATCACGAGCACTCACTGCTACTAACTTCTTCAAAAGTCAATTCTTTATGATTTATCGAACCCGGAGTCATTTGTATTTATAGTAGAAGTGAAACTGCTCATTGTTTTCGTATCCAGGCCATTCAATGAATATCTATTTATAAGGGGAATTTAATCGTTATTATCATTCCGATTCATTCAGTAAGTGGCTAACACCTGATGTAGCTTATCACAGAGCGTAAGTCACAATTGCTTTATTGGCTGACCATTATTTTAATTATATTTCACAGCTGACGCGTACTACTCGAAAGGGAGCGACAGTAAGATACCTTTTATTTTCTGTAGAGTTCTTATAATTTGTTAACAAAAGAAGGAAGAAATATTTCATGTATATTCAAGATATTGCAAGTTGAATAAGAAGGAATTTATGTATTATCTTTTGTTTCGTATTATTAAAATTGCGACTCTCAATCTAAAGACTGCAGGAAATCTTGTAGTCCAGAATGCTTTGCTTAAACGGTTCTTCTTGCTGACGTTATGAATATCTATTGATTAGATATATTTTCTTGGAACCTATTGTTTTCTTTCAAAATAATTACTAATACATTACTTATAGACGGTTTAAGAGTCCCCTGCGGCACATGCAAAAAATATACACAAATTATCTCGATCAAATGACAATAGACAAGTATTTCGTGACGATCTTTAAAGTTTTGTATTTCAGGGATATGTACGAAATATATATATTCACAAAATACTCCAGCTCTTCGAAAGTTACGGACTTTGAACCAATTTGATTTAGTTGAGAAACTTTAATTCATGAAGGCAATGCAGTATTTTATGTTTAAGAGTTTAATGTGATCGTTTGTGAATTAACATGCATAATTATTCTAAAAGTTACTAAGAGTTACTTTCTTGCTCCGTTCTGGGCGACAAACTGCTCCCGCGCTATCCTGCGCAGAGTCTTGTCATTCACGTTGACGGGCAATTTATCCGTGAATCGCACTCCGGCGTGAAGTTGCATCTGCACCCCTTTGAATCTCTTGGAGACATGATCTATGATCGCCTTCTCACTAATCTGACAGCCCTGGCGCTTCACCACCAAAGCACCTGCAGCATCTCCCTGTTTCTCGTCATAGATGCCCACGACACACACTTCCTGCACCTCGGGCAACTCTACGATCACATTCTCTATTTCCGTGGGCCAGTAGTGCAGACCCTGATACTTCATGATCTCCTTCTTGCGATCCACAATGTAGAGGTAGTTTTGGTTATCAAAATAGCCCAAATCACCAGTGTGAAACCAGCCCTTATGGTCATGTATCTTCTGGGTCTCCACTGGATTGCCATAGTAACCATTCCAGCCGTGTCCAGTGTGGACATAAATCTCGCCAACCTGATTGTAGCCCAGTCTTTTGCCTTCCTCGTCGACTATTTGAACTTTGACGCCCGGCAACAGTCGGCCAGCTGCATTATTGTTGCTGATTCCGATATTTCCTGCAATTGCACCCACTTCGGTCATGGCATATCCTGAGTTCAACATGGCAGACTTGCATAGCTCCTGAGCACGCTGGAGCGTTGTTAGGGAAACTAAACCGCCACCATAGTTGAGCATACGAATGGAGGAGAGTGCCTCTGTCGTCGCAGTGGGGCAATTGAGCAAGGCGGATAGATGTCTAGGAGGTACCACAACGAAGTTGATCTTGTATTTCTTCACCAACTGCACAAAGTATTCCGGATTAAAGGGTTTGTTCGTAATGATGCGAGTGCAGTTGGAAAAAGTACAAAATGCAAAACCCCACAAGCCAGTAATCCAATCCAAGGAACTCGGTGTATACAAGATCGATTCACTGCTGACTAGCCTAAAATATTCATATATTAATGGAAAAATAAATTCCAATATCGAAGGATAACTTACATGCTCTCCTGTATGAGGATGTGGTTTGACATGCACACAGCTTTTGGTAATCCTGTTGTGCCAGAGGAGCATAAAATCGCCACAGTTTGATCGCCACCAAGTTTCAGTGGCTCTGGTCTGAAAATGTTTTCAATTTGCACATTGAACTTTAGGTTGACATGCATGACTCACTTGTAGAACATTTCCGTGGTTGTGGGATCCAGCAAGGACTCTATCGTCGGCACATCGTCCATATGGTCGACCATGGTAAATATTTCGGGTTTCCAGGTCCTTGTAGCAGCTTTAATCTTCGCGTAGTCGAGTCCATCGCAAAATATGAGCTTTGGCTTGGTGATATTGAACACATATTTGATGGTATCTGCCAAATAATAAACGAAACTCTGTGATTTGAAGTAAGTGAGGTCAAAAGTCGGACTAACCCTCATCAAGCGCTGGATTCACGGCATGGAACGGTGTGGTGTTCAGGAGACAGGCAACGCCCAACGGCATCAGGTAAGTTGTATTCCTAGCCGCAATGCCAATCACATCTGTACTCTTTAGGCCCCTCTTCTTCAGGTGTTGCGCAATGCGGATGGCCCAAGTAATTGCCTGGCCATTGGTCACAGCTACTCCGTCAATATCGTTGATCTATAAATATGGGAATTCTAAATAATGCACAAGCACCTATTGTGGCTATGACTCACCTGTATCACAATACTTGGCCAATTTTTCATCGTGCTGAGTATGATTCTGCCCGCAGATGTGTCATAGTTGTAAACAGATTCAATTTTGGCACCACTCCAGGTGTTATCCTTCGCATCGTAGGTTGTTGGTAATGCTGCCATTTTGGGATTACGGCTGTTGCTAAACCGACTTCTTCACGCTCATAAAGAATGCTGGCTTGTGAAATATTAAATTCGACCACCATTATATTTATAATGACAGTGTACTTCACAATTTAAAGTTGTTATTGTAAATCTATTTATGCCTGAGGCACAAGGCTAACACTTGTGCCATCTTATCAATCAGAAACTTAGCTACTAACTGCTAAATATCATAATCGGTTAATCATTATTTGACATATAGAATAGGTGAGCTCACTACGAAATACCCTGTGTTCAACTGCCTGCAAATGTTTTGCATGTCAAACTTATTTATTCTCAATAAATGAAATAGACTCAACAGAGTCAACAATTCAAATGGAACAATTGATGACAGAAGGGCTACGTAAATTCAAATACTGATACATTTGTATACCTTTTGCAATCCTTTAGAATTCGAATGAGTATTAAGTGTAATGTATACGAGTTAAATAGATTATTCCTCGAAAGATACAATTTCATATCACTTCGCTCGAAAAATAGTTCAAAGATTAGAAGAGATATTCTTTAAAGTAGCCAGCGTCGTACATTTGGCTTATTATCTTATCTCAAGTGCTGGATTTTTCATAATATTGCTAGGTCATTAACACGTGTGCTACGCTTATAATAAATATTAAAATATCGAGGGTTTTACATATAAATACAAAACTCAATGGCCTAACCAAATACAAATAAATGACTCAACTTCCAACGCAAGGCCCCCATGAGATGCGTATCCATTTACCGACCAGCCACTCACTTTCTTGTCACTATCGCATTTCTCTAATAGGGTTTTAAATTTGTAACGGCCCGCAAACGCAAGCACAAGAACGCTGAGCTACAAAAGCTTTGTGAAAGCTCTCTGCCAATATCGTTGGTTTGTGCATAAATAAAACTGTCGAGTATAAGACTTGTAGTATAAGACATGCAGCAAAGTCTCATAATATGAACTTAAATGAATCCCTCGAAATGCATAGCTAATATTTAAGTTAATTGTTTGTTTACTAAATTCACAATAATTATAGGTAAATTAAGATTCTAAATTATACATTTTAGAGTGTTACTTTTGAAACTGAATTCATAAATCATAATTTTAATACGAATTTATAGCTTCCATTTAACTTTTTAAATATTTATCTCATGTCAAGTCGACAATTCTCGCTATCTCACACATTAACAAAATATTTTCATCCTCCCGTTTACACAGTTATGTTAGAAGAATACATAGAATGCTGTTCTAGGTCTAATAATAACATTTGCTTAGATTTTAGAATATTGCATCATCTTCAAATATAATAAGTGACTCCAGTGGGCTTTTAATGTTTAATGTATTTTCAGTAATTCTCACGTAGATAGATATCGATATTTGCGCTGCCCCAACAATAGGTCATTTCCCGAAAAGTATGTTTATTTGGAGGAATCATTAACCTTTAAATATGTAGACACACTAATACATGCATTTGAGAACATGATTTATATTCGCATTATCAGCAGACGTGGGCGAAATGCCACAACGCAAAAAAACATGTGCAGACATCGGTATCAAGTTTGGCGATCCGCAATACGGATCTCTATGGCCAACATTTTGGTCACGCACTCACCCTCACAATCGTTATCATGATTCGTGCACGGTGATAATTTAGGCTGGGGTTCATTATCGATTTGAGATACCTGAATAAAAATACAAAACTGTGCGAATTGACATAGGGTGCGAATTGACCTCACTTAGATAAAATCTCAATCGAGGGCCGGGTCATTGGAACAGTTGATATTTTGGCTGATGAAATTACTCATCCGAGACAGACAACAAACAACAGCTAACGACCCTGCCTCGAGTCTAGTACTGAGATAAGCAGACGCGGAGTAAACATTTCGCATATACACGTATTTATAACCCTAGTCGCGCCACAACAATAATATAATAATCGTAATAATAAGTTCTCTAAAAATAACAGTACCGTTTCCGTATATCAACGCGGCTTGGCAACGGATCCCCTGGGGACAGAACTGTCGAATAAAGTAGTCGAAGTGTGACCAGTAGTAACACCTGCTTACAATTTGCTGTGATCGCATCAAGAGCAGACGATCATTCACTCAGTTTATGAGAATGTTAATGAAATGATAACAATATTATGTTCCATCCCCTGACCCTAGGCAATTCCAATTATTAAATGAATGGACTAATTAAAGCGACGTGTCCATAATCCATAATTCCCCAAACAACTGAGACACACGCTCTCCTTCTCTGGCGACATCTTAATCTATCGCTCAAAGTTCATTGTCAAGGGGGGCAAGGCATTGTTGTTGATATTGTTATTACTGGTTTAATCAGTGATTGGAGGAATATTCCAAACACCCACAACATTCACCACTTGAACACACTTCGGAGCTGTTAACACCTGTATAGAGTTTTGTCCCCCTTTTAACTCTTGACTGATTAATCTGATTCATTATTTTAATAGCCCGTGCATGATCAAAACAAATTTATAATTCACAATTTAACAGTCTAGCATGATGAGTTCCAAAGGTTGCCAAGCTACAGGTGGGACACCTGCCAAGCTATGAGCCATACCGGGTCTCATTTTGATAAGAAATTATCGGAATCTCTGTTATTCGCTTGGCACATCTGTTATATGACAACTTTTGGTGAAGCAATGAAACCAATTAAAAGATATTAATATTCTTTTTTAATGAGTCATGCAGATCTTTTGTGCTTTTAATTGGTAACTATAAATAATATTTCACATTCGCTTTGATGTTACCACGTTTATAAATTTCACGTATTTGTTTGTATTGGTTATCTCAGCATTTTTAAGGCGAAATAAATTGTCGATGATCTATACAATCGAAACTAGGGCGGCATGCCCCTCGAGTAACGATGTGTAAGCAGTGCACTGCTTTAGCTCCTTGTGAAAGAAAGATGGCGCCTGCAGGTCGCACAGTGACCCAAAACAAAAAGTTTGTTTAACATTGAGCAAACTGGACTCAATAATTATAATGAATTGTTATAGCTAATGCCAACAGCTGTTTAGCTGAGCTTCAACTCGAATATACTTGGAATGAAGTATGAAGGAGAATAATAGTGATGAAGATGATGATAATGAAGCAAAACCGATTCACTTATCTGTGTTCTAGAGTAATAGGTAGCGCATACTATGTATGTTTGTTTGTTCCAAGTAATATTGAAAGTGGGTCTTCAAATATAGACATGCACATATACTTTCATACCTACAAGTATATGTAGACACATATAGAGTGTGAGTATACAAAGACCTTAAGTGGGATTCTATTGGTTCCGATAGTCCAAACACTATATAACAGCTCAATATAGCATTTTTAATTAACATGACTTTGTTGCAAGTCGGCGAGCAGTTTACTATAAAAATGAGGGGATCTACAGACCCTGAAATATGTATGGAAGATCATCACGAAAAACGAATGCGAAAATACATTTTACTATTACACTGCACTGCTTGCGATCTGCGCGCAACGACGGGAAGCAGTGAAAGTGCATTGACCCCATCTATTGTTTCAAATCCTGAAGTTACTCGTTTTCAATTTTTTTTTAACATTCAAGATCATACAACTTGTTTGATATGTACTATCATATCAATTGATCTGCTTATTTACTTAATTAAGATGTTTTCACTGAACTGCTTGTAAAACGTGTGGCAAGTATGACACACTGAGCACATTGACGTAAGTAAGCTGTCAAGCCAGTCTTTAAATTATTACAATTACTTTGGCGGTAACGTCTAGCATAGAGACAACATTACATCCAAATAATTCTCTGAATTTTAAGACGTTTCGTAAATGATTTGTGTAATAAATCTTAATCTAATTGACACTAATTTAGAACCCCTCATATTCACAACGTGAACTCGGTCGATTGCTAGACTGGCCGGCAACTGATCGTTAACGAGATCAAAGATATTTCCCAGAATTTATCAGATATCATCACTTATTTAAGTTTTCCATTTCTGTTATTGTCTTTTTGTTGTTGTACAAATATTGACATCATATATTGACAAGTTGTAATAATAAATTTAAATTAATTGTAATATTGTCTGGTTTTGGGGAATTTTCCGGTACGATGATTTCTAAGAATTCCAATACGTCAGCACCTATTCGTATAATGTAACTTGTTGTTCTGGTTTCTACATTGTCGCCCTTGATTGCGAGTGATTTCTGAAACGGGGGAGTACATAATATGCATAGACATAGGTTGATCGACCTATGGCGACCTATTATTAGTATTAATTGTAAATTTCAATATGTTTTCCAATTTTGCAATCTATCAATCAGGCGCTACTATTGCCGGAAATAAATACGTGTTGAATGGATTGGCATTGCATAATGCAGTTGTGAATGCAGCATTGACACAATCAGTTGGCGTTTAAGCAAAGCTCTCGTTATCAGCAGCTCAGCATTATGATCCATTCAGCATATGAATATGTGTTTATATAAATGTTGTCTCTCGCTATATGCGCGTTATGAATGAAAAAACTGCATGGGGCTGTCTGGTCGTAGTATTTCTATCATTTGCACTTGTCTGCTTTCGCGGCTTTGGCTGCGGCTTTTTCTTTCTCCTCACAACAGATGGCCTCTGTGGCAAAGTTGAGGCCAGCATCTATGCTCGCCTTCAACTCTTTCATCATTTTATTCATTCTATCCTTCTCGTCGTCGGACATATTCGGCAGTCCAAGATTCTTCTTGATGCCCTGCGGACCCAGCATGAGGGGTGTGGAAAAGAAGGGCAGCTCAGTCACATCCGATTCCACGTAGGCGCACTCAATCACATCCGACTCGCCATTAAGGCCACGCAGCAATGCGTTAACAAAATGTGCACCGGCGTAGGCCATGGAGAGAGTTGCGGAGCCACCGCCTGCCTTGGCCTTGACCACCTCGGTGCCGGCCTCCTGAATGCGATGTATCAACTTATCCGTGTTCTCCTTCGAGTTGCAGTATTTGGGACAGCACTGGGAGAGCAGCGGCAATATGGTGATGCCAGCATGACCACCAATGACCGGGATGTTGACTTCGTTAGGGTCGACGTTCATCTGCTCACTGATAAATGCGCGCGCCCGCACAATGTCCAGCGTGGTGACCCCAAACAAGCGTTTCGGATCATAGCAGCCAATCGACTTCAATGTTTCGGCTGCAATGGGAACCACAGTGTTGACGGGATTCGTGATGAAGGCGAGCAACGCCTTGGGGGAAGCCGAACTGACGGCCCGTGTGACGGACATGGCCACGCCGCCATTGGCACTGAGCAGATCATCGCGTGTCATGTTGGGCTTGCGCGGCAAGCCGGCTGACACAATGACTACATCAGAGTCCAGGCAAGCTTCCGCCATGGCGTCATCATCACCCTGAAAGCTGTCCACTTGAGTGGTGGTGCAGATGTGCGACAAATCCATTTTGATGCCCTCGACATTGGCGCGGTCGTGCAGGCTCAACTCTTTGACCAATGGATTCAACTTGAGCAGCAGGGACATTGGCTGCCCAATGCCTCCCCCTGCGCCCACCACAGTCACCTTGTAGCTGCGCACACTGTTGAAGCCTTTGTTCATCACCCTACCTTGGCACCTCGAGAGGCCCAAGAGAGATTTAGTTCGTCGTAGAGATGTCAAATAGCTCCAGCAACAGCAATTTGATATCATTCTGTTCAACTTTTTTAAAACACTTGGAAAGCTCAGACAGCAACTGATAAAAATTTTGTTTTCGGAAATCGTATATAAAAACAAATACTTCACGAAACAATTAAAACCTCCTAAAGTGTGCTTTATTATGACGCCCTAATTGTGAGTAAGCACAGTCAACAGAGTGCTCGACTACTAGACGCTTTTTCCTGCCAGGAAATAGTTGTGTACACCACAGCAAAGTGTTTGCATTTTATGGTTGCTATTTATCAATGTTGACTAAGTTAGCTGCGGTTACAATGTTATTTCCTTTTAACTGCAGTAAAGGTGCATCTTTCATATTTTATGAAAACACACTCCAAAGAAAGCTTGCAACATCTTCAAAATTCTCTACTCTGGAAAAACACCTAGCAACCCCTACGAGTAATATGGTAAATTCTGAATGAAAACTAATTGCACATTGTGATACAATTTTATTAAGCTGACACTAGACCGAAATTATTATTTTTCCAGCATCACTTTATTTGCGGGTATTTGTCATGTTGCTCACTCGACAATTACCTCGGGTAAATCAGAATTTTTGGTCATTCGCTAGGCGCAATCGGCAGCGATCTTTAGCACCAGCCAATGCACGAACGTCGATAGCCGCCACGAACGGGCGAGCGCCGCTCGTCGTTTCCCGAAGAGACAAGCCCGAAACTCTGTCGTTCAGCCGAAGTGGGAGCAATATGTTCTAGTGGTGTTGGTGGCGGTGATGGTGATGGTGGTAGTGGTATAAAACGTTAGGTGCTATCAAGAGCGACTTTCAGTTGTTGCCGGCTTCGCTATCAATACGCATAGCACAAAATAAATCCACGAATACGAACAGTCAACGTCCTCGTCTATTTAGAAATATCATATACTGCAATATATTAATCGATTGCGAGTCTATTTAGTATTAACACTCAGTATGGTTCAAGAAGTGAGTATACGAGTATAGACAAGGCGAATTGTATGCAGTGTAAACGATCGAATGGAGTTGTAGCCCAAACCACTTTAAAGATTCATTGTGTTTCGTGTCGGTTTCACTTCTTTTGACATCCCATACTTGACGAAAGGTCGAGCATCATTTAATTATCTTGCAAGTGCAGTCAAAATCATTCGAGAAGAAATGGCAAATTAATCTTGTTTCTTCTGGTTGCAAATTGCTTATTTATCATACTAATCGTCAAAACTAACCCGAACCAGAAAAAGGCGCCTGTCACTTTGGGAACATTTCATAAATCACTTCACATTTCTAAATAGGGTCATTGGCTGAGTCGGCATTATCCACATCATCTCTATCTTAACCGCCGGGTCACATGATTGGGCGTTCGGTTTTGCGGGCGGACTGTCGTCAATCATCGCATTCAGCTGACTTGAGTTCTTTGATCAAAATATCACCATGCGCCGGTTAATAGCTAATCATGTGGTTCGCCTCTCTTTCTCGCTTTGTAGAAATTCGACAACAAGCAGATGCTGCTTGTGACGCTACTGCTGCTCGTGTGCCTTTCAAGCGGTGCCAACTGCAGACCCTCCGCCTCACAAGATAATGCTGCGAAAGCGCTGTCCGTGGATCCCAGCGAATATCCTGGCAATCTGCCTGAGGAGACCATTCGCAAGGTGCAGCAGTGCGAGATTAATCAGACGACAATGGAGCTATGCATGCGATGTGCAAAAGTCACAAAGTCGGAGATCATCTATCCTATGTGCTGCAACAACGATGACAGCGTCAAGGATTGGTGCTATGACTACGTCTACTATGGCAACGAAAATTAGTGTTGCTAAACAAGTGCGTGTGATTCTCAGCTAGGATGCTTATGTACTTGCCAAATTCTATTAAAATTCCTTGCATCTAAATTGCAATGCGGATCGATTGGCTGTGATATTAAAGGCAATATTAATATTTACATTTTAAATATACAATAATCATACTTCTAGTTTGTAATAAAACAATTTTGCGCTGTGAGCTGCATAAGGACTTTTAAGAAATCATCTATTAATTGAGTATCTTAAAATAAAAAACTATATTTATTTCTTGTATTTGCTGTGGTGAAAGAAATATATTGCAATTCGCCTTACTTTTAAGTAACATTATATTGTGTGTATGCGAACCAGATAGTTCGACAACCAAGAGCTGATCACGAAGATAATTACTTTATAGTGTTGCAGTGATTCCCTCAGCCTACTACATGCATTCCACGCTTTCACCAACTCATAATACCTTTCAATTATTTGGGTTACATCTTATAAAATTTTATAATTTAATATGTATGTACATAATTATGAGTATTAAATGCAATGTGTATATATAAAACCAACCTAAATACAAAATTGTTCAACTTAATTTTATGTATATTTAACACAAATCTACAAGCTCATTTCCAAAACTGATTAATTGGAATTGGGGATGGTATCAGCAAAAAAGTATCGCATAGCAAATGGGTGATCGCACAGAGCAACACTGAGTTCACTTCGTTATTTTTGGCATGTGGACTGTCTGAAGTAGGTGCATAAACCAAAACAACACGCAATCAACAAGTGTGTTCCGAAGTGTCGCCTGGAGACGACATCGTTCAGCCATGAAAAAAGGTTATCTGCATGTGTATGAAAGAAAAGCCTTTTTGCATTGTCCAGCAGACGCTAGGTGGCGCCAGAATGAAGTAAGACCTTGATAACAAAGCTTTGTTTTCCCATATCCTGCATAAATACTTGTTAAATAAATATAAACGACATCCAACTATTTCTTTCAATAATTTTATTAGTTTTTTTTTATAAATTCCTTTTTAGTTCATATATATACTTTTCTTTTTATATCTTTAGAAAACTTTATAAAATGTACATGTTTAAATGAATATTAATTGCGATTTGCGAATTAAAACGATAATTGTGATAAAGAAAAGCACAAATATATATACAAATGGTATATATACATACATCAGATGCTTAGAGAGCGATTGATTGAGTAAAACATATTGAAGAGACGCGATTAATGAAATTAACGAGAATTAAATATTACAGTTCATGCTGTTGCTCCTCTTGCAATGTGGCAAAACATAATTAAATCGATAATAATATGTATTCAATAAAATGCACAATCCGTTTAAACGGGGCCTTAGAAAGGACTTCAAGGCCCGACATCACATCGAACTTGCACTAGTTAACAACACCACGTGAATTGTATCAGAACGATATAAATGTATGTAACAAACGATTGTTTCAACAAGAAACGAGAAATACATATACTTATATATATACAAGAATCGTGTATATATATAGATATATTCAGTCACTCGATCGATCTCGTTGTCGATCTTCGAACGCTATAGTTTTAGTGGCGTTGTTGTTGACGCCGTTGCCGCTGTTGTTGTAGTTGTTGTTGTCGCGATGACGCGCTGTTCGTTGTCATTTGTTGTGTCGCTCGTGGACTGAAAGCAACATTTAGATTTAAAGTCGCGTGAAGAGTTCAACTTACCAGAAATCAAGCACGCTATTAAGAATGATATTTTTTGATTTACACTATGTGGTTGATTTTATGTATGGTTTAGTTTTTGACTGCAGTTGCGTCTGACGAAGTTCGTGCCAAATGCAGATAAGAACAGTCTGCATCCTCGCAGCGACCCATCAGATCAAAGGGGCAGATGGTGGCATTAATGTTAAGCTGGCTATAGTTGCAGACAAACACAAACCAAGACGAAAAAACAAATGCATTTAAGAACAGCAGTAGCAGGTGAATTGATACTCACCTATTGTAATTACGCGACATTGGCGTACGATACTCTCCGAGCAGGGAATCGGTTACTGGCGCCTCATTCAGCTCACGCATAAAACTAACCGTGTAGGGCGGCACATCCGGTCCTTGGATATTCACGGGACTGACAGCACCTTTAACATCAGTGGCTGCAGCTTCTGGCGATGTCTGTAAGTAAACTCAACTCGTTTGTTAGTGTGGGGGTTAGCACAGCGACGGGGACAAACAAACAAACAAACAGTGGTAGATCGAGACAAGTTCTTAGAAATTAGTTGGAAGCAATAGAAGAATATCTTAAATCCACGCACATCAACGTCCAGCCGTAGCATCGCCGTATCTTCTCCAGCGTCTGCGTCCATGCTATCACATGCAACTGGCTGCTGTTGCTGTGACTCAACGCTGTTTCTTTCTGGATCAGCTAGCGATGTTGCTGGACTATCACATTTGGACGGCATCATTTCAGTTGCCTGCTCTGAGTCAGCTTCTCTTTCCACTTCCATTGGGGTTGCTTTTTCGCTACTCGACATAGTTGGCAGGTCCAAGGTATCCTCGTATTTGACAATCGAATTGTACAGGCGTATCTCTTTGGTGAGCAGCGTGGATTTGTTCATAATCTCGTTTTTGCCGGGATCCAGTAACCTGAAAATAATCAAAACTGTAGCTGTAATCTGACATTAGCTAGAACAGTTGTGGCGTCCGCTTCATTTCAACCATTCACGTTAACCCTGAGAGTTCTTATTGCTGTTGCGCTTCTATTGTTGCTGCTGTAGTAGTTCTTTGTTGTTTCTTGTTGATGTGATTGTTGTACTTTTCGTTGTTGTTCGAATAGTTGTAGTACCTGTAGTCAGAGCCCCGCAGATCGGTGCCAAGATCCATGGCAGCATTGCGCAGTTTGTTGCGCTTCTGTTTCAACGACATGATGATCTCATGGCTCGCTTGTATCTCAGGCTGTATGCGCGACAGCTTCGCCTCCTCCAGTTTTGCCGAATGCTTCACATCCTGCAGCTCAGCAAACAGCTCCTCCAGTCGACGCTTGTAGCGCAGGCGCGCGATCTTTGACATTCTCGCTTCCTCCACCATATGCAGCGATTTCTCCAGGTTCGTGACCATGCTAGCGCTATAAGTACAACGATGTTACTAATTTTGCCGTGTGAAGTGGTAAGTATCATACCCGATTTTAAGAAACGAATTCTCGAATGCCTTCAGTCTGCTCTCCTTCGATGGCTGCAGCAACTTTGATGTGCTGGGCAACTCTTTGGTCTTGCTTGCAGTTGCTTCTGCCGGACTGCAGCTGCTATCTAATTCTGTTTTCACAGTGTTCATCTTTTTCAATGCGGGTTGTGTCTTCTTCGCGGCTTTAACTGCCATATTAGTTACTGTCGGTGAGGTTTCTTTGGTGGAAGCTGCATTTACTACTTTAGTGGCAGTGTTGAGTGTGCTGGCAGCTCCTTTGGCAGTTTCAACCAGTTTCTTCTTCTCCAGCAACCGCATGCGTTCGATGAGGCGCAGGTACTCCTTTTGAGATGCCACCGGCAAATGACGCACAGCCTGTCGCGACGCAATAAAGAAGTATTTCAGTTTCTATTGAACCTTTTCCACATCATGTTCTCATACTCACCCCTGGCGTTGGCTTGGTTTTGTTGCTTGGCTGAAGCGGCTCAGGTTTTTGTGTGGGCTTTGCCGCTTCCTCTATTGTTTTTGGCGCTTCTAGTTCTGGCTTTGCGCAGGCCAGAGGCGAAGGTGTGGGTACCTTGGAGCGCGCCTGCTTTAGAAAATCATCCAGCTTCTTCTCAAAGTATTCGTTGATGACAGTGCGTCGCAAATTGTTGCTGCTCGGCGCCGTCGAGTCTAGAATCTCCGAGTTGGGTGTGTTTGACCGTGTGGTGGAATTGCTTGCACTATCCATGGCCTGGCTAAATGGACTCTGGTAATCAGCGTAGCTCGTGTAGCAACCCCGTAGTTCCAACTCATCGTCGCTGCCTGCTGATGATTCAGCCAGTGTAATGACTAGTTTGTTCACCTTGATACTGCTTGGATCAACTGTGGTTATCAGTCGTGTTGTGCTGATCGCATTGTGAACGTGCAATGGAGCCACTGGTTCCTTGACCAGCAACGTTGTGGGCCGCTTCAGGGGCGGAGCAGACTGCATGAGCTTGGAAATCTTGCGCTTGGGCGCGGTCTTCTTATTGATCACCTTATTTGGTTTCACAATCTTGATAATGTCAGTGGACGATGAGTGTAGAGATTTTGTGGACGCAGGTACTAATGGGACTTCAACAGCTTCTGCTGTTTGTTGTGGCGGGGCAGGTTCTGGAGCAGCGATTGGTAAGAGCGCAGCTTGCGGCTTAACAACTGCTAATGGCACTGGAATGGACTGCAGTATCATAGGCACCTCCTTTGATTCCTCTATGGCTATGTCAGGATCAGCTATCGCCACCTGGAAACGGCGCACTGCCTTCTTGAGTATTTCTGGACTTTTCTCGGGTGTCTCTTCAACGTCAGGCTTCTTCTTGGACGCAATGCTAGAGAGCAACAGCAGACGCAGCTCGTCGGGATCATCCGAGTCGTGTGCCTCACTCTTCTCTTGAGCCACAACTACCTCAACTTCCTTGGCAGCGGGTTTCAGCTTGGCGAGCAGCAATGCACGCAAAGCGCCCGCCTCATCATCGCTGGTCAGCTGTGTTTGCGTCTGTGAGTTGTCCATTGAGATCGATTGAATGTCGGTGAGTGAACCATGAGGCGACTGATGCTCAACCAAATGCAACGCATCGCGCGCATCATCATCCTCCATCTGCATGTGTGGAATGTGATAAGACGGTGGTAGTGAAGGCACTCCATTATCATAATTAAAATTGCCTTGTTTCTGTTGTGCCAACTGCTCCTCTTGGTCGTCGTCGTCGACTACAATGGGCATGGAGACGGGTGGCAATGAATTGGGCCCAAAGCAATTCCAAGACTCCTCTCGGTTAACTGTTGTCTGCCAATTGTCTGCCCATTGCTGACGCTCATCCTCGCTGTCCGTCTGCGCCAGATCCATGTCCACCGGCTCCACAAAGTTGCTCGGCGGCGGACTGTACGCAGTGCGCTCTGGCGATGCCGCTGGACTGATCTCCATCAGGTCATCGATGTCGTCGCACTCATGACTAATATTCGGCTGATGCACGCGATTAATCATGTCTGTGGGAGAGTAAGCACGCTCCGCATCGCGCTTCTTGCGTGCCATGTGCTTCTTTAGTATCGCGGACTTGAGGGCAATGAGACGCAACTTGAGCTCTGGCGTATCATCATCCAGCAATTCTTGTTGCTGCTGCTCCTGATCCGCATGAACCACCTTGCTGGGCTGCTGGTTAAAGCTATCTAGTGAGCGGGGCGAAAGCTCCTCCGTATGCTTCAGCTGATGTTCTTTGCAGTTGGAACTTGGACTTGGGGATTTGCGCATGCGATATTGCAGTCGCTCTTTGAGACTATGCTTGGGCTTGAGATCATAGCTGCCAGCACGCGCCAACGCCACTCGAAGCTTGTCGCGACTCAGCTTCAAACGCTCCAGGTCCTCGCAATCATCGTTCTCGTTCTCTGCATACTCCGCGATCTCGTCATCAGTTAGACTATCCAGCGAATCGAACAGCATTGCAGCCTGTTGCTGCTGGCAATAATGACTGTGACGTCGCTTCTTCTTCATCTGACGTTCCTGTGAGCGCCGAGCAAATGGATTTCGTTTAACCAACTGACCATGCTTTTTAGACTCGGCTCGTTTCGATTTATGTCTGCGATACTTTTTGGGGGGCTCAAATTCTTCATCCGACAGGCTAGAGACATCCGATAGCACACTAATGGGTGAGAAGTGCTGATAAGGCGTATATCTGTCGATCCTATGTGGCCTTTGGTAATCTGTAAAAAACATAGATTAGCTTATCAGCTTAGTCAATTTATAACAAATAGCATGTACAGTTCTATGCGCAACCTTTGACTGTAAAAGACAACTTTGTAATGCTCTCTTGCAGATTAATAAATTTAAAAATATATTTAACTAATGTGGAATTTGGGTATAAAAGTTCTATAATAATCCTGTTTAACGATGTATATTAAAAAATCTTAAAA
This sequence comes from Drosophila rubida, assembly GCA_035046165.1. Taxonomy (NCBI): domain Eukaryota; kingdom Metazoa; phylum Arthropoda; class Insecta; order Diptera; family Drosophilidae; genus Drosophila; species Drosophila rubida. The sequence goes on from JAWNOF010000021.1 coordinate 35,636,367, forward strand.
TTTTCGTTCTAACAAAAAACCAAACGGGCGGACAAATGATCAAATGCAAATTCAGAACTTTTAATCTCTTTATATTTTAGAAACGGGACGCAAGCAATTTTTTTTTTTATTAAATCAAAGAATTCCGATTGTGTTATTCACTTGGACAAGGTCATTTTATTAGAGCAACTGCACACACGCACACACACATGACATGCTCAGGCAGGCTCATTGATAAGTGTGCATGTGTATGTACGTGTACATGTTACATAGGCAAATAACATGTTGCTTCAGTTCAAATAGAGAGGACTGTGCTTACTGTATTGATTGGCCAAGTTGGCCGAGAGCATTTCCATTTTTTCGATATCCTTGCTTTTATCCTCCAGCTGCTGGATGCGTGCACGCAATTTGAATTCTTCATCCTCAGAGGATATTATCATTTCGTACTCATCGACAATTTCGCCTTCCTCACGGTCTTCTTCTTCAGCGCCATTTCCATTATCGACAATTTCAATAGCGTCTTTGATCTGCGCACTTTGTTGTGCCGAATTCACATCGCCGCATCCATCCATTTGTTGTCCAGTCGCAAAGCTCTGCATTGCGCAGACAACCATTTTAAAAAACGCTTTGAAAATCGACTAATTTACAAAACAGGCAGGAAATTCAACACTTCTCGACGAAAGAAAAAAGAACTCTACTCATATGTTAGAGGTGGAAAAATATCACAGATGACACTATCGATGTTACAATGTTTTCAAAATGATTTAAAACATCGATTTTTAAAGCAAACGATGTTATTTGCAGGAAAATAATAATATAAAATACAAAATTATTATTTTTTCCTTTCTTAAATTTGCATTCTATTTAATTTGACACCTTTCTTGGGTCCTGAGCATTAAAAAACACTAATGAGATATGCCAATTTACGGAAAGCCTAACAATTGCTACCTGGTAACACTTGGATTTAAAACGCGCGTTGTATTTAGCAGTATCTTTTGTTCGGGGTTTTTTAAATCTTCAATCTCCAGAGTATTTTTCCCCTTCATTCAAATATCAACAATTTACAAAACATTTATTGTGAATTTTAGTATTTTTATACAATCATCTATTTAATCTATCCTTAAACCATTTAGTATTTAACGGAGTTGCTTTGTACTATTTACAAATTTTGTTTCTTTTACATGATTATTATAAATATTAATATTATTACATATATAAATAATATTTTAATCGATAATCGAAACATTCAAATGTTTTCAGGGCTGTCTCGATTTGTCAGTGTTGGCAAATACGGTAATACGCCCTCTAGGTGTCAAAATGCGAACTAAAAATTACAGTTCAGTGTCAAAATCGGCACTTCCGCTCTTTTCTACCCAACTCGCGGAGCAAAATGCAGCAAAAGGTATTGTGGTTGTGAAAAAATGCGAATTGTGCGATACTAAAATGTTGCAAATATTTATATTTATAGCGCAGAGAACCCGTGCAGGCCGTTCAAGTCTTCGGACGCAAGGTGTGTGTTAGAATACAAATTTAAAAGTGTTTTTCATTGCACGTGTCGCCACAAGCTTCAATCCGACATTGAACCGACGCTTTTGCTGAGGTTATGTTAGTGTGTGTGATGATAAATAATGTTTAATACATTCAAGCAATAATTAATAATTTGTTTTGCAGAAAACCGCCACTGCCGTCGCTTACTGCAAGCGTGGCAATGGTCTCTTGAGGGTAAACGGTCGCCCTCTGGACCAGATTGAACCCAAAGTGCTGCAATACAAACTGCAGGAACCCCTCTTGTTGCTCGGCAAGGTAAGTTGCACCCAGTTGTTCACCACGGCTATGTGATGTGGTGGATACTTAATTCAAATGATGATAACATTTATCCCGAACTTGAAGACCAATGAGAATACAATTATTACTGATTGCGCGCCAAAAGAAATAATTGATATTAGCCGGGTGCATGTAAATATACTGAATTTCCCTTTTTATCTCAATTTACAGGAGAAATTCGCCGGCGTCGATATCCGCGTGCGCGTCAGCGGTGGTGGTCATGTAGCCCAGATCTACGCCATCCGCCAGGCTATTTCCAAGGCTCTCGTTGCCTTCTACCAGAAATGTAAGTAATAAATGTGGATTGAGAAATACATGAAATTAGTGTAGTTGCCCATTAAGGTTATTGTTTGAGAGATCCTTTTCTTTCTTGCAATTTTTATACAAATTGAGAGGGCGAGATTAACCACCATTATGAGCATATACCAACCAAACTGCATGCAAAAAATCAGCACAGATTGGGTGATGCGACAAAAACAATGGTAATGTTTAAATTAATAGTAATAATCATCACCTTGACCCAGATTTTTGTTGGAAGTATTCAAAACATTTTCCTATGAAAGACTAGTGCAAGGAATATTAAATGAATGTGGCAATCAAAGCGAGTGACCAGCAATTTACTATTGCAGTTGCTATTTGAGGCTACATCGACACACACTTTTAACAATTGAATATCTTTTTTAAGTTTTAATGAATTATCTATTTAACATACTCATATTTGCTTTGTTGCAGATGTCGATGAGGCCTCCAAGAAGGAAATCAAGGACATCCTTGTCCAATACGACAGAACTCTGCTGGTTGGCGATCCACGTCGCTGCGAGCCCAAGAAGTTCGGCGGTCCAGGTGCCCGTGCTCGTTACCAGAAGTCGTACCGTTAATCTTTCTGCTGCTTTTCAAATTGGATTAGATATTTTGTACAACTTGAAAATGTTTGTGTGCCTTCTTCTCAACTGAAGATGGCATGTAAATAAACGGAATAATTAACTTTATGTAGTACAAATCCTCAAAATTATTTAATTATTAGGAACTTTGCAATTCTAAATCTTATGGGAGTTAATTCAATTGGTATAAAATTTAAAAGTAACGCCAGTAGTCGACGATATAATCGATACTACATCGTATACCGACATCAGCGTATATCGATATATACATTACGTATGTTAAATGTTCCGATAGGTATATCGATATTGCTTTTTATCATCCCTAGCGTCTGCATTGCAATTCCGAAAAAACGGCGGTACAAGCCACTTAGGTTTTTGTTTTGTATTCAAATGAAATTAAAATAGTGTAACGTTCTGTGAAATCTGTAAAATGTACGTAAAGAAACTTGTGCTTGATGGATTCAAGTCCTACGGCAAGCGCACAGAAATTGAAGGCTTCGATCCAGAGTTTACCGCGATCACTGGTCTAAATGGATCCGGTAAATCAAATATTCTGGACTCAATTTGCTTTGTGCTGGGCATAAGTAATTTGCAAAATGTAAGTTAGCATACAATTAAATGGAGCGAAAGAATTTAAAATGTGTGTGGACTTGTGTTTTAGGTGCGAGCTTCAGCACTGCAGGATTTAGTGTTCAAAAACGGACAGGCGGGAATCACAAAAGCAACGGTCACAATTGTCTTCGACAATACGAATGCGCAGCAGTGTCCGCCTGGTTATGAGAAGTGCCGTGAGATCTCTGTGACGCGTCAAGTAGTTGTGGGTGGCAAGAATAAGTTTCTCATCAATGGCAAGCTGGTGCAAAACAAGAAAGTGCAGGACTTTTTCTGCTCCATGCAGCTGAACGTCAACAATCCCAATTTCCTGATCATGCAGGGCAAGATTCAGCAGGTTTTGAACATGAAGCCCAAAGAGGTAAGCGGTGATTTTACGTACTAGGTGTGTATATAATCATGTTTGCGTTCGCAGGTGCTGTCCATGGTTGAGGAAGCGGCGGGCACGAGCGTCTATAAGACGAAACGAGATGCCACAAAAACTCTGATAGAGAAGAAGGAGGGCAAGGTGCGTGAAACGTCAGCGCTGCTGCAGGAGGAAGTGCTGCCCAAGTTGGATAAGTTGCGCAAAGAGCGCACTGCCTACCAGGAGTATCAGAAAACGTGTCGCGACATTGAGTTCCTCACCTACATCCACATCTCAGCTAGATATCTAAAGCTATGTGACGCGCTGCAGTCGGTGGAGGCCAGCGAGCAGAAGATTGAGAATCGTATTGCCACTTGCCGTGAGACACACGCTCGTAATCTCGAGGAAATTGAGAGCACCGATGTTAAGGTGAAAGATATACAGCATAAGATCGATGAGGAAATGGGTGGTGCTCTGAAGACACTCGAGGAACAGCTGTCTGCTAAGCGCGCCATCGAAGCCAAAGCATCGGGCAGTCTTAAGGCGGCCAAGGGTACAATTGAGCAGGATGAGAAGAAGATACGTATGGCTAGCAAAAATATAGCTGAGGATGAGTCTGCGCTGCTCAAGAAACAGCAGGCCATGTCAAAAGTTAAGGACGAGTTTCAGGGCCTCAAGGATGCTGATGTAAATGATGCCAAGGCCTACGAGGATGCCAAGCGTAAATTGGAGGCTGTATCCCAGGGTCTGTCCACCAATGAGGATGGCCAAGCATGCACACTGCAGGAGCAATTGATAAGTGAGTTGACAGCATTGCAATATATTACTGATTAGTTGGCTAATGTTGGAATCCATCCGCAGCGGCCAAACAACAGCTTAGCGAGGCGCAGACCACAATTAAGACATCCGAAATGGAGCTGCGACACACGCGTAATTTGCTCAACCAAAAGCAGAGCGAGACCCAAACAAACGATGCAGCTTACACCAAGGACAAATCATTGCAAGATCAGCTGGAGAGGGAGGTGAAGAACTTGGAGCAACAGATGCAGGATCTTAATTATAAGGGCGGCGAATTCGAGGAGCTGAAGGAACGACGCCAAGACTTGCACAATAAAGTGCGCGAGATTAAGCGTGAACTAGACAGACGCAATGGAGCGCGCTACGATCTGCAATATCAAGATCCTGAGTCGAATTTCCAGCGGCAGAAAGTGCGTGGCATGGTCGGCAAATTGTTTCAGGTCGACAACATGAACAACTCTATGGCCATCTCGATGGCAGCTGGCGGTCATGTAAGCAGCAATTTATGCTCTTCGTTATGAACAACTAGTGAAAAGAATTTTTGTTTTTTGTGGACAGTTGTACAGCTTTGTGACCGACGATGATGTGACGAGCAAGAAGATTCTGCAGCGTGGCAACTTGCAGCGCCGCGTCACCTTTATACCCATCAACAAAATCAATCCTTCACCGCTAAGTTCACAAGTGATTGAGTATGCCAAGAACACTGTAGGTATAGATTGGTTCTATAATTATCTGCTGTCTAAATTTTAATTTTCTTCGCTAGTATGGCCATGACAATGTGGAATCGGCCATGTCGCTGATCAGTTATGATCGCTACTTTGAGCCAGTGATGCAGTTCGTCTTCGGCGGCATACTCATCTGTAAGGACTTGGATGTAGCCAAAGGAGTAAGCAGTGATTTGCCTAATTTTTTTTATTGATTACTTGATGGTTCCGATTTCATAGTTGAGTGCAGATAGACATATTGGAGGTCGTTGTGTGACTTTAGAAGGCGACGTTGTCGATTCGAATGGCACTTTGTCAGGTGGCTCAGCGCCTAAAGGCGCGAATATCCTGGAAGAATTGAGCAGCCTCCGGAATTTGGACAAAGAACTGAAGGCAGCGATGAACGAACTGAAGCACGTGGAGGAGCAAATACAGTACGTCATAGAAGTTATTAGTTTGTATTATTAAATTTATTTCTAATCTTTGCATATTTACAGCGCTATTGAGAATGTTGCACGCCATCACAACAAGCTGAAGGAATCACTTGAGTTGCGCCAACACGAGTTGTCTATGTGTAAGAATCGTTTGGCTCATACAGCTTTCCAGCAGAATCAGTCGGAAATCGAGGAGATGAAGGAGAAAGTCAAAACCTTAGAGCAGCAAATCTTGGATGCGCGGGAGAAGCAAAAAACCTCGCTGGTCAAGGTTAAGGATGTGGAGGCCAAGTTGTCCGATGCTAAGGGCTATCGAGAGCGTGAGCTAAAGGCAGCTAATAATGAGGTGAAGGTGGCCCAGCAGCGTGCAGAGAAATCACGTGCCAACTGGAAAAAGCGTGAGCAAGAATTCGAAACTCTTCAGTTGGAGATTAACGAGTTGCAGAAAAGCATTGATGAGGCCAAGCAGCAGCATAAGGAGATGGTGGATAACCTAGACAAGTACAAACAGGAGTTGGATGCATTGCAGCAAAACAGCTCGAGTGCTGCGACAGAAGTAACTGAACTGGAAAAGGCCATCAAGGTACAAAAGGACAATTTGAATAGCCAGAATAAGGAGATGCGTATCCTACTGGGAAAGAAGGAGAAAATGCTTAAACAAAATCAGGAGCTGGAACTCGAGGTGAAGAAGAAGGAAAATGAACGTAGCAAAATCAGCGCAGAAGCCAATGATGCCAAGAAACGCATGGATGCACTAGAAGTCAAATACCCATGGATACCTGAGGAAAAGAACTGCTTCGGTATGAAGAACACGCGCTATGATTACAGCAAAGAGGATCCTGTAGAGGCGGGCAATAAACTAGTGAAGATGCAGGAGAAGAAGGAGAAAATGGAACGCACCCTCAACATGAATGCCATGCAGACGCTGGAACGCGAAGAGGAGAACTACAACGAGACGGTACGTCGTCGACAAATTGTTGCCCAGGACAAGGAGAAAATCAAGCAGATTATTGTCAAACTGGATGAAGAGGAGCAGGGCCAAGTGAAGCGTGCCTGGGAGGCGGTTACCGAGAACTTCAGCGGCATCTTTAGCACTCTACTGCCAGGTGCCCAAGCCTTGCTCAAACCTGTGAAGACGAATGGTATTCTGAGTGGACTCGAGATCAAAGTGGGCTTCAATGGCGTCTTTAAGGAGAGCCTGGGCGAGTTGTCCGGCGGCCAAAAGTCTTTGGTCGCATTGTCACTCGTCTTGGCCATGCTCAAGTTTTCACCTGCTCCGCTCTATATTCTCGACGAGGTGGATGCAGCGCTGGACATGTCGCACACTCAGAATATTGGCAGTATGCTCAAGCAACACTTCCGTAATTCTCAATTTCTAATCGTTTCCCTGAAAGATGGCCTCTTTAACCACGCAAATGTCCTGTTTCGTACTCAGTTCTTGGAAGGTGTATCCACAATTTCTCGCACAACAGCCAGACGTTAAATAATAAAAGAAATAATTAAGATTTTATTTTTCCTTGAATCGCAAGTGATTTACTAATTGTGTCACGATAAGAAGTTGTAATCATTGCGATTCTGTATTAATCCAACTGGAAATATTATGTACGAATAAAGTGAATATTTTTGAGATTGATTCTTTAATTTTGCAAAATTGCAAATTATTTTCATATTTGACCAATTCCGAATTATAATTTTATAAATAACTCACATATAAATTAAATTAGTAATTATCTTGTACTATCGTCAATTGTAAAAGTTCACTTGAAAAAAAATATATCAACTTTCTTTTATCTCTATCCGATAAACATTAAATATGGTAATTTATATTTTTGAATCTAATTCCGGTACAAATTTAAAAGGAATTTTTCTATTAATAAACTTTGGCAAAAAATTATTTTAGAAAAACAATTACGACTTAACATGCTGCAGAGTTTAACAGAATTCTGTTAAAAAATCTTGGCGGGCATTTGGTTGATTTCCAATAGGGCTGTTTGCCTGATACAAACGTCAAACTGACGTTTGGTCACAGCGACAAAGAGAACGACACAGACAGTCGTTGGTTGTAAGTTGCATGCGCACTAGAGAGAGCGAGACAGAACGTTTGGTGAGACCGTCGACGAGACGAACGCACCGCGCAAACCCACACATGCACATATACAAAAACACAGACAGCAACAATACGCACACACACACGCAAAACAAGCGACAGAACTGCGACTACGACAATGTACGAAGAGTGCTGTGAAAAATTAAACAAAAGTGCTAAATTGGATATTTAAAAACACGACAAGGGCGAAAATAAAACATTCAACATTTCATCCCAACGCAGATTCCTCAAGAAGCTCGTCAACATGGTAAGAAGTCTTTGCTGAATGGTCAAGGAAACACAATGCAAAATCTTGTGTCAAATCGCTTTGCTCTGCACGCAGTGTCCGTGAATGTGTGCGTGTGAATGTGTGTCTGTTTGTGGTACAAAATTCTATAACTTGTATGCGTTTCGGCTGTCTGGCTGTTTGGCAAGACAGGTGGGGGTCACCTCGGGAGCCTCGCATTAAACAGATGATTCCATGGCCTTCTATTTGATGAACATTGCCACAACAAGTGCACCAAAAATGAGCGCCAGCAGCTCCTGTTTAGGGTGCAGGAGACACCAGCGCCGGCTTCCATGGCTCTTAGTAGCAGTTAAGCAGCCAGCATTTGTACTAGAATCCAAAACATCGATAAAAGCTATTCGTTGATCAATTGCGAGTATTGTTAGCAAGTTCGTATTCTAATGTTATCTCTTATCTGCTTGCTTGTTGTTTGTGATTTCCACAAACCATTAAACAGTGTTTACCTACACATTAATTTAGCCAGTGTTGTCAAAGTTGTTTCACATAACAGCTGTTCTCAGACTCTGACCGCTAACTGATCCTAAGCGAAAAAGAAGATTGTTTACTTATCTCGTTGTTGTAAATAAAAACATAACATAAAATGCATTTCGCTCAAGGACCGAGTCACAAAACCGCAGAAGAAGATGCTCATCACGCTGCTGCGCGAGACAAAGTACATGGAGGGGAAGAAGGAGAAGGAGTGGTATTGGGAGAAGATTCAAGCGGCCCTTAACACCATTGGCCCCAAGAAGACCATAATACAGTGGAAGAAGGTACGTATGTCTGCCAATTAGTTGCCTGCAAACCTCTATTGTTGTTATTGCAGTGCTGGCGCGATATGCGCTTGACGACGAGAAAGAAGCTCGCGGAGCTGAAGCGTTGCCAGCTGTCTGGCGGATCTCCGCCACCGGGAATTGAGCTGAATCAGGAGGACAACGATATCATCGACATAGTGGGCACAGAGTACTTCTACGAGGAGATGAACGGCGAACTGAAGCCCGAGAACTTTATGACTGGCTTCGACTATGTGCCGGAGCATTTCTGCGATGCCATACTAACGGCCGCTGCGGGCCAGCAGCAGCAGCACATGCAGCACCAAAAGGATCCGCAGTCGCACAGCGGCCAGCAGCCGCAGGATCATCATACCAACGATGGCGAGACTAACGATGCGCCCGGCTCCTCCAACGGTGGCTCGTATCAGGGCCAGAATGTGAGCCAGTTGCAGGCGCACAATGGTGGCGGTGGTGGCGGCGAGCATGGCAATGGCAATGGCACTCAACCACATCCGGGTATGCCACAGCATCCGGCATTTCATGGTGGACTGCATCCGCATCTGCTACGCCGTCAGCACACAAACTCCGCCATGCAGCGTGAGTCGCCGTTCGAGGAGAAGCTGCTGCAGTTCATGCAGGATGCGTTCCCCAAGAAGAGTAAAAAGCGCAAGCAGCGCGATCCCGATAAGCTCTTTCTGCTGTCGCTCTACGAGGAGATCAAGCGAGTGCCCGAGGAGATACGACTGGACGTGAAGTCGGAGCTGATGCAGATCTTGAAGAAGTATCAGAAGAAGTCGCCCGTCAAGGCGGAGAAGTCGTCGGCGTCCACGTCGTCCGCATCCAAGCAGAGCGGCAACAGCAGCAGCAGCTCAGCTGCAGCGCATCTCTCGCACAGCATGTATCAGCTGCAGAAGAAGTACGAGAAGGGCGAGAAGGAGACGTCGCCGCAGTCGCAGGTGGACCCAGTGCCGCTGCATGCGCCGCAGCAGCTGCCGCTCTTCCAGCTGCAGAAGAAGTACGAGGAGAGTGCAGAGAAGGTGCATCAGCAGCAGAGCGAACAGCGCAAACTGGAGGCTGCGCACCAGCAGCAGCATGCCGCCCACCAGCAGCCGCCGCCGCCGCCCAACGAGCAGCATCTGCATCATCCACAGATGGCGCACAACATCATGTTCCCACTGGCACAGCTGCGCAACGAGCAGCCTCCGTCGCAGCAGCATCACGCCCACAATCCGCATCAGCAGCAACAGCATCCCCACCAGCAGCAGCAGCAGCAGCAATCGCAGCAGCACCATCCGCCAACGATCTTCGGGTCGGCGGCCAGTGCGGCCGCCATGAGCACGGACCGGCCAGCGATGTCCTACGAGAATGTCGGGTGAATGTTGAGCCGTCTGTGGGAAGCCACTTGTGGAGCGCGCCCTGCGACGGTGTCCCCCACGACGGCAGACGCGCACAATTGTTAAGCAACCAGCAAGAAGCAAGATGCAACCATGTAATTGGCAACCATGTGTTTGGCCAACGAAACCAGCTCATTGCGTCGGTATTCGGACACCGTCGCTCCCTTAATATGTCGGAACTGTGTGCAAAATTGTTTCAAACATTAGGTTTTACTCATACTTCTAATCCTTATGCTAGTTTATCAAGTAGCCATGAAATGATCTTCATGTAAACGAAAAGAAAGAAAGAAAAACATCAATAGTTATGTATAAAGACATACCTAATTGAATTAATTAAACACATATGCGAATTGTGACTTTATTTTCAATTGCAACAAATGAATTTATTGTATGTATACACAAAACACGTAAACCTTGACTAAGTGAATCCAAACAGAGAGCAGAGAAGAGTTGTTTGGAATGAATAATGTTACCATTTTATTGGAATGTAATACAAATGGTCAAAGGACAAACTCTACTTAAGGAAATAAAAACGTTTAGTTTCAGATATGCGAAATTATTCTCAATATCGCATGAGGTATCTCACTGTGTTAATTTCAAAGTAGCAACAGCATATGACAATTAATTTCCAAAGGCAGATTCTTAATTTAGTTTCTGACGATTTAGTTTATTAGACAGATTATCATTTATGTATTATTAGAAGCATAACATAAGATTTGAAGACTCTGCAAAGCAATTGCTAACGATGTAAGATGCGCTCTTATTTGTTTAAGTTTAATAATAGTATGTTTACCTTTGTGATAAGTTAGTTTTCACTGAGCAGGGCAGGAATAGAAGCGTTCACAATGATGATGAAGCTAACGATCCATTTAGACTGAGACTGAGTGTTTGCCTTTGCAGTTTGCAGTTTGTTTGTTGGTCGGCACACGAACGAGGCCCGACACGGCATCGCATATCTGATCATAAAAAAGCGAAACGAGATTACGATCACGATAATCAGAGAGCCAGAGCTGTAGCATAACGCCGCGAGATGTGCACTTATCAGTTGCGTGGGATATGGATGGAAGTGCGGCTGGTTGCTGTTACTTGGTGTTACCAGCGACAACCGGAGACAAGCGTTTGCCATTCTAGTCTGGCCACGGGCCGGAGCGAGTCAAAGTGCTGCCTCTAATTGATTTCAATTCAACCAGGACACATTGCTGTCGTGATCCTACGAGGGATCCCAACTACTTTTCCAGTGCAGTGCAGTTAATTAAGCAAATATGGCAGAAGGTACGAGATCGGCGAAATCAGCGAGATCAGTGAGCTTTCAATCAAGTTCAGCTAAAAGACAGTGTGTGATGTGGTTCAAGATTGGCATAAACCGCAAGCTGCCTTCGGTGCACTTGTGAGTTTGTCGGTTGCGACTTGTAATTCGTAATTTGTAGTTCGGAATTCGGTTTGCATTTCAAGCGACTGGTGAACATGAGTGACAGTGTCGCTTTGAGCGTGTATTTCGCAATGCATATTCAAATGGTGGACCAACAAGAAAAGATATAATATATGGTTTCAAATGAGACTGTGAACCAGACTGATCTGCGTTTCGATCCCTTGCAGTCGAGGCACGCACTGTGCTGTGGTACATGACGTTCATAGGATTCATTGTCAACTACATGCTGCGCATCAATCTGAACATCACCATCGTGGACATGATCGCTGTGAAGCCAGCCCTTCAGCCCGCCGCCGCGCTCAATGCGAGCAATGCAACGGTCGGTCTCAATGAAACCGCATACGTCGAGCGCTATTCGTGGGAGCGACAGTTGCTTGATTGGGCCAACGTGAGTACACTCATCTCGTGATTCACAGCAGCACTTTAATCGACCCACTGTGCGTGTGAGTAATCATCCGTCTCGCTTGCCGCACAGATCGACTACGAGCGGTATGGCTTCCACTGGAACGAGCGGGAGCAGAGCAATCTGCTGGGCTCCTTCTTCTGGGTGCACTGGGTGCTCCAACTGCCCGGCGGCGTGCTGGCGCGCAAGTACGGCACCAAGCTGGTGTTCGGCCTCTCCAACGGTGTCGGCGTCTTCTGCTGCTTCCTCATACCGATCTTCTCCTACTGGAGCTACGGCGCGCTGCTCTCCTTGCGCGTCTTCCAGGGCTTCATCACGGTGCGTCTTACTTTTGATTTCTAATTTGTGAGTTGCTTAAACTGTGGCTTCGCTCAGGGCATGGCCTGGCCCTCGATGCACGTGCTGACCGCCAAGTGGATACCGCCGAACGAGCGCAGCAAGTTCGTCAGCGCCTACCTGGGCAGCTCGGTGGGCGTGGCGCTTTTCTACCCCATCTTCGGCTACATCATAGCGTGGTCCTCCTGGGAGTGGGTCTACTACATCTGCGGCGTCGTCGGCATGCTGTGGTTCGTCGCCTGGCAGTTCCTCGTCTACGACAGTCCTGGCGAGCACCCGCGCATTTCGCAGTCGGAGCAGCGCTACATTGAGAAGTCGCTGGGCGCCTCCGTGCAGAACAGCACGCCGGGTCCGACGCCGTGGAAGGAGATTGCGCTGTCGCGCCCCGTCTGGATGAACGTGGTGGCCCAGTGGGGCGGCATCTGGGGTCTCTTCACGCTGATGACTCACGGTCCCACCTACTTCCGGCTCATCCATCACTGGAACATACGTGCCGTGAGTTTGGCCAATGTGGACTCACTTTCGCTACTCCTAATCCTCTGCTGCTTGCTCTTTCTCTCTGTCTCTTGCAGACGGGCTTCCTCTCGGGCCTGCCGCATCTGATGCGCATGCTCTTCGCCTACGTCTTCTCCATATTCGCCGACTACCTGCTGCGCACGGATCGCCTGAGTCGCACCAATGTGCGCAAGCTGGCCACCGCAGTTTGTAAGTCCAACTGGGAGAGCTGTAGCGGATTACTTTGACTCTCCACTTCAACTACTTGCAGGCTGTGGCATCAAGGGTCTGGTGGTGCTGGCGCTGGCCTACTTCGGCTACAATGCGACGGCTGCCATTGTGCTGGTGGCCGTGGCCACCATGTTCCATGGCGCCGTCTCCTCCGGCCCGCTGGCCTCCATGGTCGACCTGTCGCCCAACTATGCGGGCATTGTGCTGGGCGTCAGCGGCATGATTGGCGGCATGCCCGGCTTCATCTCGCCCTTCATCGTGGGCATTCTCACGCAGGGCAATGTGAGTGTCTAACTGTGATTCACCTCGATCTGTTTGTCATTCTTGCTCTTTGGTTTGCAGCAAACAATCGAGGCCTGGAAGAATGTGTTCATACTGACGGCGGCTATGCTGACTGGCAGCGGCGTGCTGTATGTGCTGTTCTCGGAGTCCACGCTGCAGCCCTGGAACAGCGGCAGGAACGCGTTGCCTGATGCGGGTCTCAAGGAGCTGCACGCGCTCGAGGAGAAGCTGCCGCTCAAGAGTGACACAAGGGAGACGCTGGAGGAGCAGCATCAGCCAGAGGTGGCTACTGCCGAAGAGAAGCGTGAAAACTGATAAGCCGCCCCAGAAGCGGGTGTCAGTTTTATTGGCATATAAGTCCATTTTAGTTATAGCCCCCATTGTTGGCCGCGTCTGGCAAACAGACTTATCAAAGCCCAACTCGTATTTGCACTGAGATTGGGCTCGTTGTCTGCGTCGTCGCTTAGTGCTAACTCTTTCTCTAAATTTAAATAACATATTAGATTTGTGCTGTGTGTCTCTTGGCTAACGCGATCACGATCACTCCATGAACTTGTTGCCTGTTCTCATTGCGACTGCTTGTTATTTTCTTATGGCAAATAAAATGTGGGAACTGAATGTAAACAAAAGGCTCAAAGACATGTTTTACTACCCGAATTTGACTTTAACCCCGCCGCTTCGAGAGCTGATTCTATCAAGGCGGAAGCTGTGAATTCGCTTTATGATCGCAGCATAGTTATATAGTTGAGAAGTGCGTCCTATCTACCCGAATATGGCTTGGAAAGTGCTCTGCTAATCTTGTGCAAATATTTTGACGTGAGTGCTGCAGCTGAGTTACACTGTGCAACAAATCAATGGGTCCCTCCACAGCTTCAAGTTGAAAAGAGATGATGTAACAGCATTTGATTTATATGCGAAGCAATTTATTAAATGCAATTCATAATTATATGGTAGCTGATTAAAAAGACCCTTGAATTGACTTCTGACTACAATGATATTCTGAATACAGGCAGATGAGCACAACGAGAGATAAAGTGTGTATAAATAAATTGAAATTTAGTGGCAGTAATATTTAGTACAACTCTAAAATTATAAAAGACGAAATTGCTTTGAAATTTATAATCAAAACATATACAGTTTGCAGTTGTTAGTATTTTATAAAGTAGAAATGCTGTTATACACAAATTATGCTACAGTCTGAGAGAAACCTATACAAATAAAAGCTGCGACCTCAGCAGACGTCAGACTTCAATAGACAGAGATAAATCTAAATGATGTACGTACTTGGAGCTAAGGACCCCAATGAGTTGTCGAACTCCGGTTAATAATTGCAATTTAAATCAGAGCTGATTGAAGCGTAAAATCGTTTTTCCCCTTTGCAGCGCACCACATTACGATTCACAGTGGCCGCTCTCATTACTCATACCACGCGTTGTACAATTGGTTGCAAAATCGCCGAGCAGCCAGCGTCTGTCCTTCTGCACTCACACTGGGCATGGCTGGGGCAAATGGCCAGGCATTTTGTTGCTTTGTGAGTCGGAGGCGTCTTAGTTTTTTCTTGCATTCATTTCATTGGCATCCATTGTGGATTGCACTCCAGGGAGTCGTAGAGCTGGTGATCCACTTCAAGCAGTGTCCATTGCATCATAGGTTTCGGCAGCCGGCTAATCCAGTCAATGTCTTGTCACTTGATCCCGGTCTAAAAAAGCACACACAAGGAACGAAACAACTGATTGAGATTAATTGGTTTCCCGTTACACGAATCGTTGCCAGCATTCGTAATGGCTGCTAAATTGAAGGTGCCATCATCCGGCAAACCATCGTCCAATAACAGGATTATATCACACTCAGCGACAGTCGGGGGGAGGCGTAATGTGAACTGAAAAGAGCAGCAGTCGAGTTCGATAACTGTAATTGCGCATTTCCCGCTCTTCATTTCCCAATTTCCCCAGCACATAATCTGATCATCTTGAAAATTTCAATGCGCTCTCTTATTTATTCATATAAGAAATTATCGCTGATTTAATCACATATGCGAGGCACTCGCAATCCCCACTCAATGTGCCCGCGTCTCCCCCAAGCGATGCTTTCGCTTTGCCATTTCGTTTATCAGTTCAACTGTTTCTCCGGCGGAATTCTTGAGAGACTACGACTGTAAACAAAGGTTGTGGCTGAATGAATCGCACTAAGCGCGACTTCAGCGCAGCATGACAACAATAATAACAAGTTAAAATATACAACAAAAGACAAGAGCGCGTGTAAAAAAACGTAGCACGGATTTGCAAACATTCCGCCGGAGTCGGAGTTGCATAAAAAAGAGCACGAGTGCCCCCAACCTGACTGGGCCAGGAAGTAAATTCAATCGTAAACAACGCAATCAAAAATTCATTCAAACGAAGCATTAACGCTTATTCCGTTTAGCCAGCCCCCTGTCGATGGCAGCGGCACGTTGCGGGGTGGGGGCCAGCGACAAAGGGCGAGCACGGGGTGCACGGAGACTGTAGTCCGGGGCTCGTTTGTCTCGCGCTGTCTCATTGTCAAAATGCAACGGCGGCGGCGGGGCTGCGCGAAAAGCCAAAAAGCCGTGCAGTTGTTAGGGCGGGGCTCTGATACCCGCACCAAGCACTTCGAGAGAGGGTATATCTGTTGGTGAATAGCAAGGTTTGGCAGCAGGAAAATAGCATGAGTTAGTAAATAAGCATAGCTTGGAAATACTTGTAATATAAGTTTTATTTTATTTGAATCGCGTTATGTTTAACTTTCAATTCATGTTTATTGTAAGAATTTGCTTATACTATTAAAATCGCAATCGAACAGAGTGGTGAGTAACATAAACGATTTGAATACAATTCAATAACAAATATTAAGAAATTTTAAATTTGTTGTCAACCTTAATTCAAACTACATACAAAGTCTATCTAATTTACAAATAGAATAAAATATGAAATGTAATATTTCTTCTTTTACCTTACAATTATTGTTCATAGAAACCTTCTGTTTAATGAAGTTCAAGTATAACGCAGTCGGCTACTCGTCAGTACTTGCTTTTTTTTAATTTTCAATTTTGCCGTGGCATTTTTTTTGGCACTTAGGCAGGTACATTTGTTATGTGGGCACGAGCGAATCCCTGTGCTCGCTGCTCGGTTGTGAGCTCCCTTCAGTTCCGGGCACGTCGGTTCATAATTTTCCATTTCCATTTGAGAAGGCCGCGTTAAATGAAACCACGAGGAACGACGCATAAACTGTGCTGTGCACTGTTCGCCTCCCGAGTGCGGATGAGCACATGCCTCGGCCACGTGTGTAACCTGTCTCTACATTCGCGTGCATATCGATGTGGACGTGGATGAGAATCTGCCGCACCGGAGGCGTTCGCAAACAATGAGCGTGGAGCGTGGTGTGTGGTGTGTGGTGTGTGGAGCATGCGAGTATAAGTATCTGTGGCAATAAATTTAATTTGCCCTGCGAAAACATCGCAAATCCATTTTTTATATCATAAATTCCTTTGTTCCCAAGTGCATTGGGCTTGCAGCGGATTAATGGATGTGCGAACACATCCATGTAAGCGGCACACATCGTTAGAAAACTAAAACGAATGCAAAATACCGACAAAAACCTTTTTGTTCCGTCGAGCTTGCTTTTTACTTTTTAATGGGTTCCCGAGAATTTTAGCAGTAACATTTACAATCTGCTCGGAGTTAATAAAATGATGCTTGCGTATATAATTTTCTATTACAAATTCTAAATTCGCGCATAATAATAATTTTACATAGTTTAAAGAAAATATTATGATTGCCTGCTTGGCATATCGATTTGCTACTAAGATTACTATTGTCTTCAATACTTGATAATCAAATTAGATGCCACTTAAAATGTAATAGCTTCAAAGTGTTTCATTCTTGGTGCTTATTTTAGTGGAGAGTTCAATGGTCAACAATTATATAAAGTCATTTTCTGACATACATTTTATAATTGAAACTACCATACAAAACGTATCAGAAAATAATAAAAGAGTGTAATGATTAATAATTATATTGTAAATATTCTTTTGGTACTTAAAGTTCACATTCAAAATTATCATATTTAAATAATTTATCAGCAAGAAATATAAATAATAGAGTTTAATGACCAATAAATATATAAATTTATTTAGCTACTTAAGAAGGTTAAAAAATTGCATAATAGAGTTTAATGACCAATAAATATATAATTTCATTTTGTGACTTCAATTTCGCATTTGAAATTTTCATGTTTAAAAAAAGAATCGGAAAAAATAAATAACTAGAGTTTTATGATCAATGATTATATATATTAATTTTGCGACTTAAATTTAATATTAAAATAAATAACTAGACTTTAATGATCAATAATTGTATATATTAATTTTGTGACTTAAATTTCACATTTGAAATATTAGTGTTTCACAAAAGAATCAGAGAAAAGTAAATCAGCTAGTCCTTTAAGTTAATGCTCATAAGATGACCTCAGCAGCTCTTTGCAGTTTATACATTAGCTATGAGTAAAGCGGAATTTGGAACTTGTTCATTAACATTCGGTATGCAGGCACTGGGAAGCATCTATAATCTTTAATTCACACATCTGTCTTGACTCCCTGATGGACCAGCGGCAGTCTTCGCCTGCTTCTCCGTCTCCATCTCCATGCAGGTTGAGGAGTTGCTCCCCTCGCCACAAGACAAACGCCCACTCAATCATAAATATTATTAATAATGTGTGCGGTTGCGGTTTGGTGGTTTTGCTGCTTTTCGCTGGGTTTGCTTTGGACTTTGTGCTCTTCTTGCACTGCATGCCTTTGGGCTAATTTATTTAGTTTTGCAGCGAGAACTAAAGTTTAGCTAGTGCCACGCCAAACTTTGCACCACGGGCCAACTTTTGGTCGGAGGGCTGTTTGAATTGGGCAAAACTCAAATTTGGCAACTGCAGCGCAAAAGTTGGCTGTCTTTGTGGGCTAACAAGCCGGCTTCTGGCTCCTGGCTCCTGGATCCCTGACTCCATCCAATTCTGGCCGGGGTCTGTCATCTTTTGTGGCATGTCGACTGCGTATTCGAAATGTTTAATATGGAAAGCCACTTTGCAGATGCCAAATTAAAGTTGTCACATTAGGCAAATGAACGAGCCTGCCAGATCTAGAGAGAGAAAGATATATAGATAAAGTGAGATAGAAAAGATATATAATATTTTTGGGTGCGTGCCAGTTAAAAGCATTGCAGCGCTGCTCGTTTTAATCTTGAAGAAATAACTTTGGCGCTGGGCGATGATAAATCATAAACAGCCCCAAAAACACAGCACAGCAACAGAGCATAGAAGATGCCAATTGCTGGCGTCGTTCTAGGCACGAGGAGGGAGAGAGACCAGGACGTGGTCCTGGCACGGACCGAGCGCAACAATATGTGAATATGTTATTTGTTCGGGGAATTGTGAAAATCTCAACAGGTCCCCGCACTTTGCATATTATTTTTAATACAAGCTCGAGCTGGGCTCGAGACCGTGCCCCAAAAAGCCAGATGGCTCTGCGGGCGGGTGACGGGGCAGGTCAGGAGAGGTCAGCCAATTGCCAGGCTGTCTTGTGGCTTACCGCCAGCATGAGAGAGCAGGACTCAGACGGCGACATCCATCATCTGCGCAAGTATTCAACGGCTGGCCTCATTAATCGATAAGCTACGGCCAGCATCTTCATCTCTTTCACTTTTCCACTTAATTTTTTGTTATAAATTTTGCAGTTCAAGTCCATTAGAATAGCTCTGCTCTGCAGTTGGTTTGCACTCGGAGTGGCGGGTGCATTATTCATGAGTGCATGCAAATTGAATAGCAAGTGGAACACGTAAATTTCGTTGGACAAGTCCGACTCCATTGTCTTGCCGGACGGGCTGTCAATGCGAATTACTCGGCCAAGTCAAGCGGAGGAGTGCAGAGGGGGGGGGGGGTGGAAGGGAGAGGAATACCTGGCTTGGTCGTATGCACAACTTCAATTCCCTGGTTGAACATTCATTCTGATTATGCACAGCACACTCATGTTCCAGCATAGATATGGCTACATATGGCCGCCAGATATATCTACATGCGATACAAGGCGGATTCGGCAATTTGAAGTCTTTGGCGACGACCTTCGACCCGAGTGCAGCAACAAATGGCCAAGATTCAATTACGCCAGCGCACACAATTCAAATGTTAACGGCGCATTTGCCCTTATTAAATTATCATTCGATTATGCCATTATGTTTTCGATTGCACTGGGATTGGGATTGGAACTTCATCTTCAACTCGAAGTCGCCGGCGAAGTCAATTGCAATGTTTCTCCTTAATGGCACATCCGGCGGAAGTCTAACGAGACTCGCACATAGCCTACGGCCCGGCCCGGGTTGTTGCCAACAACTCGTTGCCAAAACTCAAGAAGAACCCGCCACCGCCCCTTGAACCGAGTCGACCCCTTTCTTTAAAATGTAGATGCTACATCTGCACAGTTGTAGATATGCCTTTTATTCGTTTTATGCAGCGTAAATTGCTTTGTGTTGAAAGTATCTGGCGCACTCCATATGATATATGTACTCCAATACCCATTAAATGTAACGGTTATGATCTCACGTACTACCATTTTGGGAATTTTCAATATGAGAACTGCTTAAATTGTCCTCAAAATGGGCATTCAAGCAGCAGCAACGAGCTCCTTGCCAGTCGCACATTAGAACAACGGCAAAGGATGTGAGATAAGAGTCAAAATAAGTTTACACCTGTTGTTAAAGTGTCCATTACAAGCAAGTCGACTTGCTAACAATATCTACTTATTGAGTTGATATCAACTGAGTTGTATTCAAATTTTTATTTTATTTCTATCTTGTTTCTAAATTGAATTGAATTCAAAGAGGATATACCTTAAAATTTGATGTCATATTTTGATCGAAACTTAAAATTAATTTTTAGAATTCAATGTTAATGCATATCATTGAAAGAAACATTTAATTTAACTTTAGAAGAAAATGTAAAATATTTTTAGTCCTGATAATATTTCAATTTAATTGCTGGTAAACTTTTAGATAAGGAGTTGAGCATATACAACTGACTGTTGTGTACATTATATATATATTTTTTTTACTAAATATACATTTATTTACATCAGTAGTTGAACCAGTACCAACATAAAACACCATAACAACACATTTAGGAATATATCATAACAACCAAACCTCAGGGTACATTATATATATATATATTATTCTATATTTATCTTTCTTTATATTCTATATAATTTTTTCTATTTGTCTATAAAGGCGCTTGCTAACTTGTCCAAGTTGCGTCTGCTCGGTTCTGCTTTTATTCTTAATTTACTTCTTGTTGTATGTTGTGACAACTGCGCCCCGGCATCAATTGAGGCAATTTACCAATGAATGCTCGCTTCTAACTTCCATTTCCCCTTTGGCAACCGCAACCCTTTGCCAGGGTTGTCCAGCATCGTCGTCGCCGTCGCTGTCGCCATCGGCGTCGACGTCGACGTCGACGTCCATCACTTTGTATACCTCTGGGTGTTAGCCAACGCCAATCAAGCGCAAAACCATTTTTGACATGCTTCGACATGCCAGCGGTCGAACAGACGGAAGGACGAACGAACGGTCGGTTAGCCAACCAAAACCAGGCAGGAGCAGCAGGAAGGACTCGCCTGGACAATGACAATTCAATTACAGAAATGGAAATAGCGGCAGGCATAAAAATCAAATAAAAGCAGCATAAAGTCCGGATAAGCAAATAAAATCAGTGGGCAATGTGTGTGTGTCCTGCCCATCTCCCCTCTTCCCCCTGTTCCGTGCTCGCAGGTTGCCGCCAACCGGTAAAAATGTTCGGCCAGTTTCCGGTTTTTGATTAAGTTCCCTCTCCGATTGATTGGGCGACCTTGTTGCTTGTCTGCCGCCTGGTTTTTGCGGTCAATTGCCAATTGGCGCCATACGCACGTAGACCACTGGCCCATCCCGCCCCTTTCCCCTCAGGGGGAGCGCATAAAGTTCCCACGCAAAGTCCCCAACCGAGTGCCAGGCAGAGCATCGACAGAGAGGCAAATTAATTTGCCGGCAAGTGCATGCAATGGCCATTCCACAGACACTTCGCCTGCGTCTGTGGCTCTGACGACTGTGGCCATTGCGGTTGACACCTAATCCAAAGTCACCTGGCCAACAACTGCTGGCTTAAAGCTGGGCCCAGCTCAGCGAAGCGTTCTCGTGAAATTACGACAAGTTGAAGTGGACTGTCGTGGCGGGCACGCGGACGGGGACGGGGGTGTTTGCTATTGAAAATTCATAGCCAAAAATTTATTCATGGCCTGCCGCTGACTCTGGAGTCATTAATATTTAAGCAGAGTCGTCCGGCTGCAACTTCTGCCCGGGTCACCTTTCTCGGGCCCGTCACAAAGTTTCTCGCTGTCAGTAACGGTGTCTCGAGGACACGAGGGCGCATTTTTTACGGCTTTAAGTTTTGTCCTGCCTACAAGACGGCAGGCAGTATTTTCCATTCCCCATCCGCTTTTTGACTACAGTGGAATGTGTTCTTCAGAAAGAAGTGGCAACAATGCTTTTCAAATATGTATATTTACAATTATTTGGATTAATCTTTGGCCTTTCTATAAACTTTTCCAAATTTAATATATTTAAAAACAACATTACCAGAAATTATTAATACATTTTTGTAAACAGTTCGTATTGACAAATAACTAAACCATAATTATTGATTTTATTCTATAACATTCTATTCCTTATTTGTAGATCACTTTGAGCCTAAATTTTCATTGTTTTTAACTGAATAAATTCTCAAATTTAGTCTATTTTTTGTCACTTGTAGGTCACATGACTAGATATTTGAGCCACTGTGCGGCCATTCGACACATTCTTACCACATCGTGGTTGCAGTCGCCTGTTAACCCGTCTGACGCTCGCATAATGTCGCAAAGTGTTCAAACTACACATTAATTTTTGATAAAATGGCTTTCGACTCGCTTTCGAAATTGTCTCAGTGGCTCTCAGTGGCGGGGTGGATGGCTGCCGCGGAGACACATCTCTGAAAGGGGTTTCGATTTAAAGACGACGTAAAACGATATTGGGAAAAGGGTCGCATTTTGCACATTTTCGCATTTTCGCATTTTCACTTGTTTATGTGGCATTTCATTTGCGCTGTCTTATAAATTACATGCTTAGCTAAGACGACCGGCGAAAGAATTCGATGCCCCGTAATTGAATCAAATTCGCCAGCATTATGCTTTTATTAATGAAATTTCCCGAGTTTTTCCATGGATATTTGAGGCATTTAGTTGGCGCTTCAAGCAGCTCGGTCCGCGGTTTTCGACCTCAGCCTCGGGGCAAGTGTGGCAGTGGTCGTGGTTGTGGCAGGTGGCCATTCGGCTAACAAAAATTCATTTATTTTCATTTATTGTTTCACATTTCCCACAGGACGGCGAGAGTTGCAATTACCGCAATGCTGGGCCAGAGCAAAGACCACAAGAAATAAGGGAAAAAAATGCGTCGCACTGAGAAAAGTTCACATATATATCTACCCTGGATTTTTATAAGTTCACTGCGAGGCGTTACTATAATAAATAACACATATTAACACACATTCGATTATGTGTACGTATTTTAATATTTATTTGTGTTCGTTCAATTACATTTCACTCTTCAGCTGGCCTGGCGCCATCTAGCGCTCATTGCTCGCCAGCTTACACCTTATGTGATCGCCTGTCTTCAACTTCACCCAAAGGGTATCTTGCAGTCAAGTTTCCAATTTCGGCAGCCTTTTTTTTGTGTTTTTCTTGAGAGCGAATTTTATTTACTTTTTACTGCCCAGGAGTGTTCATAATTTTGTTGACTTGTCGTGTAGATTGTAATTTTTACTGCAGGACAAGCGCAAATACATAATTGAATAAGAGCCACAAACCAGCCAAGAGCCGAGAGCCGGGCAGCGACGTGGCGCAGCCAGAGCTGAATTTCTTCACGGGATGCACAGAGAAAGGGTGCTAGAGAGTGGGAGGGGGAGGGGGGCGGAGACGGTTGCCAGTTTGCCAGCAAAAGTTTTAATTCAATTTTTTCTGCGTTGTTAACTTGAGACGCAGACGCCGATGCTCAAGTTGATTAATTTCGCATTTTTACGCTTGATTATATATATATACAGATGTGCATATATATGTACCCGCAGAGTCCTTTCTTGAAGCATCCTTTTCGCTGGAATTTGCCTTCGTTCACGCACTTGCTGTCAAAGTTTTTCGCTGCGGCAACTTTTCCAGCACGCGAATCTTTTTTCGTGACTAAAATATGGCGTCGAATCCTTTGGGAAATTTCGATATCACACTTTGTTCGTCATGCCTGCTCTTCCAGTCTCTGTACGTGTATATGTGTGTGTGTGTGTGTGTGGGTGTGAGTGTGGGTGTATGCCAAAGTTCATTACCCATACATGTGAACATATATACGAAATGAAATGAAACGTCGAAATGAGCAAAAGTAATGAGAATTGCTCTGGAACAAGGCGGCCCGTTTCGCAAGCAATGATTAACCACAGAGAACCACAGTCAGGGAGGGGAGCACAAGGAGAGGCACAAAGACAACAACACGGACAATGGACTAGCGCATACCCTTCCTCCTTAACCAATCGGCTTGCCACTCCCACGCAATATCATAATTATTACGAGCGCATCAATTTCTCGACTTCGTCCTGGGGTTGTAAGCAGTATTTGTGATTTCCTGTCGGGCTTCTCCATCATCTTTTTCAATCCGCAATTAATGCAGGGAAGCACTGTGAGTGTGTCGATAAAATTGCACGTGTGATTTGCAATTAAAACAAATTACTTGCTGCTCACGGCATTTTGACAGCGCATCTTCGACTTAACGACTCACAAACGAGGGCAAGGATATGACACAACACGACTCATGGAATTATATAGGTAACTCTATCAATAACGTAAAATTGACTGTAAGAAATAGAGGGAAGAATGCAGATTTAGATATACAGAAAGAAACCCAAGCTAAACTGGAGACAAACAAATATAAAGAACCGGAAATATGGTATTTCTGAACTTACCTAATTCAATGTGGGAGCAGGAGATGGGAAACAAAAAGCGGGATAAAGTTATTCAACGAGAACTATTCATCAGCTTTTTGTATCAAGTGGAAATCTAACAAAAATAAAGAAAAACAAATCTGGAAATTTCGACACATTAACAAAGAAGGGAGATAAACAAAGGGTCAGGATAATTACCTTATTTTCTGTAATGGATTTGCTACTGGATATAAACTTAACCTGCTAACTTTGCTCTGAAAATTGACGAATGATTAAAGATTGAACTACACAAGAAACTAATCCTTAGTAATGTTTAAAGTGGATTGAAAAATATTTTCATTTGAATAAACAAAAAATGAAAAAATAGTTTATAAAAATAACATTATTAACTGTCTTTCTTTTGCTAAACAGACAATTATCTCGAAATTGCTTCTGGTTGACTTCATGAGGTCATAATTTTACTCTAGAAAGATTAGAGAGTTAAGCAATTTCTAAAAAAAGATAAGTATGGATGGCCAACGTCGAAGAACTGTCACATTCTATGTATATTCTCGCAGTGATTATCAATTTAAATCTAGTTCTGCGATAATTTTCTGCTTGTTGGTTCTTTTGTCTCTCGCTTTCTACGCCATAATATCGATCTTCTTGACGCTAAGGCTTAAGCATAATATTCTATTCTATATGCTACTCAATTGTGCTAAAAGGTGCTAATGTTGTTTGGAGAAAGTTTGGCGAACCGTGAAGAGAACTACGGAAAAAACATAAAAATATCGAAATGAATAGAAAAGAAATGTGAAGACGACACAACAGCCACAAAGCTTTGTAATGCTCAAAAGAAAGACGTCTGCGCAGAGGAGAGCCCAAAGAGCTGCGGGGGGGATAAGCAGGGGGAGACAATAAATCAAATTGTATCTATTGTTGTGCACGAAACATGGACTATGAGTATGTAAATGCGAATAAACGCGAATGTGTTTTTTAATTATACGAAATTTCATTCGAATTGATAGCGAATTTGCATAAATGACAAACCGACTGACGAACTGTAAACAGTAAACAGTAAACAAGTTGTTTCCTAACTGTGCTCAGCTCCATGTAATTGCGACTGCGACGGAGCAGCAGGCAGAAGAGGAATCGCGAACAATTAACAGATCTCAGGCCTCAGATTCTGTTCGCTTTGGTCGATGACTCAAGCAAACTCTTCTGCTGTCAACGACGACGAAGGCCAAGAACCACTGCGAGCAAGATCAGGTGTCGAGTTGAGTTGTAGTTTGTGTAGTAAGTGGTATGAAATGAGGCATTTTCAAGAGGCGTTTATTTTGTTTTCCAGTGTTTTTTTTTTGTTGTTTTTGGCAAGCATGTGGTACGTGGGGTACGTGGGGTACATGTGTTTGTTTCGAGGGGAGTTACGAGATACACTTGTATCTGGATACGAGTACGAGTTCGAGTACATAACGAGTATAAGTAGTAATTAGTATAGGTTTTGTGGTAATTAGCAATTATAATTATGGTGAATAATAATTTAACTAAGCATACAATGAGCGCGCGTGCAAATCACAAAGCAGTCAAGCTACTACCTACTACAGTCTAACGACTGACCCCTCGCTCGTCGCCGGAGTCGCCACCGCGGCGGAGTCGAAGCGCTGGGTGCGCGGTATGGGCTCCGCCTTGCTCTTGATCAGATACTTGGCGAACTCGGCGGGCGAGCGAAAGGATTTGATCGGGAATTTGCCGAAGCGGCCGTTCGTCTTGGACACCACGTAGTAGATGGGGAAGGCGCCGGGTGTCACCTGTATGGGCAGCGCCTCCGATTCGCCGCCAGCCAGCGGACGACGGCCCTCAGTTTCGAGGGGGAACTGCAGCTGCTTCTGCTGCTTTGTCTTCAGCTTCTGCTTGGGAAAGGCTTTTAGTTCGAGCGTGTTCGAGTTTTTTAAAGCGGTCTGCGTTGCTTCACCATGCTTGGCGGGACGCATGCGTCGCGAGTCCAGGTACTGTCGTTGACGCGCCACCTTGTTGCCGCCGCCCGGCCGCAGCGTCTGTATTTGAAAGAGTTCCGAGTTCATTTGATTGCCGTTCCGATCCTGCTTGGGCGGCAGATCCTGCGGATTCACGCGTATCACCTTCTGCGGCTTGTTCTCGATCTCGATGACCTCCTCCTTGACCAGCTCCTGCGACTCCTTGGCCACACCGACGGCGAGCACTGCCCACAGCGCCACCAGCAGCAGCTGCAAAGTGGAAGCAAACTTAGACACGGATCAAGCGGCAAACTCATCAATCAGGCAAATTACCAAAATATGACGGATGCCGAACATCTTGTTCAACCACAACAACTGGAACACTTCTACGTTAACTACTCAGACTTCAGTCAGCGTCTATTTCTGTTTCTGTTTCTGTTTGTGCTGCGATCGTCTCCCACTCCGCGATTGCGACTTTAGTTAAATGCTGCCGTTTGACGACTGAACTGCGATCTCGGTTCACAGCAGCGCTGTAAGCTTCTTCTCGACTGCCGCTGTCAGTCTGTCTTCCCCTGCGCCGCTGCTACCAAGTCCGTCTCGTCCGCCTCTGCTCCGTTAGATTCTTTTTAATGAAGTGGCCTGGCCTTTTGTTAACTTTGGATGTGTGCGACGCAGCCCGGGCAAATTATGAGCTGAAATTTATGTGGACGCTAACAAATTGCTAGCTGCGGCGGATTCGAGTAATAGAATTCGGCGCGCACAGGTTTAATAACTTGCTCATTAAATTTGCCACGCATTGGCGTATAAGGAAGAGGTTCACTCTATAAAGCATCAATGGTAATTACCTTGCTTTCCTAAATAAATTAAGCACAGGAGTACGCTCAATTCAAGGTTGCATTACGCAACAAATTTGGAGTGCGCAGAGCTAGGGAGAGTCGCGAGTTTATGGCGCGATCTTCTTGAACTTTACTCTGGCTGCGTCCAAAACGAACAACAGCCACTTTCCCAAACTAAAATAGAAGACTGTCAAAAAACCATTAACAAAATTTCATTCAGAAGCAATAAACGAGAAGATTTATTAGCAATGATTTTGAAAGCCTCAAATTTGGTGCTGTATTGAAATAATTCAACTTACTTATACTAACATTTCTATATAATAATATTTGCTATTTATGTTAAGGTCTGTTTATAAGACTTTACTTATTGAACTACTTTACTACCATTCTAATTGTGTTTAGTCAGCATTCAGATAAACCAAATCAATTCCAATCAGTTGATTTTATAGACTTATAGCGTATATACTTGTCGCTATTTGCAATATTTGAGACTTCGTTGGCGTTTTTTCTGGCTTTTTGTCATCCCGAAGGCGACGATCGATCGCACAGTGGGTGACAGCGCAAAAACAGCGCACAAAACACATTTTTCCATCCCCATATTGATCATGTTCGATTGTGATTCGAACTGCGATTGTGATTACCTCATTGATTAATTCGCTTTGCAGCGACCTCTGCTCGCGCTGCCTCCGCCAACTCCGGTTGCCTGCCACTGTGCCGCGCCCCTTCCAGCCTTGTGGCGAGATTTTGTTGCGTCTTATTGTTTATTGTTAGAGAGATCTTGGTAGATATTTTGTCAATTATTCGATGGCAAGCACCATTAAGTATGCATTACTAATTATTGTAATGGAATTATTTATGATTATTGCGTCTTTGCACATTGTTTGGCCATCAGCTAAAAATACTATACGAAAAAATGTAGTGATAAAAAAATGATAATATTAATAAATAATACAAAAGATACTTCCCCCATTTCAAGCGAAAGACAACTGAATGCTAATTCAATTGTTTTTATATTCGTGCATTTATCGCATACTCAAACAAATGATATTGAAATGATAAGATCATTAAAATATTTGCGCACCGGATTGCTTTTAATACTCTCCTTACCGGAGTTAATACTCGTATTTGCTTTATTGCTCAACGATTACCTTTAATCGCTCAGCGCAACATTGAAGTGTATTTTTAATAAGCGTTGCAAATTTCATGTATTTTTTTTCAAATCTGTCAGCGGGAAGTCTTAATGATCTAAGCGCACTTTATTAATCGTTAATTAACGAGTTAAAGTTTGTACGCTTTGAAAACAGAAGTTACGATTGAAGTGCCCACTTTATAAGCTTGAGCTGCTCATGTAAACAAGTTGTTGATGATGTAATAAAAATATTTGTTTGGATGATTTTCATCAGAAAAGTTTAACCTGAATCATAGACCTCTTAAAAAGTGAATAGAAAATATTTTGTAAATTCTAATCTCTTCCATTTGCCAGGAAATTGAGCAGTTGAAGGTGAGTTGAGTTTATTTGCGCTGCTGAGTACTTAATTAGTATGCATAACAAGTAGATTAATGATATTTAAATGTCGAAAAGTTGAACTTGTCGAGACTCGCTGGCGATTGAATAACTTCATTAATCAATCGCCCAACCAGCTTAAAGAGCAACAAACAGACTGTGCTTTACAATGATGGGCAGTCAGTAAATATTTGATGCACTCACAAACTTGGCCAGTTTTTTGTACGTTCCATCGTAAAGATTCACTTTGGCATTGACAAAAAGAATTTATTGCACTTGAAAGGCTGCGAAGATGACAATGGCTGTGGCAAAAACAAGCAGCAGAAGGAATCAGTACGTGGAGTGTGGCAGCAACCGCATGTAAAGTAACCGAAGCAATGCAGTCGAGACAGTAATAAAATGTCAGAGCAAAAAGGATGAATGGAAATGGGCAGAGCGCTGAGGGAACTGTGGCAGCCACTTCCATTTGCATCTCCATCTCCATCATCGGCGATGTCGGCGATGTCGGCATTGTCGCGC
Source organism: Drosophila rubida (assembly GCA_035046165.1). Taxonomy (NCBI): domain Eukaryota; kingdom Metazoa; phylum Arthropoda; class Insecta; order Diptera; family Drosophilidae; genus Drosophila; species Drosophila rubida. The sequence continues at coordinate 35,665,511 of JAWNOF010000021.1, forward strand.
CATCGATTGTTATTCAAAGCAGCCATAATCCAAGTGCGCCAAGAAGCTGTTCCAAGACGTCGTCGAAGGGGAGACAAAAATTGGCTAAAGGGTTTGGGTGAGTTTTTCCTCAGCGTTGGCTTTAGTTTGGCAAGTGTTCGGGGAATTGAGCAGCGACTCAACAGGTTTTAGCTTTTAAGCCCTTTTGTTGAAAAGCGCCCGGCGCTAGTCAATGTCAATTCTGTAATCGCTAATGGATTATTTAAAGTGTTCGCTCACTCTCTTACGCCCCGTTCTCCTGGCGACTTTAAAGAGCACCAATGCTGTGGGAGAACGCCTCACACCTTACACCCTAGTCCCCGCCGCCGCCCGCGCCCAAAGGGGTAACAGTAATTAGATTGCAAAAAAGGCAGTGTGTGTGGCATGATATGGGTTCAACTGGTCGCCAACCAGCGAAAAGGTCAACACATAATGCTGACCGCAAAGTAAGTATCTGGCTTTTGGTCCTTTCCTGCGGCTAATGTCCGCCAAATCCGGTCGCATTTGTTTTACGTGCGATGTAAAATGTTACTTTCTTTTTCTATACCCTGTACTGAGTGTCTAAAAGTGGCAGCCACAACTATTTGACCCGCAGAACTTGAGCAAGTTTAATTTTATAACTTGCTGCGGAACATCTGAAATAAAATTCGTTTGGCATGCAAGACATCTACATTCTATATTATATTACAGATATTTTCATATGATATTGCTTGTCTTCTAAATTTCCATCTGCAGCATGCTGTCCAGTTGAGCTTACTCTACCGCAGCTTTTTGGCTACATATTTTTTTTGGTTACAAGCAGGCCATAAATTACATATTAGCTATAAGGATCTCTATAATTTACGAGTGGGTTAAACATGACATAAGGTCCAATAATTACCAGCGAGTGCACAACCTTCGTCTAGTCCTCCCCCTCAACTCGTGACCCCCCCCCCCACAGCAGCTATTGTTTTCACTTCTAGTGTGCTCGAATTGTAGAGATTAACTTGCCGACACTTTGCTGACTCGCTTCTTTTGTGTGGCAGGGGGCATGCCACCTTCTTGGGGTTGCAGGCTGAAGCGGCAGTTGCGTGTGTGTGTTGTCGTCTCATCAGGAGTTGTCAGCAATGTTTCTGTGGTTTCTTCTTTTATTACATGACAATTACCACTATCACACACATATGTGAGCCGCAGTTGCTCCACCTACGCTGCCAGCAATCGTAAAAAAGAATGAAACAGCACTTTGGGTAGCCAATAACCGTTATGTGGAACCCACAACTCACTGCGTTCGAGTGCGTAGATTCAAAGTTCTTCTCACTACTTCAACTTCAACTGTCCCAGAATTCGCATATTACTTTCAGCTTATCAGTTAAAGAAGTCATTTCATGGAAAAATAAATGTAACTTAAGAAACATGGATGTAATAGAGATGGAACCGCTATTCAACACATTGTGTTACGTTTTTACTCTTTGCTTTAAACTTGCAACGTTGTCTCAGCAAAAAATTAATATTCTTCTATGCAAATGAAGGTAATTAAGTGTCTTAAATTTGCACATGAACTTAGATGAATATCTCCAAATTATACTTGAATATATCATGAAATGAATTCTAATCCTATAGCTTTAAAAACTTGACGTAAATTAATTTCATACATCTGTGTTCAATGATTGTTCTTATCACTAAAATATCAATTTTGATATAATTTTTCTATAATCCCATCTGCTTTACGTGTTCAACATTATAATTTTAAAAATTGGTATTGTCCAGAATCTGCGTTATTGAGTAGAAATTGTGTTCATAAATAAATTTGTAATCCAAATTTTTCCACAATTGATCTACCAAACAGACTTGCTTAATCCTTTTATTTTGCTCTATTATTCAAGTAAAGTTAAAGTATAAATATACAAATAATGTATATATAAACATATTTACATCTATATGGAGTTAAACTGTAGTATATGTTCTTTATTAAAATAATCGTTTTTATATATTTTGTAACAACGAAAAGAATAATATTGATGTAATTAACAATTTAAATTTGAATTTGAATTTTAAATTTGAATTTATTTTATGTATTCTGTATAAAAAGTAGATCTTCGTCGTACTACTTTTTCCGTTTGACCTTCAATTAATAGATTCTCATGTCAATTAACAAAAGCAACTAAAATAATTTAACGGCTGATTTTGTCTATTCATTGAATTTAAGTCAATTGTTTTATTGATAGATTTCTTAAATTGATAATAAGTTGGAGTCGCTAATCTTTAGTATAGTATTAAACACAAATTTGAATTCTAACTGAGCTGTCTGCTGCAGCAATCAATTACATTTTGCTTTGAATTTAAACATCAAACAATTTGAAGCAATGAATTTAATGCACTTGCAATGGGAAAATCGGATATTTGCGAGTATTTTGAAGAGGAAATCTTTGTGGGAATGCGGAGCAGTCAGCGGAATGAATAAATATTTGGCTGGAGCATAATAAATGCGTTGCAAAAATGCTTTTGTTAGCTCTTGAAATATTTAAGCAGTCGCTGGCGAGGAGGGGGCCACTTAGGAGTTGGGCCTGGCCACCTCCAAGGCGGCGGCTGCTGGAGCCAGCAGAAGCTCAAGCTGAAGCTGAAGCTCACAAGCTGAGCGCCTAATGTAATGAGTTGCCGAGAGCTGGCCACCAATGCGACGATGGCTCCGCCCTGAATCGTGTGGGGCGCTCACTTGGAATTTAGACGACGGCGCCAACTGCGCAGCTGCAGGAATTCGGGCTCGTCCAGTTGGCGCAGCGCGCTCGAAGACTCGTTGGGGGTGCGAAAGGATGGGGCAAAGGTTTGGCGTTCCCGCTGCCGATTGCGGAGCGAGTAAGCACTGTTCCATTCCCAAACTGTTTCGCAGAGCATAGGAGACGTGGCGCGCGGGGGAGGGGCAGGCGTGCTAGCTGGAACTGGAGCTGGAAGCGAAGCTGCAGCATATGTGCATATTTATATAATAAAACTTCAATTAGAAGCATAAAAGCGACTGAAGCAGCAAATTGAGTGGCATTTCGTAGAGTGCGACAAACCTTGGAGTAGTGCAGGGTATGCTATAGGTATACCCTGTGAACAGTCAGGCGAAAGTGCTGCGACAGAAATGCATTTGAATCTCGCTGCCAGTTTCGGCTGCCAGCCATTTGCATGGCGAGCACGCAGAGCCAATTAGCGCTAATGCAAGGCTCATAATTTCACACCTTACGGCAGTAAAAACAGGCGAGGAGCGGGGGCGAGAGAGAGATTGCGGTTGCCAGCAAATGTGGAGACAAGCAAATGAGGTGCCCGGCAAACCAGTTCCTGATGCCATGCAAATGTGGAGCTTGTGGCAAATGGAGCATGTCAGTGGCGTGCTGCAGTGCGGCACTGGACTCACCTTGCAAACGAGTATGGCCAGCGAGTGCGAGTGTGTGTGTGAGTGAGTGGATGTGTGTTTGCTGTTTGTAAGGTGTTGATTATGCCTTTGATATGCAAATGAACCGGTTTTACGGCCAGTCAACCAAATGCCCCCAGCCTCAGCCACAGCTCGTCCTCGAGCTGGCGAACAAATGGCGCTAATGATGGCTGAGCAGCCAAAAGCCAAGAGCTGACGATGACACCGCCTGGCCAGCCACATGATACGCACTCATATGGCCACCTAAAGACTTGTAAATTCACTCCAAAAAAGGGTTCTAAGCACTCGCCGCCGATTACGTGCCCAGTGCTGAGTGCGCTTGCAACCCCAATTAGACTCATTAGGCGAAGCTGGCATTACAATGGCCACCGGGAAGGTGTGAAGCGTGGGCAGACCCAAGTGCCGGCTCCTTGGAGTGATTTACGACACAAATTACGGCCTTAAATGGACAAACATGCGTAGTTTTAATCATAGGCCTCCATTAACGGGGCGCATCCCCCAAAACTACGAACTACGATACAAACGGCGTCCCCGAGTGGGCATAAAGCATGTGACATAAATTAATTAACTTTTTCTCACGTTCCACACTCGCTCACGCACCAGCCTTATTGCCTTATTAGCCTTGTTGTTGCCCCGTCGCCTTCGCCTCTTTTTGTTGTTTATGCAAAACTATTCGTAGCACACGGACACGCTCCCGTTTTCCGTCAGTTAATGGCGAGCTGGCTTTTCAAATTACTCAGCCGGGTGATGTTAGGCAGCCCAACGATCCGTTAACGAAGAAATCGTGTTTTAAGTTGGCCCAAAGAGCTGCCACAGCTATCATTGAGCATATGATTATTACACTTCGTTTCAACATCATTCCATGTAAATAGTTTCACATTTTCACCTAACAATTGCGTAATGAAAGCTTTTAAAACTTTATGCCAATCAGAAATAAATGAAATCATTGCATACAATAAAATGAAAATTATTAAAGTCGCAAAGACAATGCATAAATAATGGTCATAAAATTAGATTAAATTACAAATAGAGTCGGGAAAATATTTTACTTCAGCACACTCCTCCTTTCTTTTTCAGAAACATATATTTTTAAAATCATTTTATTCTTCAAATTATCTTAGAATAAATTGTTCTAAATGATTATTAGTTCAAATTTAAAATAGATTCAGCAAAATCGTGATTTCTCATTCACAATTATATATTGTAGTAATTGCTATATTTTAATTCATTTTATTCTTCAGCTAGTCTCGGAATTGATTATTTAAATTATAATTCTTTCAAATTAAAAATAGTCATAGAATAGAGAATTTGTTACTTCAGCTTTCCAAACATATATTTTTGAATCAATATTATTATTCTGATGTTTTTACAATTATTTGTTGAAATTGAAATTAGTTCAAAATTAAAATAAATGTGGAAAACATTTAACTCCAGCACATTTGTTACTATTATATATATTAAATCATTGTATTTTTCGAATAGTCTCAGAATTGATTGTAGAAATTGAAATTAGTTCAAATTAACAATATATAGTTTGGAAAACATTAACTTCTTTTCATTTATTCATAATTTTTTCTTCAAAAGCATATATTTTTCAATCAATATTATTTGGAAAATAATCACAATTATTTGTTGAAATTAGTTCAAATGGAAAATAGATTCGGATGAACATTTTACTTCAGCAAGCATCCTTTCTTCTTCACAATCCTATATGTATTTGATATATATTTCATATTTGCGATATATTTTTTAATTAATATTATTATTCAAGTAATCTTAGGATTGATTGCTTTTAAATAAGAGAGACTTCTCCAAGAATTTCCCCTGCTGTTCGACTGACTTTTGACGTTCCTAACTTGGATTTGGGTCAAATATTTGACTTCTGTTTTTTGCCATCCATTTTGATGGTTTGTTTTTGTTGCGTTGTTTTTATGTCGCAAGATTCGAGTACTCGAAATGCAAATGAAGAGCAAACTTGGGGACATTGTGCTTAGAAATCGCTCTCGCGGGAAATTATAAATATTTCCACTAGAAACAAAAAAAAAATGAGAAAATGTGAACACGCAAAATATTTAAAAAGTTGCGCCTAATTGTTAACGGCCGCCACCGATGGCAGGCACTTTATGGGCACTCTGGCGCGCAGGGGGAGGCGGCCGGGAGTTGGCCGAAGTTGGGTGCGTACTTGTGCATTAAACACCCAAAAGAACGTACATTTTACACTACAACTGCGAGGGCATGAAATTGAATTAAAACGGGGCACAATTTTCCACTAAACTTGGAGTGGGGAACGATGGCATTGGCAATCCGGAGTTTGAAATGCGGCCGCGCCTGGGGCGACGGAACACGGGACTTAACTGGCATTAATTATGACGCAGGGCGGCCGGACACGGACAACTGGGCAGCCAGCAATGGGACACAGACAGAGCGCATATGTGCATATCCGGAGGAGGAGGAGCAGGAGTAGGAAGAGACACGGCTGCAATGTCAAGGCAGGTGCGTGCTCCGGCAGAATTTAATTGACCAGCAAACAGTGGACAGTGGAGAGTGGAGAGTGGACACAGCAAGTCCGGCTGCTTGCCACAACTGACACAGTGTCGGAGAGGAGTAGTTGTGCTGCACGCATTTACGTTAATTCCATTGATGTTGCAATTGCCGCATTGTTGCTGCCCACGCCCGCCAACGTGGCAACCTGGCAACCCGGCAACCTTTACGATTTGGGCTCCCACCTGGGGAGAGCACATTAAATAATTACCGCAAATGGGCTTGGCGATAATTTTTGCACCAAAACCCGCGGTCAGCGCAAAAAAATTTTAATTGTAATTGCGAAAACAATAAACAAATGTGCCACGCTCCGTCCGCCGTTCAGCAGTTGTCCACTGGGCCTAGGCTGTGTGCACACAGTGCATCCATAAATACACGCGGGAAATGCCCACTGGATTGCATGCGTATTAAGCAAATGCGAAGGACACTCACTTGGCTTGCCCGACGCACAGATACCCAGCATTCGTTGCAGGCGCAGCTATGAGGACTTAGGACAATGATCAGAATGGATTGAGAACGTCGAAACCTTTCAACTTGCAGGACAATGGAGAATAACTGAAATGTATAAATAAATGTAAACAAATATATAAACAATGCAAACAAATATTTAAGTTTATCTTAAGGAACTTAAAGCTTTAGAATAGTTCGAAAATACATGGTTTAATTAATTAATATATGTATTATTACAACTTTATTGCCTTTAAATTTTTAGCCAATTATCCTTTATTTTATATTATAACTTCACTTTATTGGCGAAACATGTTTATTTGCAGAATTTATTGTGAAAAGTTATCCAGTTTTACTTTATTATATATATATGTATTCTCTAAACACGATACAATATAAAATGCAGAGTAAATAATGTATGCTTCTTTGAAAAAAAATTCAAACAAATTTTAAAGTTTCTCTTAATAAAATTTAAACATCATACTATGTTCAAAGTACATGTTTAAATTGATTAAAATCTTTATTATTAAAAGTTTTTAGTCGTATAACTTTTAATCAGTTATTCTTTATATTAGATTGTAATTTAACTTTATTTACGAAACATGTTTATTTATAGAAATTATTATGAAAATTTATCCCACTTTACTTTGTTATATATGTATTGACTAAACTTGATAAACAATATAAAATATATAGTAACAAATAGCTGCTTTCGAATAAAATAAACAATGCAAACAAATTTTAAAGATTCTCTTAAGAAACACATCATACTATGCTGAAAATACATGCTCAACTTTTAGTCAGTTTTCCTTTAGTTTATATTATAATTAAACTTTATTTACAAAACATATTTATTTATTTATTATGAAAAGTTATCTAGTTATACTTTGTTTTATATATATATTGACTTAACATAATACAATATAAAGTGCAGAGCAAATAACATATGAGTCTTTTGATGAATATGAGCCATGCTAGAATTTTTTAAAATTTACCTTACAAAAATGAACACATTAGGCTAATCTGAAAATTAGTAGTTGAATTAAAATCTTCATTATTCTGAGTTTATTTGCCGTCTGATTTGTAAACAGTTATCATTTATTATATATTATATTTTAACTTTATTTACAACATATGTTTATTTACATAAATTATTATGAAAAGTTATGCAGTTATACTTTATGTTATAAAGTTATACCTATAATATATAAGTAATGCCCTTTATAAGGCCATTTTGCAATACTTTCTACAATAAACAATGAATAGACATTAACACTCGAACAGATGTGCGCTCTTGCAGCTGAACTGGCCAACCCTATGGAGCAATAAATAAAGGGTACAACTGCGGGTACAACTCGCATTTTATTTAATTATTGCCAGCGGCTGCGTTTCGACTGTCGAGTCCGAAGAGTCTGTAAAAATGCAGCCAGAGTGCATTTAATTTGCATAAAGCCTGGCAAATTTAATATGCGGCCATTTAAAGAGCCAAATCGAATACACCTGAATAGCGTGATGAGGTGTCAACGCCGCTCCCAAGTGTAACTCCTCCTGCCCCGCAGTTGCCGAAGTAGCACTCCCAAGACGGTCATTTCGGGGAAGGACTGCTTAAAAATTCATCTCAAGGCTTGTGGCTTCGGCTCAACCCGTTCGCAGGCGTCGCGGCAGCTGGCAGTTCCATCATTTACCAATTACTTAATTTTTTAGGGCGTCAATGAAAAATCCTTCAAATTAAAACAAACAGTTGTCGCTGTCAAATCGCAGAGCGAGAGGGAGAGAGAGAAAGGGGGGGCTGTTCTATTGCAAAGGACATTGGACAAGTGTCTTTTAATTTCTTATTAGCGGTTTATTATCCCCGCGGACATTTGGGCCATTAATATGCAGAAACTGTGTTGGCGTCAGTCTTGCCATTAATTTTAATGAGCCAACAAAACAGCAACCAAGAAGAGCAACGGCCTGCGGCCTGCGGCCCCAAAAAGGATTAAGGCCCACTTGGTATTCAGTTAATTACTTCATCATAGCGCCAGGTGTTATTTTTGGCCCGGTAATTTCAAGAAATCTGAGCGGCAGTCGGGGGTGCAAGTAATTAGAACTTTGCTGCACCTTTCACCTGCCTAAAACCGCGCTAATCGCGGCGCAACTTGGCTACGTTTCTGAAGCGGAATGCCAGCCTGAATTGGAGTGCAACTTCATTTGCTTGCTGGACACGCACCGAGCGAGTGGTGCGAGTGGTGCGAGTGGATCATCGGTAGCAGGCTGATCGAGCAATTGGCCATTAATCCATAATTTGCGCTTTGACGGCGCTGCAGCTAATAATTTTTAATGGGATTCGAATGCCGTAAATGGTCATACTTGCCACTCTGCTTTTGGCCAGATTGCGCGCTGGCCGCGCTCGCCTTAGCGTGGCTTAACTTGGCTTGGAATGCGCGGCACGTGCATTGCAACTGCAGCAGCATTCTCGTTTCCTCGCAGTGCTAGACGTTGCTTAGTAATTTATTAATGTTTGATTGTGTTGGTTGGCTGGCTGGCTGGCTGGCTGGCGGGTAATTAACAGTTAGTTGGCGATACTTACTTTAATTGAGTTTCCAGCCCTTTTCTTTTAATTTATGAACTGCACTCGCCATATTCGGCCAGCAGTTAAACATTTAATCAATGTTCAGGCAGAGGCGAATATCTCAAATCTGCGCAGTTCGCCTGAGTTCTGCGGCAGCTATAAATATTTATGAGCGTGTTGGGGCCACAGACCTAATGACAAAGTGATAAGGACAATTAAGGAGAAAGCAGGACGGAGCTCCACGCGAACACCACAAATACTCGCAAAATGTGTCAACGCATTCTGCGAGACAGAGAGAGACTGCCGGCAAACTGCTGTAAAATATTACTGCATCTTTGATCACTTGTCATCCGCGATGATGATGAACGATCTCTGCCATCAGCGAGTGCAGCCTCCTCGCTCTGCTTGCCCCCCTGCTGCGGCATTCCGCGAAACCTGTTGACAACACTTACGACAAGCGAAACGATCTCGCTTTTTCTGCGCCAGCCAAGCCGAGTTGCAGCCCGGCAACTGGAGGCATACGAGTGAGTGAAAAAAGCAACGTGCTGGCCAAGGTGTCGATATCGCACAATGCTTTTAATGATGGGATCTTGGCCAGCTCCCAGCCCCAAGCAGGGCGGCAGGGAATGGGCGGGCGGCAGAACTGCGAATCGATGCGACGCTGTTGGCAAAAAAGTGAAACGTGGCTTGTTGCAGCAAATCGCCGAGATGCCATCGCTGATAATCAATAATTTTATATTTCTGCCACATCCCCGACAGCTCCCCAGCAACCCCTTCTTCACGCAGTCTGCCTGCTCGTCACCGCAGTCGTCGTCGTTGTCGTCGGCATTGTGTGCACTCAAAGGAGCACACAGGAGCTAAATACATCGGTTTCTGCTTCTTAGCCGTCTCAAACAAATCGATAAATGTTTTGCAGTCAATGGTATGTTGTCGTCTTGCATATGCATAAATTACTGGGCAGCCAGCTGAGCTCGCATTGATCATTGAACGTGGCGCACTAAAATTACACATATGCAATTAGAAAGCTTCTTCATCGCCGCCGTCTGCCGTTAGATGGCGCCAGCAACAACTTGCTCCACTTTGTTTCTATTGCTGAAATTTCAGTGAATTTGATGACTAAGAATTGATATATAGAAGTATGTTGGTATCAATCGACACTGATATGAATTGAAAGCATACTAGTAGAAACTTGACAACGCATTTTAATTGTAGTTCACTCAGTTCTAAATGGTTTTCTAAGCAATTTTAGAGTGCATTTCAACTCGCCTGTCTTTTCTCAACCGCAGTTGGTATTGAATGCTTGGTGCGACCACAGGCTGATTATCGATTGAGGCTGAGACGCTCGTGCTAGTCCCTTTGAGCTGTCGTCTAGAAAGCTAAAGGAATACAGCTGCAGTTGATTTCGTATGCAAATTCAGTTGACAGCCCAAAAAGCCATTTACAAGTTGGTGCAATCAGATGCCAGATAAACTAGTTGCCACGCTCACTTGTATGGGTGTGTGTGCGTCTCCTGTGGCACAGCACACTTAACCCCAAACTTCAGTGGCTGTTTGGCTGATGAAGCGGGTTTACCGCCAAAGTGCAAATCCGTGCAAACGCGTCATTCGCATTTCCAATTGGCAGCTGAACCCACTTTGAACTGTTGACACGTTTCTGATTTGCTTTTTTATTTCCATTTTCGCTTCCTATTTCCCTTTCAGTTGATTTAGATATTAATGCGCAGAAATCCAGGCAATTTTGCGGGCAAAAATGCCAACAATTCCATCAAAGTTGTCCTCTGTCGCAGCCACTTGAAACCCTTTCGACGGCTGCCAAGTTGAACGTCATGTTGCCGTGTCACGTTGTCGTTGCCCCCGGCCAAATCTATATGAGTGGCAGCTACAATTCTGTCAGCCAATCTGCAGCACAATTAGGAGTCAGTCCAGGTTGTTTTGGCCAATTCTAATGATGATTGCCAAACCGCTTACGAGCTGCAACAATAACCTTACTGCCTCTGCCCAGGCAATCGCAATCAAAGCTCGACCATTTCCAATTAAACAGCAGCAGGCAGTTGGGGCTGGCTGGGACTCAGACTGCGACCAGGACCCAAGGCAAGGAAAGTGCTCATCGCTGTTGGGGAAATGAAATCAAAAGTGCTACTACTTCTGTTGCAGACTCTGGAACCACGATTGATGCTGTTGCAAGGCGGGCAAGCGGGGAGTGCAAAAAGTCTAGTGGAGTGAAGAGCAGGGGACAAATGCACGGACGACTGGGCCGCAGACGGAAAGACCATTTGACGGGCAATAAAAATGTTGGTTCTTTAGATTCGCCAAATAAGATTTTGGCGAATGTACAATTGAGTGCGGCAAACTGGGCGACGACTGGCAGATGACCTGTAAACCATCACTTATCTATGTGTTATCTCCAAATACTAATAATGAAATTTAATGAATTTATTATTTATTTAATATTTATTCTTTAACAATCAAATTTTAAAGTATTATATGGAATATTTAAGAAACAGCAATTAAATGAAATAATAGTTTCACATATATCTTATTTAAGTTAAGCATCTCAGTGATTCCCAATAAAATGTCTGTATTCATTAAAAAGACCAAACTACAATTAATTTAAACAGAAATTTCACACATATCTTACCTTAATTTAAGCTGAGAGATACTCAGTAGTTTTCAGTAAAACACCATTATTCATTAAATAGACCAAACTACAATTAAATAAAATAGAAATTACACACTTTATTTTATGCTATAAATCTTAATAGAATTCAATAAAATGTCATTAAAGACACCAAAATACAATTATACATCTCAGAAGTTTTAATAAAATGTCATTATTCATTAAAGAAACCAAACTACAATTAATTGAAATATAAATTTCACACATATCTTACCTTAATTTAAGCTATATACTTCATTAGTTTTCAAAAGAATGTCATTATTCATTATAGAAACCAAAAATACAATTAAATGAAGTAGAAATTTCACAAGCAGATATCTTACCTTAACTTATGCTATATATCTCAGCAATTTACAATAAAAAGTACTTACTCACTAAAGAAAATAAACTAAAAGCGTTCACTTCATAAGCCACTTTGCAGCATACCCGTCTCGATTTAATGCAGGGTATATCGTATAGAGAAGCCTCGCTTCACATGCGAATGTTTCTCAAATTGGATTTCTGACCCTTTGGCCAGCGATGTGTGAAGGTCCTTCGGCGATTGCGCCTGGGCATTTTGTATTTGCATCTAATACATAAACATAATGCGTTAATTTAAAAGTATATTCCGGCCACAAACGAAAGACGGCCCGAAAGAAAGCTGGCAAAAAATATGCAAACATTTCTGTTGGTCGGTAATCAAATTTGCAATGTGTTTTATTTTTTCGTTTTTTTTTCTCCTCTGCCCAGCTTCTTCCTCAACTTTGTGCGGCGCAAAAAAAATGTAAAATATGAATTGCTACGCAGTTTTCCCCAAGGATATGTGTTTTTTATTTTTTTTTGCAGTGTGTTGGCAAGACCACAGGACATGAGCGATACACAAATAAACAAATGATGTAAATTTCATTTGCACATTTCGCATTTGGCATTCGGCATTTGGCATTCAAGTGAATTTCCGAATATGAAAAGCCACATAAACAAATTACACTTATTTATTATGCCCGACTGGGAGAAATCCTAAAACTATCCCCTAAAAAGTCGACGGCGGAAAGGGGAAAAACTTTCGTCGAAGTCCTCATCGAATTGGATTTGCGAGGTGAAAGTTGAGCATTATCCTGGGCATTTGCATGTATTTCGCATTTATCAAGCCTCTTAAATGTCATCCCATCCCGAGTCCAGACATTAAAAACCACTTTTCAGCTAGCAATCACATAAATTTCGAAGCACAACAAAATGTGTCAAAATATATTTCGAGCTCACGCACCGAAATGTCAATATTAATTTGAGGCACAATCCTTAGTCCTTCATGAATTTCGAATGAATGATTTGGATTTAATTTAATGGCTTACTGTGGACAGGTGCATCGTTACTTAAACTGGGATTCGCTTGAATGACAGTCGCCACTTTGACAGATCTGAGAACTCAAATTAAACAACATTTCCGTGATGTTTCAGAATGGAAATATTCCAATTTCATGTCGAGTTAGAAACTCGCTTTACTCTCTCAAAGTCAACTTTTATTTTGGCTTGTTTTCTGTTTTCTTTTAAATTATAGCTAATGCAAACGAAATGCATATTAAATTTGTGATGTTACTTGAAATATTCCACGATGCATGGATAATGAGCAAAAGGAAATAGAGTATGAAAGCAGATGATAACTTTGTCATCTAAAATTTCATGTCTTCACTAATTTAAATGTGAATGCTTAGAAATAAGAACTACATAACATATTTAGAGGGCTACAGTTTATGTTCAATATGTCGCTGGATGAAATTCTGATCAGTATTAACGTCATAATTCCACTTGCTTCTCGTTTCTGTTCACTTAGTTTCAGTTGCTCAACGTCGCGGATTTCATAGCATGCACTCTATGTTAATATTGTTTGTTATTTAAAATTGTTGCTATTGAATATTGAAAACTGTAATATTTATTGTTGTCCTCTTAGATAGCTAAAAAGTATCAAATTATCAGCTGCAAGCAGTCAAATATAATATAAAGTCACTTGCTTTGATCGTCCTTCTAATCTATTATTTTTGTTCGGCACTTCAGCTGCTGCTTCTGCAGCTCTCAGCTAAATTAATATATTGATTACACATAAAACTATGTTTTTTTTTTAATGCGGGGTCATACTATTAATAGTACTATTAAATAAATATATTTTGCAACCTGTTCCCTGGTAAAATTTAAATAAAACCATCGAATTATTTAATGCAGTTACAATCAGTAATGTCATTTAAAATGAGGATTCATTTTTGTATCACTCTATCTGTGAGTCGTTAAGCATTTAAATTAGCATATTAATAGGTTTGATAGCGTTAGTTATTGGAGTCGACTATCGGCAGTCTGTTAGATGGCATCCCATCCAGCCCCCCATCTGACCCCTCAACATCACAGCACTCACATGGATGGATGCATGGGCTAGTTGACTGCCGCAGAGGGCACTCGGGGGTGCCATAAAAAATTCACACAACAGCAATTTTGCAGTTAGCTGCGTCTCGAAACAAAACGAATCAAGGCAAGTGATAGGCTGGGAAGTCGCAGCCCCACCTCACCCCCCCAACCTCTCAGCCCAGCCCATATCCATTTCCGCCCACACACTTACAACGCTCATTCCAATTTTGATTCCCAGCGATTAAAATTATGCAAACACATTACGTAGCTGTGTCCCGGGATGCGTTGCCGTAGACCCAGCGCCGTAAACACTCAATATCTGCTGCCGCAAGTAAGATTTTACGGCCCAGGAAGAAGCGCAAGCAAATCGCTTAGCTATTTTCTATGCAAATTACTGAATCACCCGAAAGCACTAGCAGATCCAATAGATAACAAGCACTTTAAGTGAAGCAGGCCGCAGCCAACCAAGGCACTTTCAAGCACTTACTTCATAAGCAATTACAGAGCAACTGACAGTATCTGGAAGTTTGCATGGAAAACATTCGAAAATTGAAGAATACCCAGATTATTTGACTGGTTTAGTTACTAATCAAAGTAGCAATTGACAGTATCTGGAAGTATGCATGGAAAACATTGGAAAACAGAAGAATTTCCAGATTGATTGACTAGTTTAGTCGCCAATCAAAGTAGCAACTGATAGTATCTGGAAGTTTGCATCGAGGTTTCCGAAAATAAAAGTATATCCAGATTGATTGATTAATTTGATTGCTAATTAAACTCGCTAAATAGAAAGCATTTGAGTTTTTTTTTTCTTTTAATTCATCTAAAATAATATTCATAGTTAAGCACTTCTACTACTTACATATATGTTATACCTTATTCAAAAGTGATTACTCATTTAAAACCATATTTACAAATTTGATAAGTTCTTATGGCATACACGCTGAGGTTTGGTTGTTATGATATATTCTTAAATGTGTTGTTATGGTACTTTATGTTGGTACTGGTTCAACTACTGATGTATATAAATGTATATAAAAATATTTATAAATCTTAAAAACATATTCAAAAATCTTTAAGTGTATCACTCAAGTACTTACATATAATATAACTAATTATGTCACTTCTTATTCAAAATGGATTGCTGTATTCTTATATTACATCATCCCTTCAATTACTAACATATAATATATAAATATGTTCCTTTTTATTTGAAATGGATTGCTCTATTCTTATACTGCATCACTTTAATTACTAAAAATTTTAAAATCGAATTTTTTGGCAGAGAAGTCCAATAACTGATTACATAAAGTAAACTCAGAGCTTTAAGCAAAGGTTGAAGCGAGAAGTGTTCAAGTAAAGATGAGATGAGGGCAATTGTGCTACTCCTTTGTCAGGCTTAGTAAAGGAGAAATGTGTAGCTGGAACAGTGCGCAAGAAGAGTGCAGCAGAGTGCTAGCAGTGTGGGACAGCGAGCGTGCGAATAGGAGAGAGTTGCTATGAGTATGTGGCTGGGAGTGTGTGACTGGGAGAGGAGTGTGTCTATGTGCTGCTGCCTATTCGAGTGTCCATTTTTAATTAACACTTTGACAATTTGACGCGAAGTGCATTCAGTGTGGTCGCACTAATGCCCGAAGTACTCCACGAGAGTGTGAATGTGAGTGTGAGTGTGAATGCGAGTGCGAGTGCATTCCGATGAACTGCGACTCGAATGCAGCCAGGATGCGAGTGCGTTGAATGTTTAGAATGCGACTGACGTGTCAAGGGGCAAGGGGGGGGGGGGGCTCACAGCACAGACAGTTGTGCATGTGGCAACTACATGCGGAAGCTGCAACGGTTATGGCTGGCTACCTGCCTGGGGGGTTGGGGGCGGGCACTTTGCCCATGCCAACGACTGATAAATGTTGCATGCGCCTGTGTAACCCAATTACCGTTGCAAATTACTCACACTTCAGTGCGAAGGGGGGCGTGGGAGGGGCGCGAATGCCAAGTGTTGTTGCAGCCCCCAAACAAATGGTTCGAAAGGGCTGCACAAATCAGTGACGTGGGCGGGGGCGGCAGCGGGGGCGAGACTCGGCTCCTAGACTCGCTTTGCATAATTGATGACAAATTGAAATCATGTTAATGCCTCGCAATGCGTGAGTGTGTGTGGTGTGTGTGTGTGCGGGTGTGTGTGTGTGTGAGCAGCCATAAAAAGTATGGATATTTATTGCAAGCAGCGAGGAAAACTCTTTGGCGGTGCTTAGGCCAATTGTTGCCATCCACTGACCATAAATTCATCAAGAAGCCAAAATCAAATTGCCAATGGATCAATTTGTGGTCGTCCGTGCTTAGCCCAACGTCCGCCGCTCCCAGAGGACGTATTTGCTGCTCGTAAATCGAAATGAGCAGCACATAAATTTTCAATTGGTCAACTTGGAAATCGGAAATGAAAACGGCACTCAACGTGTTCGCCAATGCAAATGCAGTCGCTTTAAACGGTTGCCAGGCAACAACCAAGGGATGCGAGCACTAACCAAATAAAATTGAATATAAATAGAGACAGCTCGAGACAAGAATGCAGTTACCTTCAGTGACTACTGTTTAACATGATTGCATGTTATATGCTATGTTAAATAACAGCAAGCCGTTGTTAGCTCTTCTAAGCAGTTAACTAAATTTTACACCGAGGCTTCTCTTTAACATAATTGAATTGAATTGAATTAATAGCAAACTGTTGTTAGCTCCTCTAGGCAGTTAGTTGAATTTTAGACTGTGGCTTCTTATTAACACAATTGCATTGGCTATGTTATTTAACAGCAAACTGTTGTTAGAACTGTTGTTAGGCTATGTTATTTAACAGCAAACTGTTGTTAGAACTTATCGGCATTCGTTGAACTTTAGACTGTGGCTTCTCTTTAACATAATTGCATTGACTATATTATTTAACAGCAAGCTGTTGTTAGAACTTATTGGCAGTTCGTTGAATTTTAGACTGTGGCTTCTCTTTAACATAATTGCATTGCCAATGCTATGTTAATTAACAGCAAACTGTTGTCAGCTCTTCTAGACAGTTCGCTGAATTTTAGACTGTGGCTTCTTTTTGACATAATTGCATTGGCTATGTTAATTAACGGCAAACTGTTGTCAGCTTTTCTAGACAGTTGGCTGAATTTTAGGCTTGCATTCAATAGTTTACAACTTATGTGGCTTATGAACTATTTCATTCATTATCTGTTGCTTATCTTGCAATTAAACTCAACGATTTGCTTATACACCTGTTACAATGTTTTGCATTGACTAGTCTAGTTTCAACCTGCGCTGCTTTGGCAAACAATGTAAGTGATCTCTGTTAACACTAAAATCTTGTTTGCGCTGTAAAGCTACTTGCTACGTAACTCAGTTGACTTGCATATTCATTAAGCAGATTGCAAACCAGATTTATATTCATAGCCACGATGACAGAGGCGATAATAAATGTCACAGCTAATTATCGCTGCAATTGAATATTCACTTAATCAGCGCATAGTATAAACTTTCTAAATTCAAAGCTCAAAATAAATATTAATTAACTTAGACCTGCTGGATATTGAAACTCGAGTGAGAACCCCAACAGTTTTCGATTTATGCTTCACTTCGATACCCTTTACATTGCAGAATTAATCAGTTAGCTGTCGTTCAGCAACGACTATTTGTGGATTTACTTTTTATTCCGTCTGTCAGCATCAAAATTTCAAAATGCAAGCGCAAATGTCGCCCGCCGAGCTGCTCAGCACGCTCGAGCTGTCCGACGACAAGGAACTGGACGAGCAGATCAAGCACTGGATCATGTGGGACAGGAATGCGGCCACATTGCGGCAGGTCGTCGACGCCGTCAAGGAGAAGGACTGGGAGGCGCTGCGCGTTCGCCTCTGTCGCTACAATTTCTTTGGCACTGCCGGCCTGCGCTCCGGCATGCGAGCCGGCTTCGATTCGATCAACGACCTGGTGACCATTCAGGTGGGCCAAGGACTCAGCGAGTACCTGCAGGAGGTGTATCCCAATGTGGCCAAGCGCGAGGCCCAGGGCGTTGTCATTGGCCATGACGGACGGTACAATGGCAAGCGGTTTGCCCAGCTGCTCGCCGTCGTCTTTCTCAACAGCAACTTTCGGGTCTATCTGTACAATCGCATGACGCCCACGCCGCTCGTCTCCTTCGCCGTGGTCCATCTGAAGTGTCTGGCGGGCATTGCGGTGACCGCGTCCCACAATCCGAAGAGCGACAATGGTTTCAAGATCTTCTGGGCCAACGGTGCGCTGGTAATGACGCCGCACGACAAGAACATTCACAATGCCATGATGAAACGCCTGGAGCCGTTGCCCTCGTCTTGGGACCTCTCCATACTCGACGACCATCCGCTGCTCATCGATCCCTTTCGGGACGTCTACCCGGCCTACTACGAGGCCCTCAAGAAGCTCATTCCCCCCGAATACATCGAGACGAACGAGTGCAGCCAGCTGCGCTTCGTCTACACGGCGTTGCACGGCGTGGGCTTCCAGTATGTGCGCGAGGCGTTCTACCAGGCGCGCCTCAAGCCGCTCATTCCGGTGGCGCAGCAGAAGGACCCCGACCCGGATTTTCCCACAGTCAGCTTCCCTGATCCCCTTGGTAAGTGCAGACGGTCATACTTAATAATATTTGCACTTAACGGCCACACTAATTGCAAGATAAAGTAAAGCCAAAGTGAGATAGCGCCTATCAAGTGTGCTCCACTAAAATATTTGCAAAAGCATGTATAGTGATATTTGGATGCAAAAATGTTTCTTGCATCACTTCCAAGTTTTTCATCATCATACAATAGTATGTATAATATATGTATAATATATGGTTAACTTTGTGATTAGGGATCCTTACATAAATCGTAAGCAAAATTCATCTGCGTAGAACAGACACGAGTACTGATGACAAGTTTGGCAACTCTAGCTCTTAAAGTCTCTGAGATCTAGGTACTCATACAGACAGACGGACAGACAGACAGCTGAGCAAGAATATAGGTTCTTTATGCAGTGACAGATGTTTCTCTCTGTCTGTTACACAAAGTTATCATACTTTACTACCCTATGGGTCTATTGATTTAGTAGCTTCCCTTAACTTGCACTTGATTTCGATTGAAGCATTTAACTGTTGATTGCAGATAGCGATGACGCCATGGACCTGGCCCTGAAGAAGGCGAACGACGAGCACTGCACCATCGTGCTGGCCAACGATCCGGACGCCGATCGCCTGGCGATCGCCGAGCTTACCCCCAAGAGCAGGTGGAAGCTCTTCAATAGCAACGAGCTGGGCGCGCTGCTGGGCTGGTGGGCGCTGGAGAGCTATAGGATGCGCACCAGCAAGCCGAATTTGCCCAACTGTGTGATGCTGTCCACCATCGTCAGCTCGAAGATACTGGGGGCCATGGCGCGCGCCGAGGGCTTCACGTTTGTGGAGACGCATGTGGGCTTCAAGTGGATAGCGAACAAGGCGATCGAGCTGCAGGGCCTGGGCAGGACGGTGCTGTTCGCCTTCGAGCAGCCCATTGGCTACATGTTCTCCACCATGGTGCCAGACAAGGATGGCATCCATGCCGCCTGCCAGCTGGCCACCATGGCCAGCCACTTGCGCAGCACGCGCAGCGTGACGCTGATCGAGAAGCTGCGCGAGATCTACGACACGTACGGCTTCCATGCGACCATACGCGAAGCCCTCAACTACGACAATCCCGCAAAGATGATCAGTATGTTCAACAAGCTGCGCCGCTACGAGGACAATATGCCCGGCACCTATCCCAAGTGCATACTGGACGGCGAGTTTGAGGTTAAGTACGTGCGCGACCTGACCACCGGTCTGGACACGTCGCACTCGGACAAGAAGGCGCGGCTGCCGAGCACGCCCAACAAGCAGATCATCACGTTCACCTTTGACAACGGCATGATAGTCACATTGCGCGCCAGCGGCAACGAGCCGAAGCTCAGATACTACTCGGAGCTGTTCGGTCTGCCCGAGCAGAAGGAGTGGGACGACATGACCGAAACGCTGCGCCGAATGACCGACGCTGTGGTCATGGAATTCATACGTCCCAGCGAGTACGGCATGTATTAGGTGGCAAACGACAATCTATATATTTCGATGAAGTTTCAATTTTACCAAGTAAATTACGTAATTCAACTTACATTATTGCGTGTTACTCCAGCATCAGCTGTGCTGGAGGGAGACCTCATGTGATCTTTGCTTTGCACTCTTCTAACTAACCCACACAGTTGGTGTGTGCATGCGCTGCTAAGTAGGCACTGCTCAGTGTGTGAGAAAAGGATGCAGCTACCTTCAGCAGCTTCTGTTTAGCAACAACTAGACGCAGTGCTTATGTTAATTAACAGGACACTGTTAACGGCTCTTCTACACAGCCCTTGTGCGTTGCTCTAAGCAACGATGGTCGCAGAATTTCAGTCTTGTGGATCTCAGGAGTAACAACTTTATATTATCTTATTATCATTAATATCGGTGACTAGTTTATATTGACAACTTTTACAGTGCATTGAAAAAACTGAACTGTAAGTCATCTCTGTTAAGATCAACACTTAGTTTGCGCTCAAAAGCTTCTTGCTACGTTGAGCTTTCAGAATGCTACTTGCCTAGAGATGGAAATGCACAAAGGATACGCTATTGTCCTGCCAGTGCTCGGTGTAATCGCAGCAAGATGGCTTTACGCAAAAGTAAGAAACGTTGACAGCTCATTAAAGTGTCGGGAATGGCGATGCGGGGCCCACAGAAGGCCAATTATGCGTACAGCCAATTGCCCTATGTGGCCCGTCAAGGGTGAGGGGCAGTTGTCAGTGTCGAGGGGGCGGGGGCGCACTGCCGTTCCAGACTTGTGTGTGTGTGTTTGCCTTGGAACACACATAGACCGAGCATATATATCTGTGCGAAAGTATCTGCCAAGACAAACACTGAAATTTTATAGTTCGCTGCCTAATTGCACTCTGGGGGAGTTTGAGTTTGCTTTTTTCTCCACTCTCCCGCTCCTGGTCGCCCTCGCGCAAGGAGCAAGTTGTAATCGCTGGAGATTGTATGAAATCAGCAAGTCGGAAATATAATGAAAACCGTGATTAAGAGCAAGAGTCAGAGATGTGGCTCCATATGCAACTGGCTGGCAATTTATGGCGGGGAGTCGGAAATAATGTTTGTTGTCTTTGGCGTGGGAGTATTTGTTTTGGTTTTCAGGTCAAACGGAATATTTCAATAGCTTAAAACGAAGAAAGTCATGCGTGGCAAGCAGGTGAGGGCAAACATTGTGGACTCCCAAAGGTCGACGCCGAATTCAACTTGCGAGTCAAATTTGAAGGCGCAGCGAATGTAAAATTCAGCAGGAGCAAAAGGAGCTGGGCAACACACGGTTGACATTGCAGGCTGCCTGGCTGTCTTCTGTCAGCCATTAAATTTGCCCAAAATACAAACTGGATAAATATCCAACGCACACGCATTAAATATTAATCAGCGTCGACGAAGCAACCATTTGCCCACGCCGCGCATGTTGTGTGGCCGGGTTGCAGGTCTCTCTTATTTGGTTAGTGAAGAGACGCGCTGGTTAGTGCATTATTAAACACTGTTTATGCGACATTAGGAACATAAAAGGCGACCCGAAAGCCGCACAGCAGGCGTGTAAATAACCAGCAAACGAAACAAAACGAAACGAGTTTGAACTTTAAGCAACTAGCAAACGAAATGAGACATCAGGCGTATCATATATCGCATCTACATATCCTGCAGCAGGACACGGGAACAGCAGGCGGGGCCGTGTTGCAACAATGGCATCTTAAATTCGCATTCGAAATGAGGCGCTGTTAAATTGATTACGTGGCACTTGCTCTCAGCTCGCCACACTCCGCTCACTTCATCAATTTTCGTCCATATGCGCGAATCTGTCCATGGCATCCGGTTAAGGGCTGCTCGCCCTCACAGTGTCGTGATTATGGCCAGCATTGTGTTGAGCGGGTGGACGGGTGACTGACTCCTCCAGCCCTCAGCTGTAATTGTGAATTGACACTCGAAATTTGTGCGCTGCGTTAATTGCGAGCATTTGTTGACTTTTGCGGCTGCTTCTGCGGTTGCAGTTTTTCACTTGATTTCCACTAATTGGGATAAGCATCGGTTAAGCATTCGGCGGGTGTGACCCCCAAACCGAACGGTGGTTGATCATCTGCTAACCAAATCCTCTAATTCTAATTTGAAAATAATTCTATAAAATTGCGAAATGCACAAAATGCGAAATGGATTCTAATGCTGGTGAGTCTATATACACATTAACTGAATGAATTCTACACAGCAACATTTCTGCATATTGCATTTCAGCTTTACATTCTTGATTCATTTACTATGATAATGGGTTGATTTTTAGTATTCCAACCACTTCGTTTTTAGCAAGTTTAGTTTGAATTTGTACTAAATACTAGAAATGCAAATAACTCGTACTATAAGTGTAATCAAGTTCTTCACATAAACCACTTTTTCTATAATTCTTTTGACAACTGCAAGTCAGAAAATGCTTGATTTTCATAAAGTAAAGTAAATTGCTTGACAAATATTATTTACTGCAACGTTTTGCAATAAAACTATGCAGAATATAAATCAATGTACTGGAATATTATTGAGAAATTGTCACACGTGGTCGATTAGGAACATAATAATTTCTAAGTCATATTTATTTTAATAAAAACTTCATGTCATCTTCACTGCACTGTGCTGTTTGTTAAAGGTATAATGAATGATTGATATCATTCTACAATCATTCATTCACGTTCTATGTATATGTCGAACAACAATTTGTCGTACAGCTAACTTTTTGCTAATATTATTTGAGTTTGTTTGGGCGCCAGTTGGTGAGACTGACACCTCGACTATATTTCAATATAGCGACAGCTTGGCGAGCAGTCGCGTATAGGGGGAGTTCCGATATGGCAATTAGATTTCAATGCAGATTTCATGGCAGCTGCAAGGATCTGCTGCTCGCTCGCTCTCGATCGCTCTGTCCCTCTCTAACTGACTGTATGCTTATGCGCCTTGATTTGTTTCCGCCGTTGTTGTTGTTGTTGTTGTGCTATTCTATTATTGTTTGCACTTTTGTCGCATAAAAATGACAACAAATTAGTTTGACTGCCGCGTGGTTTCCCGCTGTGTTTTTTCACAGTTTTCTTGTTGTTGTTTTTCCACTTTTTATGTGCTCGCCGAGTCCTGCACTCCGAATGCTCGTCCTTGAGTGTTTGATAGTCGAGTCCGGACAATAAATTATTCTGGATGCTGTTGATGTTGCTCGGAAGGTATCATTGAGCAACCCTCACACCCCTAGCACTAGCTGCAAGGGATGGGGAGGGGAGGGGAGGGGGGGTCGAAGGGCAGTGAAGAGGGTGCTTGGGCGTGAGGCGCGCGTCGCTGCCGTCGACGTGTTTGATTAGCTTTATTAAATATGCAAACAATGAAATTTTGTTTTGTTTTTGTTAAAAAAAGTGGAAATTTTTTCGACAATTCAATTAAACGCGCACAGAGAGCAGCAACGAATTTAATTTTAATACCATTGTTGAACCCCACAGAGAAAGATATATGCCCACAGAAAAAAACCTAATGCATTTCCGCTTTTTTGCGTTCTTCTGTTTGCCGTCATAAATAAAATGTTGCAGACAAATTTTGATGTACCCAAAACTGAAAAAAAATAGGAAACCAGGCGAAGGAAGTCTTTAGATTTATGGGACTAATGAATTATTTAAAAGCAAACAGTCTATATGAAAAGTAAAATAATTTAATGTTGCTAGTGCATTGCTTTGAGGGCACACTTCAGCTTCAAGATAAATACAGCACTTACCAAGCGAATCGGGAAAATGGGCTGTTACCGTTAGATGGACCTGCTAGTGCGAGCAATTCCCAAGCACCAATAAGAAGCAACGGCTGCGTATGGCAAGAGCGCGTCTTAATGCGCGCTAAGAGAGCAGTGCAAACGCAAAGAGAGCTCTTCGTACGCATGCACTGCTTTATCGACGCGCGCTCTTCTGCTTGCGGTGTGCCAAATGGTCAGCGGCAGAAAGCTTTGCACTCTGCAATTGCTGAAGCGCAGTTTAGGGGATTACATTTAAATTAGAAATCACTTGTATATGATTAATAAAATTCCCATTTCATTGCGATTATTATTATATAACTGGCGCAGCTTTGGCAACATGTTGCCTAGCTCGTCGAGTAAATTTCAGTGTCGGTCTTGTGCCTCACATTTTTGGTCGCAATTTTTCCTTGTCTTGTGCTTGGCATTGTCAACCTTTTTAGTGCCTGCGAGTAGGTGGATGAATGGGAATTCCCACGGGGCCGTCAACCGAAATCCAAATACGTTCTCTACTAGATATGTGTCCAAGCGACTGTCGTCCATATGTAGATATCAGCCGACCAATTCTACTCCACTCCACTCCACGCAACTAAACTGAACTCAGCTGGAACTGGAAGCTGTACTTTTGGGTCAGTTTCCACCCTTTAAGGCCGCGGCTGGACCAAAAGGGATGCACCGTTCGTTTAACTGCCCAAAAAACAACAAGTAGCCAAATATGAGAAAAGTGCACATATTGTACATAAAGGTTCATTAACAACATTCATTAAATTTGACAACTTCAAATAATTATTAGCCGGAGTCATATTTCAAAAACGAACACATTTCCCAAATATGTTAGTATGAGTTCTAGTTATGGGAGTGCAATCAACTTTCCAATTATTTTGTTGTTTAGTTTTTGGGAATAAATTTGATTTAGATTTCAAAGAACGTAGTTAGTTTTTGGTTTCATTTAACTGGAAACTGTTTTAAAAGTTTTAATTGTTTATTCCAGCGTAAAGAATTATTGTATCAAGTTAACTTCCAATAACTTTTGAGGCGCAGAAATAAGTACTAAAAACTAATTATCAATTAAAAGTTAAAAGTCCGCATGAGAAAATTGAATTCATACATTTTGAAGTGCAGAAATTATAATAAATATTAAATAATAAAGTTTTAAATGCTGTATACGAAAATAAATAAATGAAAAATTAAATGAAATAAAGCAAATACCAATTAATAGCTTAAAGTGCTGTATAAGAAAAATTAAATTTATATATTTTGAAGCTCCGAAAAAAGTGTTTAAAAAATATAAGAAATATCAATTAAAAGTTGAAAGTTTAAGGCCGTTTAAGAAATATTCAATTTATATATTTTGAAACTCAGAAATAAGTGTTTAAAAAATAAAAGAAATATCAATTATAAGTATAAAGTTTAAGGCTGTATAAGAAATGTTCAATTGATTAATTTTGAAACGCAAAAATAAATATTTAAAAAATAAAAGAAAAATCTATTACAAGTTGAAAGTATAAGAAAAATTAAATTGGTAAATTTCCAAGCGCAGAACAAATATCAATTAAAAGTTGAAAGTGCTGTATAAGTAATATTCAATTAGTAAATTTCGAAGTGTAGAAATAAGTACTAATAAATAGAATAAATATCAATTAAAGGATAAAAGTGTCGTATTAGAAATATCATTTTTAATAAATTGTGAACCTCAGATATTATTACTAAAAAATAAAGAAAAAATCAATAAAAAGCCCAAAAATTAATTTGAAAAATATTTAACTGAAGAAATAAGTATTGTACGGAATAAAAGTAATATCAATTAAAAGTTAAAAGTATAAGAAAAATTAAAAAGGTAATTCCCATGAAAAATACAGGAGAAAATAAATAGGAATAGGAATCGTGATTTAGTTGGTGTATTAAAATGTTGCTAATAGCTATAATCAATTTCATACCAAATTACTTTCAACGCTGACAATGCTGACTTTGTGTGACTGCTGTTTTCATTTGTGTCATGTATCTTTAAGAAAATCATTCCCGGTGTGTTG
The DNA here is from genome assembly GCA_035046165.1 of Drosophila rubida. Taxonomy (NCBI): domain Eukaryota; kingdom Metazoa; phylum Arthropoda; class Insecta; order Diptera; family Drosophilidae; genus Drosophila; species Drosophila rubida. The sequence goes on from JAWNOF010000021.1 coordinate 35,691,394, forward strand.
CTAACTCGTCGTAGTCCAGTATTGTCCTCCTTGCTTTTTTCTGTGTTTTTCCACTTTGCAACATTGCTACAGATTTTCAGCTGCTCCTGTTGCTGGCTGCTTTCACTCCGTCAGAGCGCAGCATCAATTATGCCAGCAGTCAGTTGTTAGGCGGAGTCCATCACCAGGACCAGGCCCAGGATTTACGGCGCAGTCTGAGTGAGTGAGCATTGTTTAACAATTAAGGGAACAAGTTGTTTAGCTTTGCCTAAACGATTTAAGTCAACAGGCAAGTGAAGTGGCAGTCGAACGAGCAGCCAGCCAGCTCGACCTCCGCCTCCACCTCCACCTCCACCTCCCACTCGTGCTCGTCCTTGTCATCGGCTCATCAGCAGGCTGACTGTCAGCCTGTCCGGCTGCTGGCTGCTTCCGCTTCCGACGATAACGTCGAGTAACAAGTGCTGCCTTTTTTCGCTGCCCTTTTTTTGCTTGCTGCATCTGCATCCCGAAAGACTGCGCTGAAATGGCAAAAATTTGTCAGTCGCTTTTCGTTGACGTTTTGCTGACTTGCTGCCCCTTTTTTTTTTGGCTTTATTCGTGTTTTGCATTGACTGACTTGAGGCTGCCGGGGCCCGCTTTGCCCGCCCACAGCGTTGGCTGGCTGGCTGGCTGGCTGAGTGCTCGGGCCGGGCATCGCTGCAATAATTAAATTCTCGCTCAGTCAACGGAATTAACTGTTGTCAATTATCCATGTGAGGACCTGCCGCTGCTTTCATGCCTCTAAATAGCAAAAACGTGGCCGTCTTGCTCTTAGCCGCCAATAAAATGTCACTTGGCCCCAGTCACCGGCATCGGCATCGGCATCGGCATCGCAAACGCTAACACAATCGGCGCTCGTGTCCGGCGGCAGTCGGCGCTGTTGGGTTTTGTGCTCTGAATTTGGCATCGGATCGATTCGAATCGAATCGCATCGCATCGCAGTGCATCGCTTTGGATCGCTTGGATCGGGCATCTGGCCAGGTGGCGTCTTCTGCGGTGGCCCCGGACCACACAGGTTGCTTAATTTGTTGCGCTCCATGCCCCAGCGCACATAGTCGTCGTCGGTCGTCGGTCGTCGGTCGTCGGTCGCCGCCAGTTGTCTCTCCGCTTGACTCCCCATCAATCAGTGAGCTTGCTTGCGGCCCGCTTTTTGTCCCGCCGCCGCCGCCAATCTCGTTTCATAAAAATTCAGAACACGAGCGACGCTATGCGCTTTTTGCGTACGCGTCCGCGACTGCGACTGCGACTGCGAATGCTTCCAACTCGACGTATACTCGTCGCAGTCGCTCACAAGCGTATTCGCTGCTCATTTTGTTTAGCCGTCGATGGGTTTTCTTTGGTCACGACAGTGCCCCTGTCTCCTTGCTTTCCCCTCCCTCTAGAGCCAGCAACGCTCCAGTTTTTCAGCCTCCTTTCTCTACTTGTCTGCACATATTTGCATTGCCCATATTTTTTGCCAGCACTGTTGAAGTTCTCATCTGTGCCAATCTCCAAATTGCTCAATCACTCATTTATATTATTCTGCTGCACTAAATTCACATGCTTATACCTTTTGCCACAATTACTTCAATTGTCATTGTGCTCTTATGATCATATCATATGATCATATATATATCCCACTATAATCCTTATTTCCACACTTATTTATGTATGTACTGTATTTATGAAAACGTAATATACTTATTTTTAAATTAAGTCCTTATGGTATACACGCTGAGGTTTGGTTGTTATGATTTATTCTTAAATGTGTTGTTATGGTGCTTTATGTTGTTACTGGTTCAACTACTGATGTAAATAAATGTATATAAAAAAACTTATTTTTGAATAGCTTCACAACTGTTTCACTTTCAGTTCAATATTTAGTAGAATATGAACAACAACAAAGAAAATACACATTAATAATTAAAATAGTAGTGTTCATTTCATTACACTAATTCATCAACACATACACGATGCCATTTACCAGTCTATACAGGTGAAAAAATGCTTTACGACAAAAGAGTAACAAATAAAAAAAAATTGGAGTGCCAACGTTCAAGTAACATATATACACTACATTTACACTACATTTACACTACATTTACACTACATTTTTGCCAATCATATTGCTTTTAGCTTATCGAAGGACTTCAAATTTGTAGAAAGCATAGCCAAGTATTTCATGATATTTGTAATACATAGCTTTGAAAAGGAGATGTGTACCGTTGAAGTTAGAGTACCAAACTCGTGTGACAGTTTTGTTGATCAGTGCCATTATAATTAGTATCAAGTATAATAAATATCAGCATAACTCAAAAGAAACCTACTCTAAAAACCAAAGAGAAAATCCATTATAATCTAACATTTCGTGGCACGGAGTCCATCAAGTCGTGGCTTGAGGAAATCTGAGTGTTGCACAACTTGCCAAAACGACATAGAAGTTGGGCACCTCTCCGATCCATAGCGCTTGATACTCCCCATAAGTTATAAATCGGATTCAAATGAAGGCTAAGCTTGTTTTATTGCCATTTCAATGAACAGAGCTGCATAAAAAGAAGTATGCAAAAAGTCTTTTAATCTCTTTTATAATTTCTCGTTGGCAGTCTTCTTTCGTCGCTTTTTATTATCGACTTGAAGGTTCAGCTCTTCAGCTGGCATGATGCGATCTTGCGTATTTTTATCGCCGCTCGATGAGCAATTTTTATAAGAACAAAGCGCAATTAAAAGTTAATAATAGCCAGAGTCTGAAGATTAGGTAATCACTTCTTTCAGTGGAAGCTGCGTCAGACCTTCGCAGCTCTTGTCACCTGCCTGGTCTCGTTGAAGCGCCAAAAAGCGAGTCTCGTTCGAGTTTGATTTAATGCGCATGCTAGTAAATTCATTACACTTTCACGATTACGTGGAATAAATTATAATAAAAGACGAGCAGCACACACACAGACACACACGATGGGGTTGAGTGGCATCATCTAAACGAATTAGCCGTAAAACCCCAACATAATCAAGTAAATTAATAGGTCTGCCAACAGGCAACAGAGCACAGACAAAACAACTGAAGGAGCAGCAAGCAAAGACTGCAGCCGAGATCAAAGTAATTAATTATAATAATTAAAAACTTTTGGAAAAGCCGTGTGGCAAGTCGACAAGCCAGCGAAGTTGAGCCAAACTTTTCAGCATTTGCATGTCGTGCGCGACAAGGGGAAGGCAAGGCGAAGGCGAAGGCGTGAAGCAGGCGGGGGAAGGCCGCAGAGCGTGGCGGCAATACGTGAAGGATGTGCGCTCGTGTGAGCTGGTTAACCTATACCCAGCACATGTGAGCGCTAAGGGGTAGGATGATGCCAGGGTAATCTGTAAGTTGGGGCAGAGAAAGGTCTGTTTTTGAGGCACAAGTAGTTAAAGCTTGCGTCAGATGAAGAGAGCCGCACAGTAGAGTAGACTTCAGTATTACTTCCGCTTGCTGGCAGGGTGCTTCGCAGTCGAGCAGCTTTCGCGAGTGGCACATTAACTCGTGTGGCATCAGGCGGCAGCGCGGGCGCCAAAGTGCGTGCACCTGTTGAGATTTGGGCAATTCCCCGAGCAAATAGCAAATTCACAGTTTGTGCAGCTTATGATTTGCATGCCACGTATGCTACCCCTGCTTGCCACAACACACTGAGGCCATTAGGCAGAGGCCTACACATGTCTCATAGTTTGCCGTTTGTCACTGTGCGTAGTTTTAATCAACGCTAAGAGCACGCGCAGGGGGCGTGTTCTTGGCGGGCAGGCTGCAAGCAGCTTCCGCTTGGCTGGCCAACGCACTTACCAACACTGGCTGCCCGCATGCCCCTCGCCCATCACTGGCATTGTTTGTGCGCAGTGGAGCAGGCGCTGATGCACTTTTTGCCAGATTAAACAGCAGCACGGCTGACTGCAATCAGCCAAAGTGTTTCAGCTGGGCGTTGTGGCCACGCCCATCGACACAAAGTAAAAACGCAACTCGCTTTAAAGTAGTATGTTTGTTTTTAGTAAGTACACTTCAGAGTGGCCGCTGCGGGCCATTAGGCTAGTAGGCTAAATAGTAGGCGTGCTTAGTTGGTCGTTGTGGTCTTCTTCTGCACATATTGGCCTTGGCTGTTGAGGTAGCCCGACGTGACTTGCTGATTGATCTTGCCGCTGGTGTCCACGGTGCCCACCACCGATGTGAACGTGTGCTGTGGAAGGCCGCTGCCCGTGTTGGAGCCCGAGTACTGTCCCTGGTTGTATTGGCCTTGGTTGTATTGGCCCTGGTTGTAGTTGCCGGCGGAGACGCTGCTGCCCAAGCTGGGGCTTGCCGCCTGGGAGCTGGTGGCCGAGTCGTCGCCGAAGCGTGAGGCGAGCTCAGGTCCGCTGCAAGTGCAAGTTTCAATCAAAATGCAGTTCGCAATAGGCGACCTGAGTGCGGCACTTACGATGTGATGTGTTGAGCGGTCTGCTGGAAGGTTGCAGTGCCATCAGGATTTCTCACCGTATTCGATGAGGTGAAGTGCACCTGTCCATTCGAGTCGGTGGTCGTCGAGGACGAGGAGGACGACGAGGTGAACACCTGGCGACGCAGGCGACGCAGCAAGCGGGCACTCACTGGGTGCACCGCCGACTGGTGGCCCTCAGAGTCCAGAGTGTAGACAGCGCGTGGCACGAACTGGCCGACCTCTGCAACACACAATTCCAATGTTGTTAATCTTAGCTATCACCACACAAAACTCCCCTTAATGCTGGCAATTGACAAGTCAGCGAATATCACTTATACTATATATATACTTATACTATATACTATAATTAGACATGCGTTTGTAATATTTGATTTATCGATTCACTGTTGGATTCATAAAATGTTTAAGTCGTGACTAACTCAATTGATTAACTGATGTACCCTTGAAAATCTGATTGATTTTAAGGAAGTTTCGACTTCAGTTTGAGCACACAACGCGTGGGCTGAGCCAAGTATCTAATAATTCCCAAACACTTGCAAAAGCTATCCGTTGTCTGCTGCTAATTAACTCCGCCGTTTGCAGACGAGTTTCTCCGCATTTAAATATTTGGGGTTCGGCGGCGATAATGCCTGATTTTATTATCATTAGTTTTATTATTTTTCTGTATTTTTTATCAATCAGCACATTAGCATACAAGTCTTGAGAGATGCTAATAACGAGCGGAGTCGCGCTCAAGTCGATAATAACAATGGATCGTGTTTGTTTGTTTGTTTTGTTTTCCACCAATGGCCGAAACGCGTCGCTAATAGCCGATGATGTAATTGCGTATTTCTAACTAACTTTGCTAATCTAACTAACTTCTCTAGCTTCTGCCCGATGACGCATGCGAGGTGACGGCCAAACACCTGGTACTTACCGGAAGCGGCGTGCACGACGGCGAAAAGGGCGAGAGCGATGATTGCGTACTTCATGGTGCTCAGTGGTTTCGTGTACACAGATCTGTAAGTTCGCGGGGAGATACACAAAGAACACACACAGAATTAGTCAGAGCGTTGGTGAGAGAGTGGAGCGGGAGCGGGGGCGGGGGGTAGAGCGACGACTCACAGAACGAAAGACTTAGGCGACGAACGTGGAGCGTAGAACGACAGTTAACACGTAGAGTTCCAAAGCGACTAAACTTACGCTGCCGATGCTGGCCGCTTTTATATGGAAATCGCCTCGAGCTGACGTAGTGCGAATAATAAGAAGAAGAAACTGCCAAGTCACAAACCAGACTCAGCCACAGCCCAGAGCCCAAAGCCGCAGCTGAAACAAAAACAAAACGAGAAGATCTCGAGTAGTAAAATGCAGATATCTTGCAGAAACTGCTTGAACTCCGCTTACTGAAAGGAGTTGCTAATGCTGATTCACATGCGTATGTGTTTGGGGGGAAACATTTCCATGAATCCAGAATACAGTAATTAAAAAATCCCCAGTTCAACTTCAGACAGACATGATTCGCATGATTCGCATGATAATATAGTAGAAAACACGCCAAACGAGATCCGAAATAGACGCCCGTTAATTTGGTTTATCTGGGGATTTTGTCAAACTCGATTTGGTTTTACTTTTTCTCATATTTTTGTTTGTTTTTCTGTCGTTTTTTTCTGTTCTGTGTGTGTGTTTTTTGTTTTCGTTATTGTTGACTACTGAAACTTGCTCAGGGCAGATCCACGTGAGGCTCTCTCGAGCGCACGGAAAGCATTGTAAAGCCTCGTCTCTGCACTCACATGCTGGCCAAGTGTGGCTCTTCTGCGTGTGAGTTGAGTGCGGAGTGCGAGTGTTGAGTATTCAGTTTATTTTCGCTGACCTTATTCGTGGCTTTTCTGCTACTCAACTGCACTTCGTGCTCTCGCGGGCAATAACCTCGTTCGCGCCCGCTCTTTGTCTGCAGCTCGAGAATAAACACGAAATCAATCAGCGAATTTGACAAACGATGCCTTTGCAGCTGAAGCTTCTATCATTTATTTGCAATTTATTTGCAGATGACTCAGAGCGAGCAAAAAGTGAAATCGACAACAAGCGCTAGATGGCGCTAGTAGTATGTTCAATATATATGAATGTTATTATACATTTTATCAGTTTTCTGACAGTGTATAGGAAGGAAAAGAACCAGACCAGATAAACATCGTCTCAAAACCAGCTCGAGTTCAGCTAATAATTATCTAAGCTCGAAAATGACTTGGCGCCAAACTAATTAATAAATCGATTTACATGCTTACCGCATTCAGCTTCCAGCTTATAATATTATGCGAATTTTTAATGAAATTATTAGATATTGATCAAACAACGGTTCAGCAACTCCTGATAAACAAACAAAAACAATAGTAACGTCTGCAAGTTGTTGAACGTGTCGCACAACAAGCGAAAATGCGTCAAACAAAAAACATTCGAATCATCACGAATGTTCCAAAAACTCTCCGACTTTTGATTCGAACGTTGAATAACAAAGTCATTTCGGCTCTGCTATCAACTGTCATTGCCATTTCTAAACTTTCCCCCAACTTTTTATTGGAACTGTAAGCTCGTCAAGTTACGAGTATTACCTCATTAAGACTTTCATTCGTATTGGAGTCGGTCAGGACGGACAGAGTTTGCAATTCGTTTTCAAATTTAATCAAGTAACTTCAATTTACCAATACAAAAGTTTTCAGCTGGAATATTACATTTTCAAACTAAATAATAATAAAACAAAATATCAAATTAACTCAATATTAATTTATAAATTGATTTATTACCTAAGTTGTTGTTCAAAGCTAAAGATTGTTTAAAGAAATATATAAAATAGTATTTCTTAAAGAAAATGTAGCATATGAAATATATTAATCATTCGAAAGCTGTTTACTTAAAGAATAATTTAAAATATAAATAATATTTAATGAATAATAATATATCTGTTTTTTCCATTGAGTATAATAATAATATTTTTCAATTCAAATTTCTTTTTAAGCAACTTTTAATGAAAAATTTGTTTAAGTCGCAATTTGAATTGCACAATTTTAATACTATTATCAATGACAAGTAGCAGAAAATGAATTTCTGATATGCACACTCGCAAATCTGTTTGGTTTTCAATTAATCAAGGTCCTTCGTCACTAAGGATTAACTGCGGACAGAAACAGCTGAGCAGGAGGATTAGTGCAGTATTCGATACAAATGATTACACGACTGAATATTAGCAATTGGAATGGGATTATGTTTTTGAATTTTGCACACGTTTATGGCAAAAGATTAAATAAAAACGATTCTGCAAATGGTGACAGGGCAGTTTTCATGCGCCGACATTTTCCTCGCTTTTTACTAGGAAAAACGAAGCAGGCAGCAAAAGAAGAGAAAAAAACGATTTATTATTTTGGGAAGTTGAGCAGTTGAGCAGTTGCTGGCTGGGCACATTAATCATTTGTGTCCGAGATGTGGACACTGGCGAATACTCGCCGGCATTTTGGACAACATGTTGGGGCTTGCCAGAAAGTTAGTCGATGTGAGGCAACGACAGCCGCCCTTGGTCTGTTCGTGTTGTTCGTGTTGAAATTACAAAAATTCTCTACAATGTGTTAAAAACCAAAAAACGGGGCGAACCATAATAAAAACCAAAATAAAATATTTCATTCACACAGAGAGAGACAAACGGCATAAATTTCCTTTGAGAATAGATTCGTTTGCTTCGAGACAGACCCAGAGACATACCATATAGACGGACGGACAGACGGACGGACGGTACAAAAAACTTGCACTTTGATGATGAGCAGAGGGTGTCGTCGCCTGCTCCTGTCCGTTTCAGGGGCACTTGCGGCTCAAGGTGATTATGTTTGACAGCCGACCTGGGACAAAGTGCCCGGACATCAACGGGACATGGGTACTAAGTGCTAAACTCGAGTTCGACGGCTCCAAATTGGCCTCTCAGCATTATGATTTATTGGCTAACTCCAATTGTTGTCATTACATTTCATGCTACCCTTCAATACGATTTTTAATTGTGTCTGTTTGAAGAACAAACATTTTTAACAACTTCCGAGTTCTAGCAGAAGTTGCGCTTCCTGGTTCTCTAATTGCTCAAAGAAATTAACAGTCCAATATGTTAACAGAGTAAGCTGCTGTTAATCAGCTGGTAATCGCTGCATATGTGTGTGTAAGTGGTGACAAATGTTTGACCAAGAAATCAAAGTGGACGGATGTGCTAAGTGGGCATGGTCGATCGTAAGAGCTTCACAAAGCTTGCGTGTGTGTGCATGTGTGCGATCAACTGCTGCTGTAATATCCAGATACTCTTGAAAACTACAAGTATAAATAGAACTGCAAGGCTCTGGCAGACTCAGCTGCTGGCAATCGAGTGATGTATGTTTGTGTGTATGAGTGGTGGCTAAAATTTACCTGTATATGTACGTCTGTTTGCTTGTCTAGGCGACGGACCTAGAATTCAAAATGGTCGGATGTGCCAAGTGCGCGTAGTCAAAATAAGAGCTTCAAAAAGCTTTCGCAGCTTGCTTAGGTGTGCATTTGTGTGCTGTAATTGCGATCAACTGCCGCTGTAATAATCAGATGCGTTTGAAAGCTTTAAGTAACCGTGAAGCTTTTACAGAACAGCAAAGCGTTGGAGTGTCAACTGCTGGCAATCGAGTGATGTGTGTGTGAGTGATGGCAAAAATGTGTGCTTGTTTATACGTTGTACCGACAAATTAAAGGTTGCCAAACTGTAATGTGGGCGCGTTGCCAAGTCTGAGGTGTGCAACTGTGTGTGTGTGTCAGTGTGAGATCAAATGTAAGATAAGAAATTTGTGCAATGCAAATGACTGTTTAGTTTTTAAACACTTCTGAATATAATTGTCAATTTGTTTAAATTTTACTTATGTTTCTAAGTAAAGAAATTAGCATTTCATATAGTATCTTTTCAGCTTAAAATAAAAATACAAAATGATTCGCAATGCTGGAAACAATTTGGATATGTGCGTTAGTTGATTGTCAGCTCAGCTGCTAAATAGTCGACGACGAAATTCCCCTTCGGGACGTTTTGTTTTGTTGTTGCGAAGAAGCCAAAGAAAACTGTAGCAGAGATGAGATGATGACGATGAGAACGGGAATATGTAGGAGATGAGTTGTGGTGTGGATGGCTCGTGGTTTGTCGTTGGCTGTTTGTGAGTGGTTCACGCACTTTGCTGATTTCTCCGGTGAGTTTTGCAATCAGAAAATGCGCACAAAATAATGCATGGCAGCCTGGGACATGATTAGTTTGCCGGGGCAGCAAGCAATATGAATAGCAAGTGCCAGAATCAAATGTTTCGCTGTCGCACCAAAGGAATGCCCAAGGAATCAGGCGAAGCCTTCGAATTAAAATGTAATGAATGCAGGACAATGCCATCTTGTCTGTGCGCTACGTGCTGGTCAAACTGGAATACAGTGAGGCATGAAGTTTGATACGCGCATGGCATAAGAATTACCCAAGGTAAAGCTCGCAGAACTGCCAACTACCAAGTGTACCAAGTGTGCCGAGCAAGCTACAGTCTTGCTAATCTGCTGTTGAGCTGACTCTTGATTCTAGTTGCAGTGGAAAAGCAGCATATGCTACCCTCGTATGTGACTTGGCCTTATCACTAGCAATTATGCGAGCCGAAAGTGCATTGCTCGCCTTTGTTTCATGGGAAACGCAAATAAGAGATGTAATGTCGTTTCTGGCAACCGACACACGCACTCGCCATGATTGCATCCGCCCAGGAAGCTGAGTACGAGACAAACTTCCTTCCGCTGTTCGTCCTTTCGTTCGTTCGGGTATCATCCGCAATTTTCACGCCCACTTTGTTGGACGATGACAAATGTAGTTGCGTGTTTGCCGATTTGCGACGTTTATCGGATCGCCGACTGCCGACTGCCGACTGCAGCGCACACAGTTGCCCTAATTATATTTATTTTCCGATACTGCTCCCGGCCTCATTTCGGCCACGTGGCGCACAGCCAGCTCTATAACATTGGCTACTTCTGGGAGGCGGGCAGCGCGGTGCGCGGCACGTGCTAATCGGCGGTCGCATGTAACGTGCTCCCTGCTTCCTGTGCTGCCCCTGCCACGTCGAATGCTGCTGCAACCCCGCTGCGACTCAGATACAAGCCTGATAATTGAAATCGCTAAGCCGAACAGCGAATCGCAATGGCTTCATTTCACTCGCCATTTGCTGCAGTGGCCAGCCTCCTCTTAATGATTGCTGCGCACTGCCCAGCACTTAGCTGATTGTCTTGGTCAATTTCCATACATTAATTCGCTCACTAAGTGCCATTTTGCTGCCACGTAGAGCGAGGACTAATTCTTCATTAACATAACGTGGGTTAAGGCTTACAAATTGCCAGAAAATAAGAAGTGCATGAGGAGCACTTAAAATTGACATAAATTTAATATTTCTTAGCCACTTTATGAGATATTTTAAACATATTTCAGTTAGTAGGGCTCTATCAATTTAAAAATTGTAAATAACCAATTTATTGTTTGTGTTTGTTTTCCTTCTACTTAATTAGAAAGCATGCCTAGCGTATTAGATGCGCAACTAAGTTCGCGCTGTTCGTCAATAGATGGCTGCAGCAGTTTGTGATTATCGATTGTCATGTATCGAAAGCGCGATAAGCTTAAACTACGCATTTGCAAAAAAAAAATTGCGTTGCCGCATTGGAGCCATTATTTTGCGTGCCAAATTAAAAATAGCTGCGATTTATAACTCACTTTTAAATCCAGTGACTACTTTTTAAACTAAACGTAATTTGCGCAATTAAAGTGGTTTAGTTGAAATACGTTTTGGCCACGCTTTAAGTTGCAGCGTTAGCAGGCTCTTTAAAAACAGAGTCGAAAACACACTCACACCTTCCACACACACACATGTGTGCTACGATGTATGTGTGGCCTGTCGCCCTGTGGACGCATAAATTATGAATTAAAACCTCACACAAGGCGGGAGCAGGGAGCTGGGAGCTGGGAGCGGGGAGCGGGGAGGACGTGCGGGGGACACTTTCAAAAGTTGGCTGCCAAGAAGTGTGCTAAATATTTTAATACGTGAAGCCATAAACCTGAGTACGAGTATTTATAAATTAGCTTTCACACACACATACACACACACACACACACGTGCGCGTAGCTGACAACATGGCTGACCCTTTGGCTAAGGACACTGAGGACAAAGGGACTGGCTTCATTTGAAATGCCAACTAATGTGCTTGACTTAATAATAATCAAATTTATATGCATGGTTATGTGCTTTAAGTGATCCTGTTGCCCACAAACAAACAAATAAACAAAGGATAAGGACGCAGGCGGATGGATTGAAACTGACACTGCGACGGAGATTGCGACTGCAAAGTGGCAATGTCCCAGCTCAAATGGCTGCTTAGAACTGTTCGTCCCGGGTTCTTGAGACGCGCAGACGGACAATGCAGGACCTGAGCGAGGTGCGGCAGGACTTCTGGCTTCTGGTGAAGCCACGCCCACACCCGAGTGCAGCACACCGTTATGTTTGTTGTTTGTTTGGCCGTCTCTAAATGGCCAAAAGGTTGCTCTCCTGGGAGTCGGCCGTATATCCTGCTCTGCTCGACTCCTGGACCACGTCTAATGATGACTCTTGAAAATTCCACAAAAATTAATTATGAACACCGTAAGCATACAGCTGCGTGTTGTTTATGCTATATTGACAAAACAGCTTCTTCGTATTCCTCTCTTTTTTTCTCCGCTGCAGACAATAAACACAAATTACAGAGACGCGTACAAATAACGCATATGATCAAATTCTCTCTCTCGGCGTGTGTGTGTGTGTGTGTGCAACACTTGCTCGTAAATAAACAGTTTCCAAGTGTGTGTGCGTGTGTGTGTGTTTAACCCCTTTTTCGCATGGGGCAGGGATGACAACGGCAGGAGTCGCAGCAAGGACAGCGAAAAAATTGAAATAAATTACCAAAACTAAAGGCACAACTGTTCGCATAATGAAGTCAAATTATACTTGCCACCGCCAGGGGCACAAACGAGCGGGGCGGGGCGGGTCGTTGTTCTTCTGGGTGCGTCCCAGCATTATGCAAATCGCGCGAGCAATCGCGCCTCGATATCGACGGACATCGGCGATAGCCGCCTGCCTCTGTGCAACAGGCCGTAAATAGTGACATTAGCGTCAACAAGCATTTGGGCCGTCATCCATTGCTTGGCCCACGAGTGTGACATGTCACTCGCGAGTCACGAGCGGGGAGTGGGAGGGAAGTCGGCGATGTTATCATTTAATTCGTTGAAATTAACACGAACATTGTTAACTGCAAATGGGCTAATTAATCTAGTAAATGTGTCGTGCGACTAGCCGGCCAATGTCTCCCCAGTCGCCATCGCACCGTCCCTGCCCCTGCCCCTGCCCCGCTCTCGTCTCGCTCGCCCCCCAAAAAGCGTCACACATTGCATGCGGATGATGCGAGCACTTCGCGTTCGCGTTTGCGTTTGGGTTCGCGTTTTTGTGGTTCTCCAGAGGATCCCCACATGCAGCGCACGCATGTTTACACTCTCACTTGCCCCGCCCCACCCTGCGGCAACTGCATTGGCGCGTCCCCAGCGGACGCCACTAAACCCAAATGAGATGCATGAGGCACATCGTAAACTTGCCCCGAATGCGCTCTAAATAATTTAATAATCATTTCGAATAAAAATAAAACTCCTACTGAAATTTCAACTCTTTAGCCTCAGCAGCGTCCACTTTAATTCCTTAAATAGTCAACGGAAGAAATATCTAGCAAAGTTAACAAGTATACAAAAGTTAAAACTTATTTTCAGTTAGCTTTTATGTTAGTACTAGTTCAACTTTACTGGTGTAAATAAATGTATATAAAAAGTTACCTTTTTTAAATAAGTCTCCTACTTAAATTTCAACTCATTAGACTTAGCAGCATCAACTTTAATTCCTTAAATCGTTAACGGGGGAAATATCTAACTAATTATACAATAATACAAATGTTAACAACATTTTAAGTTAACATTTAAAAATAAAACTCCTGCTGAAATTTCAACTATGTAACCTCAGCAGCGTCCACTTTAATTCCTTAAATAGTCAACGGAGGAAATATCTAGCAAAGTTAACAATTATGCAAATGTTAATACTTCTTTTCAGTTAGCTTTTAAAAATATGTCTCCTACTGAAATTTCAACTCTTTAGCCTTAGTAGCGTCCACTTAAATTTCTCAAATTGTGAACAAAAGAAATACCTAGCAAAATAGTTCAATAAACAATCATACAAATGTTAATGCAACTTTCAGTTAGATCTTAATTTCCTGCTGAAATTTCAACTCTTTAGACTTAGTAGCTTCAACTTAAATTCCTTAAATAAATTTGGTCTCAGCAGCGTCCACTTTAATCCCTTAATCCATTATACAAATGTTAATACCTTCTTTTCAGTTAGCATGCAAAAAAAATTCCTGCTAAAATTTCAACTCATTTGACTTAGCAGCGTCAAGTTTGATTTAATAGTTAACTGCAGAAATGCCTAAAAAAGTGATCAATTATACAAATGTTAACGACACTTTCAGTTTGGCTTTATAAAAAAAAAATCCTGCTAAAATTTCAACTCTTTAGCAGCGTTCAAAAGTCAACGGAGGAAATAACTATCAAAAAAGTAAAATAAACTATTATAAAAATGTTTACATTTTCAGTTAGGCTTGATATTTGACAATGAATATGTTTTATTTAATCAACGAATTGCATTTAATGATGTTTGGTAATCTGTGGGTATTTGTATGTACCTTGTTTCCAACTCAATTTCAATGCAATTCTGCCAAATTAAATTGTATATCTAATTGAAATTATGAGCTACAAAAGGCAGGACTTGTCTTTGAGCAGTTATTAACAAATCCTTCGTCAAGATAGCCGCGTTCAAGTTGAACAATTAAAAGTGCGCAACTGCGTTGAGTTTTTGGCTAACTCTGATCTGTTGGCCAAAAGAAGAACTAAAGAGCATTTGAAATGGAAACTGGCAAGCCAGTTTTGGCTTGAAGCTAATGAACTTTGTCCCCAAAATCGAAAGCATTTTCAATAACGCATTTTTCAAGAGATTTTTCACGTTTTCATTCGGATGCGATCGCCAATGAATCCACAGCATATATTACATATATATGTGTATTTGTATTTGTATTTGGCATGCGATTTCGTATTTCGTATTTATGGCATGCTCCAAAGTTGTTTTCCCTTCTTGAACTTATCGGTCGCCAAGATCGCTGAGCGTCCGCGCAGCGCAGCGCAGCAAACAACTGGTAAATATTTATGAAATGGGCATATTTTTGTTGCTTTGCTTTTTTCTTAGCGCTTTTTTATTTGCCAACTTGTCGCCGAAACCGAAACAGAAACAGACACAGAAAACAGGTCTCCTAGCAGCAGAGTTGCAGGAAGTGCAGCCCGGCTGAGAGATGTGCGAAAAAGTTCAAACACCTTGGCTGGCCACTGTGAGAACCTTGCGAGCGACGTGAATCTCAGCCAAGCAGAGCTGCAAGAATAATATTTTCATTTTAGTGTGCTTATGTAACCTTCTTATACCTGGTAATGTTTGATGAGAGGGCTTGCCAACTGGCTGCAAATGTGCGCGGGAAAGATTCGAACTGTTAAAGTAAATTACGTAGATCATCAGGGACACATATTTCGATAATATGCAGAAAACTGCTGTAGTTAGTCAGTTAATAGGCAGGTTGAATAGATTTCAGGAATATAACTGAATTATTGAGCCTTCTTTGCATAACCAATGAAATGACTGAGTTCGCTAGTTTATCAAAAAAAAATACATATTACATTTGGTAAAAATATTAGTAGTTATAGCAGTTAAAGTTTACAATGGTATGTCTAAAACTTTATTCTACTTTTTAGCTTGTTCTCTCTCGCAGTCGTATAAACACTCAATTGTTGTCTTCCTAAACAATATTAGTAGTTATCATTGCAATTTCTGAAACTTGTTTTCTAAGTTTCTTTGCTACCGAATATTTAGTAGTCGAACACACTTAAATAATATTATCTTCTCAGTTTTTGATAGCAGCCTAGCTCAAAACTCCATTAAATATTATTATTAGTTATTCTGCAGCTTAAACTGGAATTTTGAAAATTTTAATTTGATTTTCAGTTGTTTCTCTATCGGATGTCTCGCAGTCGAACTCAATATTAGTCTTCTTAAATATTTATAGTCGTTTTTCTAGTTTCCATTGCGATTTCAAAACTTCAATCGTATTTTCGCAGTCGACCACATTCAATGAAGCATTCTCTGTTTTTTTTAATTTTACATACTTTTTTTCTATTTTCATAGCATTCCGGTCCAAAGCCTCTCTAAATATTATTAGTAGTTATTCTGTAGCTAATGTTAGCATTATAAAAACTTCAATTATAGTTTCTTCTTCTTTCTTAGATGTCTCACAGTCGAACACAGTACGAGTAAATACAGTTTTCTAACTGTTGTCTGTTATGATAACAGCCCAAAACTCTTTGAAATATTATTAGTATTAATTCTGCAGATTCAGTTTCTTCATTATACGATATCGCGCAGTCGAATACACTGAAATACAGTCTGTTAAAGTTTATTTTATGATACATATTTATTTCCTCTTATGATAGCATTTTAGTTCCCACCTATCCCAAGCCTCCCTTAAAATTATTAGTAGTTATTCGAGAGTTTCCGTTGCTATTTCTGAAACTTCAGTAGTCATTTCAAGTTTCTTTTCTATCTTATATCTCGCAGTCGTACACTACCGTATATATCGTACCGTAGTTAAAAAACCCACTAAATACTATTAGTAGTTATTCTAGGCTGCACCTTCCGAACCTTCAATTTGATTTTAAGTTCCTTCGCTACCGAATACCTAGCAGTCAATCAGATTCAAAATTGAAGTCTTCCCAGTTTTTTGTTACGTTTTTATGTTCTGTTGTGATAGCACCCTAGTTCAAAGCCCCCCTGACGCCGTTTAGCAAGCGCTTTGTAAATATTTAAACTGTTCTCGATTGCCTCGCGAAATCGTTGCATTTGGTCAAACACGTGTTTCACATAATTTAATTAAATTTACTTGGCTTTTGTGCAGCACGCAGTTCTCGTTGTTGTTTCTCTTCTTTTTTATGTTTAGAGTCCGTCTAAAGGCGTGCCACGTGCCGCGACCCGTTGCGAACAAGTTGCACTCAAAGCCCGAGCTTGACTCAAGTGGCAAACACTTCTACGCTCTGTTTGCCACACGGGTGGGGGTAATTTCTCAATTGCGGCAAGTGCAGGCGGCTTAAAGGGGCGGCTCGGCTCGGCTGCAGGCTGCAGGCCGCAAACACGTCGGTTACGTTGGTGGTCTCCGCTTTGGCTTTGTGTGCCACACAGACAAAAGCAACTGTCATATGTTGTCATTTGGTAGACTCGAGGCTCGACACTGGATGCTTTTATGCGTTTTGTCAGGCATCTGGCATCAAATCCGCTGAGAGATCGACGCGCAGAGTTGGCCAAACACACACAAATTCCATGAATAGCCGGCGATGACTCGAACAACTCGCAGCGTCGAGCCAAGCCCCTGACTCAGCCGCTCTCTCTCGTCGACTCTCTTCGTCTTTCTCTCTCTCTCGATGAGCGAAAGTGCAATGATTTATGTGCGACTGCTGCTGGTTCCCCTGGCTCAGCTAATTTGCATAGTGCCAGGATCCTGCAGGACAACTGCGGGGCACACACACTCACTTGAGGAAAACGCATAAAAGGAAACTAATTAAAATGTTCGCGCCTCAAATTTCCACTCGGCCTCCTTCCCTGGCTCCTCGCCTCTAATTTATGGCTCTCCTCGCGTCGACTTCGTGAATGTCTTGCATATGGAAAAGTAAAAATTATTGCCTTTTCCTTTCTTTACGGCTGACAAATGGACACATTTACATGCGCTCTTTGCTGTTTTTCCAGCATTGTGTTTCATCACTCAAATTATTCATGACAATTGCATATATTTTCTGTTTTGTGTAATTCAAGTGGAACCCCATAAATGCCTGATTGTTGTCGACAGCAGCCAAACACGGAATCTCTGAACTCCAATCCACAGTCGATTAACAATAGAAAGAATTATTTATATAGCAAATATTTATATTCAAAGTCAAAAGCTGTTACTTTTCTAATAAACAACACAGTTCTTTGGCTCTCTTGCCGTCTTACCTTAGAAATACAGTTTGAGTATGGAGAACAAGTCAATATTAATCCAACATTGAGTGTAAAATAAATTTATATTCATCAGTATTTTGATGCAGTCGCTTAAGGCTAATAACTACATGTAGTCATTCACAAACTCTTTAAATTATTATCATTAAAACTTATTAACAACTACACTTCATACTGATTTGATTGCAAGATTTAAGTAGTTTAGATTAATTTACATTTATCAGTATATCACTCACAAATTCTTAAAACTTTTATCATTAAAACTCATTAAAATATAAAAACTTCACTTCATACTAATTTGATTGCATGATTTAAATAGTTTAGTTCAAATTATATTAATCAGTATTTTGATGAAGTCGCTTAAAGCAAATAACTACATGGAATTTAGCAGCATAGCATTCACATTCTTTAAATTATTATCATTAATTCTTATTAAAATGTAAAAATATAAGAAGTTCACTTCATACTAATTTGATTGCATGATTTAAGTAGTTTACCATAGTATCATTTATATTTTTCAGTATTTTGATGAAGTCGTTTAAGCCTAATAACTACATGTATTTTCGTCAGCATATTATTTACAAATTTTTAAAATAACTGGGATTTAATATCATTAAATTAAAAATATTTAAAATCTTTACTTCATACAACCTTAATTGCTTGATTTAAATAGTTTAGTTTAATTTATATTTATCAATATTTTGATGCAGTCGCTTATTATAAAAACTATTTTCGTGAGCATGTCATTGACAAATTCCTAAAATTACTGGCATTACAACTCATTAAAATGTAAAAATATATAAACTTCACTTCATACAAATTTTATTGCTGGATTTAAGTAGTTTAGAGTGAGAATTTTGAATCTGTAGAGTAATATAACTAAGTTTAATAGACTTCATATCAACCATAAATATACAAATATCAATAATAGACAATTAATAGACTTCATAACATCCATAAATATACAAATATCAATATAATGCTCAGTGCTCTTCAAGCATTGAGAAGTTGTGCTAGGTCCGCCAGCCAATCTGCCATGACAAGCAGAGTAATTAGCAAGCAAAGTGACTTTTAAATCCAGTTATCAACTCACTGCTCAACAGAGTGAGACTCGACTGTTTGTTTGCTTTTGGTGAAAAGTCAATCCGCACATGCAATTGGCCAAGTGAGAGCTGGTCGTAATGATGAGTGCGCGAAAGGGAAAATACGATTTGGTTAATCCCTTAAGTAGACGGGCAAGAATTTAATTGTCAGAATGAGCAGGGGGATTACGTAGCTCGGGCAATCGGCTAGTGAGGCCGTGTAATCCAATTGAAAACAATTCAAATTTGCGTTTCGAGTGATTTTGAATTGGTTGACGGTCGTAAATGCGACACACAGCTGACAAAAACAACAAACAAACAATGCCCAGGCAGGGAGGGCTGAGCAGTAGAGGTGTTCCATGGCAGCTGTCGAGGGCAGGGGCAGGGGCAGGGGCAGGGACTCGGCATTCCCGTGGAGAATAGCGCGTGATAAAAGGGGTTAATCGAACGTCCGCCAAAGCTGGGCCGGACCAACGACCCCGACCAACTGTGGACTATTCACTCGGGAGCTGGAAAGTCAGCGGCAAAGTCGCCGGCAAGTCCCTGGCACGGATTTTGTGGTCGACGGCGGCGCTAATGAGTGACGCACAAATTCAAATATTTTCTCTGACTTTCCCGAAGATGCCAACACTGCTCCCAACATTCTGGTTAATTAGCGACGCCTGGGGACAACGTTGTTGTTGGCTGCCCTCTCTCGATTCGAGCATTAAATATGCATGTAGTTGGAAATATCTTAGTTATTTGGGGAGACAACGCGAGCCTAGCTGCTCAATAAATATCGCATCGAACTGCAGTTGCAAGCATGACAAGCAAATGAGATTAAAACACCCCTCAAATTAATTCACAGAAGCGCACTCACATGCCCTCGACTGCCGTCTCGCTCCCTATTGCTAGCTCGCTCCCTCGCTGCCACTGAGACCACATAGTGTGAAACCGCAAATGCGGAAAATGCAAATTGTTCGCCTGCTGACGAGGCGTGACGATGTCGTGGGCGGCTTCGCTTATGTTTTCCATTCGCATATGACACGGCTTGATGCTAATCCGGCAACCAGCCGCGCGTCTCCAGTCACTGCAGGTACTCGAGAGTGCTTGACAACTTGCTTGGGACTGGACAAGGGAAAGGGACGACTCCGAGAAGTTGGCGAAAGGGTAAAACATAACTGGACAGCTCTGAGAAAGTGGCGGCAACTTGCTTGAAGTTGGTTAGTCGTAGGAGCAGGACTCAAGAAAAGTTCCTTCAACTTCAAACTCAGCTAGAATGTTCATTACAAGAGATATTTGTTATTTCTTTGTGTCATATAAATTTGATTACAAAGATAGTAGTTATACAATTCAATTTGAAGTCTAACCAAAACAATTATTTTAAGAACTATTATCTACATTTTTTACTATATGAACCTTTTATTTACTAAAGGATTAGCATTAGCATAATTGGCTGTGATTAAATTTAATGAGTATATGCTGCCAGCTCTTAAAACATCTGCTGCTAATTTATAAATTATTGCAATACTTGTGTTGATGATATTTATTTGATAGAAATAAAACATACTCAGCAACTCTAAATTGCATAAGATATACACATGTAAAACTAATAACTATATTCTTAAGTAAATTCAATTGAAATTTAGCTGTTTTGCAACTATATCAGTTGATTAGTTATTCATTTAAACAATTATCTCAATCAACCGTTGCCTATCAGATTTCTTGTATACCTCCGCATTCTTTCTATTACTATGTGCTACGCTTTGCATAATTATTATAAAACCATTGATTAGCATTTTCCTCGCATTTATTAGTTTAATTTGATTAGCTCTTTACTCTCATTTATTAGTTTTTTTAAAAGCGAAGGCGCCTTCTGTGTTTCGTTTCAGCATTCCACTCGCTTTACTGCTTCACACAGCTTGCGGGAGTAAGCAGTGCACTGCTTTGCCGACGCAGCTAGGTAAGAGCAGGCACGCTCTCTCATACGCGCGCTCTCTTGAACAGGCGTAGCGAGACCCATTGAAAGCGCAACGACCAATCAGCGGCGGGCAGACAATGACATTTTGTTTCGATTCCCAAATGGTTTTATGTGCTACGCACTGGAATGGGGCGTTGACACTGCGCTGCTATTGTTGTTGCTGCTGCTGTTGCTGTTGCAGTCGTTGCTGTTGCTGCTGCTCCAAGGGAATGAAATGTTGGCAGCAGTTGCTTGGGAATAGCCGCAGATAAGCCAACGAGCAAGGGGACCTGGACTTGGGAATCTCAACGGTGCTGCAGCTGCTGCTGTCTGGCAACACGCGCGCCCTCTCTCTCTCTCTGTTTCGCTCGCTCTAGCCAGCTAGCTGGCTAACTGGCTGGGGGCACCCGAAGACGTAGGCACCGTTGCGTTCAGTGTGCCAATTCACGACGTTCCCGAGCCCCATAACAGGTCAGCGTCGGCGTCCTGGTCCCGCGTGCCATAGGCATGCTCGCTCGCTCGCACTCGCAGACAGTGCGGCTGCTGGCTGTGTATCTCACACTATCTGGTCTCTCTGTCTGGCACACATCCCACACGCCCGCTGCCATCGCATCGTCGTGGTCGTCGTCAATGCTGGTGGATGGTTTGCTGACAGTTCGGCTCTCGACGGACGTGCCTTTGGCCTGCAAAACCACCACTCCCTGGAATAGGTTAGCTCTGCCATTCGCTCGGCCGGCAAGCAGTCAAGCAGGCAAGCAGGCTGCCCGACTTGCAGTCGACTCGCAGTCGCATGTCTTATTGTTGTGCTGCCGCAGTCGCAGTCGCAGGCGCTGCCACTGCCACTGTCGCTGCCGCTGCCGCCCCGTGTCGCAACAAACGCCCGCTGTGCGCTCCTGCGGCGCACGCTCGTTTCGTTTCCACCGCGACTTCAACTCTCGTTGGTCGTTGCCGTTGCGGCTGCTGTTGGCGTCGCAGTCGACTGCTCGTGGCTGCGCAGTTGCCTTGCCTTTGGACGACAGCAGCAGCAGCAGCAGCAGCTCTTCGGTTGCAGCAGCATCGCAGCGGACTCGGATTCAGTTGGGGTTTAACAGCCACTCGGGACGGTAGCGCGCGCCGCTTAAACTTGTTGCGAGACCAATTTTCCGAAAATCCCAAATTCTCCGCGGTGCATTGGCATTTACGCCCACACACACACACACACACACACACACGCACACACATAGCTACTAATACTAATAGAGCAACGTCGAGCCCCCAATTACGATTGTCGATTTGTGCGTCGCAATTTGCAACACTGAGCTCAGGTCTCAGTCTCCAGCTGAACTCGCGTCGCGCTGCTTATTGATTGCCCTGCCCCAGAGAGATCGCGCTCCCGCGAGTACAAGTGATCACTGCAGTGACCTGAAAGCCAGAGACAGACGCTACTGTGTGTGAGTGCTCAGTGACCGATTAGTTCAATCTGCAAGCAGTTGCCACAACCACATTCACGACGGCTGCCACAATTGCAACGACGCCCGCGGCCAGCAACTACACGAAAGTGAGCGACTATCCGTACGCTGATCTCCACCAGCACCATCACTTCGCTAGCACAGCGCCCCTGACCAGCGCCGAAAGCTTCAAGCTGCGCTCCGAGGAGCCCGTGCCGGGCTTCAGCTCGGCCTCGCCCTGGCCCACCCTGGAGCTGGGCATGGACTGGGGACGCAAGCTGTACCCCACCGCGGGACCGCGCTCCGCCAGCGGCCTCATGTTCGGCCTGCCGCCCACGGCCGCGGACATGAATCAGCCGCGCGGCCCGATGACCTCGCTCAAGGAGGAGCCGCTCGGCGGCCGCTGGGCCATGCAGCCGGTCGTCGATCAGACCAAGTAAGTAACAAGTGCGGTGTCGAGCCATAACTGGCTTTAATCGTGTATTGACTAAAGTAGGGCCATGAGCAACTTCAATTAGTTTCGTGTCGCAAAAACTTAAGATCAGCTAATTGTGGCTTGCTACCTTAGAAGTATTGTGGCCAATTTTGTTGGCTCTAGCGCTAAAAGTTTGCAAACTATAGGCGCTTAAGCTCGTGGACAGACGGATTTTGATTTAGTTTAGCAGAAGATGCACTTATTGCACTTTCAACTTTTCACTTCGATCTTCAACGCTGCTGCTTCAGTCTGTTGCAGCCTGCGCAACTTGCGGCGGCTTGGCAACATGCTTGGTGGCAACTGCGGCTGGCAACACGCTTTGCATGTTGCGGCAACACCAGAAAGTTTGTGCAAATAAAAAGTCTCCAAAAAAGCGTTTGTTTACTTTTGGCCAAAGCCGGCAACGTGTCCGACACGCATTCAGCCTCCCCCCAGGGGCAGTCAGCTATTCCCTGGAACGCAATTGCGGGGCTTTTTATGGCCCAATCCTCCGCCGCCCCCGCCGCCGGCCCAAAGGAGTGTTCCACTCAAAGTTTCACTCAGCAGCCGGAGTGCGGCTAGACGGCAGACACATCTTTACGCACTTTCCGGGGTTGACTGAAACACACAGACAACAATCAGGGATGCGGGAGCAAAATGTGCGTGCTTTTTGGGGGGGGGGAGTGGAGGAAGTGTAGAAGGAACTTTGCTCCGCGTTTGGCTCACTCAAAGGGATGTTTTTGTTGTTCGGTTTGCTTCACTTTCACTTTTACTTTCTTGGCGTTCATTTCAATTGAATTAGAAGCCGAGGCGAAACCCAAAAAGAGCGTCCCGCGGCAATTCGGGGGGGTTGCTGGCGCCTTTGTCAGGAAAAAGCTTCTCTTCTCGCCGCGCTGTTTGTTTAGTTGTGTCTGAGATGTTTCTAGCGTGAGATGTTCGCGCCGAGAAGAAGTGCGCGTGTGGCCGAAATCGAAAGTGCGACAGCGACAACGACGACGACAACGATTGCGAGTGCGAGTCTCGGTGCCACATTGGCCAAAATGACAGCGGGCATTCATTCCGTTCCGACGGCAAATCAACCACACCAACAACACCAACAACAACAACAACAACAGCAGCAGCAACAACAGCAACACTCACACACGCATCTGAGTGCTCACAATCAGCAGAGACAGAGCAATTCGCAGCTTTTGCTGCACGACGAGGATAATCACAATCAGGATCATAATCACAATCAGACGCTAAGCAGTACTAACGATAAGATAATGCGCTGTGATGTGAGGTAACCTTCTACCATTGAGTGCGAGTGTTTAATTCCGCAAATATTTGCTCCACTGATGTCTCAAATAATTCACAGAATGCTCAAATCAGATTGCATTCAAGCCATAAACTTTACTGCTGCTAAAAGAATTTATGTGCTTTCGTTTATGCGTCAGTAAATCACACTGAACGATAACGCTTTTAAATTCATTGTTTAATATTAAATTGTATTCAATTTTATTTCTCTAGAAGAACTAGTCGAGTTTCACAGGCAGATCAAACGGCATGCAATGCAATCAATCAATGTGGTGAAGGTTTCAAAATATTTGCGATAACCGCAATCAGCATGAAAACAAAATTCACTTTGTTATTTACGCTCTACTTTCAATAGTTTAAATAGTTGTTGCCTTATCGCACAAGTTTCAAATATCGCAATTTCAAGTATTAATATTTTGCGAATTTCATTTTACCTCCCAACTTTAACAGTTCTTCAGTCGTAGACTTTTTGGGAAACTACAACTATTTAGTTTTTTTCAGTATAAAACTATTGAATTTTTAAATATTTGTATGCTTATCTTACCAATTGTGTATTTTGCCAGTAAATTAGTATTAAATATTGTTGGAATTTCATTTTTTGTTTCCAAATCATCGAGAAACTTAAATTATTTATTTTCCTACTATAAAACTGATGAATTTTTATTACGTTTATAAATATTTTTATGCTTATCTTGGCAATAACAGTTGCCAGTAAATTACTATTAAATAATCTTCGAATTCTATTATCAACTTTATAGTTATCAACTTAAATTGTTTTTGGGGAAAGTCCAATTTATTTAGTTTTCATAAAACTATTGAATTCGTAAATAATTTTAAGCTTATCCTTGAAGCTCTGTTTTCATTTTTTACTTCCTAACTTGAACAGTTTTTAAGAAGTTGACTTTTTGGGAAACTCCAATTAATTAGTTCTGTTTTTGATGTATAAAACTATTAAATTTTTTTGTTAGGTTTATAAATATTTTTATGGTTATATTGAAATTGTGTTTTTGCCAGCAAATCAGTATTAAATATTTTTCGAATTTAATTTGTAACTTTCCAACTTGGACAGGTTTTGAGTCGTAGAATTTTTGGCAAATTGCAATTATTTATTTTTGTCAGAAAATCAGGATTAAATATTGTTCTAATTTAATTTGTAGCTTTCCAACTTGAACAGTTTTTGAGTCGTAGGAATTTTGGTAAATTCCAATTTTTAATGTAAAACTATTGAGTTTTTTTATTAGGCTTATAAATATTTTTATGCTTATCTTGAAATTGTGTTTTTGCGAGTAAATCAGCAACATAATTTTGGCTATTCATGCAAGGCTTATGTTGCATGCGTCGTTAAAATCAATAAATAAGTGCGCGTGTAAACTTTTGATTGCGGCTCGATTGTTGCGTGTAAACTGGCAAGTTGAGCGCCGATTTATGGGGCAAGTTTGGCACACAATGCAGATGAGAGAGAAGTTTGAGAGCAGTTTGGAATAAATTTGAGAATTATCGGGCGCAGCACAGCGTGTTATTTATTTACTTATTTATCTGCAAGTATTGTCGCATATTGTGCTAAGTGCTAGTTTTGTGTGACAGCAACAATTTCGATCATAAATCAGAAATATTTGAAATTTATTTCAACAAAGATTGTGGGCAAACTGCAGTCGAGCGAGCAGCGCTGTGGCAACAATGCAACAATGGCCATAAACTGAACTGTGCTCAACAACAACTGCGGCAACGGCCACAGGATATTGTAAATAAAGTGTGCTGTTTAAAGGACAATTCCGGCAGTCGATGCAGTCGATGCGACTACATGAAAACAGGCAAAAAGAAACAATGCACAAAAAGGGAATTTCACGTGCGCGGAATAGGCAAAACGTGACCACGATCCCGCTGCTCGCCGCCTCGTCCTGGTCACCTGGGCATCGATTTCCGACAATTAAATGTTGGCATAATAAAATCAACAGCAAAACGGCCACAAAACGTTTTTCGCAAATTGGCGGCAAGTGCAAACAAGCCATAGAATGAAAATGTCCACAATGCGCACCGTAGTCGGAAAAGTCAACAATCGACTGTCGCGCTCACTTCATTCAGCTCCCCCTGCAATGTGGGGGGAGGGAACAGTCACTGTTTTTTATTTGCTCGCTTACACTCGCTGCTGGCTGCTGACTGCTGACTGCTGACTACTGACTGCTGACTGCCTCCGCTGCTGCTACAGGCGCCATAACAATAACCTTTCTTTCGCTCGCCCAGAATGAATGTAACATGTCTGGCATTTATGTGTCGTTTTGCCCGAGCTCGAACATCAGTCGCTGCGATGCGGCAGTTTGTTGGCATTTCAAATCGCATTGAACGTTGGCCTTCTGGGCTCATCCTGTATCCCATATCCTATACGAGTACATCCTGTCACCCTCAACAGCCGCAAATTGTCTAATTTCATTTTTGTTCCCACTAATTGGCGAAGTTGAAATTGCATTTATCAATGCACCAAATGCACTTGCAACTCTCAAACAGCACACTTTATGCTAGTAAAATAAATTAGAAAAGCGAGAAAACAGCGTCTATGTTTAACAGTTCCCATACTTAAAGAGAATAGTTCGAAAATGTTATCCTTATAAAACTCGCATGGCCTAAACGAACTTTGTTGTTAGTCCAACAAGATTCTGATATTTCACTTAATTTTTAGCCTGTAAAACGAAATAGAAAAGTGAGAAAATAGTCTTATTTTCGTATTCAAGCATTAACAGTTCCCACACTTATAAAGAATAGTTTGATAATGTTATCCTTTGGTGTTAGGCCAAAAATAGATTCTCATATTTCACTTCATATATTCACACTTCATTTTTAGCCAGTAGAATAAAATAGAAAAGTGAGAAAACAGCGTCAAAGTTTATTTAGTATTGAACCAATAACAGTTCCCACACTTATAGAGAATAGCTCGAAAATGTTATTCTTAAAACTCACATGGCCTAAACGAACTTTGTTGTTAGTCGAACAAGATTCTGATATTTCACTTCATATATTCACACTTTATTTTTAGCTAATAAAACGAACGAGAAAAGTAAGAAAACAGCAGTAAGAAAACTTATAAATAATAGTTCGAAAATATTATCCTTATAAAACTAAACAAACTTTGGTGTTAGTCCAACATGATTCAGATATTCTAATGTAATATTAAAATGATTTGCTAGAATTCAAGGTATGGTTCCATGCTTCTTTGGAGAGCTTCATAAATTCAACCATTAACATATTTGTTGTTCACTACTATGTTTCCGAATGGAACCACAAGCAAGTCTTGCATTATCAGAACTACTTTAACTAAACCAATTTGATTCATAGTCGCAATTACTGCAGTTTCAAGTCCTCGGGGGCTTTACCTACATACGCATTAAACAAATATTGTTCCGTCTATTTTGTTGTTTTTGTTTACATAAGTGGAAATTGAGTTGGCACTCGACGCGTAGTCGATATCTGGGGTGCGGGGTTAGATAATGTGCAAGCGATTTATCATCGGGACTATCATTAGCCGGCTACCAGGCTGGCATTATCCTTTGGCAAATGTGTATATAATTGCAGGCAACTGAGAAGCGCGACAAGTCGCAGCAAACACTGCAGCAAGAATAGGGGAATGGGGGCGCCACTACTTGACATTTCCAGAATAAATAATAGAAATCTGATAAAATCAGCATTTTCTAAATTAAATTGTTCGTTATGCATACGAAACGAAACGAAACGAAAGGCGAGGAACGGCAAGGAAAGCGCAGCAGGACAACTCGGCCGTGTCCGAGGGTCGCAGCGTAGTATCTATGTAGTTAGCATTGTCCGGTAATTGCGCTGACAGCCCCAGACACAGAGACGGAGACAACGGGAGAGTGGGAGACAGCGACACAGAGACAGACACGAGTCGGGCATAAGGTGAGCAGCAGTAGGGAGAGCGCTGACATTTGGCATATGGAGCGGACAAGCCTTTGGCCTTATAATTACAGTGTTTGCTTGGCCCACATAACATAAATATTTGCCGCTGCTCGCAGACAGCAGACAGCCAACAGCCAACAGCCAGAGTTGCCATAGTTGTGTGTGTTTATTCATCAGGATTATTGTGTCACGTTGAAGTTGCTTATGCGCTTTTAATGATAGCTGTCACTGAGCAGTCGAGCAGCCTGCTCCACTCCGGCTGCTGTCAAGTAATTGAGTTGTCCCCGAAAACCGGAAGACCCATTTAGAGAGCACTACGCGACTACGCGGCTAATTGGCCGGGCCTAGAGCGAGTGTTTACAGTGCTAATAGCATAATTAGATGTCGCCGTTCATTTGAGTTCTTTTGTCTAATTGCAGCCTGGGCATTGGCCGCGCCCACTTTGAGAAGCAGCCGCCCAGCAATTTGCGCAAGTCGAACTTCTTTCACTTTGTGATTGCGCTCTACGATCGCGCCGGCCAACCCATCGAGATCGAGCGCACCGCCTTCATCGGTTTCATCGAGAAGGACTCGGAGTCGGATGCCACCAAGACCAACAACGGCATTCAGTATCGCTTGCAGCTGCTCTATGCGAACGGTAAGTTGCCCTAAGTCCGACCCGCACGTTGGGCGCCAACGTACTAAATGCTCATTTTCTTCTTGTGTCGCTTGCAGGCGCGCGACAGGAGCAGGATATCTTTGTCAGACTCATCGATTCGGTAACCAAAGCGGTAAGTGAGCAGCCTCTCGCCGACTGGCGCCTGTTTTTTTAAGTCGGCACGCAATCGAAAACTAATTCCTTCCACTCGACTGGACTGGAGTTAGAACACGGTTCGGTTTGGTTTTTGCTGATTCGAGCATAAGTTGCATTCGAAATTGATTGTCACGGCTAATTAAGTGTGTGCCATGTCCTTTTTCGTTGTCACGACTCCTCGGCGCAGCGCCAATAAATTGAGTCGTCAATTGACTCGTCCTGCCTGCCAAACGACCAATTCATTCGCACCGTCAGTCGCGCCCTACGAAAGGGGTGTAACTGAGACTGCGACTGCGACTGCGACTTGGCCTGAGTTGGTGCTGGTTCTAGTCCTGCCCGAGGACTACGAGCCGCAGTCCAATCCAATTGAACATGCTTAATGCGCTTTGTTGTGGGTGCCCCTGGCCGGGCTTTGCTGCAGGGCGCTGGATGCGAGCGTTGCTCGGACCAGTGCACCATATGTCAGCATTGTGTGCGCCTAATGCGTGTGCCACACCCCCGCTCCCTTCGCCTCCGCCTCCCGCTGTCGCTGTCGCTATTTCTTTTCCCTTTTCAAGGGCAATTAATTTCTCGAGTGACAAATTTTTATAGACGTTTCCACTATTCTGCTTTCTTCGTATTCCATTATGGCCAGGCACCCATTGTGGGCGTTCCTTTCACCCGATCCCAATAAATTTATCCGCAAATTATCGATAGCCAGGCGAATGCGATGCGATACGAAGCGAAAGCCAACCTGAGACGGGACAATCCATTATACAGCAAATGAAATTTAATCACACGAAACTGCCGAACGAATCTCCCGCCCCATTGATGGAATAAACACAGCATTACGTCATCCACATGTAGCTCATATCGTTCCGATTCGTACAGTTCAACGGCTTTGATAACGCCAAGCACTTTAATATTTCGCCAGAAACTCGCACAACGCATTAAAATAATCAGAAAACAATAAATAGAAACAAATCAAAAATGTGCTCAGCGAAGGCTCACAACAATAATTATAATTTCATTTTCAAAGCCTTGACTTGAGCACTTGTATAGCAAAAGTTTTCCGATATGCCAGCTAATCCGTAAGGCGCTTATGATGTTCTAGAAAGCAGCTAAGACATTTCACTCTAATTAGCCACAAACTCTTTGCAATGCTGGAAAACTTCTTTGTTCATCACATAGGTTAAAGTCATGTAATCACTTACAGATTATATATCAAAGATTATAGCAAACTATATTTCCTTTTCTTCCCCTTAGAAACATTTCAAATATAGAGTAAAAGTCTGTCCCAAACAAAGACAATAATTATGTCGTAAATATCTTCTGACTGCATTTCATTGTAATCCAATCCTCCAAATAAGACAATTATACTATTTTTGTTTGTTCTTTTTTAATCAACAACAGTTTTGGGAAGTAATAAAAGGTAGCTGGTTCCCACAAACGGAATCCATACAATATTTACGAAACAAAATCATATAGTAGAATTTGCCACCCCTGAAAAAGAAACGAAGAGTTACAGTTAACTGTCTGTCTGTCAGTTGTCAGGCGAGTGCAGAATGTGTCGCAATTGGGCGGGTATAAAAGAACGACAAAAAGAGCAATCATTTGATCGGATTAGGTGGGTTTATTTTCGAACTGACGGGGTTACTCTCCCGTTGAACGCGACCTGGTCAGACTTTTATATTTTATACTACTCTCCGTTTGCATACGCGTGCCGTGCGTTGGGTGCAGTGCGCTTTATCTGAAGCACAAATAGTGCGTAACAGGTAAACCAGAAGGCGGGCCGGGGGATTGTCGAGTTTAGACTGATAAGGAGGCAGGGTTGGCTGCAAAGTGAAATCTGAAACTGTAGCAGCACTTCGATTAAACAAAGATCAGACGCAGACGCGACATTGTCTTAGGGTAGCACAATTGTCACGTGCCGTGCCGAACCCTTGCAGTCGGCAATCGGTGATTTTATCGTCCTGCCCCTCCTACCCCCCTCACTGCCAACTGCGCACGCTAACGGCTCGCGGAGGCTGGCAAATGTAGCAAATCATCGTCATAATCATAATTACATTCGATCAGATAACTGGCGAGATACAACGGCAGTCTGGGCAGGCAACCGGCAGAAAGGCGGCGCAGCGCAATTGCAATTTGAGCTAACGAGCGGCTGGACCAGCACCAGGATGAGAACGACTCAATTGCCGTGTCACTCGCTTCATTTTGCGCTCATATTTCACACAGCGCTCGCGTCCTGCCGCGTCCTGGCCAGCGCTCCTCTAGCTCCTGCATGGCTGTGGGCCCGGCATAAACATAAAACAAAAGCGAGCGAAACTGCGACAAATGCTACCCAAAAATTCGAAATCCGAAATCCTTTCGTCTGCCCAACATCGCGCTTATCGCGATTTACACGCATTATGCGGCCGGCCAAAAAAGCGCAGCGAAATTCTAAACCAAAACAGCGAGGAGGGGCGGCGATAGCTGATTGTCGATAGGCGGGCGATTAATGCAGCCAGATAAGCCGATGTCGATGACGCGACGCTGGTCTGCATGCGGAAATGAATGTGGCTACATTAGACTCGAAATGTGTATGGCTTTCGAGCTAATGAGCCGTTGCCTAAAAAGCTATTGCAGCCGCCATTGTTTCCATGCAATAGAGATGCGCCAAATGCAGCTGTCACTACTCACAAGCAAAATGATCGCAGACAACAAGTTATTTACTGTCACTTTTCACTGCCAAAATCACGACACCGCTCATCTCTAATGGATATTGGCGCATACTAAAAGCAACAAAAACGCATTCATCAAACGCCATTGCAACTGCTATTTGTCTCGCTCTGCAGGGCGCCACACGTATGTACATATGCATATGCAAGGCGTCGTCTCGCTCTTGCATGCTGCATCGCTTCCTTTGTCTGCTGTGTGCGCTGTGTTAATTAAGCGATAATATTAATTTGTATGTCAACACTTAAAAATAAAGCGCGAATATTTTCGATTAATAACACATTTCACATTTCATTTTGCCATTTTATCCGCTGCTCAATTGCTTTTGCTTTTATTGCCAGCCTTGTTGCTGTTGTTATTGTTGCTGTTGCCATAAATTCAACAGATTGCACAGAAAATCTCCACATTTGCATCTCTACAGCGCGCGCCATTTGCGCAGCTGTGTGCGAGGATGTATGTGTGTGTGTGCATGCGTTGTATGTTGATGTTGTTGCTGGCAATACGATTAAAAATGCTTTCACGGCAAGTGCATTTCCATTTCTGCGGTTGCCATTGCGCGCCTGAACCCAACAAAAAAGAGAACTGCACTTCATATCGCCCTCATTATGCAAATGCAAATGTCCCTGTGCCAGTGATGGGCGTATGCTCGCTCTTCTTTCTGCAAAGGCGCTAGAAAAAAATGGCTTAAAAATCACAATTACAGCTTAAACAATTTAAATTGCAATTCTATTCGTAATTATAAGCACGGCATGTCCAACAACAACATACACCATATATGCACTTTTGTGTATATGTATATTTTTTCCTTTGGTTCTTGAGCGCGTCCTCGCGTGTGGCCTTTTGTTAACTTGTTGTGCTTTTTGGGCACAGGACCCTGGAATTTATGCGTTACCCAGGACCCGGCGCAACGCTGATAAATGAAGCTTTAATAAATTAAGAGTAACCCTCGATGTGCTGCACACACTTTTTTGTATTTTTACAAAAGTTTTTTCTTCTCTTTTTTTTTTGCTGTCGCTGCCTGCGATAATTTATCTTGTTTGGCGAGATTTTTATTCGGCACGTTAAATATGCAACATGCAAGTGCGTGAATAATGCAAAGGCCACTGCGCTTTTTATTTAAAAAGCGATAATAGCAATTTGCAAATAAAAAATACAAATAGTGTAAAAAATACACAAAGCATTTAAGCTCGACATTTTCATGCAGAACGTTTAAATTTTAACAGTGCCGTCAATCGGCAACTCTTCAATCCTGCTGCAGCTTCCCCTACCTTTCCCTCACCTTATCCCGTCTCCGCTCCCATTATCCTGACTCGTCACATCATCACTCAGGTTCTTTTTTCTGTTTGCTGTTGTTGTTGTTGATGTTGATGTCTGTTGGCTTTTTTTGTGTGTTTGTTTGTTGGCTCGCTTTCCGGCTTTGGTCGTTGTCTGTTGGCTGATGGCAGCCTCGTCTGGCTGGGTGATAAATCGTAGTTTAAACGCTTTTACTCCAGTTTTAGTGGCATTCGTTTAGTTTTTTATTAGATGCACCATTTAGCGGCACTTTGCCAGCCAGATTTGCTCCAGATTTGGCAGCCGCACTAATTGTTTCAGCTTTTGGCCACAACGATGATTGATGGCAGTAGAGACTAAGCTCGGTCTTGTCACTAGTCAAATATTTGGGCAGCTTTCGGGTATATTGACTGATTTCTGTCACAAAACAGAAGAGGTAAAGAATATTGTATACTACTGCAATTCAATGTTTTAAAAACATAGTCGACATCGCTCTATATCTCGTATAGTGGTATTTGTATAAAACACGTCTCTGCTGAACATTGAAAGTCCATTAGCACAAACATGCGGCGCAAATCCTTGACGAAGGATGCGTTCTTTGCTCGGGTCCAGTTTTGAGGCCTCGCTATAATTAGCTGCACTTGCGCCGCAAAAGGCAAACTGATACTCTGGCCAACTGCTTCAACTATTGGACATAAATCCGCATCCTTTTGGTCGTCTCATAGTTGCTGTTATCCCCGGACTTAGGCAAGCTTGCTTACGGCCGGAGGGCGTCAGGACAGCAGTACGGAAGGACGACAGGACGAGGCTGTTAATGTTTTTTTCGACGTTTCGTTTTTTCTTTCTTTTTCCTGCTGCAGGGGAAATTATTAACCTAACAAACGGGATAATAAGGGATGATCATAATTTTACATGTGCCACTGATGCTGTCGCCGTTACCTATAAGCACAGCAGGGGGGAGGGGAGGGAGAGGGGTGCTCGACTGGTTGCAGCGAAATTAATTTCTGATTATCTGTTTGGCTTGCCGTGGCTTCCGACTGAGCACGAGGATGGGTCGACGACGGTAGGCACAAAAACAATGCACATATGCTGGTGACGTCAGGCAAGTCGGGCGCGACCCCGGCCGCGGTCCCGGCCACTCGTCCTTGACGTCCTTGTGCGGCAAGTGGCAGCATTCGTGTGCCGGGGTGGATGAAATGGTAATGATTGCCACTCTCCGGCCGTGTATCTAGTTATTGTTATTACTTTTGCGTGTACACGGCGCCGGCTAACATGCATTTTTACAGCTCATGTCCTTCTGCGAGCACTGTGATAGTGATGAATGAGACCTGCG
The DNA here is from genome assembly GCA_035046165.1 of Drosophila rubida. Classification (NCBI taxonomy): domain Eukaryota; kingdom Metazoa; phylum Arthropoda; class Insecta; order Diptera; family Drosophilidae; genus Drosophila; species Drosophila rubida. Next base: position 35,725,204 of record JAWNOF010000021.1, read on the forward strand.
ACCTGCCACCCCGCTACTCCCCCTTCGCCGCTGCGTCGCATATGCTGTGTTTTTCGCCTCTAATTCATTGGATGAGTGTTGGATTACAGGGCGAGCTCTGGCAACCCGCTTTAATCATTTTTAAATTAGAGAACTATGCGCCTTTTTGTCCACCATCCCCCCGCGCGCACTGGGCCAATTCATTTTGCAGTGGTTGCATCGTTTGTTTATCTATTTGTTTTTGTTTGCGGAGGCGCACAAACACTCCAGAGCACACCCCCCGAACTTGGGCTTCAGTTGGCATCTCAATGTCTCTGGAAATTGCAGCAGATTGTCTGACGAGACAGTGAGCGAGAGCTGCACTTGCGGTTTCCATTGCCCCTGCCACCGTATGCTGAAGTGGCAAGTGGCAAGCGCCAGCGTGTGCCCGGCACATGGCATGATTTTGTGTACTCACTACACTGACACTAAAATGTTTATGCCCACCTCCAGAGCAATGGCAAACAATGGCCGGACGAAAGTCTCTCTATCGACTAAGCAAATGCAAATACAAACACAAATACAGTAGCATAAACAAATACAAGAAAATACCGAGTTATTATTAGCCAAATTTTGAGCAGCATTTAGCTCTCGCTTCGAGTGTGTGTAAATATTTGCGTTATATGTATGTCCCATATGTCGCGACCCAGAGAACTGCGTTTAAGGGTCTCGAGTAGTTGCACTGTAATTAGCATTTATGTGCTTGTATTTGCCCACTGAGTGGGAGTCGCCGGCGATGAGACCCCGTTGTGACTCTGTGGCGGGAGTTGATAACACGTCACTGTTCAAGGGTGCGCTTTAGTACAATGATATGTTAACAACAACGCCGCAGGTAAACACTCGAATTCGGCTAATCAATGGCAGTAGATCAGCTACTTTGTGGTAAACTGACAAACTGAAGAATATCTAGCATCTGAGCAATTTTCTAGCATTACATCAGCAGTTAATTACGGCAGATGCGCAAAAACAAACACTAATATCCATAACACAAGAAAACGTCTTTACCTTTGTCTCGCTCTGCACTTCGGCTAAATTGCAGCAGCTCGCATGTGTTCTTCTCGTTCTCTCTTGTTCAATAGCAGTAAGCTTTTAAGCTCGTTCCACACAAACGAATGAGTTGATCGACTAGTTCCAATACTCATTTTGGGCCGTTCTTTTCGTTCCAATTATCGTTGATCGAACGAAAAGAGCAGCGAACTCAGTGTTCATTTGTGTCACAATCTTGCGCTTACTATTTTGCAACTGATAATAAACCAGCTTACTTAAAGGATTCACTGCAACCTATAACATCTAATAATTGTATCACATTTTCGTCTCTATTACAGGCCATCATCTACGAGGGCCAGGACAAAAATCCAGAGATGTGCCGCGTCCTGCTAACGCACGAAGTGATGTGCAGGTGAGTTTTGACTTAACAGTAGTTGAATCACGAATTCCCTCAATAATCTGCAAATGATTTAGATGCATTGACTACCATTCGACTTTGACTCGCAGTCGCATTGTAATCCACACCTTTGATTCCCTTGTCTCAAGGGTGTTCAGTAGCTATTGTATGTGTCTGTGTGTGTATTGTGTGCTGGCTCCCAGGAGCTTTGTCTAAGTATTTATATTTGGCTTGTGAGCTTTGCTAACCGACTGTCCGCCTTGCTGGCATCCCTCATTGCCGCCTCTTCGCATCTCCGCATGCCGCATTTGTCCAGCGCTTAAACTGTTGGTCGAGTTCTGGTTGTTGAGGTTTGGGGCCGGAAACGGCAGCTACGCTCATTTGTTTTTAAGCGTTTTCCGCGTGATTTTTCCACTACGCAGCTTTCCTTTTGCGTTTACGTTAACGTTTTTTTCTTTTGTTTTTTTTTTTGCCTTCTTTGCCCGTTTTGTGTTCTTCTGTTGTTTGCTTTGTGCTTTTGCGGCTGCTTCACTTGGCGGCTGCTTTAATATTGTTGATTTTTAAGCTTGCTGTCCTATCCTATCTTCACCTCCTGTCCCCGGCCTGTCCCCTTGTCTTCTGTCCTCTGCTGTCTGTCGGGCCATGCGTCCTTCGTTTTATTTTTACGCTCAAACGCACGCGAGCTGAAACGTATAAATGGCAGCCACTCTCCACTCCAAGCGCCCATTTCTATTTCTTGCTCGCTCGCACTCTCTTTCTCTGTCTATCGCCATCTAGCATCATCATATCTCTGGGCAGTTCACCCTTCTAGCGCCCAACTGAGGCTGACAGTTGAAGGTTGCCTCGAAATAACAGAAATAAGAGCATTCAGCTGGCTGATCGACTAACCTATACCCTGTACAAATAGTTTGTATATAAATAGAACTAGTTCATTTATCGATAAGTCTGCAGTTTATTTTTTTTAAAGAAATGATCACTTTAAGAAAAAGTAATATTAGAATAGGAGTAGCACATACCCCAACGTGCAGCTGCTGGGTATAAAAACGGCACAGCAAACGCTCAAACAGCGACAAAAACAAAAAAAAAATACACAGATTCGTCCCCTTTAGCAGCCACGCACCCCACGCCCACATCCACACGCCCCCCGCGCCGCAGCCACAGCCAATGTAACGGGCAGTGCAGCTTCAGGGTGCGCTGGCCGGCCATCTTTTATTATTTCGGATTGGCACCCAGTTTTTATGTTCGCGTAGCATTATCAAAACAAGGGGACAACGCACAGGGGTTGACTTTTGGATCTGTCTCCTGCTCCTTCTGCTGCTGCTGCTGCTGCCGCCCCCCTGCCACCCTTGCATGTTACTTTGGCTTTAGCTGTGCCCAAGAAACCAGCAAAAATCAACAGCTTCGCGTAACACAAAGCAAACACAAACACAATGGCGTCGCAGTCGCAGTTGGCGTCGCTGTCGCCGTCCTTGCTAACAGCGGCAATGGCGTCTTCTTTATCGTTTGGCATTTCGCCCATTTTAGTCATCCATGTTTATGTTGCGCCTAGGCTACGATGCCAAAGCTCAAGCTTCATCTAAAGCCACCCAGTTAGTATGCCATTCCCCCTTCCCCTCCTGCTGCCTACCGCCATAGCTCTGCCTAGCGGCTGTTCGTCTAAAAATTACGCAGCCATTGAACCCATTGCAACAACAACAACAACAACAAAAAATAAATAATTGCGACTTGAGAATTGCATAGCCCTAAAACTGATGTAATGCCTAGAAGTTTTGCGTATATGCTTGATTGAGTACTGCGGCATATAAATAATTTGTGTTGTTTTCATAAATGTTGCTAATTAAGGCAAAACACATGCTAAATACAAGGCTGTAATTAGCCTTTAAAATTATGTTAAAGAGTGGCATTAGCAATGTTGTTTTGTCGACAGCGGAAGCATAAGTACAATGTACTCCAGCCTTGTTGAGGATCTAATTAATGTAAAGCTCTTAAACCTGATTTCATGCAACATGCTTTAAGCTCTTCTTGGAAATTCTGTAGCCGCTAATTTAAATTTCTATTTATTATTTCTTCTCCTAGTTATGGCAATGTTATCTGCCGACTTATCAAGCGATTCGCATACACTTTAAACCTTAATGTATAGCACTTTAGTAATATATTTATGCCCGACTTTAAGCTTGCTAACCAATTGATTCCATTTTTTACTGTTTACCTGCAGCCGCTGCTGTGATAAGAAGAGCTGTGGTAACCGCAACGAGACGCCATCGGACCCCGTCATTATTGATCGGTAAGTAAGCATGGCCCTGGCCATACACAATCCCACTGCACTGCACCACCAACCCCCCCCCCCCCCCTTCTACACGCGCGTCGAGTCCGTCGAGTGGAACGCTATACAAAAGATGACATTTTAAGCTGCTTTTCATCATCGTCGCAACGTCGCTTTTTATTTTGCCAGCCAGTTGTATGCGGCTTGTATGCGTATCGTTGATTTATTGGCATTATTATCAACTGCAATATAAAACATGATGCGGCTGGAGGAGCCTGCCAGCCCGGGCCGAGGGAAGCGGGCAGAGCGGTAGAGCGACGAGACACAGCTCGGGGAGTCGCTGTGAACTGCGAGCTGGCCGAAATAAAGTTCATCGAAATGGCAAAAGCAAATTCTATTTTCATAAATTGTAAATTGTAAATTGAGACGAGTGCAGCACTCGCAATCCGACACCCCCTCACGCCAGCCCGTCTGTCTGTCCGTCCGTCCGTCTGTCGCTCCCTCCTGCGCGGCTGTCACGTGTCAGGCGAATTATGTTAATTGTATGCACATCCTTGCGGCTGCGGCTGCGGCCGGAGGCAGCTCCCGCAGCAGCCACTTCCCTGCCGAGGTCGCGGCCGTCGACGAGGCCAACAACCGACAACCGACAGCCGACGAGCGGCAGGCGACGGCCCGTCGACCGGGAGTGCGTCGCCTCTAATTGGCTTCGGAAATATTATTAGAGCAACACAAATTGCTTGTAGCAAAACATTTGAACTTGCCGCAAGAGTGGGCGGAGCTGAGACTATTAGCTGCTGCTCCCAATGCTCGCATTTCAATCATTTCCATTATGTTGCATTATGCGCATAAAAAGATACAACGACTTGAACTAATTGCCGCTACATGTGCCTAGTAAGTAGCTCAGCTTGGGAATAGTTTATGAGATGCACAAAAACTATTTAACAAGCTTTAGTTTATTTACTGAAATTTCTGTTCAATTGGAAACTTATTTTACCATTGACACTTTAGTTTACATACTCATATTTCTGTTTAATTGGAAACTCATTTCACCATTCACATTTACACCTTTAATGCTAAAGTATATTCCAGAAAAGATTTTCACTTGAAAGGCTGATTTATATTCCACAAACTATTCGCACCTTCGGCAATTTGAAAGTCTTCAAAGAAGTACACTTTTTATTAAATGTGTTTCCGATTTCGGCATGGAATTTCTTACATTTGGCAACAAATTTGTATTGATTGCCATTGCGAAGTTATGCAACGTATTTGCAACGTCGCGACAGCACATCTGAATGCTGAACGTGGCCGCCTTATTAGTTTGTTGGACTTGTGAGGCAGGAGTACCAATTGATTAGCGCCTTATGCAGATAATGATGGCAAATCGAAAGGGATATCAAATGGCCACAACGGGTGTCTAGAACTATTTGCCTATTGGCCCGATTCGTCCGAGGGCAGCTCGCAATATGGCAAGACCATTGCCCACCATGGTGGTATTCCACGAAACCCAACTGGCCACTTAATGATTCTATTACACATATGCCAATGTGCAGCTGGAGCAGGCAGCAGCGACATTGGCTTCGATTGCGAGTGCTCTCAACTGCTCTCAGTTGCAGATCGCGACTCATTTGTGCCTTGGCTCGCCGGCTATCTGTCTGTCTGGCAATCAGACCATAATTGGTGTCATAATTAAATTTAATTGATTGCCGTTGCCGTTGCCGTTGTTGTTGTTGTTGTTGCCACATCTAGCGAGCGAGACTCTGCCGCGGTTTGAGTTTGCAAATTAGGAAATAGATTGTAGAACAGCCTCCAGCCTCGAGCTTGGGGCCTCGGGTCGCGCGCTTCTCGGTTCGGCAAGATCAGAGCCCGTGTCGCATTTATGATCTTGTTAAAATTACTGAACGTGTTCGCGACGCGTTACGTGCTCCACAACGGGGCAGGCCGTTGCAAGAACAGTTAGTGGCACAACAGCAATCGCAACAGCAGCAGCCGCAGCCACGTGCGCAGGCGCGACACTTTGCTCTTGATATTTACGATTATTAATTCATTTTTCGCCTGTTTATGTGCGCAATGCGAGCTCGCCTTGTTAGCTGCCAGCGAGCTGGAAGCTGCCGCTTGGCATTGACCAAATTGGTTAATCCCGTCGCATTCCCAACCACGAGCGACTCTGCTTGTCGCATTTGTCAGCCGGGCTGTAACTTTTGTCGGCAATGACACAGCCCAGCAGCAGCAGCAGGAGGAGAGCGAGCGGTGTGTGGTGTGTGGTGTCTTGGCCACGACGCATATCAATCACCGACTCACTCGTTGCGCCCCAATCAGCAACGGGGCGGCATGGATCAGTCAGGCAGGCAGTCAACCAGGCAGGCTGGCAGTCAGCACTCCTACTCGTCCTGCTCATTGATATGCCAGTAGATCATGCCGCCATGCAGCAAGAGTCGGCGACTGGCTGCCTGGCTGCCTGGGGATAATCTATGTGTTCGCAACTAAATTTTGCCAAGGCCTAAACAAGCCTAAAGCGCTAACTTGGCCGGGGGTCCAGCGCATTTTGCCACTCAACAACGACTCGAACGAGCCACGGCCACAGCTGCCGATCGCTGAAACTTGTCACAGAGCGCGCAACAATTGGAACTGATTGAAAATTCCGACGCTGCACACAACAACAGCAGCAGCAGCAGCGATCGAGAGACGGGAGCCAGAGAGTCGCTTGCATTTCAAAGTGGTTGGGCTAAGTTGGCCAAAAACTGATACATATGACAACAACCAGAAGACACAACACCAATCCCATCACCAAGCCCGCCCAGTCGCACTGCAACGCAGTTCCTCTTGCCACTCGCATGACGCTCGAACGTGTGCCGTGAGAGCAGCAAGCAGCAAGCAGCAAGCAGCAAGTAGCAAGTAGCAAGCGGCAGCCAGCGACAGCAATAGCTGCAACAACTGCGAGTCGCGGCTCTGCTCTCCACATGTTTTATTGATGAATTTCTGTTATTCATGCAACGATCTGCAGCGGCTTTAGAGATGCCGAAATTGCGCACAGACAATGCACACAGTGCGCACAGTGGGACAAACTACGCAATGTCCATGTGAAACCTCAAAAATGTGTATAGTAATTGAAGCTAGTTTGGGCAACAAAATTAGGAGTAGGAAATAGGATAAAGTTATAGCTCAAGAAAACAGATGCTTATTGTTAAAGTTAAAGATGGAAAATTAATAAAAATCATTTACTAGGAGACTCCTAGAAGATCACCTAGGCTTTTCAAGGATCTAGGTTTTACCAAACGTTAACAAAAATTGAGAAGTCCTGATGTTTGAAGTTTGTTCCCGAAATGTGTTGTTGTGGTACTACTTAATAAATGTATATTAGAAAAAAATACATTGAAAATATTTCAGGAAAATGTTGAAGAACATTAAATGGCAAGTTAAGCACACAATAATTCTTTTTGTATTAGTAATTTTGCAATTAGTAATTTCTTAAATTATATTTATCTCTTAGCAAACGTCACTTAACTGCTAAACGCTTGCTGGCAGCTTCAGCTGTTAACACGTCTAGTCACAGTGGCTAAAAGCGAGCTCGGGATTTGCAATTACCAGCGCAACACAGCTGAGCAGTTGCCTCAGCTCAATTCAAGTCTCAGCCGCCAGTTGCCAGTTGCCAGCTGCCAGCTGCCAGCTTTGGGCACAGTGTGTCTCGGCTGGCTCTTTTATTTATGATTTGCGAGGACACTCGAGCATTGTGTGTGGATCGATTGCAATGTTTGCTACGCATTTTTGTGTCGTTGTTTCTGTGTTGTGTGCTTTTATTTTGTTCTGCTTTCGGTTTTGTGTTTTTGGCATGCACTTCGTGTGTGTTCCATAATTAAGTGAATTTAAAGCGCACTTCGGCGGTGGTCGCATTGTCGCCACCAGGAGCCGGCCACTCTCCGCACTGTCCAACTGTCGACTGCGGCATTTGTGTTGATGTTCTCAATGCTGTTGCAGTGTCGTTGCCGCTGTTGTGCCGCTTGCGACGTGTTCCGCGTTTTTTTCACACATTTCTGCCGATCGCTTTTCATGCATCGACGTTTCTTGCTTTTCATTTCAATTATCGTTTGCGCTCGGTAACGGGCCCATCTGGCGTATGCGTAATGAGGCAAATTACACGCACACTCGTGGCGAGTGCTCGGCTTCGTGCTATTAACGATTATTGCGTGTCAAATGCCAGCTTCGACTTTTTAATTTGCGTAAATTGAAGGCAGAAGCAACGACAACAACACAACAAAACATCTGTTAAAAAGGCAACTGCAAATTGCCATTTGGAAGAGTGGCCCACGTCAAAGCCCACAGCGAGCAAATAAACAAAAACGAGCGCAAAGCGGAAAGCAAAAAGCAAAAAGCAGAGACCAATACAGCACACAGCGAGACAGCGAGCCAGGAGCGACAGAGAGAGGGAGATAGAGCGTACAATCCGAAATTTGCCGCTTTTGCATTTATCTACGTCATTGACATTTTCTTCGCTTTATTTCAATTTTCTATATTTTGCCCGGCGCGCCAAATAAACTAAGTGCAAACTCACGGACAAATGTGGACTGGACGAACTGCGAACCACCCAACCACCCAACCACCCATTTAACCCGCACAGAAAGCTCCCGCAAGCCGAACGGCGACAAATAGAATTGACATTCTGTGGGCAACACTGGCGGCGAAAATAGTAGCACAGTTCAAACTCAATAGCACTAAAGAATACACTTCATTTCTATTATTTTTAAAAAGAATAATAATTAATATTTCAATTATTATTTGCCTGCAAAAATAGCACACTTCAATGGAAAGTATTAGTTTTTATCAATCAATTGCATTTTGCTTTCCTGCTGGCCTAATCTGCGTTGCCATGACTGTGGCTTAGGGCATTGGCTGCGTGTGGCAAGCAAATGTTTTTGGCCGTTGCATGCCTTGATAATCGCGCTAAAAATGATGACAAAACTGCTGCTAGTTGTGCCAGCTACAATTTTTAATTTTCTAAATGCATTCAGCCACACCGCTGCCCGCCCCAACACAGGTAGACTGGTCAGGCAGTGGGAGAGGGAGGCACTGCGCTTGTAAGAGTGCTGGTCGCTCGCACGCATTTGAATGCTCGTCTCTGCGGCCACTCAAATATGCAAAGAGAGAGAGACACGAAAAAACGCAGACACAAATTTGACGGCACTTGTGGTCAGCCATCGACAGGCAGTCAGACAGTCGAATGAAATATTGGGCAGAGCGATAGAGACGTGCTGCAGGGTTGGAGAGTCCATAACAGTTAATTATCGATAAAGATAAGCGCCTCGTACATTCGCCTTTTTTATCGCCCGGCCAATGCCAGACGGTCCCCATCCAATCTACGCACATCTTTGAAGTGGCTGCTTTGGTGGGGCCTAACCGAGCGACTGCACTTGATTCGCACCTCGTAAATCAATGGTACAACAATTGGAATTGAATTTTGCATTTCAAAGAGCGCGCAATTTGCATATTTGCAGCCTGTCTATTGAAATTGAATTATTAATGCAAATTTCTACACGCTTCTCTGGGCTCTATTCTCCTGCTCCAGCTCCACACACACGAGCACAACTGTGGACTCTATTTAAATGGCAAATGGCATTCGTTGCGAATCGTTAGCTCCTGGGAAATGCAGTTTATTAAATCATAAATATCTATTTTACAATTTCACTGCCTGCTGAACATTTGCATAAAAGCTATGCTGTGTTTTGCACAACGCTTTAAAGGTATTTTTATGAACTCAGCTGAAAACTAAAACTAGTAAATGCTTAAGTTGATTCTTTTGTAGTTTTATGAAGCAGAATATCTTTTGGCGTAATTTTAAATGTATTCAGTGTGAGATGAAGAGCATCCCTTGTTTATATCTATTTCTCTCTTAGAACTTTACAGTAATTGTTAACAATTATCGCCATAATTGAAATACACCACTCTACTCTACTAATGGTATCTTCAGAAACTTTAGAACTTTAAGTAACCGTATCTCATGTGTGGCAAATGAATTATCTATGGCTTTGGGGCAAACTATTTGAGATGTGCATAATTGAAACGACCGCGATGTTATTTAAAATGTACAGAGCCAGAATAGCGACTGCCTTAGCAAAGCAGCAGCATTATAATCATCCTCAACATCATCGTCGTCGTCGTCATCGTCGTCGTCATCTTTTGCATCTTGCTCGCATGTGTGTTTCGTGTGATTTCGTTTGTGGCATTTCCTCAGCCATTTACGCATGCTGCATAATTAATTATATTAAAAGCGTTAACTGACAGTCAACATACACACACACACACACACACAAAGACAAGGACCCAGGTAGGAAGGGGCGGAAAATAGTTAGCATAATTTACGCATTTCAATAAGGTCGATAATTTGATGGCTCAGTAGTTCGCCAAAGGTTGCCGCAGAGCAGAGCGAGCGAGCGAGCGAGCGTAAGCGAAGGGATAAGCGAAAGAGTGGCCAAAAGTTAAAGGCAAGCACACGGACAGAGAGACAGATATATAGATAGAGATACAGCTAAAGCTGCAGCCACGAAAAGATACTTTTGTATGCGCCTGTTGTTGTTGCCGTTGTATATCTTTGTCTGCTTGTAGCTTTTATCGATGTCTGATATTTAACCTCGATATGGTATTTTTATGGTCACACACACGCACACGCAGGCACACATGTGTGTGTGTTCGTGCTGCTTGTACAAAAATAATCAGTTTAAAGATGAAGAAATCGCAAACAAGAAGAAGCTGCCATTGTTGTTGTCGCTGTTGCTGTTGCTGTTGCTGCTTTGCCCGGTGAAAACAACAACAACGAGAACAGTTACGAGGTATTTCCCTGGTCCCAGCGGCATGACATTGAATCCCAGAGCAACCCCCAAACGCACACAGACACAAAGACACCTACGCACTCACGCACCGCACAAAACAACACAAAGCCAAAAGCAAGACAAACCCACAACAAAACGCGTCTCTCCCAAAAAACAGCAGCAGCCCGCCCGACTGCCGGCCTCCCTGCCTGTCTCTTTCCTTCCTTCCTTTCCTTCCTTCAATTCACGAAATGAACACCAAACGCAAAAAGCTCACTCAACGCAGTCACTCAAAGAAATTCGCTCACTTTCGCTCTCGCTCTTGCTCTCACGCGCGCTCTCTCTGGCGATGAGATGTTGAGTGCTGTGGATAAAGGAAAGTGTTTTCAACAAGTTCTATACAAGAATTCCTTGCTCTTCCGGCGAAAAGGATGAACCACAAACGAAAAGGAAAGCGTAACAAAAACACAAAACACAAACGTAGCTAGAGCAAAGCAGCAACAACAACAACAACAACAGCACCGTCGACGCATAGCAAAACCGCCCCTCAAAGTCTATTATAATACAAAGACCCAAAAGCTATGAACTCTCAACAAGGCGAAGACGTTCAAGTCCAAGTCCAAGTGCGATTTTGATAAGGATTGTGCCGACATTGTGTCAGGGTGGCTACCGCGCGGGTGGGGGGCCAAATCTGAGTATTGGACGGCAAGACGGCGAGGGGATACGTCTTGTGCGTGCGCCGCGAAGCGTGCAGCGTTAAGCCGAGAAAGAGCATAAATAAATAAGAGACCAACAACAATAGAAAAACGGCAGCAAACAGCAGCAGCCGCCCTCTCAACCTGAACCGTATCAACAACAACAAAATGGTGACGTCGGCCGCCATGTTGTTGTCTCTCTCGCTGTTTGTGTATGTGTGTGTGTCAGTGTGAAATGGCGCCAAAGTAAGTTTTTGGGTGTAGGTGCGAGTGTTTGAGTGTCTGCCATAGTCATTGACTTTATGCGGCAATAAAGTTGAAAATTTTGAATATTATCGTTAGTGAAAAATTAGCGGCAAGTTGCCCGCAGCGGCTACAGTGCCACCAACGAAAAGGAGCTGGTGCTGAAGTTGCGCTTCTCTCACCTGTGCGTTGGCGCAGTTGGCGTGCGCCAAATTTGCTCGCGGCTACATGCTGTTGACGCCTGCTGCCCCACCCCCATCCCTCACACAATTTTCAGTGTCAGTGCGATAACATCAACACGGCCGACAGCTCCAAAGCGATTTATGCGCCTTCGTATTCATCATTAAATGTTGTGCGAGCGATGCAAAGATAAAGCCCCGAACGCGCTCTTGTTATTGTTATAGCTGCTTGTTGTTGTTGATTCGCAAATTCACAGTTAATCGTTTGCACATTCTCGAAGCTGTGTTGCCAGTGAAAATTACGGCAACTGACGAAGTGAAGTTGGAGCTGAATCTACAGTAGCCCTGGCATGTAACTGACAGCATGTAAAAGCTGTTTGCTGCAGCACTTGAACTTTCTGTTAGCTTGATCGTGTGCGAGCTAGAGCGAGACGCAGCTAATGACATTTGCAATTTGCAGAACCGAGTTTATCAGCTGTTAAATTTCACTTTACATTACAAAATGCCGACAACTCAAGCATTTCATTTGATTGCCAGCAATTTAAGCACAATTTTAAAGACTGTGTGTGTGCTCAAGTACTTAAAACTCTAGAGCAGGCGCCCGGGGGCAAATATGAATGACCAATTATGCACTTCGTTGGCTCTACGTGCTCCAGCTGCCAATGTGGCTCAATGGACGCCATTTTCGGCCATTTCGCTCGTCTCCTGGCCAATGTCGTGTGCGAGCATTTGATGATGCGTAGCTTTTCATTAAATGAAAATTTCGCGCCAGTTCCGCGCAGAGCGCAACTTTGTTGCGCCGCGTACAAGCGAAAGGACGAAGGTGAAGGAGACACTTTGATTTATTGGCAGGACGCGCGCTGAATTTTTAATTGCCGAGTTACCTACCTTGGTAAGCACAAAAATAAAAAGATTCGCTTGAAGGTCCGAGCAGCCGAAATCCTGTCAGATTAAATTGAATCAGCAAGGATTGCCAGCAAAGTGGCTGCACAGTCCAAGTAGATGCAAATGGGAATCGTAGACTCAGACGTCGACGTCGACGACCTCGGCGCACAATTTATGCGTCCTGTCAGGATATTTGAAAACATTGTAATTCAAGCGTGAGACTCCTACGCAGCCCGCACTTCCGAGAAAGTCAATTAGCTGTCCATAAAAAGACGCACATGGCGATGACGGGCAAGGGAAATTGCGTACTACACAGCGCTGTGATTCCGATCCGTAAATGAGTTAACCCTAGACGGGGGCAGCTCTCTCAATAACCACTCGATACGTATTCAAATTACGACTACAAACTACACAGTGCTGACTGCAGGCTGCAGTTGCATCTGTGAGGGTTTTCTCCTGCTGTAACTCGATATTGCATCTGACAGCTACACGGCGCTCTGCCGTCCCCCGGGACGGGATCGACGACGGCCGTGTGTTAATGACGCTGCTCATGTTGTTTGTAGCGACGACAATCAACACACACACACACACACGCACATCTGTTTTCATTCCCAGCACAGCCTTGACTCCAACAAGTTGCACAATCGCAATCAAAATACATGCACATATGTATGCATGTCGAAATAAATATGTTGAGCACATTAGCCATCGTGGAAATTGTACAAGAATGTGTGATAAATGCTTTGGCTCGGCGCTTGCCCCAAGTTCGCTGATAAGGCGGCTGGCCGTCTGGTTCTGGCATTCGTAAGACTCGTGTACTTTATCGAGTATCGAATTTGAAAGTTCAGCATGCTGAAAATATCAATTTCAAATGTTTTTACCCTACATTTAGAGCGTCAGCCAGTGGGGTGTGATGCGCAGTCTAGCCAACAGTCGAAAGCCAATTTCAGCATTTCACTGAAGTCAAATATGAAACTCGACTTTCCAATCCTTTCAAGCCTAAGTTTGGTAACTTAAACCCCCTTCCAGTGTATTATAATAGTCAGCCAAGCCTATAGCCAAGTCGATAAACACATTGAATGGGAAACGCAATAAATCTCGAGTGTCTGGGAAATACCTTCGACATTCTTCAATTTAATTTTATGCTTCGCTGCAAACGCGAACAATTGGAGTATAAATAAAATGTCAATTGTTGCAGTAGATAGGCCATTGAGGGACCTGTAACACAAGACGCACATCGCGCCACACATGCCCCGCTCAAGAGGGGCACGCAACTTGCGCTGGAAGAGCACTTCACAGCATCGACAACAACAATAAACAAATTTATGGCACACCAACAGTGCACGCTGGCACATGCAGATGTTTGCTGCCACAGGGGCTGCTGACACGCCCCCTGCGCTAATTTGTCCAATTTGTCGAGTGAGAAACAACAAAGTACTCGAAAGAATAAAACTCGGGAAAAAAAGTGCTAGCAGGAGCGGGAAGGGGCGGGTTGCCCCCCTGCAGCGGAAGCAGCAGCAAAATATTATTTCAGCAAATAAAATCAACGTGTGGCAGGACACACAGGAAGGCGGGGGGAGTGAGAGCTGTGGAGCGATATGTTGCTGTCAGTGGGTATATTTTACCATTTTACCATTTAAATGCGCGACACACGGGTGTCAATTTCGAATATCCTGCCCGCAGGACACTCCACTCACATAGCTGTCACCCCAAGTCCTTGTCCGACTCCGAGTCCAGGCTCAGCGCTTATCGCACGCTGCGTTGGGCCTCAGGCCAAACATCTGCCGTGAAATGTGGCACAAGCAACAGCGGGCAAGTGGCAAGTGGCAAGTGGCAAATGACAAGTGGCAACTGCAAAAGGCGCACTTCGGCGCTGCTCTTTACTGTTAGCAGGCATACGACTCTCAATTAATTAATCAATTTGCGCGCTTTATTTACTTGCAGCTTTTTCCTCAAGTTCTTCTTGAAGTGCAATCAAAACTGTCTCAAAAATGCCGGCAATCCGCGGGACATGCGTAGATTTCAGGTAAGCCTCGCAAACACAAACAAAATACACACTTTTACTTTTTCAATTGCAATTAAAATTGTGCGCAAATTAAAAGCTCTGATCTAATGTAAATAACAGTCGAAGTTAAGGCACTGTAAACAGTGGAAGTAAATGCTTCAACTGCTCTGCTGTTAGGCACTGTTAAGCGTTGCCAACTGTTTAGCATAACACTGTTAACAGTAGCAAATGTTATGACATTCGCACTGCCACTTTGATGAATATTTATACGCAATTGTAATTAACATGATGTGCTTTTCCCCGGCCAGGTCGTCATCTCCACCCAGGTGGCCGTGGATGGGCCGCTGCTGGCCATCTCGGACAACATGTTCGTGCACAACAATTCGAAGCACGGACGCCGCGCCAAGCGACTGGACACCACGGAAGGTACAGGCAACACTTCCCTGTCCATATCCGGTCACCCCCTAGCGCCCGACAGTACCTACGATGGTCTGTAATCAAAATTCCAATTTATCGATTACTCTATCGTTATCGATTGTATACGTTTTCAGTTTCGCTCTTCATTTCAATTACGTAGCAATTGGCAAAACTCGTGTACCCGTGTACCCGTGTACCCGTGTACCTCGTTATCATTTCTATACCCCACTCAACTTAACACCCAAGTTATACACTTTGACTGACTGGACTCTCCGCATGTTGCAGGTCTCTACCCACCGCTGCCCGTGGCAACGCCGTGCATTAAAGCGATATCGCCCAGCGAGGGCTGGACCACAGGTGGCGCCACCGTCATCATCGTCGGCGACAACTTCTTTGACGGCCTCCAGGTGGTGTTCGGCACCATGCTGGTGTGGAGCGAGCTGATCACATCGCACGCGATACGCGTGCAAACGCCGCCGCGCCACATACCCGGCGTCGTCGAGGTGACGCTCTCCTACAAGAGCAAACAGTTCTGCAAGGGCTCGCCCGGCCGCTTCGTCTATGTCTGTAAGTGCAGGCGCCGTGCATTCCCCCTCCCGGCAATTGCCTAGCTAAGCTTGTCTCTCCTCTGTCTCCCGCTTCCGTTTAAGCAGCACTCAACGAACCCACTATCGACTACGGCTTTCAGCGTCTGCAGAAGCTCATACCGCGTCATCCCGGCGATCCCGAGAAGCTGCAAAAGGAGATCATACTCAAGCGTGCCGCGGACCTCGTCGAGGCGCTCTACTCCATGCCCAGGTAAGCAAGCAGCCCCACCATCGTCATCTTGCCACCTGTTTTACTCACACGCGTCGCCCCTTTGTTGCAGCAGATCACCCGGCGGCTCCACCAGCTTCAATTCCTATGCCGGCCAGCTGGCGGTCAGCGTGCAGGACGGCAGCGGCCAGTGGACCGAGGACGACTACCAGCGCGCCCAATCGAGCAGCGTCAGTCCACGCGGCGGCTACTGCAGCAGCGCCTCCACGCCCCACAGCTCCGGTGGCTCGTACGGCGCCACGGCGGCCACTGCGGCGGTGGCGGCCACCGCCAATGGCTATGCGCCGGCTCCCAACATGGGCACGCTCTCCTCGTCGCCGGGCAGCGTCTTCAACTCGACCTCAAGTGAGTAGACACAGCAAATGAGCAGCAGCTCTTGTTGAATTTCGACTTAGGCAAAGGATTTGTGTGTAGCGAACGAAGTTGGGGGCGGACAGCAATTTCAGTTTATGCATTTTTGGTGGGTGGCTTAACGAACAAGCGATCAAAAAAAACACACACGTGACACGCCTCAAAATCCGAATCCAAGTCGTTGCCTATAACTACCGCAAACCAAACGAAAACTTTTTGCTCAGCAAGTGCATTTTCGACATATTCATCCTCAACAGTGGCCGTATCGACGCCTTGGCACTCGGCGCTGGTGCAGCATCATCATGCAACTGCCTCCCATCCGCATCACTATCCGCATCCCCATCAGCCCTGGCACAATCCGGCCGCAACAGCAGCGACAGCAGCCGCCGTTTAAACAAAAACACTGACATGGACATGGAGCACGGAAGGCAGGGAAAACACACACACACACACGCGAGTACACTTACACACACACAAACACACACACAGAGGGAGAGACAGGCAGGCGGGTAGCCGCTTATCGAGCGGCTCGCGACGCCCCCCAAAAATGTGAATCGGCAACAACAAGCATCAACGACTGGTGATAACTGGTCCATAAAACAAAACAACCACCACCATCACCACCACTACAACAACAACAGCACACAATCAACAACACACGTTCAACGGTATTTATAATTTCTTTCAACATTTTTTAAACGCTATCAATAGATGTCAGAGTAACTTTCGTTTGTCGATGCATACTTTTAGGCTGCTCCTTCAATTGGCTGTACTAAAACCATGCTATACTAAAAATGCAGTTCGCAATACTAATACTTAAAATAAATAGCATACTTTTAGGCTGAATAATTAACGTAATTAACGCAAGTTTCATTTACTTATTTTATTAATTAACTCAACTCACTGAACACTATTTTGTTTGCTTCAAATTATATTCAAATAGCTGTTAGGACTGTCGACCTAACCCAACACTAACAATTTAGTATTGATGAGAGAAAAACTGATAGCATTACCATAAATTTATTTCAACATTTAAATTTGCAAAATTTAACATTATGCTTTTCTCTTCTAATTGCAGGGGTCAGCAGCTTGAGTTTTAATCCCTTCGCCCTGCCCACCTGCAACACACAGGGCTATAGCACCAGCCAGCTGGTGACATCCACCAAATAATATTATTATTAAATGAGACTATTGGCCGCTGTTCATGTTTTTGCCACGCCCATGCGCTCCATGTGCCGCCCTCGCCCCACAAAAGTCACCAATGAACATCAAATGAACAAAAAGAAGCTCGAAAGTGCAATAAAGCCATGGAAATGTACGCATACTACAACGATTTCCAAAACAAACACAATTACCAATATACGAGTACATCAAATATTTATTGTATAAAAAAAAACGAAAAAGAAAAAACAAAAAAAAATTACAGCAAGTTGGTTTATTTTGCATTGTCCTTTGTAAATTAATGAAAAAGAAATTGCGAGAAATGTTTAACCATATCAAATAGAGAACTCCACACATATGAATTAAACTGCAAACACTCATATCATATCTAAGATCTAAGATAATGCTGTGTCCATTCATCGAAATCTGCATTAATTCCTGACACGTTTTGGCGATTAGCTTGATTAATCGATATATGTAAATATATAGTCTATACATATATATATCTCGAATATTTATTGGATGTAATAATCGGAACTGTGAATAGAACAAATTATACCAATTTACATACATTACCTATGATGATCTGAAAGTAATACGAAAATACATATTATACAAAACTAAAGAAAAACAAATATAACATTTAATACATTTTGGATATATCTAAATGCTTGTATACGAAAATTTACTACAAAACGAGAAAACAAAACATATAATAATTATATCTGCCTACATTCACAATTTTTTCAGAAGATCATGCAGTCAAAAATAGCATATCATTTTCCAAAATTATACGAAAAGAAACACACTTACTGTCGAACTGAAAAGGTCGAAAAAAACCCATAATCAAAATGATATATACCTAATGATATACAAAAAGAAAATCATAGTTGGGCTATATACGAGTACTATATACGACTAGCTAATTGAGAACCCGTTAAAGTCCAGACTAACTAAGCTAAAAATTATTTGGATTGTATTAGAAAAGCATAATTATCAACTTTTTGGCAGTCATATCGTGCACTTAATCGATCCCATCAGAACACGCATATAGAATATATATCAACGAAATTCACAATTTAAATTTAGAGTCCATTCAACAAAAAACAAAGAAAAAGAATTCATACGATTCAACAGATCCGCTAATTACGAGTCAAATCGAAGGTTAATCAACTACCGAATTAATGCCCAACATTTGTTGACTAGCGTTTAAGTCCTTAAATCTACAATATACTTAAATATTAATAAAAAACAAAAAAATATTTAAAATTGAGAAAAAAAATGTAATATATACACGATATTGGGGTGCATATACTTAGTAAGATTATTGATTATTATTCGATCTGTAGGGTTTATTGTAATTGGTATTGTATTATATACATATTTGTATGTATCTATGTTTCTAGGGACGCATACAACCTATTATTGACAACTTAATAGAAACGAAATATAAATAATAATAATATAAAATTACTGCATAAATGATACGAACATATTTCTAGTTGTAAGTAAGCATTGCGCGTAAGCCATACAAATTAGCTCCAGAAATCGATTTGTAAATTACAATTCTAGTAATGCTCTCTGTTTTGTAAATCTCAACAAGTTATTTAAATAAAATTTATTTAAAAATATGAATAAACTTAAAAACAGTCCGAAATCCCATTAAAAATCCATTCTTTTTATTGCATGCCATGGAAAGCTTCAATAAAATATTCCGATTTTCAGATAAATTTCAATTACCAAAAACAAATTTAAGAAGCAAATTCTTTAATACCTTTGTAGGATTGTGGCTAGGTCGACATAGCCAGGCGGATCGGAGGAGCCCTTTATTTGTTTAAATCAAAGCACTCGAGAACATTACTAACAGTTTTAAAATCTCTGAAACTGTAATACTATATCAGAACTCTCAAAACTGTACAGTTTTTCATAACAGTGCTACCCAACACTGGAACTGTACAGTTTATGCAAACAGCACTCATGCAGGGTTGCACAACAGCATCTCAGCTGTTGCCTATTTACGTAGGTACCAGGGCAGCAAAAATGAAGCAGCTATAAAACAAATGATTTTGTTTGCGAAGAAACAAATTAAATGAAGGAATTTTAAGATATGCAACTAATAACACTGCAACGTTCCTTTTATCTTTGCTGTTGTGATAAAGGCTGCAATGCATTGAAATATCTCCACCGAAATTCTGAGCAATATGATGAACTTAGGTAACTTTATTAGCAATTTATAAAAGGGTTTCATTAAATATTTGATTACATGCACACGCTCTAAATCAATGTGAATCGTAACTGTACATACATATGCGCTTAATAATAGAATAATCCAACTTAATAGATTGCAAATCGTACGCCAGAAAACATACTTACATACATACATATGCATATGTATTTTAACCTATATGAATAATTGTTGTTTAGATATTTATATTTATCGTGTTCTCTCCCCTTTTGCAACAGGGCATATTTTCTAAGCGCACCCTGGAAATCAATTATTCAGATTTGGGGGAAGTCTCCTCGCTCTCTTTGTACAAGATTTCGTGAATTTTTGAGCGCACATAAAGCTTGCGGCTAACCGACAATTGTCGCATAATCGGCACAAGGCTTAAAGCAAAGTAATAGTCATCGTCCTTGTTGTGCTGATCCTGTTGCTGCTGAATGACAAAACTCAATTGCTCGCTCACCGTGGTCAGACGCTCTATCGATGTCTCCAAATTGTTCTTCAGTGTCTTTGCCGCACTCGTCGTCGGCGCTGAGACGACGGTGGCAACAACGGGCGCTGTTGACGTTCTGGTGCTGGTGCTCATCACAGTGACTTTTTCGCCAGTATCGAGCATCTCATCCTCGACCACTTGTATAGGACTGTAGCACAGCGGATCTTCGCTATAGATAATGTCCTTTATGTCCTCGCTAATTTCTTCGTTCTGCTCGTACTCCTCCCACTTCTGAGGCAGTGCACCAGCTATACTGGCGTGCGCATCAATCTTTGGCTTTGCAACTCGAAGCGGTTCCCGCACAACCTTCGCTTTCGCTATGCGCGATGTTTTATCTGCATTGAAAAAAAAGGAGATGGGTTGAAATAGTTGTTTGCGATGAAAAATTCAATGTTAATATATGTATGTATCAATCAATTTTGCCGGCACACCAGCTGTAGTTGTTGTTATTAGATAGGGCTGTGCATCGTAATCGTATTGTTTTACGATAGTTTCCAATTGGGGACAGTCGAAGAGCGCGCGAAACGGGATCGATAGGTGCGCCAATAGGTCATTGCAATTTGGGTGTACGTGCGATTGCCTAGTGCCAGCCTTTTAAGTTCAGTGGCATACCTTTCTTTAATGTGATGACCGACGCTGGACGACCAACGGTGCGCTGTTGCACCGGATTAACCAGCACCTCATCGGCATGCTTGTGCCGTAAGTGCGTCCATAAATTGGTGGTATTGTTGCCTTTCAGATTGCTAGCCATGCCACCACGCGATATATTATTGCCGCAATAACGGCAAACTGCAAAGTTTTCACATTCCTCATTGATGTCATAATGCTGCCACACACTGCTTACGCGTCCTTTGGGCATTTTTAATAATTATTTTCACAATTTAACTGTACTTAATTGTATTTTTCTCGTAAAAACGCAATAGCGATGTTAGCGTTGCTGGCTTGTGTTGGAAAATTGAGATGAAAAACAGTGTTGCACAACGCACTCACCACTCTCAGGCAACGTAACAAAACAAAGAACTAAAAAATACATGAGCAAACAAAACTCAATTGTGGTTGTTATGGCAAGCACCAAATTCCAATTTTATTTAAATTAGCTTATTATTTTTTTTTTAATTCACAGACAACCATTACGAATTTTCTCTTCTTTGGAGTGCCGTATCTGTAACCAAAATATAGCTTCTCATGGACACGCACAGCTGTTAATTGTATTGTGGAAGTGGTGGGAGAAATTGTTAAATTAAATGCAAAAATACACACGCAAATTACTGCCCCTGCAGTTGCCGCGTAAATCTGTAGTATATATAACAACACTAGGACAGTGGCGATGACAACAACACAACAATAATGCTGCCCGCTCTGAACACGCGTGGCAGTGTGAGGGGTACGTGCGTGAATATCAGATCCAAAACTTACCGTTACTGGTAGTCGTGTGCAAGCATCGGTGGCGCAAAAGGCTGCCAGTTCCTGTTTTGCCACTGTAGGATAATAGATCGCCACACACTTTACAACAGGCATATGGTTCTATTCGATCATCACAAGACACCAAATTGAAGAAACGCCAAACACAGCTCTTTGCATTTCGTGGTTCAACCAGTTTGCAGCGCTTGTCCTCCGATTTGAGAAGATTTCTCAATTCTGATTTCTTTTCGACGTGCATTTTAGCCGTCCGGTTCTACCGTATGAACAAAAAGTTTATAAAAAATCAAAATGTAAAATTTACTATGCGACACGCATGTCACGGTTTCTAGTCACGCACAAAACCGTGTTGCAAAGCACGACAATCCAATAATCGTGTTGTCTGCAACACTACCATGGTCTTGCAATAGTTTAAATGACGTCACAAATTCACGTATCTTGAGAATATAAATGTACACAGATGTGTTTCAAACTGTATAAGCTAGCAGTTTTTGATAACAAACTGAATTATTCCAGTGAATGCAAAATTCAGTATTATGGTCTTACATCAATTTAGAGAGATATCTGATCTTGGTATTATAAATAAAGACAATTTTTCGATAGGGAACATAAATTCTAATAAGTAAAAAGATTAAAATTTGTAAAAACATATAAGAAATCTCACTACAAAATTAATAAGTAACTAGTAACATCTAACCCATTATTAATTCGATTCTCATTAGATGGAAATTTTCTTATAAGAATTATTTTTATTTTTGTATATGCTGCTATGACAAAAATATTATTAAATTCTAAATCATTTTAAGCACTCATTGGCAAATGACAATCTTTGGTACTACACACTAGCCACTATAATTATATTATAAAAGAATAATTATACATATGAAGTAGCACAACGCCTTTAAATTATTTAACCGAATCGATTAAGTTTTATCAAAGAGGTGCCCAATTGTGGTGGTTGATCGATAGCCAGCGATTAAATGGCAGTGTTGTTATGCACCACACACTGGGGCGTTGTACAACACACGCGCTCAGAGAAAATTTTGGAAGAGAAGAAGCAAGTTGTTATTCGATTCGTCTATTTAAAATAAATAGAAAGTGCATAATTAAGTGGAAAACCGAGCGCGGAGCGTGTAAAATGCATTTGTATGAATTGAAGCGGTAAAGCAATGTTAAATACAAGGACAAAGTGTGTGTATCACGCACATTCTTAACTTTTTCGGTCACCCATTCGTCGTTGCTCACAAACTGACGTCAACGTTGGCGTCGCTGCCGCCGTCGACGTCGTCATCAAACGCCTTGCCCTCAATGAGAGCGAAGAGCATAACAGTGTCTACCAGTTTGGCAGCGTATCGCGCATAAAAGAGAGAGAAACAACGGCGAGCGCAACAACAACAACAACAAGACGAAGGCAAAAGAAAAATGTTTTCATTTATTACTGCCAGGCCATCGCGGAAAAGTGGAAAATTGCAAAAACCGCAACTGCCACGCCAATAATTGTGCACTAATTAGCCGAAAACTGACGCGATCCAAGCGAAAAGTGCGTTTCTGTGTCAACTGTGGCCTCAAATTGCAACAGCTGATGCTGTAGCCAGTATAAAAAAACTAAAATCATTGCCACCGCGCTGCCCCTCTGCCGCCGCTGCTGCTGCTGCGTCGACTGCTACTGCATTGCACTGCGCAGCCCGCTGCTCTGCTCTGCTTCTGTTATTCAGTTATTGTGCCAAGCACAGCTCCACAGTTCGACGGCAAATAGCAAAAGCAAGCAACAACCCCCCGTTGCCGCCCACTGTAAAGTTCGCCCAGTGAATGATTCACAATTTTTCCTTAGTTAGTTTTTTTTCTGCTCTCCTCTTTCTATGTTTTGCATTACTGTTCTTCTTCTTCCCCATCTTCTTGTTTGCCGTTGTTGCTGCGCGAATTGTTGGCAAATGCGTGCGCGCAATTAATTTTGCACAAAAAATTAAAAAACCATACATAGTTGTAAAAGTGCTCATAAATATTGATGCACAAGTGTATATGTGAGTGTGTGTGTACTAATTTAAAGTTGTGTGTGTGATTTTAGGCTGTTTTACGGCTGAAGTGAAAATTCCAAGCCAGAGCGAGAGAGTAGAAGTGGAAGCAAACGAGAGAAAGAGAGCGAGCGAGAGAGAGAGGTCTCACAAAAAGCATAATAAGGAAAGTGTGGAAAATACGACAACAACAAGAAGAAATAAAGAAATAGAAGAAACCGCCTGGCCAGTGAAGAAAGAAAAGTGAACTGCAAGTGACGCGGAGACTGGGCGTCGGACAGCCAGTGACATCCGTCATTTGTTGCTGCCGTCGCCGTCGCCGCTGTTGCCGCCACTGTGTTGCAACAGCAACAGCAATTTCATCGAAAGAATTCTGTTGGAAACAACTCTCCCGTCTCCCGGTTTAGTGCAGTGTCATCGTCATCTGCACCATGGATGCCGAAACACAGGAAATACGACAGGTAAATTACTATATTTTTAGCCATTACATACATATATTGTTACTCCCTCTGGCCCACTGCCCCATCCGCTGCCCACCCTCTGTCCAGGCGAAGCAAAGCAATTCATCTCCCACATACATATGCATAAATACATATGGAGTGCTACTAATAAATATGTATATGTGTGTGTGTACTTGCTTTGTATTTGTGCCCGCAAACTAAATATTGCGTTCATTAAAATTCCTGCACTGACTGCGACGTCGACGGCGACGTCAAAGTTTACTCTCCAAAGAACTTTACGTCTTCGTCGTTGACGCCGGCGTCGCCTAAACGCAAACGCCTTTGCAATGCGCTCATCAAACGCTGCTTGCGTCTCAGTCGCTGCCGCTGTCGCTGCCGTAGGCCATAAGCGTAACGGCAAACGCGAACGCTGACGTCTCAGCCACCTACTCTCTTTGCCAAAATGGTGCGCTGAGGTAACCACACGCCACACCGCCGCTCCCACCTGGCCGGCGACCACTTGGCACTTGAGCGCTTTAATATGCGACCGACACCTACTTAGCGTTTGACTGGTTTTAAAGCCAATGCATAAAGCAGCAGTAATACAACAATAACAGTCGTGGAAGAAGAAGCAGACACTCAACAATACGAGGAGCAATCAATTCAGTGTGACCAGCTGCAGAACAATTGGCTGCTGCTGCTCAATCAACTTTGTAAAAAAACAAACTCCATTCATAAAATGGGAAACTATGCTGCAAATTGTTTACAGACCGCGCCGGGAAATGATTTGTCGAATTCAATGTTGATGTTGATGGCCACTTTACTTAATGTTATTTTCTCATTCTGTTGTTGCATGATCTAATCGCTATATGAAACATACAGACAGACGTTTGCTATGTAAATATATCCCATGGCGTTTGTTACATACAGACAACACACGCATGCGAAACTTAACGAAAGAGAGACAAAAATGTGACTGATTAACTGACTGTTAAGACTGTTTGACAGTTTGGCAACCTTCAGGGCACCCAAAAGTCACAACAACAAACATGGGTTCTTAAATCCAAAACTAGGGCTAGGTGTGTTTGAGTAAGTGTGTGTGTGCGTGTGTGTGTTTGCGTGCTGTGTATGGTGTGTGGTGGATTGCTGGATAATGTGGCCGCCCCTCTACTTCAAAAATTTCTACCAACTCCCTAGAAAGTTAAGTTAAAAACGCCTCTATCGACTATTTCTCTATTTGCTGTCGTTCGCTGCTGTTGCCTTTGTTGTTGATTCAGCTAAGCTCTTTAAGCAATTAGCGCATTATGGCCTTTTAAAAACTAAGAAGAAAGAAACATAATAAAAAAAAAGATATAATTGAAAACCATTCAAAATTTCAAGCGCATGCTCGTCAGCTTTAAGCATTCGCCGACAACTGCTTGTGTGCTTTTTGCTCTCTTCATTATCCACTCTCCAAATGAGAGCTCTCTCAAGCATAAGCTCCAAGCAAAAACAAAACACATTTAGCTGTTAATTGTCATCATAGGCAAGAAAGAGTTTTTGTGAGTTCCTTTTGCATTTATATTTAGAGCCTATCGTCACTATTCTCTCGTTCTCGCTCTCTCCCCACTCTGCTTATGTTAGGCGAGCACCAGCAAAAGATAACGACACAAAAAACATAAATGCCGCCAAGCCGCAATTTGTATTTTGAGCATTCACACTCAGACACACACATGCACTGACATGTGTGTACTTAAAAATACTTGTACATGTAGTGAATGAGCATGTGTGTGTGCGAGCTTATTAATATGCATGCTGGATCAGAAGACAGATCTAAACTATGCCATCCATGTGGGCGTCGAAAACCAAAACCAAATGCGATTTATTGTTTTTCTTGCTCTTGCCCCGAAATGTTTACATTTTGAAATGTGAGTTTTAATGGCGTATTTATGTATTAAGCGATTATGTATACGCAAACAAATGAATGAAAAATCGACAACGAAATGCAGTTCGCTGTTGTTATTGTTGTTGTCGTCGATTTTGTTTTCATTGTAGTTGTTGGGAAAGCATGAGAAGACAAACTGGTTGCGCAGGAAGTGTGTCCACCTGTCCGCCAGTCAACTTGTTGGCCAATTCGCATAGTTCGACGGTCTACGACCTACGCCAACATATTTGACACTCGTTGTTAACCTGTTGCACGGAAAAAACAAACAAAACACCACTCAATTTCATGGCTTAAAAAGTTAACTACAAGTACTCTGTAGCAATTGAGTTTGCATGTAAATTGTAAACTTCATTCGTGATTTACAAAAAGTGTTTGCCATAAACATTTCTTTTTTGTGAATTGCACATAAATGTTAAATTATTTCACTACTCTGAACAAACAAAAATACTTCAAACGAAATATATGTGTGTGCAGCTAGCTATCTTATGTACTCATATTATCTTTTCGGTTTTATTTAGTTAAGATTATGCACATTTCTCATTGTCTAGTTCTCGTCACGTTATACAATTCCCTTTATTTATAGTCTTTGGTCAAATCTATAGTTGACGATCGCACAGATTTCCTCTTCACACATAATCCCCAGTTATTTACAGGCCGTTTGTAAATATTCGAAAATTGAAATCCCTCAGCTTATCAGACGCATTCCATTCCCTACAAAAACGAAAGTGGACGCTTTGCTAACGATAAGCGACAAGTTGAATCATATTTGAAATGGTGTTATGTGTGTTATCTGGAGAGTGTTAGGTAGTTATATTTAATCGATAGGTTCCCTCAGTTGCCAAACTAATAAGGGGCATTTCTTGCCAGTTAATTCTTAGAAAATGGTCAGAAATTATGGCCAGCCGGCGGAGACTGTGTCGAATTGTTGAGTATGAAGTGCAGTTGCAAATGGAAATTGCTTTTGCTGACGATGCAAAAGGCGGCCACTTGAGAATTATTATTATGCTTCGTTTTTTTCTTTTTTTTTGTAAATCAGAAGAACACTATATTCTCTGGCCATGGGTCTGGGTCTGGGAGACTTGTGATGCCCGCTTCTTCATGCTGAGTGACCAGCGACCATCAGCCATCGGCGAGAGCTGAACACAGACACAATGAAGCAACGGCGCACGCCAAGCCAAACACACAGCAAAGCGAAGCAAAAGCACAGCGAGTTTATCGAACTCATATTGAAGATTGAACGCATGGCTTCACACAGATGCAGCAACGACTGCCAGCAGACTAACAGATACAAACACACTGGCACAGATACAGATACACAGATACATTGGGCAGAGACTAAAGTGAAGAGCGCGCTACATACATAATTGCTTCAATATTAAAATGCAAACTTAAATTCACTGAAAGGTTTTTCGTTTATTCGCTGTACGTTACAAATGTGTCTATTAAATTCATTAGCCTTTTCTTTTGGCCGGAAATTGAGCAGTCCAAATGTTGTAACCAATTGCTGGCGATTTAAACGCTGTTTGAAAGCATGAAATACTACACTACTATACTTACCTTTAAAATATATGTTGTGAGGTTTATGGTTTACATTTTAATTTAATGTTACAAGAGTAGCGTCAAGTTGCAGTTTGTCTGCAGTTTCCATTTAAATTAGTCTCAGAGTTGTGAAGGGAACATGAGACAGGAGCCTTATTTTGTTGTCGTTGTAATACCAATATTATGTTTCAAACCATGGGAAATAATTAACGTGTGTGATTTCTTTGGAATATATTAAAATCAAGTATTCGATTGTGGTATTTAAATCGAGCAATTGGTTTAGCTGAAATGGTAAATTTGAACGACCATAAACTACATTAATTCAATATGCAATTTCTGTTTAATAAAGTGCCACTAATATTCGATTTTCCATGTTGCAGGCTCGTCAACGTGCTTCCGTCAAATGGCTACTGTCGAAGGCGTTCAACAATCGCGTGCCCGACAACCTGAAGGAGCCGTTCTACCGCGATCACGAGAACCAGGAACGCCTCAAGCCGCAGATCGTTGTGGAGCTGGGCAATGCGACGCTTTATTGCCAGACATTGTCCAATCTGTACTCTGATCCCAACTACCAAAGCTTAAATCACTGGTCAATATTACAGACGCTAGCGCGCAAAGGTGTCGCTGTGGCCGAGTCCTCGGACATGCCCATTACCGAAACGGTATTAATTCAAACGAATCCGTTGCGAATTGTAAGCGAACCTCAAGTGGCAAACCATAAATGATTACTAATTATTCGTTTGATTTGCAGAATGCTCACATGTCTGTGATAGAATCGCTGATGATTCTGTATGCGAAGGAAATATCATCGGGTGACCGTGTCACATCGGCCCTGCGAAGGTGAGCAGTGTGTTGCAATTAATCATTTCATTTAGTTGTCTAACTCTTGCAACAATTGCAGAATATCTGGCAGCAGTTATCAGGCGCCCGCTGGCCAAACGTACGAGCAGGCCTTGCTTGCTTGGATATCGCACGCGTGCGCCGCGCTCAAGAAGCGCATCGTCAAGGAGCTGGAGTCAAGTGTGCCGGACGAAATCGTAAGCGCATTAACGCTTTCTTTATGTTCAAATCTAATGTGTGCCTTTGCTTTTGTAGGGCACACGTCTGCAGACGCCGGATATACCGCCAGTGCGTGACTTTCAGGACCTTTGCGATGGCATTTGCCTGGCGCTGCTCATTTCCTACTATTGCCCCAAGGTGGTGCCGTGGACGAGTGTGCGCATCAACTATCTGCCGGCGGTGGAGGACTCCATACACAACATACTGCTCGTGAGCAGCTTTTCACAAAAGCATTTGCCATACGGCGTCTTCCACATGACGCCCGAGGACATCACCTATATGCGGGGGTGAGCCAATCAATATCCCCCTTTAATTATCGTGCTATAATGCTAAAACTCTTGTGCAGCTCGATGAAACTGAATCTCGTCCTGCTGCTGACGGATTTGTTCAATCTGTTCGAGATACACCCGGCCAAATGTGTATGCTATCCCGGCATGGATGGACAGGGTAAGTGACAGTGTTCTTTGCTCATTCTACATTCAACAATTGCACCGCATCGCATTCCGAAACCAAAACCAACCAGCCGACCTGCAAAATACCTATCAAGTACCTACCAAACGTACCTATCTTCCAATCAAATAATCAAACCAAGGGCATGTCTTGCGTTGTCGTCTTCGTCGTTGTCCCGTGGAGTTCTTTTCGTTTTTGCTTTGCCTCTTTTATGTTCACTTTCCGTTTTCGTTTGCTGCACTCTTTCCTTTGGCTGTCTCGTCTCGTTGAAAGCAAAGCAGTTGAACTATTCGTTTTGTTGATCTGTCAACAGGATGCTGAGGGCAAATAGGCGAACAGTTAGTTACACTCTCACTCAATCACACAAATGTGCAATCAAAATTGTCCCGCAGCAGCGGCAACAACACTCGACTACACCACAAATCGGTATCACTTACTTACTACTACTAGTCACCTGCAGTTCCCCACACGCCCCGACAATAATTCAAGTGCAATGTGATTCTGCGGTTGCCCACCAAAACCAAATCTCAATCTCAAATTGGCGCACCCAATCATCTCAAGTCCCAGCCTCAGCCTTATTCATTCAATTTGATTCATTTAACCGGCCGCCGTCATCCCGCATCAGTGCCATGATGTGATCTAGAATTACTCGTAGCTAACCTAATGATAAATTCAAATGCAATTTTAAAGTACTTGATTCTGATTCTCTTTCTGATTTCTTTGTTTATGTGCAAAACGCTTCTGCAAAACCACAAACAAACTCACCAACCGAATGGGTGTTAACACAATGCTCTTTCTCTCTATGTATCTCTCTTCTCTCTCTACACATTACTGCAACAAAATAACGACAACCAACCAATCAACCGACAACAATTCACAATAATTCAATGCAAAATATTTGTGATCGATTCACGTATGTAGATGTCATCGCCAGGCGCACCATGGGCGCCAATGAGCACGGAATCTGCCATCGACGGGGCCTCACAATGCAACCCGTAACGCCCATACCCGATTTACGCAGCGATCTTGACCAGCCGCCCGTTGGCTCGCCATCGAATCGGCCACCGTTTCAAGGTTTACTTCTTTCACTTCTTTCTTAATTGCCACCAAAACAAAAACAAAAACATATTTCTTTGACCAACATCCAAAAACCAGAGATCAATCTGGGTGCTTATGGTTTGTTTTATTGATTCTGTGTGTGCCCGATCGCCCGCCACCTTCCCCCCGTTAATGAACAATCAATTCCCCCACTCAATTTGCATTTGTTGAATGTTTTGCATTGTTTCTTTATCATTGTTGTTTGTTTATCAATTCGTTTGTTCGTTTGTTCGTTTGTTTGTTCGACTGTTCGTTTCGTTGTTCTCCACTTTGTTCATGCCATCAATATCAATAGTTGTAGCCATAAGTAAACTAACAAGTAAACAAATTCATATGCCCATCGTTTTGCCGATACATCACCATCTCTCTGTCATTGTTTACACTAAGATAAAACCGTCCAACCTGTGCCTGAGCCCAAATCTGCCGCACTCGAGAATGTTGCACATGTCCATGATATTTGACACTTTTGCTGAGCTTGGCACACACTTCTTGCACCCTTCAACGCCCTATTAACAAACTACACCAGCTGTTCTATAACACTATTCGACAAGAGGCCTTAAAAAGTCATCTAAAAAGATCTAATTCCCAAAACTGTAGTCCCAATAACCATTTTTGAAAAAAACATGAAGAGAAAAAGACTTAATTTTGTAATCCTTCAAGAAGTAAAGTTCTCAAAAAAATTTAGTAAAACTCCTAGGGAAGACGACATTGCAAACTGCAGAATTCTTTCAATCGTGCCTTCTTTATAAGAGTTAGAATTTCCTTGAATGTCGCTCAGAAAGTTTAAGAACAGCTTGATCTCCTTATGAATCCCAAATAAATTCCAACTTTCCCTTTCTGTGTATGCTATAAACGGTTGCTTTATTACGGTTGCTTTATTTTGCTACTTATGCTGAATGTTTATTATTTTATTTAATATTTTCGTTTTACTTTTATTTCGGTTTGGGCTGAACACATTTTGTAATTGATTTGATTTGATTTATCTTTTATCGGTTTTTTAGTTCCGAACACAAATTCATTTAGCGGCGGCTTAAATCGCAGATCAACTCCGCCCACCGAGTATCAAACGATGCAATCAAATCATTTTGATGGCAATCAAGCTGAAGGTAATTATCGTCAATTAAGAGAAAAGACAATTGATTATATTTGCTTTTAGTTGGTTTTGACTTACAACTTAATTGGTTTGTTTTATGTTTTGCAAGCCTGTTGCGCCTACTCACCACAATCAACGTGCAATTTATTTATTTTTAATTATGTGTTTTTCGTTTTATCTTTTCTCTGAACCGAACCGAACCGAACCAACACACTCAACTGCTTTAACACATGCCAACACCAACTGCGCCTTTCCGCTTAACTGATTCCGTCTCCGACTCCCAACATTCACCATGCCACGCCCATCTCAACGCCTTTCGATTCGCATGTGGGCAGCGTTCGTCGTGCACAAGTCGCGTGGCATTACCACACTCTCATCCATGCACTCGCAACATCAGCAGCAGCAGCAGCACCAGCAGCTTCACCACCAGCAGCAGCAGCAGCAACAACAACAACAGTTTCAGCACCAGCAACAACATCAACAGCAGCAACAGTTGCAGTCGCAGCAGGAGCCCTTGGTTCCGGCTCGCTTGCGTCAGGCTAAAGAAAAGAACAATGTCGAGTCGAAGGCAGACGAGAGAGGTTTGGCCGTCTATTAATTCATAACTCATATACTCTCTACTCGCAACTTCACCCTGCCTTCTCTCACCCCATCTCTTGTCCCATCAATTGCACTTGAAATTCTTTTGTGTTCGTTTCTTTTTAACAAATCGAAAGAGAGAATTCCGCTCATTACCAACAAGTTTACACAGTAGCATAACACTAACTAGGCTCTTCAAACTCACACACGTAGTTTCCAATTGAAGCAAGTAGAAACGTTACAGTCGAGTGAGCTCGACATCAAGATACTTTAACACACGTTTGCACAAACAATCACAGAGTTGTAGTAGCATCAGTTCTGCTTTAGTTTCCTGCTGATATTTTTATTAGATCGAACTGAAACTTGTGCGTGCTCTGCTAAAGTGGATACCTATAAAATTGGGTTTTTGTCGTTTACGAAAAAGTGTTTTAGTCTGATTTTATTCATTTAATTGAGGATGTCTGACACATTTTGCAATTTTGGCTCATTTTCAATGAGTGCCGGGTATGATAATCGCAATCGCTCCGACTCTACTGGCTTCTCTAGTTAATCATCGTTTGTTACAGTCTGTGAGTTTTCCGCTAGTTTAATTATGCAATTTGCACAACTCGGACGCCAACATTATAATTGTTTGCGAAGAGCAAGTCTATCAAACAATTAACTGCTATCTGTTCCGTCTGTTTGATCCCTCGTCAAGGAAGTTTTTCGTTTCGCGCATGAACAATTAATTGTACAAATCGCACTATTATTTTA